>JAOWBW010000218.1:1834725-2529723 GCA_026119855.1 Campanula takesimana | reverse complement strand
GAAACTTAATCGTGTAACGTCCAAATGGAATGTAGTAGTCATTAATGTGAAAGGAGGGAGTAATTTATTTCCTCGAATCTTCATTTTTATTCTTGCAAATTTAGAAGTCTTGACTTTGGCGTTAGTTGCTAGATGGACTAAGTGAATCTTGATGTGGAAGGCAATTATTCTTTAGTGTTGGGGGTGATTACGGAAAGCAAAAAAAAAAGGGTTAAAAGTATAGAACCTGAAGTAACTCGAAGGTTTCAAAGTCAAGGTCGGCATGGTACCAATTCTGTGTCTGATAGTCAAGGCAGTCTAGTTGGAAATCAAGACTAAGAAATCTAGCCATCTGTCTCTGAATGAAACCGATAATACTAAACCCTAGACTTTGTGCTTTTGAGTCTTTGCTGCAGCTGAAGGGTCTTTTCTGCTTTCTAGACTCTCCTGCTAGCCACCATCTCAAATAAAAACACAATCATAGGACTCAAGTTCCTTCTGTAGGGTAGCAAAGTACCTGCTCAAAGTATTTTGTAATTCAAACTGGCGTATCTGGTATACTTTGACACTCAACGCAATCTAAATAGAAGCATAAGTTCAAGGGAACTTGAAATAATCAAAAAAAAAAAAATCAATCATGCAAATGAGATTTTTGGAGAGATACGATATGTGCATAAAACGGCAAACAGAAATTCATGGACCTGAAAACAGTTTAAGAAAATCTATACAGCCTCAGAAACAATACTTGTTCAGCGAACTAAATAGAAGGGCAGAGTTAAATGCCTTCTGCGCCTGCTTTTCCATCAAACTCCATGAAATCTTCATGCTCAATGTCAAGAAAAAGTCAGATAGTGACAGCTCCAGAGCCATCCCTCCTTTCTTTTCTTTCTTTCTTTTTTTTTTTAAAAAAAAAAACTTTTATCACAGGAGACAGAAATCATGTATTGATCGATCTTAATCAGTTTCCAAACTCTCGGATTAATTATCAAAATTACTTTGGAATTACAATATTTATACACGAGGATTTAGTGCTATGTTATTTTTATTTTTTTTGTTAACTACTCTATTTGTGTGTAGCATTGTCCATTAGTGCAGTGGTGAAACACTTTTTAGCAAACCTGCATTGTGAATGCTGACTTTGGTTTTATGGTAGCCAATTATCACTCTTCTCGAATTTAGTCATGTTGTTGTTATGCCATGGATACAGCTATTATGATAATAATTATATCCTCAGAACCGTTATATAAATCAACATTAACTTTTCTATAATCATTCTGCATACACATTACATAGTTTTACACCTTTGTCTCCACAGTCCACATAGAAGCAATTTGAAATTGAACTCCAACTTAAATCAGATCATTCGATCACGGATTACCACTTTCCTCTTCTCCAAACTTAAAAAATTCCAAGTACAAAGGCTAGCTTCAAATCTGGACACAGATCTTTGGTCAATCAAAATGCAACAACATGACTGTTCACAGGGCCGGCCCTGTACCAAGAGGGGTGAGGCGGCCGCCTAGGGCCACCGAAAATTTAGTCGTTTTTAGGGCCCAAATTTCTAGAATCAGTATATATAAACAAGGCCCCATAATTTAAACAATTATCTTTGTGTTCCAGTGGCTAAGTGTTTTACTTGTAGAATCATTGTGTCATGTGGGTTGGGTTCAAAACCTAGTAGCTACAAATTTTTTTTCCTCTTTAACCACTTTTTCCTTCAAACTTTGCATGGACTTTCCTCCCCATTAATTACTTTAAACTTTCTTCTTTCATTCTTTTTTAATTTAATTAGTACTACCTCTGTCCCTAAATGAGTGTCCAAATTTCATTTTAAGGGACATAAATTTTTGTATAATTTGGTGGCAAAATTTATATATAATCTTGTAATTCTCTTTACAAACATTTAGTTTTTGCATGTATAAAGAGATCGGTGAAAAAAATAGAGAGTAGAGATTTGCGAACGCCACATCGCACTATTGCCCATAACAAGAGTTAAAGGCCCTGAAAGCATAGTTAGCCTAGGGCCCCAAATTCAACAGGACCGGCCCTGACTGTTCACGGATTCTCCTAGAAAACTTGTTTCATTAACCTGCTAAATTAACAAAATAAGGAAACTAACTATGAATGGGACTTATTGACTGGGATATATTCGAGTGGACAAATACACGGATAGTCGCGTCTGAAGACAACTGAACTCCAATAAAGACACCATCAAGCCACTAACAGCCACCTAACAAGCAATTACCAGATCTTTGAAGGGATATTAATAACAGCAAAGCAACAGTAATAGTGCTTAAACAGAGGGGTTGGCACATGCAAAAAATCAGCAAGAAGGAACCATCAATAAAATTTCACATCAAACTTCAGCTTCACCCTTAAATAGAAGACATGACACGAAAGGAAACATCTGAACAACGTGAAATTAGCAAAAAGCAAGCATCAATAGAACTTCACATCAACTTCAGCTTCAAGATTACATAGATGAAACCCCTACATCCCAAAATTGGTGAGATTCCAGAACAAAAAACGATACTTATTTCGTGACCAGAGTGAATGAATGATATCCAACAAATACACAAATTTATATCAAATTACTGATCGGATAGACATAGTAAGATAACTTACTCTACAAATACACAAATTTATATCAAAATTACTGATCGGATAGACATAGTAAGATAACTTACTCTTTATCAGCAATGTGAATTGTTGAAACCAAATCAACCTACAGGTTTTAAAAAAAAAAAAAAATGATATTAGATCAACAAAACCAACTAAAATATAAATCTATCTCAACTAAAAAAAATACTCCCTCTGTCCTGCAATGATGTTCTTACTTGTTTTTTTCCTTCTTTTTTGTTAATTTAAAAGAACTTTGAGCAATAATTTGAAGTTAAATTGTCTAATGAAAATCCAATAATCACTCTTAATAACAAATATTAGATTTCCATAATTAAATTAACCTAATATTATTGCTCATAGTTCATTCCCATTAACAAAAAAAAAAAACTGAAAACATCATTCGGGGGATGGAGGGATATGTATGCAATATGTAGGTAAAGTACCTGAAGATATGGTTGGAGGATGGACCAAGGGAACCTTTTCCGGTAACTGACAACGGCAGTCTGCAATTCACCGGCGGTCCCAGACTTGAACCTCATAAAATCCGCAATGGAATTGTTCTGAAGAAACTGGTCCGGCGAGCCATCAGATGTAACCTTAAGCTTGAAACCAGAAGAAATCGAACGAGTAGATCTAGGGTAAGGTCTGAAATCCTTATGATAGTAAAATCTAGTGGAAGAAGAAGGGGAATCGGAAGTGGAATTGGGTGGAAATGCGGACGGTGATGATGACGATAATAGGGAGAGAGAACTGCCCGCCATTAGTTCTCTCAACTGGAAGTCTGGATTATTTTTTTTCAGTCAGGGATATTTAGTGTTTATTTTAAGTTTTATTTATTTATATATTTGTCCTCTTTGGGTGGTTGTTGCCAATTTAGAGGGTTTGTTTTCGCTTGCACGGGAAATCTACCATGCATTTTTTTATTTTTTATTTTTTTAGGCAAACACACATACTTGCATTAATAAAGATTAACAAGAAGGCACTTTTGATTAGAGCCGTCAATTCGGGACCGTCATGCCATATATATGGGACGGGACGGGACAGCATATTCCAATCCCGAAAAAATACGGGACTATTCGGGACGTCCCGTATGGGACGCGGGACGGGACGGGACGTCCAGCATTTTTAAAACCCAACACAGCAGCAGCCCAAGCCCAATTAAAAAAACCCAAGCCGGCGGCCCAAGTTGAAAGTTGAAATGAAACCCAGTTCCATTTGGACCATTTCAATATCTCAAAGTTATTGAGACTTGATACAAGCATTTATTTGTATTAGACTATTACTCCCTCCAACCCAAAATGATCTTCGCGTTTGATTATTCAAATTTTTTTAAGGATATGAACACTTGCTTCACTAGCCATGCTTTGTTTAAGCCTAAAATGTAGAAATATGAAGAACTTTTTGGACAATAAAAAATGACAATTGAGAAAATCATTTTGGAACGGGAGGAGTAGTATTTGTTGAACAAAAACTTGAGATTGAGAGGCTGACTTGCTGACTTAGTGACTTGTGGGACTGACTTGTTTGTGGCTGTGTGGGACTGCTTGGTGCTTACTGAGTTGCTGTTGCTGACTTGCTGCAATGCTGTCTGGCTTCTTTTTTTTTTTTTTTTTTTGAACAAACTTGCTAAGTATTAGTATTAGACTGTTAGTATTTGTTGAACAAAAACTTACTGCCTTTTTTTTTTCTTTTGAACAAACTTGCCAAGTTATGTAAGGACTAAGTATTAGTATTAGTATTTGTTGGATTTATTTCAAAATCGTTATTTTGTGATCGGGTGATCGCGTTAACCTATCCCGTCTTTGTCCCGAATTGACCCGCGTCCCGAGGTAGGATGGGACGGGACGGGGTATTCACGTCCCGCGATAAATTGGTCACGTCCCGTCCCGTCCCGTATAGTTGGCGGGACAATATAGTTTTGTCCCGTCCCGTCCCGTTGTCCCGAATTGACGGCTCTACTTGTGATATCCCACATCGGTGGGATATCCTTGGTTGGAGTGGTACTTAAAGTACAACGAATTACCAATGAATACCAATACGTCCAAGGATTTTTGGATGGGCCTGTGGTAAGCCAAGTGGACCCAAGATATTTGTATTCATTGGGCCGATGCGTGGTACTTGTGTAACGGGTCGGGCCTGCGGGCTCGGGTCGTTACAGCACTCCACATCACTTACAGGCTCATTCCAAATAAAATTCGCCGTAGAAATCGCGGAACATTGTACAAGTATGACTAAAAAGAAGAAATGGAATCAAACAATAAGGTACAAACACCTATAATACTTCCAAATTCATACATCCCAGGATTAGTAGAACTATAAACTATAAGTATCACCCGACCCTTTCACTATTGATAACGCCGAAGCCAAATCTCCATGGAACGCCTTTATGAGTAATGACTTGAGACGCGCAAATGTTTCTCTCAAAGAATAACTTGGAAACTGCCCCATCTCGGCATTCACAAAATCCTCACATGGATAATATTTGGCATTGAGAACATGAGAAATTAAAACATTTGGGTCGGCAACAAGTGCCCAACTAAGCATCACAAGCAATACAACAAGAAAACATATAACCATTATAACAAGGCTCTCAACACGGAGATGATACATAGGCTCTCGACAAAAGAGAGGATGCAAGGGCTCTCGACCAATGAGAGAATGTCTGCATATACGATATAAATAAAAGTAACTGGACCACATCGAAAATGAAGGTGAAAGGATATCAAGCACCTAATTTGGTGTTGAAAAGTATCATTTTCAACGCATTTACCGGAAAAAGGTAATTTTTCGGGGATCGTTGATTCAATTATCTTCTTCAAACTTATTTAAACAAGATTTAGAAATAAAAAAATACCATAAATAAAAATAAAATTTTGATTTCACATTTTATTAATTGCAATGAACAATTAATAAATGTGAAATCAAATTATACAAATTAAAATAGAATAAGCAACAATAACAAATTTAAGATTTAAGAGAAAGGATTAGAGATAAGAAGAAGCATGAATCAATGGAAGAAAAAATAATTTTTAAAGCAAGTCTTAAGTAATTAAAACTATTCACTTATAATTAATGTTGTTGAAATATTCATGATTATCTTAGAGATATTATGAATCATTCGTACTTTATCCAAGCTTCGGTTATAATCATTTATTCACTTATGTAATTTGTTTTTACAGTTTTAACCGATGTGCTAAAAATACATATTACCCAAACTCTCAAACGATATTCAAAATCATTAATAAAATCTAACAATAACTAATGAAACTTAACATAATTGCTGGATACTTTAATTCTTGAGTGAAGCTTATGAGAATTAGTTGGATGGAAGTCATTACAACCTGATTTGAAACTTTAGTTTTACTTCACACATTAATCACGTTAACATTCATTAGATTTTGTTAACAATTTAGATGGGGTTAGGGTGATTGAGTAAAAATGGATGCATAATTTTAATAAATTGTTGAAACCAGTGTTCTAAAATATGTCCGTCTAGGCCGCCTAGGCCCCGCCTAGGCGCTAGGCGTTCATGAAATGCCTACGTCCCGCCTAAGATATTATAACTATTTCGGAATTCTCGACCCTGACTAAGTTCTCATCTCAATTAATCACAGTCTAAAATTAATCACAGTCTAAAATTTGTTCAGATTTCATTGATTGCTTTTGTGAACTTCGTTGATTGCCTTCGGCCCTAGTTCTCATCTCAATTAATCACAGTCTAAAATTTTTTCAGATTTCATTGATTGCTTTTATTAGGTGGGATTAATTGTTTGCGGGTCCAGATTAAGAAAGCACTTGGTTATAAGGCAAGTTCATTGACTGAAAACATATATTACATGACATGCAAGAAAATAAAAGCACGAAGAAAAAGACACACTCTAGACTTAGAAGACAAAAATATGTGTGAGCACATTACAAAGAGATACGCAAAAAGGGACATGATTAGGAGTACGGGCGGTGAGCCCAGCCACAAGCAAAAGGAACACGACCTTACGGGTCAACATACTCTTATATGAACTGTTGAAATTGAGGTTGAACAAATGGTTCAGAATTACAATGTGACGTTCTCTTACCATATTATTCCAATTATTATTATGAGCTGAAAAATTCTAGAAGTACTATGTCACAAGTTTTGTTGCATGTGTTAGCATGGTTAACAAACATGTAATAGGAGCATCCCCAACCTCTCTGAACTTCTCTCCGCTGCTTTCTTCTGATATGTTATATTTGCTCTTGATTTCTAACAATTGTTTGTAATCTCAATTTTGAGATTACAAACAATTGTTTTGCTTTGTATGATTTTTACATTTTTTTCCTTTTTCTTATTTGTGTTTTTGTGTTCTTGTTTTCAATTAATTTCAAAACAGATTTGAGGAAGATGAACTTGACGAAGATCGGTGGAAGTGGTTGAAGTGACCATAGTTAGGGATGGCAATGGGTCGGTTACGGGCCGGGTTTGCCCAAAACCGAACCCAGCCCGCAGTAACACTAGCAAATACCGAACCCGACCCATAATGCAGAAAACATGTATCCTCCCCGGCCCGGTCCGAAAATAACCAAATCCGTCTCTTTCTTTTATTTCTTTTTTTTTTTTTGCAAAACCATCCAAGGAAAAAGAAAAAAGTTTAAAATCTAAAATCAAAAAGATCTGACAATATGAAGGAGACGACGCGGAGAGAGAGAGAGAGAGAAAGATTCGTCATGCCCACAACCAACGGCTACATCAAACATGGGCAAGGACGAGAAGATGGGCGAGACGAGAAGATGAAAAGAGATGGATGAAGGTGTCACGGTCGATGGAAGATGTGGTCAAGCTTAGGTGAGGCAAATGTTGAGGAGTTGCGATCAATGTAGAAGAAGGTGTGATACGAACACGGTTAGGAAAACATCAAGTGGTTTGGATGGTCCGAAATCACCATCATCCCTAACCATGACCTACTCATGGTTCATTCCATGGCCATGATTGTTTCATGAAGCTTTCAGAAATTTCAGAAATTTTGTGCCAACTTCGGTGGATCTCCATGGACTCAATTTTCATGCGAATAAGGTGTTTAATACATTTTCGGAAAGCCACGGATGTCTTGTATCCAACGCATTTTTCGGAGTGACATTTGGATCCTTCTAGAATAAGTTATGGCTGATTTATTATGGGGTTGTGTTCATAGACGGGAATTCACATTTTGCCTCTAGATTCATCTACTTCTTGGGTTCACATTAGAGATTAATCAAACTTTTGGTGTTTCACATTTCTCACATGTGAAAATATAGTGTGAACTCAACCGTAGAGTTTATCCATACATTTATTTTATTGTTATCCCAAACTTGGAGGGATGTTCCAAAAAGGCTATAAATAGCCAAGTTTTGTTCATTTGTAATGATGATATGATATATACAACTTTGATGAATAATATTTGAGAGTTTTTTCTCTTATTTATTTTGATCTTATCAAGTGTAACTTGTGGCGCTCGTTATCCGACTTATCAATAGGTTTTCCATCCCCGATTGTGGCGTCATTCACTAGCCCAAGGTTGCCGTTACAATAAGTAGCGGATGTCTTGGTTCCACCATTCCATCTCACATCAACAAAAGCCCTTGGTTTGCATCACTTGGGGCGTTGGGTCAAGGTATCCATTAATCTTCAACGATTATTCAATTAAAACGATCTAGGGTTCCATTTGGATCGTTGGGTCTTGTTGTTTCGGGCAAGGTTCACATCATTTGGTATCAGAGCATTGGTTTAATTGAGGTTTCATCTATCCTTTTTCATTGTACTTATCTATCTATCTCATTTTTTATCTTCTATATTTGTCTTTCTATCTCTTCTTCCTATTGATACCAAAAAAAACAAAAAACAAAAATTCTTTATGTTCTTGTTCTTCTTTTGATAGAAGTCAGAAAAGACAAAAAATCGTATTATTGGAAGTTTTTCATCAATTTCTTGTTTTCATCAATCCTTGTTTTAATAAATTTTCTTACAAAAAAAATATGTCTCAAAATTTCAAAGTTTTGAAGAAGGAATTCTTGGGTGAGATGGAAAGAGAAATCAAGTTACAAATGGGGCTATTTCATGAGAGGCTTGATAAGATTGAAAGATCATATTACAAGCAACCCAACCTATCTCTAAAACCAAGAAAGAGAGAAAGAGTCTCTCCATTGCGAGATAGACGAGACTTGAAATCTTGGAGGAGCAATTTTTCAACAAACTTCAAAATATTATTTTTGATCTTGATAGAAAAATTAGAGAGAATCAAAAGAGTGAGAAGAAAGAGAAGATTGAGGGAGATATAGAGCGTGAGAAAAAAGAAGAGAGTGTGGGAAGAGAAAACGTTATTGAAAAAAAAGAAGAGAGTGAGGAAGAAAGAGAGTGTGAGAGAAAAGAAGAGAGTGTGAAAAAAGAAGAGGAAATTGAGAATGCAAATAAGTGTGTAAGAAAAGAACAAAAGATTGAGAGGGAAAAGAAGTATGTGGAAAAAGAAGAAATAGTTGAAAAAGAAGAAGTTGAAAAAAATAAAATTATCGGGGGCACGAGTGTTGAGCATGAAGAGTCTTATGAGTTTGTAGAAGAAGAAGGAGATAAACAAGATGAGGCACATGAGAAGCATGAGGAAGCTAGGATGATTGACTTGGAGAGCATCAAATCAAATCATTTGTATAAGGATCCTTTTGACATCCCGAGTTCAAGTTTCTTTCCTTCTTTATTCATAAAAAAGTTGATAATCGATTATTTTATCGCTACACAATGGGCCGAATGGATGGACATCATTACAAGTTCCATAAAATTCAAAGTTCGTCGAGTTTGTAAAGTGAAATTTCAAAGTGTGGTACATCACATATTCATCCTTAAAGCAGTGCTTAAAATTCGAGGACGAATTTTCTTTAAGAGAGAGGGAATGATACAAACACGGTTAGAAAAACATCAAGTGGTTTGGATGGTCCGAAATCACCATCATTTCAGTGGATTTTCAGCCCTAACCATGACCTACTCATGGTTCATTCCATGGCCATGGTTGTTTCATAAAGCTTTTGGAAGTTTTTCAGAAATTTCAGAAATTTTGTGCCAACTTCGGTGGACCTCCATGGACTTAATTTTCATGTGAATAAGGTGTTTAATACATTTACGGAAATCCACGGATGTCTAGTTTCCAAAGAATTTTTCGGAGTGATATTTGGATCCTTCTAAAATAAGTTATGGCTGATTTACTATGGGGTTGTTTTCATAGACGGTAATTCACATTTTGCCTCTAGATTCATCTACTTCTTGGGTTCACATTAGAGATTAATCAAACTTTTGGTATTTCACATTTCTCACATATGAAAATATAGTGTGAACTCAACCTTAGAGCTTATCCATACATTTATTTTATTGTTATCCTAAACTTGGAGGGATGTTTCAAGAAGGCTATAAATAGCCAAGTTTTGTTCATTTGTAATGATGATATGATATATACAACTTTGATGAATAATATTTGAGAGTTTTTTCTCTTATTTATTTTGAGCTTATCAAGTGTAAACTTGTGGCGCTCGTTATCCGACTTATCAATCGGTTTTCCATCCCCGATTGTGGCGTCATTCAGTAGCCCAAGGTTGCCGTTACAATAAGTAGCGGAGGTCTTGGTTCCACCATTTCATCTCACATCAACAAAAGCCCTTGGTTTGCGTCACTTGGGGGCGTTGGGTCAAGGTATCAATTAATCTTCAACGATTCTTCAATTAAAACGATCTAGGGTTCCATTTAGATCGTTGGGTCTTGTCGTTTCGGAAAGGTTCACATACGAACACGGTTAGGAAAACGTCAAGTGGTTTGGATGGTCCGAAATCACCATTATTTCAATGGATTTTTCATCATTTGAGTGAGAGTTTTCATCCCTAACCATGGTCTACCCATGGCTCATTCCATGGTCATGATCTTTAGATATGTTCTTTTTGACATTTTGAGCATGTTCGATATTTTCAGCATTGTCCATAATTTTGGGTCAACTTCAACAGACCATGATGAACATTATATTTATCCAAATAAATCTTATAATATATTTTAGGAAAGGTATGGATGTCTAGTTTAATATGAAATTTACAGATCTTAATTTGGAGTCTTCTAGAGAGAGATATGTTTCATTTACTATAAGGTGGTCAAAGGAGACGAATTTTTGAGATACATTTCATTTGAGAGACTTTTAGCATTTCCATGTAATCTTATCCTTTAGAATTTATTTGTTGTTAATGTTCCTATGTATTACATTATCCTAAACTTAGAGGGATGTTCCAAGAAGGCTATAAATAGCCAATTTTTGTTCATTTGTAATCATGATATGATATATACAACTTTGATGAATAATATTTGAGAGTGTTTTTCTCTTATTTATTTTGAGCTTATCAAGTGTAAACTTGTGGCGCTCGTTATCCGACTTATCAATCGGTTTTCCATCCCCGATTGTGGCGTCATTCACTAGCCCAAGGCTGCCGTTACAATAGGTAGCGGACGTCTTGGTTCCATCGTTCCATCTCACATCACTAAAAGTCTTTGGTTTGCGTCACTTGGGGGCGTAGAGTCAAGGTATCCGCCAATCTTCAACGATTTCTTCAATTAAAACGATCTAGGGTTCCATTTGGATCGTTGGGTCATGTCGGTTTCGGGCAAGGTTTACATCATTTGGTATTCAGAGCTTTGGTTTAATTGAGGTTTCATCTATCCTTTTTTCTTTTTACTTATCTATCTATCTCATTTTCTATCTTCTATATTTGTCTTTCTATCTCTTCTTCTTATTGATACAAAAAAAAAAAAAAAAATACTTTAAGATCTCGTTCTTCTTTTGATAAAAGTAAAAAAAAAAAAATCGTCTCATTGGAATCATCAATCCGATTCTCGTTTTCATCAATTTCTTGTTTTCATAAATTTTTCTCACAAAAAAATATGTCTCAAAATTTCAAAGTTTTGAAGGAGGAATTCTTGGGTGAGATGGAAAGAGAAATCAAGTTACAAATGGGGCTATTTCATAAGAGGCTTGATAAGATTGAAAGATCATATTACAAGCAACCTAACCTACCGCCAAAATCAAGAAAGAGAGAAAGAGTCTCTCCATTGCGAGATAAGACGAGACTTGAAATTTTGGAGGAGCAATTTTCTAAAAAACTTCAAAATATTATTTTTGATCTTGATAGAAATTTTAGAGAGAATCAAAAGAGTGAGAAGAAACTTAAGATTGAGGGAGAAATAGAGCATGAGAAAAAAGAAGAGTGTGTGGGAAGAGAAAACACTATTGATAAAAAAAAGAGGAGAGTAAGGAAAAAAGAGAGTTTGAAAGAAAAGAAGAGAGTGGAAAAAGAAGAGGAAACTGAGAATAAGTGTGTGAGAAAAGAACATGAGATTGAGAGTGAAAAAGAGTATGAGGAAAGAGAAAAAATAGTTGAAAATGAACAAGATGTTGAGAAAATTGAGGTTTTTGAGAGGATAAAAATGAATATTGAAAAGGAGGAAAATGTGTGTGAAATAAAAAATAAAATTGACGGTGAAGAGTGTGAAGAATATGTGTTAGTTGTGGAGGAAGGAGATAAACAAGATGAGGAAGTTAGGATGATTGATTTGGAGAGCATCAACGCAAATCCTTTGTACAAGGATCTTTTTAATATCTCGAGTCAAAGTGTGTCTCCATTTTTGTTCATTTAAAAAATAATTACTGATTATTTCATTGCTACTCAAGTCACTGATTGGATGGATATTGTTACGTATGCTAACAAGTTCAAGGTTTCTCAAGCTTGGAAAGTGAAGTTTCGAATAGTTCTAATAGCAAGATCCGTTCTCAAAACAATGTTTAAAATTCGAGGACGAATTTTCTTTAAGAGAGAGGGAATAATACGAACACGGTTAGGAAAACATCAAGTGGTTTGGATGATCCGAAATCACCATCATTTCAATAGATTTTTCATCATTTGAGTGAGAGATTTCAGCCCTAACCATGGTCTACCCATGGTTCATTCCATGGTCATGATCTTTAGATATGTTCTTTTTGACATTTTGAGCATGTTCGATATTTTCAGCATTGTCCATAATTTTGGGTCAACATCAACAGAGCATGCTGAACATTATATTTATCCAAATAAGGCTTATAATATATTTTCGGAAAGGTATAGATGTCTAGTTTAATATGCAATTTACAGATCTTAATTTGGAGTCATATAGAGAGAGATATGTTTCATTTACTACAAGGTGGTCAAATGAGACGAATTTTTGAGATACATTTCATTTGAGAGACTTTTAGCATTTCCATGTAATCTTATCCTTTAGAATTTATTTGTTGTTAATGTTCCTATGTATTTACATTATCCTAAACTTGGAGGGATGTTCCAAGAAGGCTATAAATAGCCAATTTTTGTTCATCCGTAATCATGATATGATATATACAACTTTAATGAATAATATTTGAGAGTGTTTTTCTTTTATTTATTTTGATCTTATCAAGTGTAAACTTGTGGCGCTCGTTATCCGACTTATCAATCGGTTTTCCATCCCCGATTGTGGCGTCATTCACTAGCACAAGGTTGTCGTTACAATAGGTAGCGGAGGTATTGGTTCCATCGTTCCATCTCACATCACTAAAAGTCTTTGGTTTGCGTCACTTGGGGGCTTTGGGTCAAGGTATCCGCCAATCTTCAACGATTTCTTCAATTAAAACGATCTAGGGTTCCATTTGGGTCGTTGGGTCTTGTCGGTTTCGGGCAAGGATCACATCATTTGGTATTCAGAGCTTTGGTTTAATTGAGGTTTCATCTATCCTTTTTTCTTTTCACTTATCTATCTATCTCATTTTCTATTTTCTATATTTGTCTTTCTATCTTTTCTTCCTATTGATACAAAAAAAAAAAAAAAAAAAATCTCGTTCTTCTTTTGATAAAAGTAAAAAAAAAAATCGTATCATTGGAATCATCAATCCGATTCTCGTTTTCATCAATTTCTTGGTTTCATCAATCCTCGTTTTCATAAATTTTTCTCACAAAAAAATATGTCTTAAAATTTCAAAGTTTTGAAGGAGGAATTCTTGGGTTAGATGGAAAGAGAAATCAAGTTACAAATGGGGCTATTTCATGAGAGGCTTGATAAGATTGAAAGATCATATTACAAGCAACCTAACCTACCGCCAAAATCAAGAAAGAAAGAAAGAAAGAGTCTCTCCATTGCGAGATAAGACGAGACTTGAAATTTTGGAGGAGCAATTTTCCAACAAACTTCAAAATATTATTTTTTATCTTGATAAAAAAATTAGAGAGAATCAAAAGAGTGAGAAGAAACATAAGATTGAGGGAGAAATAGAGCATGAGAAAAAAGAAGAGTGTGTGGGAAGAGAAAACACTATTGATAAAAAAAGAGGAGAGTAAGGAAGAAAGAGAGTTTGAAAGAAAAGAAGATAGTGTGAAAAAAGAAGAGGAAACTGAGAATAAGTGTGTGAGAAAAGAACATGAGATTGAGAGTGAAAAAGAGTATGAGGAAAGAGAAAAAATAGTTGAAAAGGAACAAGATATTGAGAAAATTGAGGTTTTTGAGAGGATAAAAGTGAATATTGAAAAGGAGGAAAATGTGTGTGAAATAAAAAAAAATTAAGGGTGAAGAGTGTGAAGAATATGTGTTAGTTGTGGAGGAAGGAGATAAACAAGATGAGGAAGTTAGGATGATTGATTTGGAGAGCATCAACGCAAATCCTTTGTATAAGGATCCTTTTAATATCTCGAGTCAAAGTGTGTCTCCATTTTTGTTCATTAAAAAAATAATTACTGATTATTTCATTGCTACTCAAGTCACTGATTGGATGGATATTGTTACGTGTGCTAACAAGTTCAAGGTTTCTTAAGCTTGAAAAGTGATGTTTCGAATGGTTCTAATAGCAAGATCCGTTCTCAAAACAATGTTTAAAATTCGAGGACGAATTTTCTTTAAGAGAGAGGGAATGATACGAACACGGTTAGGAAAACATCAAGTGGTTTGGATGGTCCGAAATCACCATCATTTCAATAGATTTTTCATCATTTGAGTGAGAGTTTTCAGCCCTAACCATGGTCTACCCATGGTTCATTCCATGGTCATGATCTTTAGATATGTTCTTTTTGGCATTTTGAGCATGTTCGATATTTTCAGCATTGTCCATAATTTTGGGTTAACTTCAACAGACCATGATGAACATTATATTTATCCAAATAAGGCTTATAATATATTTTCGGAAAGGTATGGATGTCTAGTTTAATATGCAATTTACAGATCTTAATTTGGAGTCTTCTAGAGACATATATGTTTCATTTACTACAAGGTGGTCAAAAGAGACGAATTTTTGAGATACATTTCATTTGAGAGACTTTTAGCATTTCCATGTAATCTTATCCTTTAGAATTTATTTGTTGTTAATGTTCATATGTATTTACATTATCCTAAACTTAGAGGGATGTTCCAAGAAAGCTATAAATAGCCAATTTTTGTTCATTTGTAATCATGATATGATATATACAACTTTGATGAATAATATTTGAGAGTATTTTCCTCTTATTTATTTTGAGCTTATCAATTGTAAACTTGTGGCGCTCGTTATCCGACTTATCAATCGATTTTCCATCCCCGATTGTGGCGTCATTCACCAGCCCAAGGTTGGTCTTGGTTCCATCGTTCCATCTCACATCACTAAAAGTCCTTGGTTTGCGTTACTTTGGGGCGTTGGGTCAAGGTATCCGCCAATATTCACCGATTTCTTTAATTAAAATGATCTAGGGTTACATTTGGATCGTTGGGTCTTATCGGTTTCGGGCAAGGTTCACATCAAGGGGTTTTATGGTCAATTGTAGAGGGGGCATTGTGAGTATTGAATAAACTTATGAGGGATAAGTGTCACGATCGATGGATAAATGCGGTCAAGCTGAGGTGCGGCAAATGTTGAGGAGTTGCGGTCAATGTAGAAGAAGGGGTTTTATGGTCAATTGTAGAGGAGGGCATTGTGAGTATTGCATAAACTTATGAAGGATAAAGTGGTAAATGGAACATATCCCTCATATGCAAATCACGTGAGTTTGTTAGTTACCATATGCAAATCACGTGAGTTTGTTAGTTGTTGGATTGAGGGAATCTACCACATGGGTCAGCCTATAAACATGGAGGAAGGTCATGGAATTCATTGGCCATTGACGAGTTATTTTCTTCTATTGTTATTTTCGTTTAAGTTCATTTATGTTCTTCCATTGTTCTTCAATTCCGTGTTTTCCTTTCAGCATTTGTAGTTCAATTTCACTTTTGTTATTTCTTTGTAATTTCCTTTCAGTCAATTAAATCGGAGAAAAGCATCCCAAAAACTTGTTATGTTCTTTATTTCCATTTCTGCAATTGATTCTGAGTTGGGACCGTGACAGAAGGAGAGTGGGTGGCGGCATACAAGGCGGGGATGATGATCTTGGGCAAGGAAGGAAGGTGGGTGAGGACAGATTGGCATGGTCTATTACAGATTTGATTTGAAATGGCTATGGAATGGGAAGGAAGGAAAGGAAATAAAAAAGGGAAGGGGGAGGCGGCTGGGAAAGGTAAAGGTAAGGGTTTTGAATGGGCCTTAGTCTCTTAGGCTATCGATAAATTCTTTGTAATTAAGGAAACATCAAGGCCCAAGGCACTCAAACTAACATAGAAACTGCATATGTATAGGGGCTGGGACGGGTTCCATGGGTTACCATCACTTGCCAAACCCGGACCCGCCGGGTTTTGGAAACAGTTTATCAAACCCGCCCCGTTCTAGGTGATCGACCTCGGGTTCAGGCCGGGTACGGATGATTTTCCATCACTAATCATAATAAGCGCTTCTCTCACAGTCGATTTTTCCGTGCAGTCCAAACCATTTTTTCGTTATATTATTTATTTTCTCTCCTCCGTCGAGAGCCATTGTCTTCTCTCCTTAGTTGAAAGCCTTTGTCTTCTCTTTTTCAATGAGAGCCCTTGCTTTCTCTCCGTTTTGTTGAGAGCCTTTGTATGATAATTGAACTTTAGATGCTTGGCTGCACATTTTTTGTCGACCCAAATGTGTTACCGTATCGTGTTTTCCACGCCAAATGGGAGGTTTTGAAGGCCAGTATTGTGTCGTATCCAAATTATGCTTGGAGAATCATTTGTTCATCTCTAGTCATTGTTCGAATAGGCGCTTAATGGAGATTTGATTCAAGACTGGGCTTCATAATTCGAGATGAATTTGGCTTTTTCAGGAGGTGGACAATTTATTTATGATTGTACGTCTTGATCGAAATCCTCAACTTTGGGATGAGCTCCGAATGTTGTGGAGCATCATCTTTTTAATTATTATTGAAAGTTTGTGTTTGCTTTTTTAAAAAAAAATGTAATAGGAACCCGGTCGTATGTATTTGAATTTAATTTTGAACTTTGGATCGAAATGGGGAGAGTAATAAATTCAGAAAATTTTGGGGAAATTAGTTCCAGTAAAAGTTATAAAAAGTCATGCTTAAAGTTATAAAAAGTCCTGTTTTTTATAGGGTTCAAGGTTTAAGGTTTAGGGTTTAAGGGTAATACTAATATTAAAAGTGGATTTTTATAACGTATGTATGGAGAAACTAATTTCCCCCAAAACCTACTCTAATAAATTTAGTGGATCAGAAACAACTTCTCAAATCAGGTGTCATGGCTTTTTATTGACGGTTAACAGTAAAAATGTGTTTCCTTTTCAAATAAAACTAGTCAGTAACCCGTCAATACTCGACGGGCATAATAGAACTAATTAATTACAATAAAACTTAAATAAGTATTCACAATATATGAATTAAATTAAAACGTGTACTTTTTCTTTCCACAACTAACTCGTATAATTGTCAGAACCTTAAACAAATATGTTTGTGCCTTTCTCATACAATCAAAAACCAAATATCATTCTAATATGAAATCAACTCTATCAATGTTGCAAGTAAACCATTAGATTTGGTTTTCAATTATTCTTTAGGCTAGGAAGCTTGTTTTAGGAATCAGGAAGATCGTTTGGAAATGAATTTGCGTAAAAGTATTTTTCTAGCTTTAATGTTTCAATTCTTCTTTCTAAAAGGCTTGGAGAGATATTGCTGCAGATGAGAAACTGTTGAGTTATGTAATCTTTCTTCCACCCCCACCCCCAAAAGAGAGAAAAAAATGATTTGGTCGCTAATATACTTGAACTTCAACACATAATTTAAAAAAAAAAACTTAAATGGTTGCATGAAACTCTAATTTTTCATGACTATTTTATTTTTCACAAAAATAAGTTTTTTGTTTGTGTCTTTCTCATACAATCAAATACCAAATATCATTCTAATATGAAATCAACTCTATCAATGTTGCAACTAAACCATTAAACTTGGTTTACAATTATACTTTAAGGCTATGAAACTTGTTTTAGGAATTAGGATGATAGATTCGAAATGAATTTGCGTAAAAGTATTTTTCTAGCTTTGATGTTTCAATTCTCCTCCCTAAAAGGCTTAGAGAGATATTTTTAAAACAATCTTAACCCTGAATGCCATACTCAATTCTGGAAATAAGTTTGAGAAGGGAGAAGAAGAAGGCGGAAACGTATACCTGATGAATCAATCTTGATGTTGTAGGGAGAATAAGAAGAAGAAGAAGAATTAAGGGGACGGAGTTCTTCTAAATGATTGTGCCTTTCTCTCTAGTACTTCTAGCAACTAATGAAGATTATTTAGGAGAGAATAAGAGAATGATGTAGTGATTTCTAGGGATGATGGAGAGCCCTTTATATATGAAACCAATAGGAACCTCATTTAGGTACTACACCATTTCAACCTTAGTGATGTTATATTACCACTTTGCCCATCAAAAACAGGTAATATTACATCCAGGAATTCTACACATTATTTTAATTCACTACATTTTATATTAACATTATAGGTATGATTTTATGAATGGAAATGCTAAATGACTTGTTGTGCAAGCCATGTTCTAACAATCTCCCACTTGGGTTGCAAACAAAGTCTTTCCTTTAAAACCATAAATATAACACAAATGACAACCCTTATGTGCGCATTTTGTCGTCATCTATAACAATCTCATCCATTAGTCATACAAGTGTTGGGGAATTGGGGGGATCTCCGCATCCATTAGCCCATACTAGCAGTCATCAACATGGAGAAATAAATCAACACATGAAATAATAATATGAAAGAACAAGAACAACATGATTTGTTAACCCGGTTCACCACCCCCACGTGGCTATATCCGGAGGCCCCAAGCCAGGATATCACTATAATAATATGTTTGATTGTTACAGCTTACATATGCACTCACACAGATCTATCATAGCAACTCTCCATAAACAACCCTCTCCTACATACTATTATCTTTCCCGATGAACACACAAACAGTATGACTATGGCTGGGTTGTAGGATCGCCCCCATGGCTCCCCTAGGCCCCCGGCCCCCTCCTACACACTATTTTTGTGCTCTCTCTTGATATCCTAACCTCTCCTTTTGGGTACAAATATTATGGTGGTAGTCACAATATATTTATAGGGATACAAAACATATTCCTGATCAAAACTTAATTTACCCGGAGTCCTTGAGACGGAAGGAGTATAATTGTGAATATGGGAATTAATCTCCTTAACTAATAAGGAGATAATTCCTTAATTACAATCCTCCTACTCCACACCAACTCCTGTAGTCCGGCTTACCAGGCGCCTGCCTGCCCCTGACCAGGCGCCCGCTTACTCCTCTCGCCAGTGTCTGATCCTTTCTGCCTTCATCAGGTGTCCGCCTGGTCCTTCACAGGCGTTCGCCCGGTCCCCTATTTTGACTCCTCTCCTCCGTGGTTTTGACCTTTACCTTGGTTTTGACTCCAATCCCAACAATCTCCCACCTGGAGACATAAACCACCATTGTGACATGCTCCTATCATACTCCCACCAGAGAATGATCCACCAAATATTTTTACACCACCATTGTAACACCAAGCTCCTCCTTGATGATGATAAGCCTCCACGCTCATCCACCATGAACCTCCACGTTCAATTAATAAGGCGAGTTGAAACCAAGCGACGCTTCAACCTCTCCGTGTTAGATTCTTCTTGCATCCCCAAATCAACTTCTACCTTGATTTATTTGCAAGTCTAACTTCGCCTTCTCCCTCCTAGATCCACCCCCCTTGCAATTCCCCCATGAAACTCGGACACACCTTGCTTCTTGCATTGTCTTCTTGTGGTCTTTTTATCGCTCTCTGTTAGGTACTTGTGACTGTCTCCTTGCTGATCAGCTACATATTGTCACCTCTCCACCCTAACACACCATTTATTGATGTTTCTCCCTTTTACACCAATAGGCCGGTCTTTACGCCTCTTGCTCCCACCCGGAACGAATTTGATGTTGTCGGTAGAGTAAAACATCCTCTTAACCCCCATCCGTTGTTTGTGAGAAGTCCTCCTCTTCTCACGTGGTCAAATCGGCTTATACCACTCACCTTTGCATCGTCGGTTGCTTACGCAAGTGCCTGATGCAATCTCTTTTCTTTCATATTTTTCTCCAACCACCTTGACTGCCCCAAAATCCCTTAAACACCTCCAGATCCGAACTCTGCATCTCCAAATTCCACCTCAAATTTCTGCAGATCTCATAAAAAACAAACGAACTTTTCGGACTTTCTGATCTTCCGCACGATCGTTGACCTATTTGGCACGTGTCTTTCTTCAACCATAAACCCTAGAAGCTCTCAGATCCCTGCACATCTTCCACACGAAGAATCTGCACTGCACGAAATCTGCACGTGCGCTCCACCGAGCCTGCACGTGCATTGCACGAATTCTGCACGTGCGCTGTACGAAAATCTGTTGTTGCTTTTCTTCACCTTGGATCTCCCCTAGATCTCGAATCAAAGCTCTGATCCTTTCTGCCTTCATCAGGCGTCCGCCTGGTCCTTCACAGGCGTCCGCTCGGTCCCCGGTTTTGACTCCTCTCCTCCGCGGTTTTGACCTTCACCTTGGTTTTGACTCCAATCCCAACAACAAGTATAAGGACTAAAGGGGCAGTCGTTGTAATTGATTCGCAAATAAATCCATAGTAATCACGTATACAAATCAAACTAAATGACATAGATCAAAAGTGTAGATATGTAGCATGAAATCATAATAAATATCAACATATTCTTCCAACTAGTCCAACTTAACCAAATGAGATCAAACTTTAAATAATAGAACAATTAATGAAAGGACAACACAAACTCCCACTATATTAAATTTTATCAAAATTGTTACACTCATGTGAAACATTGAAGATGATAACGCTTTCATAAATGGATCCGCTAATATGGAGTTTGATCCTACAAGTTGCATTTCTATTTGTTCATTTTCCTTCACAACAAGAAACTTAATGTCTATATGCTTAGACTTTGATAAACTCTTGTTGTTATAAGACTGCTTTCTGATAGTCACAATAAACCTTAAGTGGTCTTTCGACACTTGTTGACAATTTTCAGTCCCTTAATAAACTTATGCAGCCATATAATTTAACTAATATCAGAATACCTAATGATCTCAAGATGATCCGATTTCAAATATATAGGCAAGTAGTTCTTTATTTTTTTGTAAATATCTCATCATTCTTTTGGCTGCAACCTAATGTTCTCTCACCGGATTGCTTTGGTATTGACCAAGCATCCCAACATTAAATGCAAGATTTACGTATACATTAAGCTTCCTACTGCTGGTGCAAAAATGGATATTTTCCATATACTTGGATTAGAAATTACTTTTAGGACACTTTTTGAGACTAAACTTGTCTCCTTTAATAAATAGGGGTGTCAAGTGGTTTACAGTTTTGCATGCTAAACCTTTGTAATACATTTTCCATATAGGTCTTTTGTGATAATCCTAAAACACCTCATGAGGGATCACGGTGAATTTGGATTCCTAATACAAAAGATGCATCACCAAGATCTTTCATTTCAAAAAGAAATTTCTTAGTTTCCTTAAGAAGGTTTATTACTAGCAAGCAAAATATCATCCACATATAAGACCAAAATATAAAATTCTCCCACTGAACTTATGGTATACATAATATTTATTAAGATTCGTTTCAAAACCAAATGAAAGAATAACTTGATTAAATTTTAAATAACATTGACGAGAAGTTTGCTTGAGAAGTGCCATAATGATCCTAAAAGAATTTTAGAAGATACCGAAAAAATGTTTCTTTATAATCAATGCCTTCCTTTTGAGTATAACCTTTAGCGACGAGCCTTTTATCTTTTTACATTACCTTGTGAATCCCTTTTGGTCTTAAAGACCTATTTACACCCAATGAGTTTCACATCTTTAAGTAATGGAACAAGATCCTAAATGTCGTTGTTATTCATAGATTTCAACTCTTTATT
Source organism: Campanula takesimana (assembly GCA_026119855.1). Classification (NCBI taxonomy): domain Eukaryota; kingdom Viridiplantae; phylum Streptophyta; class Magnoliopsida; order Asterales; family Campanulaceae; genus Campanula; species Campanula takesimana. The sequence goes on along the minus strand of JAOWBW010000218.1, from coordinate 2,507,755 downwards.
TATGCCATCGATCTACTTATGGGAATTAGGACTATTAATGGCTTCATGGAAGATGAGAGGCTCATGGCCCGTGTACAACATTCTCCGCGAAGCGTAGGATCCCAACCCATGCTCCACTCAAAACCTGCCACGTGCCAGCGACCCATTGGCCAAAAAAAAAATCCCATAAAAAAAATTGTTTTTTCCCGCTTTTTTTAGTTTTTTTTTTTCATTTGCCAAAAGTAATACTTAGTATAACTAAATATAACAATTGTGTTACTTATAAAATAACATTGTTTATAAGTAAATGTAACACCAGTTTTACAAAATAAATAGCTCATTTTACTCATCTTTCAACTGTAATATTAACTATAATTACGTGTAACACTAACAATAACTAAATGTAATTATCGTTATACTGAAATATAATAGTGTTTTTCCAGAATATTTTTTATTTTTGAGTATTTTGATTTTATTTTTTTGAAAGAAAGTAAAATTTGAAAAATAACAAATTATATACATGAATGTAATTATTTGTACAAGTAAATGTAACACTTTAGTAGATGAAATTGTAACAGATTTCTATAGATAATGTAATACTTTTACATGTATCATGATAAATTGAACCCATTATAACTTATTATTTGAAAACATATAGATATACTATTATACAAGTAAACGTAATTGTTTTACAATGTTATTCTACAAGTAAAATGTAACATTCGTTTATAAAATTGTTACTTTCTTATTTCTACAATGTTACTAACACAAGTGTTTTTAGTTATAAAGTGTAAATGATCGAATTATTACTTTTCTATACATATGTGTTATAATTATGTATAAACAATGTTACATATAAGTAACACGTTCGTTACATTTTAGTTATAGTAAATATTACTTTTGGCAAACGAAGAAAACATTAAAAAAACACTGTTACTTTTTTTATATATGTATACATATTGTTACATATAAGTAACACGTTTGATACATGTAGTTATAGTAACGAGTTTATTGCAAAACTGACATGCGTACTTTCATTTATTTTCAATTTGACTTGCAAACTTTGGAAACATCAAATGTGGTTTGCGTACTTTCATTTTTAAAATTTTGAGACGACTTTTTTAACACCCGTTAAAATACATAACGGGGCACTCCACATAAGGGGTAAAGTGTAAGAAATAAAACACAAAGTCCTAAAACAAAATATCTTATTATTTCGTATGAGCATAGATCTGAAGACAAAAAGGAGTGTTCAGAGGAGGCCTGATCCGTGCAGATCGAAGACATGGCAGCCGGATCTAAAGATTTCGACCGGATTTGTGTTGATCGGAGACATGGATGCTGGATCTAAAGATTCCAACTTGTTCGGTGAAGATCGGAGACAAGGACGGCGTTTATGCCGGCGACACAAGCAAAGGAACAGGGAAGATTTCAAATTTCAAATTTGAAATCTGAAATTTGGGCTTTCTATCATTGGGGTTGGGTTTAATTGTTTTTCGAATTTCCTCATCGATGGCTACTTCAACTGAGTAGTCTTCAGATCTAATCTAATGTGTACGATGTAATGCAGAGAGAAATTTGGTTTCCTTGATTGCTTGAATGAGATGGATTAGTTTGGTAATTATATAAATGTTTGCAAAAAATCCAACCCCGGCGATTCCTAAATGGGTCGACGGTCCAGCAAGAAGCCAAGAACAATCGGAACGATGGAGACGACGGCTCAAGTGCATCCTCAGTTGTTCACTCGGATGCTGATGTCAAGGGCGATACCAGAGTACGGGGCAGAGTTGAAATCGGAAATTGGAGAGCGTGGCGGTGAAGGGAGAAGGAGTGAAGGCGGTGGTGTTAGAAGGCAGGCGCGTGATTGAACTGTCGCTGTGGTGCTAGCACTTGGGCAGTGGAGTAGAAGGCTTCCATTGTTGTCTTCGATGTTCACAGTTTCTGGGCTTAACCCACTTGATTCATTGCTTGAAGGAGATAGGTATTCATGATTTGTTGCCCTTTGACACGTAATGGAAAAGTCAGTGAAAGAGTTATGTATTGTTTTAGGACTTAGTGTTTTATTTCTTACACTTTACCCCTTATATGGAGTTCCCCGTTATGTATTTTAACGGGTGTTAAAAAATCCGTCTCAAAATTTTGAAAATGAAAGTACGCAAACCACATTTGATGTTTCCAAAGTTTGCAAATCAAATTGAAAATAAATGAAAGTACGCATATCAGTTTTGCAATAAACTCTTATAGTAACTGTTACTTTTGGCAAACTGAAAAGAAAAAAAAAAAAAAGTGCCCGTGGGTCATGGGTCAAAAATGACACGTCTCTACCATGAGACGGGTCATGGTGTTCTCATACAAGTTTTTGTCTAGATATACCCATTTTATTTTGTTATTTTGTTTTTTTGAAATGAAGGTATACCATTAAGAAGGATAAAATTAGGAGGGGGCTATTACCACTACAATAAATACTTATTCACTACATCATATTTATTTTTGGTAAATTAATCATTTATTTGACTCAATTGTGTTGGAACAATTTTAATCCCTGAATGCCACACTCACTTTAGAATAGGATTGAGGAAGAGATGAAGCGGAAGCGATAAAATATATACCTGTTGAATCCATGGATGATGTAGGGAGAAATGAAAAACAAGAAGAAGAACAAAATAGGGAGAGTGTTCTTCTAAGTGATAATGTCTCTTTTCCTCTCAAAGTCTTCTAACAATATGAAGATAAATTTAGATGAGAAAGCAAGAATTCATTAGTCTCTAAGGGTTGATGGAACACCCTTTATATAGGAGACTTGGTGACATTTCACTTAGGGACCACACCCTTTCAAGATAAGTGATATTATATTACCCTTTTGCCCATCACAATTTGGTAATTATATATCCAGGAATTCTACACATTTCATTATAAACTATAATTTATAATTAACATTATAATCATAATTTTATGAATGGAAGTCTAAATAACTTGTGTTGCAAGCCATGTCCTTACAATCTCCCACTTGGGTTGCAAAACAAAGTCCTTCCTTTAAATCATGAATATAACACAAATGACAACCCTAATGTGCGCACTTTTATTGCCATTTATAACAATCTCGTCCATTAGCCATACAAGTATAGGACTAAAGGGGCAGTCGTTGTAATTGATTCGCAACTAAACCCACAATAATCACGTATACAAATCTAACTAAATGACATAGATCAAAAGTATAGATGTGTAGCATGGAATCATAATGAATATATACATATTCTTCCAACTAGTCCAACTTAACCAAATGAGATCAAAACTTTAAATAATAGAACAATTAATGAAAGAACAACACAAACTCCCACTATATTAAATGTTATCAAAAGTTGTTACACCCATATGAGCAACATGCTCGTGAAACACTGAAGATGATAACTCCTTCATAAATGGATCTTTAAATAGAGTTTGTTTCTATAAGTTGTATCCCTTTTGTTCATGTTGTACTCTTTTCTTTATAACAAGATAATTAATGTCTAAATCCATAAACTCTTGTTAGAGTACAGAACTGCTACCTGATAGTCATTTCTTAATTGGTCTTTCGACACTTGTTTTGACAAATTACAGTCCATTAAAACATGTGCAGCCATATATTTAACTAATGTCGGAATACCTAATGATCTCAAGATGATCCGACTTCAAAACATAGGCATGTAGTTCTTTAGTATTTTGTAAATACTTCTATCATTCTTTTGGCTGCTACTTAATGTTCTTTCCGGATTGCTTTGGTATTGACCAAGCATCCCAACATTAAATGTAAGATATACATATACATTAAGCTTCCTACTGCTGATGTAAAGAGGGAATTTTCCATATACTTGGATTCAAAATTTACTTTTAGGACACTGTTTGAGACTAAGAATGTCTCTTTTAAAATTAGGGGTGTCATGTGGTTTACATTTTTGCATGCTAAACCTTTTGTAATACCTTTCCATATGGCCTTTTGTGATAATCCTAAAACATCTCGTGAGTGATCACGGTGAATTTGGATTCTTAATACAAAGATGCCTTACCAAGATCTTTCATTTCAAATAAGAAATTTCTCAGTTTCCTTAATAAGGTTCATATCATTACTAGCAAGCAAAATCATCATCCATATATAAGACCAAAATTATAAATTGGTATACACAATCTTAATCAAGATTCTTTTCAAAACCAAATAAAAATAACTTGATTAAGTACCATTGATGAGAAACTTGCTTGAGCCCACAAATGGATTTCTTTAAATTCACAAACTAATTGCTTAGTTTGATCCAAATCAACCTTATATTCCTCAATGTCTCCATTAAGGAAAGTTGTCTTTATATCCATTTGATAAACTTCAAGATCATAATATGCTATATGTGCCATAATGATCTAAAAGTGTTTTTAGAAGATACCGGAAAAGTGCTTTCTTTATAATTAATGTCTTCCTTTTGAGTCAAATCTTTAACAATTAGATGGGCTTTATATCTTTCCATATTACCTTGTGAATCCTTTTGGTCATAAAGATTAATTTAATCCCAATAGGTTTCACATCTTTAGGTAATGGGACAAGATCCCAAACGTTGTTATCCTTATAGATTTTAACCCTTCATTTATGACATTAATTTACTATATGAGAATTAGAACTATTAATGGTTTCATGGAAAATGAGAGACTCATCTCCCACTAAACCTAAGTGTCCTTTATTCTCGGCAATATACACTTCATAATTATCCGGATTTGCACTTTCTTCTTACTCTATTGAATCTTCCAAAGGGCACCGGTTCTATCTTATTTTGAGGTTGTTGAATTTCCTTCTTATGATCAACATTTCCATGTTGTTCAATATTTATAGGGAAATCATATTTATTTTGAATTGTATGTTCTTCTTGAATGTCAAGTTCAAAACTTGATATCCAATTGGAACTATGGGAAGTGGTATATAAATGGATTCCATACAAATGAATTCCTCTTCCTTTTCAAATTCAAAATATTACTCCAAATTCTCCCACTAAATTCAACATCCTTAAAAGAACCTAGCATTTCTCGTTTTTCAAAACGTTCTAACTTTCGGGTTGTAAAATTTATATATCCCCTAGTTCTCTCGGCTTACCCCATGAATAACTACTAATAATCTTACGTCTAACTTGCCCTTAGTAGACTTATAAAGTCTATCCTTATGCTAGACAACCCCATAAATGAATATGATTTAAGGACGAATAAGGAACGCGTCCTTAAATCATTAAGGGTTTATATTAGCAGCCTTAGAGGGAGCTTTAATGAGAATAAAGGTTGCGGCTTTAACGTATCGCCCATAATGAGTGAGGTAAGAGAAGTATAAAACATACTTATTACCATATCCTTAAGGATTTCAATATGTCTCTATTACAATATTCATGCTAGGCGTACCCGGCTCAATGTAGAGAGATATAATCCCACACTCTTTCAAAATAGCGAGTAAAAAGGACCTAGACGTTGTTCCTTTTAACAATCATTCCAAAGATGTATACACCATCATGAATGACCCTAATGTTCTTAATAGTCTTCAAAGTTGATTTCCAACTTTGTCTTTATAAGACTTTTACAACGTCCAAACTCAATATTTTATGAAGCAAATAAATGTATTCAAACTAAGAGTTAGTCATTTTGAACATAATAACTATTGTTGACCTTTTCCATGAAGGAATAATTAATGGCCTACAAATATCCGAATGCATTAGTTCATTGAGACACTTGATGCTCTCGAGAATACTATAATGTTTGTAAATTTACTTTAAGGCATTTAATGCAAAAGTATTTTCCAAATTATCAAGTTTGTTTAAGAATTTCCTTTAACATAAGCTTATCAATTTTCCTCTTGAAAATATGACCCAAAGGCCTATGCTTTAATAAAATATAAACTTTACTTGATAACTTTTGCTTTCTAGTTTTGGTGTCATTATTTAAGGGGCACATTTATTATTTGAATAATGTCAAGTAAATAAAGAACACTTGACAAAGTACTAGTACCAACAACCTTGGAATTTAAAATAAAAATCACATTTATAAAAGATGAACAAAATAACCTTTTTTGTTCAATAGTGTGATAAATATCAAATTCCGTCTAAATGACGGTACAACAAATGTATTATTTATACAAATAACACTAAGCACTTAACAATAACCAAAATTCCCGATGCCTTTCACTTCAACCGGATCCCGGCTTCCATATAGATGAATCCTTCATCTTCTCCAGGACTTCGGTATTTCAGGCAATCCTACATAGACATTCATTATGTGAGTTGTTGTAACATAATTCAACCACTATGTATATGTAGAAAATGAAACCAAATTAGCCTTTATCACAAATAATTCCAAATGACATACCTTTCTTAGCACGCCAAGCGTGATACTTAGGGCAGTCGTACCTCATGTGAGTGAGGTCCTTGCAAAAGAAGCATTCCTCTTTATGATCATGAGATGATCCCTTAAGCTTCTTTTTACTTGCAACCGCAATGTCCTTCCCTTTTCTCTTTGTCCTATGAGAAGAGGTAGATGCCAAACATCCCTCAATCATATCAAGGAATGTTTTAGCATCAACGTCCTTGGAGACACCGTTCAAAATGGTCTCCGGGACAACTATATTCATGATCATTAGGCTCACGCAGTTGGAGCGTTCCCACTTCTCATTATTTAAGCAATCTTCTTGAGTGCTTATATCAGAAAGAGGAAGAGGAAACGGTTCCCTTAATGCGTGATCTATGTCCATATAGCCTAAGATCATCATCAATTTATTTTTCCAAGTTTTAAAATTAGTCCCGTTAAGCATCGGTAAAGTACTCATAGCAGTAATCACGGATGAAGCAATAAGTAAATCTGTTGGGTTTTGAGAACAAAAAAGAATGAAAACAATCACATGAATAAGAAACTACAAAATGAAAAATGATTAATTATATCAACGAAATCCATCAATAAGACAATCAACATGACATCAAAACTAATATTTGGATTGCGAGTTGACTCATAAATGATTGCCTTAGGTAACAAGTAATTTGAACTTATATTTTAATAAATACTTAATCTTCCTTTCACTACTAGAAAAGTGCTAATTACCGGCGGAATTTTACCGACGGACACCGTCCCTCGGTAACTCCGACAGACTTTTAATGAGTGCAGACGGAAATAAAGTGCACGGGTCCTCAGTTTTTTTTGACTTATTTCAGATTAAAATCCCTCGGAAAATGTTTAAATTCCGTCGGTAATGCCGACGGAGTTAGTCCCTCGGTAATAACGAGAGATATATCCGTCGGTACAGTGATGTATATAAGTAACCCTGAATCACTTCACCCTTCAGTCCACGCAAACAAAATGTGCCGCCGGTCGTTTCTCCCCTCAAACCCCACCTTTTGAGCGATTCTCTGACTAAAGCTTCTATCTAAAATCAATTGTTAAATTTCTTCAAATTTTGGTAAGATTTTCTCTCTCTCTATCGATTCTCCCCAAAATCAATTTTTTGATTTGTAATTTTCTATGCCAACCCTAAAATCACCCGTTTCTCTCATTGCAATACAGGGATTCTAAGCGACGTCACCGTTGCCGGTCGATCCTCCCCGCCGCCGCCGTACAGGTACATTATTATCCCCAATCAATCCGTCTTTCTCTAAGCTCCAATTTGATATTTTTCTCAGTGAAGTCAACCGTCTTTCTGTAACCTCCAATTTGATATTTTTCTCTGTGGAATTGAAATCTTCGGTCTTGATTCGAAAATAATTGGGTTTCACTATTTTTTTCGGGTTTGATTTTCTTAAAGTTCGAGATTGTGGTTAGGTGGAAACTATTGGGAACATCAGATTGCATTCTCTTCGATATTTGTAGCGTATGTTTGTCATTTTCTGATTATTCTACCAGTTTTCATAAATTTCTAAGGTGACATCTTCTACTCAAAACTCTTTCTCCTTGTTTTCTTCCTTCTGTTGCATCTTTTGCCTGAACTAATTCATTATTCAAGTAATCAACTCCCCCCCCCCCTTCCCCTTTTTTGCTTGAAGTTAAAAGGGGTTGTTTGAAAATGTGCCCCAAATTTAACATTGCAATCTTATCTTTATTTAACATACTTTAAGCTTCATTTCTTCGGCTTCATATCATAAGTTCATAACCACTTATATACTCCCTCTTTTCTGGAATAACTAAAATAAATGTCGTTTTACTAAAAACAGGGTAGGAAGTTTGGTAATCTTGCCATACTACCCATTCTAATAGGCACAAGCATTGCAATGCTATAGGAGGAGGTGTCAGTCTATCCACATGAATAAATTGGGGCATTTAATGAAACATAACTAAAAGATTAAAAACATTGACTTATTAACTATGACATTTATTCCGGGACAAATGGAGTATGACTAACTATATACAAACAACTTTCCAAGAGATTTTTTCTTGTTCTTATTCCCAAGTTGTATCATAATTAATACGAAGTATTATATACGTTTATCTGCTATTTAATCATTACAGTTTTATCCTTCACACCACCGTAGTTTCAATGCTTCAACAGATAATTCATCAACAAAAAATAAAAATATTAGCTAGGTTTTCAGCAATGGAGTATTGAGCAAAACCAAAGCCATTGCAGAGCTAGTTCAAGAACAAGTTAAGTTTTCCCTAGCACTATACATATACACATATAATTACTGTTTGTTAACATTAATTATATATATACTCCCTCCGTACATAATGAATGTCCATTATCAATTTTTTGAATGTCTTTATTCAGAAAAATCTTTGTTCCTAATTTTTTTTTTAAATTAATTTTTTACATAATTGATTATATGCTTTTTTTTAGAGTTTGCTATAGCCTAAATGTTTCATTCATTATAATGATAGTTGTATAAATGTTAAATTCATTATGAAATGCAGGAGTTAGTTATGTCTAGGGAAGATCGGAGTTGGATGGATAATCGCAGGAATCCCAATAGAAGGGGTGTACGACCTCAATTCTTAGAAGGTTTAGAACATTTCGTAGAGTTTGCTAGAGCGCATCCCAGATGCTTACGTGATGATAAGATTAGGTGTCCTTGTAAAAAGTGTAAGAATACAAAATTTTTAAGTGATGGACTTGTAAAGAAACATCTTATGGAGGTAGGGTTTATTGATGGTTACAAGGTATGGGTAGCACACGGGGAGCGTTATGTGGTTGAAACAGGTGTTCGAAATTGTCCCACTGTAGTACGTGGTCCGCCAAGGGAATCTGAACAGTTGGTTAATGAAGAAGAGCCGTCTGTGGGTATGGATGATATGGTTCGAAATGCAGCTGGGCCAGAGTTTGATTGGAACCCTAATCCAGCAGCGGTTCCAAATCCTGTCGCAAAGAAGTTTATGAATCTAATGGACTCTGCAAATGAGAAAATTTATTCTGGTGCCAAGGCTACAGTGTTGGAGTCTGTGACTGAGCTTCTCAATATCAAGGCTAAATCCAATATGAGCCAAGAAACTTACAATCAGGTCATGTCATGGGGACAACGGTTGCTACCCAAAGAGAATAAGATGGTAAGTAATTTTTATGAGACAAAAAAGTTGGTGGGTATCTTCCCGGGCCTTGGAATCCAGGCAAAAACGTTGATGTGTATCTTCGACCTTTGATGGATGAACTTAAACAGTTGTGGAATGATGGTGTACAAACATGGGATGCTTTCAAGTTGCAAAACTTTAACATGAAGGCTGCAGTGATGTGGACAATTAATGACTTTCCTGCATATGGTATGATGTCGGGATGGAGCACACATGGGAGATTGGCCTGTCCGTATTGTATGGAAAATACAGATGCATTCACACTTCAGCATTATCAGAAGCAGTGTTGGTTTGATTGCCATAGACGGTTTCTTCCTAGTGACCATCCATTTCGCAGACAGAAAAATGCTTTTACCAAAAATAGAGTTGAGCATCGGGCCCCTCCTCCTCGCCTGGGTGGTGAGGATATTTTTGAGCGGGTGTCTGAGTTGTCAGCTATTCGGTGGGGAAAGAAGTTTTCGAAGGATAGGCCAGATGGGTTTGGAAAGACCACAACTGGATCAAAAAGAGTATATTTTGGGAGTTGCCTTATTGGAAGACAAACTTGATAAGACATAACCTTGATGTCATGCATATTGAAAAAAATGTGTTTGACAATGTTTTCAATACAGTGATGGATTTTAAGGCCACAACGAAGGACACTGGGAAAGGTCGTTTGGACCTTGAAGCGATATGCAATCGTAAGGAGTTCCACATTGTTAAAGTTAATGGAAAAGATTCTAAGCCGGTTGCCCCCTTTGTGCTGTCAAAAGAGAATAAGCAACGTGTTCTACGGTGGTTGAAAGATTTGAAACTTCCTGATGGGTATGCATCTAATATTGGTAACTGTGTGAATGTGGAAGAAGGGACTATATATGGGTTGAAAAGTCACGATTGTCACATATTATTGGATAGATTGCTTCCCATTGCATTTAGGGACATTCTTCCTAATGAAATATGGGTTGCCCTAACAGAATTGAGTGAATTCTTCAGAGCATTAACTTCCAGCACTCTTCGTGTTGAGGATATGAAAAGGCTTGAAGAGAGCATTGTGGTGACAATATGCAAGCTTGAAAAGATATTTCCGCCTTCTTTCTTTGATTCAATGGAGCATTTACCTATTCACCTTGCTTATGAAGCTAGAGTTGGTGGACCTGTTCAGTACAGATGGATGTATCCATTTGAACGTTTTTTGGGGAGTTTGAAAAAGAAGATGAGTAATAGAGCAAAAGTTGAGGCATCTATGTCTGAATCAGTAATTATCGATGAAATTGTGTCATTTGTTTCAACATATTTTCACCCCGACATTGAGACAAGGTTCAATAAAGTGGGACGCAATTATGATGGGGGAGTCACTGACCTTGATGGAAAAATTTCAGTGTTTTCATCACCGGGTCGATTCCTTGGCAGTAGAAAGTGCACTCGCATGCTAAGCCCCAAAGAATTAGAAGCAGCCAAACTCTATATTCTCCTTAATTGTGCTGAGGTCGAGGAGTACTTGAAGTAAGAATTATGCATTTTATATCAAGCAATCATAAGAAAGAAGTTCATTGATGTTACAGGACTTACTAGTAGCAATTTCTAAGTCCTCCAAACTTCTTCTGTCCAGACGTATCCCAAACAATAGATACTAATCTTACCAAATTTATGTGGAAGTCCAATGGCTGAATTCAACCTCAATTGTAGCAGCAAAAAGAGGACAAACGTTCTTTTTAGAACATACGAATTTTGAGTAGGAATAAGAAGGAAAAGTCATTCATACTGAGAAGAGTTTATGTTCATATTTCTTCTCAAACACTCCAGTAAGGCTCTTTTTAACACGAGCACTTCACAGACAAAGCACAATTCAACAGCTAAGACATAATAATTGAGGTTGGAAGATCAGAAGGAATGTATTTAATTCTGTAACCCTGCTGTACTGTACTTCACAGACAAAGTTCATTGATGTTTGTTTTTTTTTTTCTCTTTTTGGCTTCCAAGAAAATTCGATTTTTTTTTTACGTACGTTACACAGTTAGTTGTTAAAACAAGTGATGATAAGTAGCCCTATGTCTGCAATGTAATTCCCATTAAAGCATGCTCTTAGTTTTCCTCTTTATGCTACACTTTTTCATTGCTGCTGAGAAGGCGTTGATATTATAAATTTAACTGAAACATGAGAACATAAAACATTGTGACCTAGCTCTTGTAACCATGAATATTTAAGCACTGCGAGTTTGTTTCTAAGGAACTGGAACTGAACAAAGAAATATACTGCTGCCCTAGTTCATTGTTTTGACAGGGATTTTCAAGTAACAAAGAGGATTTTGTATAGCGGACGCCAAGTAGTAGAGCTTATTATCTTCATGAATGGTATCTCACTGAGGGAAATCCGGGATTTCCTTGTAAGGGCAACTTTTTATGAGAGTTCTGTTTTCATAGCAGAATTTTAATTTCAAACGTGCGAATTTATAACACAACCAAAACCTGTATGAATAAGTTTGAAATAGAAGCGGTACATTTTCTTTTTATCATTCTTTTCTTTGTATGAATTTATAACACAACCAAAACCTGTGCGAATTTATAACACAACCAAAACCTGGTTAACATTTTCTTTGTGTTGTCTCTCTTGGGGAGATAATTACTCCCTCCGTCCCACCTCACTTGAGACTTATTTCCATTTTGGGCCGTCCCACTTCACTTGAGACTCCCCAAAATGGTCATTTTTCTATAATTTTATATTCAATCATATGTAGTGGAATGTGTTTTTTTTGTGAATATCTTTAGCATTTCAGGAAGAGTATTAATGTGTTTTTTTTTTTTTTTTTTTTATGTATTTGTCAGGAAGAGTATGAAAAGCGTGCTCGTGAGGAGGCAATTGAAGAAGGAAGCATAGATCCTGAGAGCAACGAGCGTCCTAAATTTCGTGAAAAACTTTGGAAGGACATTTTCCTTGAAGACAAACAACCAAAGGGAGATCGCTTGCCTGGATTCGGACCACATGGTGCGGGGTATTTTGACATGCCATTAAGCAGCCAAACTACACAATGCTTTGCTTCTTCCAGCAGCAGTAGTCAAAATGTAGACCAAGAGACATTCGATGATCGAGTTCAGAAAGAGGTACAACGACAATTGGAGATAGAGCGTCAAGAGAGAGCAATTGCTTAGAAAGAGGCACAACGTCAAATGGAGATCAAGATTGAGGAGTGTATTCAGAAAGAGCGAGAAATTGCGCAAAAAGGGCTTGAGGAGCGCCTTCAACAATTTATGGCATCCATGCAAATGCAGCAGCAGCAGCAATTTATTAGCGGTAACACATCTACCTCATCAGTCGGTCAATACATGAATTTGAACGGTGGTCGTGGCTCCAATTCGCTAAGTGGTGGTGGCGGTCGTGGTGGTGGCAAACGTGGTGGTAATGGACGTGGTTATTGAACTTGTTTTTAATCAAACATAAGTTGTTGCTTAGTTGGTTTTGAGAATTTTGTGATGTTTTAATGTGTATTTTTCATGTTTATTGTCACGTTTAATGGATTTGGTATTTGAAACAAGTCAACTGTTTGTTATTGAAATATGTTGGTATTAACAGGTAACAGGTACAGGCATACCAAATATATATATTTTTTTAATTCTAGTCGAACTTACCGACGGACATTTCCGTAGGAAAACAAATATATTTTTTTAATTGTTTAACTTACCGACGGAAATGTCCGTCGGTAAACAAATATATTTTTCTTATTTATGCTTAACTTACCGACGGAAATGTCAGTCGGTAACATAAAATTTACCGACGGACTAATCCGTCGGTAATCTCCGGCGTAATTCCCCGATCATCGGCCGGCGGGTTACATTGCCGACGGAGTGTTTCCGACGATCGAAGGATGATTACCGACGGATATTCCTACGGCGTTACTGACGGAGCATTCCGTCGGTATTACCAACAAGAAATTACCGACGGAATCCGACGGAAAATATCCGTCGGTAATTTACAGTTACCGACGGAATGTGTGGTTTAGGGACGGAAATATCCGTCGGTAATGGGCCAGTTTCTAGTAGTGTTTGGGCCGACATAAGTACCTAAGAAAATATCCTAATGTTCATTTTATTTGTTACCACATGAATGCCTAAGTTTAGTCAAATGTCAAGATCTTCTTTGGAAAATTCAAGTCATTCACATATTAACTTAAACATCCAACACTTTACAATTTAAAGGTTTAAATAACGTAAATCACTTAGGCGACAATATTATTTAAACAATGAATAAAATTGTCAAAGCTGTAACGCCCATCCTTATTATCGTTAAATATTTGAACTTGCATATTATGTGTTAGTTTTACTTGGGTTAAAGTTTTAACTGCTTTAAATAGTTAAGGTGGTTAAATGTCTAGTTTTGACTTTTGGGTCATTTGTGAAAATTGGACTTTAGGGGCCTTTTTGTTAAAAGTGAAACTTGAGGGGCCTAAGTGTCATTTTTGAAAGTTGAAAGGATAAATGTTGTTGCCTTCTTCTCTGAGGCAAATTTCCCAAATCATTTTACGTTGCTCTCCCTCTGTTCTAAAACCTAGGTTAAAAGTTTTGCCTATTCTCGACTCCTCGAGTTTAATTATCCCTCCGTTCTTGATTCTGATCCCGGATTAATATTCGTGGCGTTGAATAGAGCGTTCCAGGCTGAACAGAAATAAGTTTGGGTCAACTTGAATTTTGACTAGGTAAGTTATTAGCTTCCCCTTGCTTGTAATAACATGCATAAATGTTATTCTCAATACTTGTGATTGTTAATTTTGTGTTTGGGGTGATTTTTGTGGTACTTGTAAATCTGGGACAAAAGGGAGTAAAACCTACTGGGTAAACTAATGAAAGAAAATGAATGAATTAGTTTTAAGCTTGTTAATGCATTTTGGAGTTGTTAAATTGTTAGTAAATGTTACTCCTACGTTTGGGACGGAAAATATTTCAACCTGGGAAAGAAATAAAATTTCGCATTGTGGTACACTGTGCGACCGCACGAAAATGATTGTGCGACCGCACATCTTTCTGAAGGGTTTTTCAAAGAAATTGACCTGCTTGTGTGCGGCCGCACAGTTCATTTTGGGCGACCGCACAGTTATCTGAAAAACAAAGATTTTGTTTAAAGTTTGTATAAGTTGGAAGTAACCCTAGTTAAGGTATATAACCTTAGTATAAGATGTCCTAGCAAGGGTTGTGATACTTTAGGGCATCAGAACTTGGTCTTAAACATGTATACTCATTGAATTAAAATGAGAACATAAGTATAAGAGTAGTATCTCTTCTTTATGTCTTGAAAGTGCTATGAACAAGCACTAATGTGTTATACTTGTTGTGAATCCGATGATTGTGCACCTTAGGGGCATTAGAACAAGGTCTTAGACTTGAACATCCTAATAATAGGATTGGGATTTTGTAAGAGTAAATGTATAACTCTTATACTTGTTTGAATGTCCAAAGATTGGAAGTTATAACTTGAAGTATAAGACATTAAAAGCTTGTACATGACTTGAACATCCAAAGAATTGGATTAAGACTTGAATATAAGATAATAAAATCTTGTACTTGACTTGACACCAATACATATGTATGGTAGTGAACTAGAAAGTGCTATAAGTAAGCACTAACGTGTATGAGACATGTTCTTGTTGTGTATGTGCAAACATTGCATACATTTGCTTGATACAAGGTGACTTCTTGATTACTTGAATCATGTTCCTTGTTGAGCTAGTCCACTACTTTTGGATTAGTTCTTCTCCCGTAGTTCAATTAAATATCTACTTGTACATTCTTGTGTGAGTCCAGCTGGTTCTCCTTGCTTGTTCGAAAATGTATAGGTTCACGCTTGTCGCAAGAGCTGGGGTTTAAGTGACAATCGGGTCCCTATGTATTTCCGCCTGACCCCTTACTACCGGCCATAGTAAGGGCATAGCTTCCTTAGTTGGAGCAATAAGCCTGACTTAAGTGAATGCTAAACTCCTGTCCTAAACACCTCGTGAATAATCATGAGTACTGATATTGGGAATGACACTGGTTACCGGGTCTTCTGATATATACTGAATAATCAGTTCCTGTTATTGATCGTGATTGTCAAAGTAATACAAGCTACGACAACAATGGTATTCTTGGGAGGAATAAGGAAGGAAGCAATATCCTTATAATTTGCTTGTTTAGCCTTATGTGCTACTGGATGAGTGGATTATCCTCTCATATACTGTTACTTGATGATACTTGATAAATGATTACTTGAGTATCTACTTGAATTGCATGATAACATGTCATGTAGTTGCATCTAATAGCTTACTGAGATTTATCTCACCCTTTATTTGTTTCCCCCCCCCCAGGAAAGGAAGGATAGTGCGCAGTGAGGCTCGACATAGTTGGGAGCTTACTTCGCAGGTCGTGATTGTTTTTGGGGCTTGTGTCCTTTTACACTTGGTGAGGACGATGTATTATGGGTTTTGTAACTCCTTATTTTGGGGTAGACAGTCTTGTTCAGTTCTGGTTGTCACTAGACATCTTGTATAGTACTCTTAATGCCAGCTTATGTGCTAGGCATGTTTCCGCTGTGTATGTATTAAGTTTAGTTTTAAATTTTCTTGTTTAGAACTCGTGTTGTGAGCTAGTATAGCTCCTTACTCTAGAGTATATATATCATGTCAATTTGTTAAACAAATGTCATTAAGTTTCTTGTTAAGTTTCTTGTTCCTCGTTAGGCACTCCCATCCGAGTTCGAGGTTCTATTAGGGGATCCCGGGACCTGGGGGCGTGTCAAAAGCATATAATTAATCATAACTTTTTAGGTTTGAAATAATGTATGTTTTGTTCTAAGGGAAAAACAAAATAGTGCAAAACTTAGAAAAGTCCAAAACCTGTGAACAGTAACTGCTCGGCCGAGTCTTATGAAGTGCTCGGCCGAGCACCTTAATCAGAATGTTTTGGTCAATTTGACATGATATGCACGGCCGCTCTAAACAAAATGCTCGGCCGAGCTGCTCGGCCGAGTCTTATGATGTGCTTGGCCGAGCACCTCCATCAGAAAGTTTTGGTCAATTTGTCACATTATGCTCGGCCGCTCTAAACAAAACGCTCGACCGAGCTGCTCGGCCGAGTCTTATGATGTGCTCGGCCGAGCACCTTAATCAGAAACAATTGCCTTATGCCATTTTGGCGCCTGTTCATGTGCTCGGCCGAGCATATCCCAAGACTCGGCCGAGTAGTTCGCGCCTTTTCATACGCTCGGCCGCTCTAAACAAAGGACTCGGCCGAGCAAGACGATTTCTGCACTTCTGAATTTTGTTCAAACTTTCCCAAAATCAATGAATTGCAAGTAGATCCCCATGGTATGTCCTTAAAACATAAAACCATGTTATTTAGGGATAATCTTGGCTTAAAATTAATGGAATCAAGTGAGTAGATCCACATGGTATGCACGATAACATAAAACCATGTTATGAAGGGATAGTCACACTTGAACCATTTAGTTTTAATGAACAAAACTTTCAAACCTTTTCTGAATTTTAGATGATGATTATCAGTGCTCTATGAACGAATTAGAGTCCCTAATCAACATCAAATACCTTAAGATTCAACAGGGAAAATGAATCATAGTTAAAGCATAAAGCTTTTCTTAAAACAAGAACTCAAACTTAAACTAAAGATGAACCAGGCTCTGATACCAATTGTTGGAACAATTTTAATCCCTGAATGCCACACTCACTTTAGAATAGGATTGAGGAAGAGATGAAGCGGAAGCGATAAAATATATACCTGTTGAATCTATGGATGATGTAGGGAGAAATGAAGAACAAGAAGAAGAACAAAATAGGGAGAGTGTTCTTCTAAGTGATAATGTCTATTTTCCTCTCAAAGTCTTCTAACAATATGAAGATAAATTTAAATGAGAAAGCAAGAATTCATTAGTCTCTAAGGGTTGATGGAACACTCTTTATATAGGAGACTTGGTGACATTTCACTTAGGGACCACACCCTTTCAAGATAAGTGATATTATATTACCCTTTTGCCCATCACAATTAAGTAATTACATATCTAGGAATTCTACACATTTCATTATAAACTATACTTGATAATTAACATTATAATCATAATTTTATGAATGGAAGTCTAAATGACTTGTGTTGCAAGCCATGTCCTTACAAATTGCCCTTAAAAAGAGATTATTTATACTACAACATTTATTTATCCTCCAGTACATTCATTATTATCTATTACAACTATACTCCCTCCGTCCCAGCACAAGTGAGACTTTTTTCCCTTTTGAGACGTCCCACTAAAAGTGAGACTGCCCAAAATGGAAATATTTCAACCCCACTTATTTTCTCTCTTCAATTTCCACCACTCAATTTATTCAACCAACACTACTATTTATCCCATTCATTCTCTTTTTATTTTTCCTCCACTCATTTTATCCAACTACCACTACTATTTACTCTACTCATTCCCTCTCTTCATTTTCTACCACACATTTACTAGTTTTTCTTAATTAGTGTGCAAACTCCTCTAGTCATACTTGTGTTGGGACGGAGGGAGTATTTCTTTTGTTAATTTTTTTTCAATGTTCAAAATAGTTCTTTTGATTATAAGAAGATAAATAAAATATTTAAATGCAATGCAATAAATTAAAGTACGGATATGAAAGTGTTAACATGAAAGTAATTTATTTATATTCAAGCTTCATTGAAATGTGAGAAAACGTCTTTCTTCACAAGGAACTGTCACCAAATCTTTTATATCCAAGAGATTAAAAATATTTATTTATGTATATTAATAATTACTATTCTCCGGTTGAAATAAATAAAAGTGAAAAAGAGAATGATAAAACGATTAGACAAAGTGTTGAAGAAATTATAATTTAAACAATGATTTTTTTTAATAGAAGTGTAAAACGTGAATGATAATGAATTATTTAATAGGAGTATAATTTTAACATTTATTAAAAGTTAACTGATATTCTGTTGTCCCGAAAAGAGTGGCCCAGTGGTAAAGTCAAGCCTCACCCTCGGTGAGCGCTAGGGTTCGATCCCTCTCCTCGTCTCCTTCTGTCGTGGACATCGTAAAAAAAATGATATTCTGTTGGTTATTTGACAATATTTATTTGTATTTATTACTTTCAAGTTTCAACTATTAAAGTAAGTTGTGAACTTACTAACTAATATTTTTCGTTAGATTACAAAAATTTAAATAATATGTTTTCAAGTTCATAATGATAGAACAATTTTAAACCCTGAATATCACACTCATATTTAAGTAAGAGAAAGAGGAAAGATGAAGCGGAAGCATGTAATAAATGTATACCTGTTGAATCCATTATTGTGTCTTGAAGGGAGATCAAGGATGATGAAGATGTAGGGAGATGATCTTCTAAATGAGAGTGTCTCTTAAGTTTCTCAGAATTTCTTCTAGATAATTATGAAGAGAGTATGTAGAGAGAAAAGTAAGAATCAAGTATGTTTAAGGCTTGATGGAGGGGCATTTATATAGTAAACATGGTGACACTTCAAATATGGACCATACCTATTCATTTCCAAAGCAATGTTACCATCTTGCCCATCAAAGATAGATAAATAACATTTCAGGGATTCTACACATTGACTATTTTGACCATAATTTATATTAATGTCATAGTCATGATTTTATTTATGGAAAGTGCCTATTAACTTGTGTTGCAAGCCACAATGATCTAACAATCTCCCACTTGGGTTGCAAAACAAATTTCTTCCTTTAAATCACAAGTATAACATAAATGACAACCCAAATGTGCACTTTGTTATCACTTATAACAATCTCGCCATTAGCCATACAAGTATAGAACTAAAGGGGCAGTCGTTGTAATTGATTCGCAACTAAACCCACTATAATTACATATACTAATTCAACTAAATGACATAGATAAAAAGTATGGATGTGTAGCATGGATCTTAATGAATATATACATATTCTTCCAACTAGTCCAACTTAACCAAATGAGATCAAACTTTAAATAATAATAGAACAATAAAATTGAAGAAAACAACACAAACTCCCACTATATTAAATGTTATCAAAAGTTGTTACACCCATATGAGCAACATGCTCGTGAAACACTAAAGGTGATAACGCCTTAGTAAACGGATCAGCTAACATAGAGTTTGTACCAATAAGTTGTATTTCTATTTGTTCATTTTGTACCCTCTCTCTTACAACAAGAAATTTAATGTCAATGTGTTTAGACTTTGACGAGCTCTTGTTATTGTTGGAGTACAAGACCGCTGCCCTATTGTCACAATAAAGCTTAATAGGTCTGTCGACACTATCAACAATACGCAGTCCCTTAGTGAATTTATGCAGCCATATAGCTTGATTGGATACCTCGAAACAAGCAACGAACTCGGCTTCCATGGTGGAGGAAGTAACGAGTGTCTGCTTGGCACTTCTCCAAGAAATGGCTCCACCGGCTAATGTGAAGACATACCCAGACGTTGATTTACGGCTGTCTTGGCATCCAGCAAAGTCGGAATCGGAATACCCAACGATCTCAAGATGATCCGACTTTGAATATGTAAGCATGTAGTCATTGGTGTTTTGTAAATACCGCATCACTCTTTTGGCTGCGACCCAATGTTCTCTCCATGGATTGCTTTGGTATCGACCAAGCATTCCAACAATAAAAGCTAAGTCTGGACGAGTACAGACTTGAGCATACATTAAGCTTCCTACTGCTGATGCGTAAGGGATGTTTTCCATATACTTGGTTTCAAAATTGTTTTTGGGACATTGATTGAGACTGAATTTATCTCCTTTAGAGACAGGGGTGTCATGTGGTTTACAGTTTTCCATGTTAAACCTTTGTAATACCTTCTCTATATAGGCCTTTTGTGATAATCCTAAAGTACCTCGTGAGCGATCACGGTGTATTTGGATTCCTAGTACAAAAGATGCCTCACCAAGATCTTTCATTTCAAATTTGTTTGAAAGAAATTTCTTAGTTTCTTTTAGAAGGTTTATATCATTACTAGCTAGCAAAATATCATCCACATGTAAGACTAAGAATATAAACTTACTCCCACTGAACTTATGGTATATACAATCTTCACCAATATTCATTTCAAAGCCAAATGAAAGAATTACTTGGTTAAATTTGAGATACCATTGACGGGAAGCTTGCTTGAGCCCATAAATGGATTTCTTAAGTTTGCAAACTAAATGATTAGTTTGTTCCAAATCATCCACCATTTCTGGTTTCTTCATATAAATGGTTTCCTCAATGTCTCCATTGAGAAAAGCAGTTTTTACATCCATTTGATGAAGCTCAAGGTCATAATGTGCCACTAAAGCCATAATGATCCTAAAGGAGTTTTTAGAAGACACTGGAGAGAATGTTTCTTTGTAGTCAATACCTTCCTTTTGAGTGAAACCTTTGGCAACAAGACGAGCCTTATGTCTTTCCACATTACCTTGTGAATCCCTTTTGGTTTTAAATATCCATTTACAACCAATCGGTTTCACATCCTTCGGTAATGAGACAAGATCCCAAACGTCGTTGTCTTTCATAGATTTTAACTCTTCATTAATGGCATTGATCCACTTATGAGAATTAGGACCTTTAATGGCTTCATGGAAGGTGAGAGGCTCATCTCCCACTAAACCTAGTGTCCTTCATTCTCTGCAAGATACACCTCATAATCATCCGAAATGGCACTTCTTCTAACTCTATTGGATCTCCTTAAAGGCACTGGTTCTTCCTCATTTTGAGGTTGTTGAATTTCCTCATTTTGATCAACATTTTCATGTTGTTCAATATTTATAGGGAGTCAATATTTTGAATTTGTTCCTCTTAAATTTCAGGTACAAGTACTTGATTTTCAATTGGGACTACTAAGGGAAGAGGTATAGAAAAGGATTCCTCTTCCTTAAATTCAAAATTATTATTCCTAATTTCCCCTCTAAATTCAACATCCTCAAAGAACCTAACGTTTCCTGTTTCAAAAAAGGTTCTAGTTTTCGGGTTGTAAAATTTATAGCCCCTTGATCTTTCGGCATACCCCACAAAGTAGCAACTAACTGTCTTAGCGTCCAGTTTTCCTTCGTTAGGCTTATAAGGCCTAGCTTCTGCTGGACAACCCCATACATGAAGATGATTTAGGGACGGTTTCTTATTCGTCCATAATTCATAAGGGATTTTATTGTTAGTGGCCTTAGAGGGAGCCCTATTTAGAAGATAAGTTGCGGTTTTTAATGCATCGCCCCATAATGAGTGAGGTAAAGAAGTATTAGAAACCATACTTCTTACCATATCCTGAAGGGTTCTATTACGTCTCTCAGCTACACCATTCATGCTAGGTGAACCCGGCATAGTGTAGTGAGGGACAATCCCACACTCTTCCAAATAGCGAGCAAAAGGACCCGGACGTTGTTCTCCCGAACCGTCATTCCGACCATAGTATTCACCACCACGATCGGATCTAACGTTCTTAATAGTCTTACCTAGTTGATTTTCAACTTCGGCCTTAAAAGACTTGAAAACGTCCAAAGATTGAGACTTTTCATGAAGCAAATAAATGTATCCATATCGAGAGTAGTCGTCTATGAACGTAATAAAATATTGTTGACCATTCCAAGGAGAAGGGAATGGCCCACAAATATCCGTATGTATTAGTTCTAAGACGCTTGAGGCTCTCGAGGATACTTTTCTTTTCGAGTTTGTAAACTTTACTTTTAGGCATTCAATGCAAAAGTCCTTTTCAGGAACATCAAGTTTATTTATGATTCCTTCTGACACAAGCTTATCAATTCTCCTTTTGGAGATATGACCCAAACGCCTATGCCATAAGGTATAAGAATTTTCACTTGAAAACTTTTGCTTCTTAGATTTAGTTTCATTATTATGGGACTCATTGATTGTTTGAGTAGTGTTAAGCAAATAAAGATTATCACTACTCGATAAAGTACTAGTACCAACAATAATGGAATTGAAATATAAATCACATCTATTATTACCAAATGAACAAGAGTAACCCTCTTTGTCCAAAACAGTGATAGATATTAAATTCCTTCTAAACGAAGGTACAATAAAAGTATTATTTAATACAAAATAATATCCTGTACTTAACAACAATCTAAAGGTTCCAATGCCTATGACTTCTACCGGGTTCCCAGCTCCCATATAGATGAATCTTTCATCTTCACTGGGTCTTCGGTAATTCAGGCAACCCTGCATAGACATACTAATGTGAGTTGTTGCACCAAAATCCAACCACCATGTATATGTAGGAATTGAAACTAAATTAGCCTCAGTACAAACAAGACCAAATGACATACCTTTCTTAGCACGCCAAGCGTGATACTTAGGGCAATCATACTTCATGTGCGTAGGGTCCTTGCAAAAGAAGCACTTCTTTTCCTTACGATCATCAGATGATCCTTTAGGCTTCTTATTGCTTGTTACCGCAATTTCCTTCCCTCTTCTCTTAGTCCCATGAGAAGAGGTAGATGCTAAGTGAGCACTTTCAATTTTAGATTGCTTCAACCTATCTTCCTCTTGTGTCACATGTGAGATTAATTCATTAATATCCCACTTGTCTTTCTGACAATTATAGGTCACCTCAAAGTGACCAAACTGAGGAGGAAGAGAAATAAACACTAAATGGACGAGAAGATCTTCCGATATCTCTAACTTAAGTCCTTTTAGTTTAGTTGATAAGTGAAGCATTTCCAAAATATACTCCCTTAAGTTCCCGGTGCCCTTGTACTTCATGGAAACAAGTTTCCTTAGGGTAGAACTTGTTTCCGACTTTTCGCTTTTAGCAAAGCGCCGCTCAAGGGTTTCCAGAAAGGTCTTAGCATCAACGTCCTCGGGGACACTATTAAGAAATGCCTCCGGGACAACATTTTTCATGATCATAAGACTTACACGATTAGAGCGTTTCCACTTCTCAAAGTTCAAGCGATCCTCAGCGGTGCTATCTTCACTAAGAGGAAGAGGAATTGGCTCCCTAAATGCGAGGTCTATGTCCATGCAGCCCAAGATCATAGTAATTTTGTTTTTCCAAGTTTTAAAGTTTGTCCCATTAAGCATCGGAATTGTGCTCATCGCAACAGTAATAGAAGAAGCGTTAAGTAAATCTGGGAAACGAGAACAAGAATGAATATAAAACAATAATAAGTAACTACATTATAAATTAAAAGATTAATTATATCAAATGAAATCCATCAATAAAGCAATTAACATGACATCAAAACTAATCTTTGGATTGCGAATTGACTCATAAATAACTACTTTAGATGACAAGTAATTTGAACAATATTTGATTAAATGCTTAATCTTCCTTTGGGTAGTCTTAAGCATTTAATAAAATTACCAAATGTTCATTTTATATGTCATCACAAGAATGCTTAAGACTTTCTTAGTACGTGACGTTGTTCAACCTTAGTCGTTCAACCAATCCGTTCGGATGGTTGAGGAGACCAGTCAAGGTTTCCAGCCTGATATACCATCGTTAGTCAAATGTCAAGATCTTCTTTGGAAAATTCAAGTCATTCATATCTTAAACATTCAACACTTCAATAATTTTGCATTTAAATAACGTTAATCACTTAGGTGATAATATTATTTAAATAATGAATAAAATTATTTAAGCATATAATTAATCAGGGCTTTAAGGTTTGAAAAATTAATGTTTTGTCCAAGGGAAACAAAAGTTGTACAGAAAATAAGTATTTTTCCAAAAAATCTGTGAACAGTGACTGCTCGGCCGAGTCAAGGAAAGTGCTCGGCCGAGCACTTTAAATCAGATTGTTTGAAAATTGATCTGCTCGGCCGAGCAGAACAGAGGACACGGCCGAGTACTTTTAATCAGAACATTTTGCCCTTGTTGACATACAATGCGCGGCCGATCAAATCCCAACGCTCGGCCGTGCAAGTCTTGGTCCGACCGGGCATAGCCAAAAACCCGACCGGATTATCAAGAGAACCGAACCGGACTCGACCAAAGATCCAACCGGTTTATGTCAATTTTGGCGCCTGTTCATCTGCTCGGCCGAGCAAAACAAAGGACTCGGCCGAGCAGTTCGCGCCTTTTCATATGCTCGGCCGAGCAGAACAAAGGACTCGGCCGAGCAAGGCGAATTCTGCACTTCTGAATTTTGTTTAAAAATTTCCCAAAATCAATGAATTGCAAGTAGATCCACATGGTATGTACTTAAAACATAAAACCACGTTATATAAGGATAATCTTGCTTTAAATTAGTGGAATCAAGTGAGTAGATCCTTATGGTATGTTCATTACAACATAAACCATGCTCTTAAGGGATAGTCTCACATGAACCATTTTAAAGAAAAAAAACTTTTCAAACCATTTACTTAATTTAGATGAAGATCATCAGCACTCTATTAACGAATTAGAGTCCCTAATCGACATCAAAAACCTTAAGATTCAACAGGGAAAATGAATCATAGTTAAAGCGGTTTAATGCTTTTTCTTAATACAAGAACTCAAACTCAAACTAAATAATGAGCGGGGCTCTGATACCAATTGATAGAACAATTTTAAACCCTGAATGCCACACTCATATTTAAGTAAGAGAAAGAGGAAAGATGAAGCGGAAGCATGTAATAAATGTATACCTATTGAATCCATTATTGTGTTTTGAAGGGAGATCAAGGATGATGAAGATGTAGGGAGATGATCTTCTAAATGAGAGTGTCTCTTAAGTTTCTCAGAATTTCTTCTAGATAATTATGAAGAGAGTATGTAGAGAGAAAAGTAAGAATCAAGTATGTTTAAGGCTTGATGGAGGGGCCTTTATATAGTAAACATGGTGACACTTCAAATAGGGACCATACCTATTCATTTCCAAAGCAATGTTGATTTACTATCTTGCCCATCAAAGATAGATAAATAACATTTCAGGGATTCTACACATTGACTATTTTGACCATACTTTATATTAATGTCATAGTCATGATTTTATTTATGGAATGTGCCTATTAACTTGTGTTGCAAGCCACAATGATCTAACACATAAAACCAATAATTATCTTCAACAGTGATTTAATTATTTCCAAGATTCTTCATTATTATAAAGAAAATTATTAATGTCCCATATAATTGGATAATTTTGTTGTGATCAATGAAAGGCTAAATATAAAAATAAAAATACTTTTTTTAGTTAAAAGGAAAATAAAAAATATTTAAATATAACAAATTTATTATTAAATATGGCAAGTGTTTTTTAAGAAAATAATGCCATCATCATAATTAGTTGAAAGTTAATTTGATATGTCAAGTATTTATAGTATCTACTAAAATATTTCATTCATTCCTTAAATGTAAAAGGGTATTTGTGTCAATTAATAAAAAATGTAGTGGATAAGTAGAAAATGTAGTGACATTACCCTCTGAGATAAGCCAGTTGCTTAAATTTAAGATTAAATTCAATGCTCGATGGTACCCTCAAGTTTAAAAAGAAGACTAACTTATTAGACAATTATTAATAGAAAATAACACTATCGAGAGAAAGTGAAATAAATGACAAGGATCTGATCAAACTTCAAAGTTATATTAATAATTATTTTTTTCGGTTAGGCTCCATTTGTTTCGCGTAAAACAATTTCTGGAAAATGATTTCCCGTAAAATGTTTTCCGGAAAATGAAAATGTTTTCCAGAAAATGACATAAACATGTTTTTGGTTGTTTGGTAAATCTAAGGAAAATGTTTTCCGGAAAATATTTTCATATGAAAATAATAATAATTTAATATGAGAAAAAGAATTATAATGAGAAAAAAAATTGAATGTGGGTGGAGATTTTGGGTTGGGGTGGGGGGTGGGTGGGGTAGGTGGGCGTGGTTGGGTGGTGAGGGTGGGGGAGGTGTTCAAAAATAATTTTAATATGAGTAATTTTATTTTATTTTTTGGGAGGTGGGTGGGGTGGGGTGGGGTGGGGGTAGGTGGTGGGGGTGGTGGGGGTAGGGGGTGGAGGTGTTCATTTTTTTTTAATATGAGTGAAAATAAGTTTTTTTTTTGGGTGGGTGGGGTGGGGTGGGTAGGGGTGGGGGTGGGGGTGGGGTGGAGTGGGTGCTGGGGTAGGTGGGGGTGATGGAGATGTTCAAATTTTTTTTAATATGAGTGAAAGTTTTTTTTTTTTTTTTTTTTTTGGGTGGGGTGGGTGCTGGGGTAGTTGGGGATTGTGGAGATATTCAATTTTTTTTTTAATATGAGTGAAAAGAAGTTTTTTTTTTTGGTGGGGTGGGTGGGGTGGGTACTGGGTTAGTTGGGGGTGGTGGAGATGTTCAATTTTTTTTAATATGAGTGAAAAGAAGTTTTTTTTTTTTGGGGTGGGGTGGGTGGTGGGGTGGGGGTGGGTGCCTGGGGTAGTTGGGGGTGGTGGATAGGATGGATGAAGATGGTGGTGTTAGAGGTATAGTGGGTAGGGTGGGGTTTTATGGAGAGTTGGGTGTGAGTGAGAGAGTTAACATTTTTCGGAAAATGACTTACTTAGTAAAAATCCGTAAGTCATTTTACTTAGAAATGGGGGAAAACCATTTTCCGGAAAATATTTTCCTCATTTTCCGGTTCGTAACAAACACCGGAAAATGGGGAAAACATTTTCCGGAAGTTATTTTACGCGAAACAAACGGAGCCTTAATCTCACTTTACTACCCCAAAGTTTACATGTTATATCACTTGGGGGGGTCTTTAGTTTCATTTTTCTCATTTTAAGGCCTATACTTTCATTTTTGTATCAAAATAGGGCCCATATAAGAATTTCGTCAAATTTTAAACATAAAGTTTGCATGTGTTATTCAACACATATTTCTCTTATTTTTTTCTTTTGTCTTTTCGCATTTACGAGTCCACTCAACGCCCCATGTCAAACACATAGTTCATCATTTCTCTTTCTTCTTCACTCAACAACAAAAACCTTCCAAGAAAAAAACAAATTTTGACAAGAATTCACGCCCATCAAAATTGTCCTCTTTTTTGATAAATTGATCAAGAACCAATATTATAACAAATTACAAATTCATTCATACTTGCTTAGCCATACACACTATATGATCGCATAAGTTAACGATATTGTTTTTAAAATACAATTGAATGGATTCATATGAAAGCACTAATAGTAAAAAAGAAATGAAGGTACACTTAAGACCTAGCAAAAGAAAATCAGAATTTTCATTTTTAAAACTAAATATATACATTGGGGATATTGAAGAAGTATATCAACTCCATATGTCATAAATAAATAAAGGAGAAGAATAGAGAGCAAGGATTATTCCATTTAAGTTTTCTCTACTACATTGGTAAATGTTACAGTTGCAGAGAAATTAAAATGGGCATCTTGAGAAAAAATATGATAAGTTTTGATCATCCTAAAATTCATTGAATTGTTAATATGATTTTTTTGGATGGGTTTTTGTAGTTGAGGGAAAAAAATGAGAGAGAAGGATGAAATACATTTTGATAAGTGTGGGTGAAACGTGAATATTAAAAGGTTAAAAATCAAGGCGAAATACGTGTTCGTTAACACATGCCAACTTTCCACTTAAAATCTAACGAAAAACTTGTATGGGTCCTGGATTGATACAAAAATGGTAGTCTAGGCCTTAAATTGAGAAAAATAAAACCGCATGCCTCCAAATGATACAACAGGTAAATTCATTATTAATATGAATAAACTTTAAGACATAATTTAAGTTACTTTTAATTATCTTTAAATCTTATCATTAATAAAAACCATTTACAACATTATATATAATTATTGATGGTAAAGTTTAAAATTTTGAATTTTGAATTTCAAATAATCTAAACATACCAAAATGAGTAACATGCTTCACCCTTGCGCCACGTGGAATTCCACGTCATAAATCCACGTGGCGCTGTCTATGAATGGCATTTTACTCTCCTATATTATATATATAGATTATATATATAGATGATAAAACAAATCAACAAATTTCTAAATAAAAACAAATATTGAAGATCAATATGGCTAACTAATCCAAAGATAAAAAACAATTAAATAATACTTTTAGAAACGTAAGTAACTTCATTTATAATAACATAGTAAGTAGCTATTTTAATAAATGAATCATGAAATAATATGTATGGATTTATTTACAGTAAGCATAATAATTAAATAGTGTGATTCAGACTATTTCTATAGATTCCAAAAAAATAAGAACAAAATTGAGAAATTACTTTTGTATATAAAAGGCAATATTTATTTTGGGATGAACCAAAATTTAAAAGGTAGACATGCATTATGGAAGGTTAAGAGAGTATAATAACTACTTCTAAGCCTACTCATATTCGCTTAATCAAACAACTTCAAGCTCTTTCTCCAATTCCTCATTTCATATCTTTTGATATTTCGTGATCCCGTGGCAATAGATGATAAGCTGCACCTAATAACACTAAGAAAGAAATTATAACAATGAAAGATTAAGAAAAAATACAAACAAAATATTTTCATACATAAAACACTAATATTGTCAAAAAAAAAAAAAAAAAAAAAAAAAAAGCTCTAAAGAAAACACCAACAATTAAAACCAAAATCAAATAAATAAGTTCAAACAACTCAAACTGAGATCAATACCAAAGTGAGAGTTCCTTGTGTTAAACAAACTTTACGCAAGGGTGGAGATTAGATAGTCGTAGCTATGTCATAAAGAACGGAAGGAGAAAAAACCCGGGGACCAAGGTCCTTTAGCTAAAAAAAAAAAGTTGGTCTCCTTTCCTATTAGTTACAAAAAATGTTTTTCTTCAAAATCGTCTGGCATTTATTAACACACTCACTGGACATTCGTAACACAAAAATTGGTCATCCTAAACATTGTTACTGGCTATCTATTGGCACTTCTGCTACTCTAAAAAAAAATAAGAAAAAACCTTCTGGCTATCACTTTCAAAGGTTCTGGCTATCAATCTCATATACAGAAGGCTTTATATTGATATCCAGAAGGCTTTATATTGATATCCAGAACCCTTCTGGCTATCACTTTCAAAGGTTCTGGCTATCAATCTCATATCCAGAAGGCTTTATATTAACATCCAGAACCGTTTGAGAAGTTCTGACTACTTACAAAAATGTCACCCCGCGTTTTTTTAAAACACGCCTGGCTATCACTTTCACAGTTTTTGGATATCAATCTCATATCCAGAAGGCACTATATCGATATCCAGAACCGTTGAGAAGTTCCAACTATTTACAAAAATGCCACCGCGCGTTTTTTTAAAACACGTTTTTCTTAAGCATTTCGTAAAACGCGTTTTACGCAAGATTTTGGCCAAAAAAAATAAATCAGTCACAATAATCACATTTTTAAGAAGTATAAAAATATATCATTAATTCAAATGATTATAGTACTTCTTAATAAACCAAAACTAAAATAAATATAAAAATATTTAAAGCAAAAAGTAAATAAAATACAAAATCAAATATTAATCAAAAGAAAGGAAGAATATAAAATCAAAACTAAGTTCCATTTAAATCAAAATGTAGTGCCCAAATCAAAAATCAAAAAGCTAATAAAGTCAAAATAGAAATTCGAAAATCAAATCTTTATCAAAAACATTTAAAAGGAAATTAACTCATTTAAATAAAGCTATAAATTGGCCAAACTTAGTAATAAATTACATTCAAGCATACCTAAGAAAATAAGTAAAATTTAAATCTAAAATTATATTTAAAAAAAAAAATCAAAATACATTCTATCCGTAAAACTAAAAATCGGAAAGAATGATTTTTTGTAAAAAAATAAATAAATAAATAAAAAAAAAAAAAACTCAAGAATCACATAACATTAATAAGTCTACGTATATTGCTTAATCAAAATACATTCAAATCTTTCATTGTTTTGCTGTAATTTTGTTGCTATGAGTAAGGACCACAGTTGATTAAATATGGTAATTCATCTCATTAAAAATGGAAATAGGAAATCATTAAAAATGGAAACAAGTAATTAGAAAAAAAAAAAAGAAAAAAAAAAAGACAATTAAAAATTAGGATTAACTTTCTGGAACGGAGGGAGTAAAAAAAAAGTAGTGTAAACAATGAAACAAACTGTTCCTAACAACAACAAAAAGTCATCTTTCGGGAATAAAATTAAAAAAAAAAAAAAAAAAAAAAAAGTCTAACGAAAACCACTAATTTGCACTTCAGCATAGGCAAAAAAAAAAAAAGTAGCTAAAGTCGGCGTTGCCAATGCCGACTTCACTTTAAACCTAAAGTCGGCATTGCCAACGATGACTTCAAACCAAAAACGGCATTACCAATGCCGACTTCTCACAAAGTGGTCATTTTGGTACATAAATTTTCCCTAGTGTCATTCTGGTACATATGGATTCAAAAGGGAATTATTTGGAAAAATAAATCGCATTTGCACATACACTTCTAATTGAGCAATGCTTATATGCAGGATTTAAGAACACGTGCTGAATATTAAAACTTATGATGGATCTTACCAATTTGGGGGAATCATTATACGATTTATTTTTCCTTGTCAAGCTTTGAAATCCCCTGTAACATTTTTGGTGTACCATTGTGTACCACAAGTGATCCAATAGCTACATCTTATTGAGATTGAGATAATTATAATATCACAAATGATGCATAGCCGTCAGATCATTTGTGGTACACAAATGGTACACAGATTGTGGTACAGAGGATCTCATCTCGCTTTATGTTTATCATCTAATCCAAGTTTACCTTTTTAATGCGTTTTTCTAGTAAAGTTAGTTAATTTGTGCCAAATTTATCAAAATTGATTTGTTTTGATTTTGGCTTGCATTTTCAAGTGGTTTTAAATTGAGGTTTAAATTAGAATAGAAATTTATTAGTCAAATTCTTTCCTTATATAATTTCCGAATTCTAAACATGGCAGGATTTAAAGAAGTATTTGAGGAAATAACAATCAATAATTTAAGAAATTCGAATTAACATGAAAATTATTAGCATTTTTGAAGTAACCAATTAGATACCATGACGTGGAATTCCACGTTATAAAGCCACGTGGCGGGCTGTATGAGCTTGAAATTCTTCTGCTTTAATATATTCGAGGAGTATATTATATGGATGTTTCAACAACTTTTAACTTAGAATATTCTTACAAAACAACTTGGAGGGAATTAATGCTCCCAACATAACAATAACTAACCAATTACTAACTTCCATCTCAAAATAAATATCCACAACAACAATAACTTTTAACAGCCATTGCTTAAACATCACCGCAGCCACCTTGAAAATCTTTCAACCAACAATAGTACAACAAATTCACCTAATCCATCTTCTAAATCTAAAAGAATGCAGATTCAGACCAGCGATAAGTCTGATTACAATCATAATGTTACCATCAACAATTTTTTTTCTTATTCATATCACCTTATTGTGTAAATAATCGCAATCCCCCTTCTAAATCTTCAAGCGTAATTGTAAGCAACTCGTCCGTATCTATACACTCAAAGTGAAGCCTCAAATCCAAATTCTCTCGAGCATTAACCAACATTGGATCCATCAACCCTCCATTCATCTCCTTCCTCTGCTTTTCAGTGGTTTCTCTCTCTATCAAAGCTGCAACAGCTTCCACACTACACGAAGGATGCAACTTGAATCCATACAACAAGCTACTCTCTGACTGATTGGTCATTTTTAAATGAAGGATTTTGGCCAAATCTTCGGTACAAAAGTCATCAAAATGGAAAAACTTTGTTACCCTTCTGCAAAAACCTTCGTTTGAAGAAATTACTCGCTTCATTGGCTCACTATAGCCTGCAAATATGACTACTATCTTTCCGCTATCCATTATGGACATTATTTCCTCTAGGGCTTCTAATCCATAGTCCTTATCATCAGACTTCTGCATAGGTATAAGGCGATATGCTTCATCCACGAATAGGATTCCCCCCTCTGCTTCTTTTATCTGTGTACAGAATACAAAAGTTCAGTGCCCTGAAAATAATACCATATTAGGTCAACTCTAAGAATCCTACTCCCTCTGGCCAAAAATGAGTCCCGTTTGACTTTTCAAACATTTTAAAGTTACATTATAAGTTTTGGAAATTTAGTGATTTTGAAGCCTTCCTTATGGAAATGAGACTAACTTTCTGGGACAAACAAAAAGGAGAAATGGAGCTATCATTTTTGGGACGGAGAGAGTACTTTCAATTTTGAACAGTTCCACTTCAAGAGTCAATTTTAAAAATATTATATGCTTCAACTTTTATGACATCCTAACTGTCCATCCATGAAGGTTTAAACTTCGAACAATATTTTTTCCATAAAAATAAGCATTCAAAGAAAACAACTTTCAATCCATTTGATTGTTAACTTTCAGGCATGGACTTGAATAGAATGGATTAATATTTTCCCGCACAGAATCCAAGGCCAACAATCACAAGTGAGATGAAATATTGCTGGTTTGACGGCAAGAAATTGAGATCAAAAGTGCATACCACTCTCCTAGTCTTCGGTCCTGTATGACCAACAAATTCTCCGACTAGATCAGTCCTTTGCACTTCTGTCACCTTGTCAGTGGCTAGAATTCCAACCATATGAAGTAATTTTCCAAGTATCCTTGCTACCATAGTTTTACCTGTTACATACAAAAGTCATCTATTCACATCTATTATTCAAAATGATCATCTTCTCAATATAAAGAACCGGAAATCCGATTTGTAAGGCTTCAATGACTGAATATGCCTAATTGAATAACATGATCACGGTACTTTTGACAAAGTAATAAAATAAAAACCAGTAACAAACAATGATGATGGCATGTCGAGCATGGGTGAGTGTTGATGAATACACGAGATCATCAACCCTAAGGAGGGGTGGCACAATGGTAAGACATGTATATATTCAAGGGGAAAGTCAATTGGGAGAATAAATAACCTGTTCCTGGATTGCCAAGGAAGGCCATGTGAGGTGATCTTCGAGCACCAACTTTAAGCCCAAGCGCCCTTCTTCTCTCATCCAAGAGCATTCCTTTAGCCCACTTTCGAAGCTGAACCTTAAGCTCATGCAATCCCACAATTTTTGACAGTTCACTCTCAAGTTCATCCATCTTAGCTTTTGTTTGGCTACATGCTTCAACGGCTCTACGTTTCTTCTGCTCCTCTAAATACCAATTAAGAAGTTCTCGCAATTTCTCGTTTCCCGGTCCTTGTGAGAGATGATTCAGTGGAGTCATCCCCTCCTGCAGTCAGAAGTTCATAATATATTAAAATTTATGATACTCCTTGAGTAGAAAATAGTATAAGCTAATTGCAGGGCACCAATAAGCATCAATACATCGTCTTTGGCACTACAGTCAGCATTATGCTCCAGCAGTGTCTTGACAGTTGAGCAGTCCTCAGCCCGGAGTGAGTGCCAAACAGCAAGGTGCAATGGAGTCATCCCATTCTGCAGGGTGAAAGAGAGAAAAAAAAAAAAAAAAAAGGCTCGTAAATTAGCAACTTCAATACCAAGCATCATTAACAAACAGAAAAAAATAATACAGTAATCGGAATAGCATACGTTAGCTTTGGCTTCGATAACTGCACCATGAGCAAGAAGCAATCCAGCAGCCTCATTGCACCCATTTTTGGCAGCCATGTGCAACGGAGTTTCTCCATACTGCAAGTAAAACCAAAGGTAAGACAACTATAAACAACTCCCACTAAATTGCCGACTCAAGACAGCAAGTGGGCAGTAGGGAATAATATTTACCCACCATGTTCTTAGATTCCAACTCGACTTTATCAGGTCCTGGCCAATCCAGGAGAAATTTCACGACCTCAATATTGTTGTAACCAGCAGAAACATGAAGCGGTGTATGGGCCATCTGAAATGAAGCAAAACTGGAGGATATGAAGCACGGTAGATTAATAGGCATACAATACAGCTACAAACAGTTCCTGCCACTTGTATTTCTAAAGATTCTGAGCAATTGAACAAACCTTTTCCAAATTAAATATATGAGGTTACTGAAGAGTGGCAGAAACAAAGCTCTCAAGTATAACACGTGAAACAAGAAAAATTCAGATACATTTAAGAGCAAAGTAATTTCAACAGATGTAATGTCCGAAAACACGTTAATGCTAATTCCTCGGTATGTTAAGAGTGACTTTTTCTTTCCCCTTCTCTTCTGGACTATCAAGCTAATTCATCAAAAAGAGAAAAAATCTCTAATATACACTTTTCAGGCTTCACAATACCTCCTCAACAAAACTCTACACGCAACTGATTTGAGATCAATCTTGTTTATTCCTCTTCATTAGGCAACTTCTCAAATCTTGACGGCACAAAGGCAAATGCATCCTTTCTCAAAGTAACATAAACCATTAGACCTCTCCCAGATGTCAACTATCAAGAAAGTCTCGTAAGATATTCTCCCAAGCCTATAAATCCTAATTAATCTTCCATTTCCCTTATATAACACACATCTCTTTCTAATCAATGCATATCCAAGACATATACCAGCATGCCAATATAATCACTATGCAAGTTTTGAGGTCTAATTATACTGAAATCATCGTTAAACTCAACATTAGGTTAAATAAAATCATTGCTTACAGCAAAAAATAGGATAAAAGTGCCACAATGTGAAATCTCTTGCCCCAATACACAGACATTCAAGTAATAACGTTCGAATTTCCGGCCACCGACATATATTTTCCCCTCTACAAACCAAATTATATATGCATGGCAGATGTTATATACAAAATTGAAACAATCTGGCACAATGAGGCGACTGTTATACTGAAATCAAAAAACAACAAACAAAAACTCATCAAATTACATGGCAATTGCACATTTTTCCATGTGTAAAAAAAGAGAGAGAAAGAGGGAGATCTTACGACGGGGTTGCGATCGTTGAGTAAGGATGGGTTGTCACGGAGGAACTTCTGGACGCCGGCGAGATCTCCGGACTGAGCACAGCCATGGATGGTGGTTGGCTTGGTAGATCGAGACCGTTGATCCTTATTCCTCTGCATTTTCTAGATTG
Source organism: Campanula takesimana (assembly GCA_026119855.1). NCBI lineage: Eukaryota > Viridiplantae > Streptophyta > Magnoliopsida > Asterales > Campanulaceae > Campanula > Campanula takesimana. The sequence continues at coordinate 2,472,285 of JAOWBW010000218.1, read as the reverse complement.
CTCCGTACAATTTGTTTTTTTCTTTTGGAGAAAAGAGTGAGAAAAGAGGGGGAAGTAGGTTTGGACGAAGGGAGAGAAAGGAAATGAAATTAAGATGACTCAGTGGGGGCGGAGATGAGCGGCAAATTCGGTGGGAATAAATTCCACTCCGCCTCCGAGATTCACTGGGCTTGATTTGGGCCCCCTTTTTATGTGTGTGACCCAAATTTTAATTCAAGCTTTTATTTTAGCTGCATAAAGTTTTTCATTTTACGTTCACGTCGTCATAAGGATGCGAGGAGATAGATCAAACCCCAGCACACACTGATTGTGAAGCTTGGCTTTACCACTTGACTACTCTTTTGGAAATAGCTGCATAACGTTTAACGGGTACTGGAAGTAGCCATTTTATTTTTCAGAAAATTTTAGGGGAAATTAGTTCTTCCATTATAAAAAAAAATTGTTTTTAATAGTATTTAAAGTTTAGGATTTAAGGTTTAAGCGTTAAAAAAAAGACTTTTTATTACTCTACCTTGTGCGCTCTATTATTCCGGGAAGTGCACTGCCGCCAGCTCAGATACAGCCTTTCCATTTCTGGTATTTTCTTTTTTCCTTTAATTTAGTTTGAGTCAGTCTTGATAAAAAGTAAAAATATATTTAGATTTTTTTATTTTTTTTGAAGGATTAGATCTTTAAAAAATATAGAAAAAGAAAATTGTTAAATCCAATAACAGCAAAATCTAGCCAAAATACGGTGGCTGTCTTAATCTCGCATTATTCATGGATTAGCTGTCTTATTGAATTATTAGCTATGGAAAGCTCTTTCTTTTCTTAAACAGCAGGGACACGCATCTTAATTCATTATTTTAACCAAAACAAATAATGGAATGGAAACAAAAACAAAAAAAAATAAAAAATGACAACTGCTTGTAGCAACGCTTCAAGAAAAAAACATTAATCACTCCATATGTACATAATTTACATTAGAAAGTCTCATGTGGGATGGAGATGGGAATAAGGGTAGATCGGCTCGCTCCGTCCCTTGTTTGGGTAAACGGCCTTAAGCCCGCCTTTGATGTGTGAGCCCGCGGGCTAAACTCTGTCCGGCCCTTTTACAAGTCCCTAGTCCAGCCTGCCCTTAAACCCTTAAGTTTTACCCAAAGGGTTTTAACTGGTTTTATGTTTTAATTTTAAATATGAGAAAATACAAAAAAAAAAAAAATATTAAAGACATTACAATTTAATTTATAGTTTAATAAAAATATAAATGGCACAATAATATTAGTATATTGTAAACGCAAATTAAAATAGTGAAATAAGTCTAGAATTTTAATGAATAAAATTGTTAAAATATTAAACATACTCTATTTAATGAATAAAATTATTAAAACATTATCTATACTCCATTTTCATAGTGAAATAAGGGTATTTTGGACAAAGATTCAAAATACAAAAAAGAAAAGTTTTCAGACGGGCCAAACGGGTTTTTCAAACCCGCGGGCTAAGTCCGGTCCGTTTGCAAATATTGAGGTCCGGCCCGTCCGCTTAATGCACGGGCTAAGTTCCGGGTTTTATACGCGGGCTCACGAGTGCGGGCTTAGCGGGCCACGGGCTGGCTGGCCGATGGGTCCTCCGCAGGTTTAAGCCTCAAATGCCCATCTCCAATGTGGGATGATGATTATAAATATTTCCTCCACCCAAAATAGTCCAAAACAAATGTTCATTCTTTAAAAAAAGAAAAAATAAACAAAAATGTTTTTTTTTTTTCTTTCTAAAATGCCTTCTCTCTGAATGTTGACAAAAACTTATGTGAGAACACTATGACCCGTCTCATTTATGAGACGGGTCATTTTTGACCCATAACCTGGCCCATTGAACCAGCTCCATGACCCATGGGGCGACCCTGCCACGTGGCAGCCTCTCATAGGCAAAAAAAAAATTGCTTTTTTTTTTTGAGTTTTTATATTATTTTTTCGGCTTTTCCGTCGTTTACCAAAAGTAATAGTTATCATAACTTAATGTAATGACTGTATACATATAAAGTAACATTGTTCATAAGTAAACGTAACACCTGTTTTACAAAAACAAAAGCTCGTTTTACCCATTTTTTCAAATGTAATACTAACTATAATTACATGTAACCCAAACAATATCTAAATGTAATTATCATTTATACTGAAATGTAATAATGCTTTTGCAAAAATATAAAATATTGTGTATTTTGATTTAATTTTTTGAAAGAAAGTAACTTTTGAAAAGTAACAACTCATATATATGAATGTAATTGTTTGTACAAGTAAATGTAATACTTTAATAAAAGAAATTATAACATATTTCTATAGATAATGTAATACTTTTAAATGTAACACTAATCAAGTGTTTTTCGCTCTAAAAATGTAAATGGTTGAATTATTACTTTTTCTATACATATGTGTTACAATTATGTATAAACATTATTATATATAAGTAACACGTTTGTTATATTTTATTTGTAATAAGTATTACTTTTGGCAAACGAAGAAAACATAGAAAAAAACACTGTTACTTTTCTGTATATATGTAGTACTTTTATGTATACAAACTGTTACTTTATATGTATACAGTCATTACATTAAGTTATAGTAGCTATTACTTTTGACAAACCGAAAAAAAAAAACCAAAAAAAAATAATATTAAAAAAAAAAATTGGCCTATGAGAGGCTGCCATGTGTCCCCCTGGGTCATGGAGCTGGTTCAATGGGCTGGGTTATGAGTCAAAAATGACCCGTCTCATCCATGAGACGGGTTATAGTGTTCTCACATAAGTTTTTATCTTTATTTATTTCTGCACTATCCATTATATAAATAGCAAGAAAATATATACATTTTTGTAATTAAATTGTATGAAACTAAACATTTTCACAAGGTTGCTTAAATGTATTTATACATTCATTTAGAGACGGAATTAATACATTTTTTTTTCTACATACACTAATACAGTAAGCGTTGATTTTTTAAATATCCAAAAAATTAAGGCAGTTAATCTCAAATGTATATGAAAAAAAATAAACAATAGAAAATGAGTAAACATTACAAGTGGTTTGAAGAGTTAATTGTCCAAAACACTACTCCCTCCGTCCCAAAACAACATCTGTGGTTAGCCCCAAAATATTGAGAGCCCATTTACTCATTACAAACAAACACAAAGCACCATTTTGGGATTGCACGGGTGTTGGTCCCAAAGGGGCAACAAGGGTATGAAAAATGCTAGAGGGGGGGGGGGTGAATAGCGTTTTTAAAATTCTTTTCAAACCCTTTTTCAAAGCAATGGCTTATGCGCACAGTTCTCAAATAAGCTAAGTATAGCGCGCAGAGAGAGAGTGTGAAATGCACAGCGGAAATTTAAAGCAGCAATGCGCAGGGACTAAAACGCAGGTGCTAAGTTTTGGCTAAAGAGTTGTTTAAAAAATGTTCTAAGGCAATAAGCAATAACAAAACTGAGCAGCAAAAATTAATCTGATAAGATCAAACAGAGCAGCTATTAAGAAATAATGTAAGCAGTGAATAAGCAGTAAGAGTAATGAACAAGCTATTTGGAGAGGTTTGATCGATGAAAGATCTACATCCTCTACTAAGATAGTTAGTCTTGGATTTTCTAATGAGATTTATATTGATGTGAGGAGCTTTTACAAGATTACAAAGAATCAAAACTCAAATCAAAATCTAAGCTTAAAGAGCAAATCCTAGACTAAACCGGTGTTTCTCGAGAAGTAAGATCTAAATGATCGAAACTTCAAGAGGTGTGTGTGTGACAGAATTTCTGGGCTCTATGAATCTATGAGATGAAGAGCACGAAGAATTCTGGTGATATAAGGCTTAGGATCTGGGCAGGAGTTTGAAGGTATGAAGGTTTGAAGGTTGATCTTGAATCTGGGAATATTAAGCAGCAATCTTCAGAACTTCAAGGATACTTAGTAAGCACAAACTCTAGCAACTTGGAAATGAAGATGAGCAGGCTATTTATAGCAGAGAGCTTAAAACTAGCCGTTGGAGCTCTGAGCAAGGACGATGAGCTGGCACTATATGATTGGTGCGCAGATGTCCTTTATAGCCGTTGGGGCTCTGATCAAGGTTGATAACCTGGCATAATATGATTGGTGCGCAGGTATCTTTGAGCCGTTGGAGACTGAGCATGAAGACCAAATTCAAAAGCTTCTTCTAGAAGATTAACTGCTGTTTTCATTTGAAATATTTCACTTGAGCGCATCTCCACCGTTGGATATGCTGAGTGTGCTTGCTTTGTCGTTTCTGCACACCTCAGTACTTTAATAAGCGTGCATCTTCTAAGCGTTTTCCAAGTTAGGTGATCTGAATGTATCGAAAACTGAGTAAGGTAGAATGCTGCGCAGGAGAGACCTGCGCAGTGCGCAGTGGTGCCCTGCGCAGAGACCACAGTCTTGCTTAGTTCTTCATTCTTTTTCGCTCCAAGTCCTATATTCTAAGCCTATACAATAAAATGGACTAAGCTAAAAATTGAAGTTATAAAACTTCTTACATAGGGTCCTAAAGTCCATAAAATACTCTTAGGTGATGGTATCAATCAATTCTAACATAATTAGGAGGGTCAAGAGATAAGCATACCCAACAATCTCCCCCTAAATGATTGATGCCATTACCTACTATAAAAAAGGCAATTCATTGTACTTGATAATAACATATCCATAAAAATGAAAATGGTAAATCATGCCTCAAGTCAATGCACACACTAGCCTATGCTATAGATTTCTAGTCTATCCAAAAGATTAACTTACAATATGGGAAAGATAGAAATAACATGCAGCGCATACAAAAGATATGAATTTTAGTTTAAGTATGCGTTTAAACTGAATGTTTAAACATCATGCGTAGAAAATATGAGCAGATAATAATATGCGCATGAGATGGAATAAAACATTCATTGTTCCACAAACGAATAGTTTGAATTGAACAAGGTTTTGGAAACTAATGATGCGATTTTTCTCATTAAAACTTGGAATGATAATAGTTGAAGATTACAAGTTTGAAAGAGAAAAGAAAACAATGCGCACAAAAAGGAATATCTAGCGCAAAACAAAAAATTACATAACCTATTCTATGTTGATCATGTGAAGGGCTTCGCGCAGCTCATTCTGCAGACTGTTGAACTTATTCATAAGTTCAATTTTTAGTGTTTGAAACTTCTCACGGAAATCAACAGCCTCACCAACATACGTGCGCATTCCATCGCGCATCAACCTATTGTCATCTTGGAGCTTGCGGAAGTTAGCTCTGTATTGCACTTGATGTCCAGTCATTTGATTGAAGTATGACTGTTCCGCAGCTTTAATGGTGTTGATGATGGTGGTCTGCGTTGCTTCAAGTCTTTGGTCAGTGTGGAGGCGCTGGGTGTTCACGCTGCCTTGAATGTCAAACATTGCTTGGTCCATCCTAGCATTGAACCCATCAGCAAAATCAGTCATCGCTTGAGTAATACTCTCCCAGACACTTTCCATATTAAGCTCACTTACTTGCGCAGGACCACCTTGCGCAAATCTTTCCAACATCTGTGCTTCAAGGCCAGCAAACCCTTCATGCAAACCATCGGCCAAGCTCTTGCGCAGACGCTTCAGCAATCCTATAAACCCATCATTGATAGCGGTATAGGTGCATACGTTTTCGAGCATCCCAGCAATTGACTTCAGTGAGTCCAGGACCATTTGATCTAAAGCATCAGGGACGCGCTGCGCAGAGGGACCGGCAGAGGTACTTGCCTTTGTAGCACTCTCCCCCTTAATGGCAGCAATCTCCAATCGCTGCGCATCAAGTTGATCTTGAATGGCGGTTTGCGCAGTGATGAGTTGAGCCATCTGAGACTTCGCAGCAACTTGATTCACTTGAATTGAATTCAAGGCTTGTAGGATCTGGCACAGCTCATTTGAGGAGGATAGAGAGGAGGTAGAGAACGCATGAACTATTGAAGCAGGAGCCGGTTGCTCTGTAGTCTTTGGAGAAGTGGTGGAGATGGGATCAAGAGGAGGGGATCGGTGCGCAGATGGAGATCTATGCGCAGGAGATCTATGCGCAGAGGAATGTTTACTGCTTTCAGAGGTAGTGGCACCATCCTTGACAGAATCCTCAGGAATAGGATCAGCAGCAGGAGGAGGCGCTGGGATCTCCGGCGCAACAAGGTCAGGTTGGACATTGGGCGCAGCAGGAGTAGGCTCAGGAGGGGCTGTTCCATCACCACCAATAGTCTGATCAACTTCATCATCATCCTCAGCCTCAGGCTCAATATCCATGCCTTCATCCAACACTAAAATAACCCTGCGTGTATTACCGACAGGGATATTGACGCGTTGAAAAGCGCTGGATGTTGGTTCTCGTGGAGAGCTGGGAGGAGATGGAGTAGTTATTTTCTTGGAACCCTTGGTACGACTGCGCACAGCGAGGAGAGGATAGTGGAGCATCTTCAGTAGCAGGCGCGGGCGCAACAGGACGGCCTTGCGCAGCAGTTTCCTTGGGTCTTTTCTCCCCCTGAACTTCAGCGTCCTCGAAGTCACCAGTGTGATCCATGCGCAATTCAGAAATCCAGCGCATCAGGGGGAACCCGTTGGAAGGCAGATTTGGAGATCTTGGATTTCTTGGGGGAAGGCGCAGGCGCATCAGCCTTGCGTTTCTTTGCTGGAGGCTTAGGAGCTGCAGGGGCAGGCTCAGAAATTTTGATGCCTGCTGTGGATTGGACGAAGGGAACGTCCTTGTGCTTCTTGGACTTGGGTTCAGCAACACCTTTGCCCTTGCGCTTAGTAGCCTCTTCAGGCAGCAGATGAAGCTGCGCACGAGAATAGAACTTTGAAACACAGGATTAATAGGCTTCTTCCTTACAATATCATTGAGCTCATTGTATTGAAGAATAAGCTTGGAGAGCAGGTGGCAGTGCGTCCTGTATTTTGGTTTGGACGCGTTGAGGCGCGTATCATAGAAGGACATGGCCTTAGTAAGCTCATTCCAGATAATCTGCGGCCAGTCAAGCTTCTCCTTTAGATAGATGGCTGCGCAGTATTCCCATTGCTTGGAAATGAATTTTCCCTTGTGCTCGTTCTTGAAGTTAAGGGAATCTCCAACCAAGGTGCACAGGTGATGCATCACCTCACCGAACTCCTTTCGGTCATGCACAGACCATCTTTTGACGAGTATGGGCTCATCAACTAACTTCATCGCAAGCTTGTCTTGCCGCTTAGCATCGAACGAATCAGGCGCATCACCGACATCGAAGTCGCAAAGCCTGCGTATATGATTGGGGTGCACCAAAATTTTGCAGTTCTGCACAACAGCCATGATAATTTCCGTGCTTTCACCCTTGTGCTTCGCTGGAACGACTCGCGGGCAGTCTCGAAAAATTCATCTACCAGAGAAGGTACGTAGAAAGGCTGATCCAAAGTGAACAAAGGAAGGATTCCAGAAGAGCGTAGATGTCTGATCAACTTGCGCCCAACTGTGCCCTGGTTGAGATCTTGCATGTTCACTTTCCAGCTGCAAATAAAGTAAAAGGGGTTCTGCGGTCCACGCGAAGTGCGCATGTGACATTATGCGCAGCGCTTAAAATAGCGCAGAGATTCTTCAAATCTCAACTGAATTGTTCCATGCGCATTAACTTACTGCGCAGTAGCTGCGCAGATGCATGAAATCTTAACCTTTAAGAACTTATCAAGCAAACACAAAAACATTAGTATTAACAAATTGTATGGACAAGTTAGCTGAGTTCAAGCATACCCATTTCTCCTCTCAATAAGACAAATCTCTTTGCGTCAAGAGCCTTTGTAAGGATATCAGCAATTTGATTATCTATGCCCACGTGCTCTAAATGAATGTTTCGTTTTTCCACGTGGTCCTTGAAAAAGTGATATTTGATGTCGATGTGCTTTGTCTTTGAATGCATGACAGGATTGTTGGAGACTGCTATGGTGGACATATTGTCGCAGAAAATTGGGCAATTTCCTTCATTAATTCCATAGTCCACTAGTTGTTGCTTCATCCATAGGATTTGGAAGCATCAGTTTCCAGTAGCAATGTATTCAGCTTCCGTAGTGGAGATGGACACAGCAACTTATTTTTTGCTTGCCCACGCAGCAAGTCGATTTCCAAGGAAATGACAAGTTTCACTTGTGCTCTTCCTGTCAATTGTGCATGCTGCGTAATCTGCATCTGAATAACCTAGCAAATCGAAATTCGAATCTTTGGTGTACCAAAGTCCAAGGTTAACAGTTCCAGAAAGATAACGAATAATGCGTTTAACAGCAGTTAGGTGCGCTTCTTTAGGGTTCGCTTGATAGCGCGCACAGACACAAACACTAAACATAATATCTGGCCTACTTGCAGTAAGATAGAGGAGAGAGCCAATCATACCTCGAAATAAAGTTTGATCAACTTTCTTACCTTTTAAGTCTTTGTCAAGCTTATTGCCCATAGCCATTGGAGTGTCGTATGCTTTAGCATTCTCAAGTCCAAATTTCTTTATCAAGTCTCTTGTGTACTTGGATTGATTTATGAAGATGCCATCATTCAATTGTTTGATTTGAAGCCCGAGGAAAAATGTGAGTTCTCCCATCATGCTCATCTCAAACTTGCTTTTCATGAGCTTCTCAAAGCGCTTACAAAGTAACTCATTTGTAGAACCAAATATAATATTATCGACATAAATTTGAACAAGTAAAGAATGATCATTATACTTAGTAATAAAAAGAGTTGTATCAATTTTACCGCGCTTGAAGCCTTTCTCTAGCAGGAATTTTGATAGAGTATCGTACCATGCTCTTGGAGCTTGCTTAAGTCCATACAAAACTTTTTGAAGTTTGAAGACGTGATTTGGAAATTTGCTATCTTCAAATCCAGGGGGTTGAGCTACGTAGACCGTCTCTTGGAGTTCACCATTGAGAAATGCTCTCTTCACATCCATTTGATAAAGCTTGAATTTCTTGTGAGACGCATAAGCTAAGAAAATTCTTATAGCTTCAAATCTTGCCACAGGTGCAAACGTTTCATCGTAGTCGATTCCTTCTTCTTTCCTATAGCCTTGTGCAACCAACCTTGCTTTGTTTTTGGTGATGCTTCCATTCTCATCCATCTTGTTTCTGAATACCCATTTTGTACCAATAACTCATTGGTCATGAGGTCTGGGTACTAAAGTCCAAACCTTGCAGCGCTCAAATTGGTTAAGCTCTTCTTGCATAGCAGTAACCCAGCTTGAATCTTGGAGCGCTTCATCAATCTTCTTTGGTTCGATTTGGGAGATACAAGAGTGATACTCATCATCAAAGTTTGATGCTCTCCTAGTACAAACCCCTACATTGAGATCACCAATTATATTTGTAGTTGGATGATCTCTTACTTCACGAACCTCAGGAGGTAAGTTGGGTTGAGTAGTAGGAATACAAATATCTTCAATGGGTACTTCATTTGCTCCAGCATCAAGGTCATCAAAAGTGATTTGCTGAAGTGGAGAAACATCATGAGCAGGAGGAGGTGTTTGCGCATCAGGAATTGCAACTTCTGGCGCAGCATCTGGTGTATGCGCATGAGATGGACTTGCTTGATTCTGATTTTGATTAACTTGATTATCATTCTGCGCAGGTGCAGTTTGAGGCTGCGTACATGTCTCATCATTCTCAACAGAATCATCAGAATCATTTGGAGCCAAATGTGGCTCAAGGAGAGAATGCTCATCAAAAGTAACATGTACAGATTTTACAATTACTAGAGTAGTTCTATTAAAAACATGAAAAGCTTTAGAGTGTTTGGCATACCCAACGAAAATACCTTCATCTGCTTTGGCGTCGAATTTACCTCTATGATCTTTGCCATTGTAGAGGATATAGCATTTGCAGCCAAAAATCTTGAAGAAAGCAATGTTGGGCGCTCTTCCTCTCCATAGCTCATATGGAGTCTTGTTATAGGCTTTGTTGATGAGGGATCTATTCTAAGTAAAGCAAGCAGTGTTGACAGCTTCTCTCCAGAAATACTTAGGCAGCTTTGCTTCTGCTATCATTGTTTTTCCAGCCTCAATCAACGTGCGATTCTTTCTTTCCACAACGCCATTTTGTTGAGGAACTCCAGCAGCAGAGAAATTGTGATCAATTCCATGGTCATCGCAGTATTGAGCAACACCGTTATTCTTGAATTCAGTTCCGTTGTCTGATCTAACGCTTACGATGTCGTCTTCTTTTTGAGTTTGGAGTCTTCGAAAGAGAGCAGTCAAGATATCATAGCAGTCATCTTTGGATATCATCATTTCGACCCATGTATATCTTGAGTAGTCATCCACCACAACTAAAGTATATTTGTTTCCTCCAATGCTCGCGGTGGTGACCGGTCCAAATAATTCTATGTGAAGCAGTTGTAAACATTTGGAAGTTGAGGCAATCTTGCTTGAGAAAGACTGCTTAGGTTGTTTACCGAGCTGGCATGCTGCGCATTTTCTATTATGATGGTCAGCTACTTTGGGAAGCCCTTTGACAAGATTTTCCCTTCCTAGCTTAGCCAAATATTTGAAGTTCAAATGACTTAAGCGCTTATGCCATAGTCAGCTGCTTTCACTTACATTCTTTGCTATAAAACAGACATTAGAGATAAAATCTATAGCAGTAAGATCAATAATGTAAACATTAGTCTTACGAGTCCCTGTGAGCAAAGTTAGTCCGGATATGCCATCTTTGATGTAGCAATGCGTTGCAGTGAAGTGGCATTCCAAACCTTTATCGCAGAATTGTGATATGGAGAGCAGGTTGTGCTTGAGGCCTTCTACAAGCACAACTTTCTCAATGCACACTTTATCTTTTCTAATCCTTCCATATCCAACTAATGTGCCCTTTGTTGTTATCTCCAAAAGTTACTGAGGGACCTCTACCTTCATGCATATCTTCAAGAGCAGTAGCATCTCCAGTCATGTGTCTAGAACAACCACTGTCGAGATACCATATATGCGCTTTAACTTGTGAAGAGTGCGCAGTGAAGCAGGAGACCTGAAAAATAGACATTAAAAATGCAGGTCCCCTTTATTCTTGGGTCCTAGAGTTAGCAACTTTTGACAACCCACTCTTGTCTGACCTTAGGATTTTTATGTCCCTTGGCATTAGGAGCAAATCGCAAAAGGCATTCTGCAGCCTTGTGACCTAAACCATCACACACAACACAATGATGTAAGCCACTTATAGATTGGGTTTTCATAAACTCTTTACTTTTCTTTGGCGCAGCGTTCTTAACTGGAGCAGATGAACTTGCTTTGACAAACACCATCTTTTGAAGTTTTGGTGCGCTTTTCTTAAGTATGCGCATCTGGCGTTGAGGCGTATGGCTTTCATGCGCATGACCCTTATGCGCAGATTTGACATTCGAATGAGAAGCGCAACAAATATCAAAAGGTGCGTTGTTAAGCGCAGATTCAACTTTAGCCTTACCCTTGGCTTTTCCAGTTTTCTTCTTTGGGTAGACATAATGGAAATTTTGTCTCTGGACTTTCTCCTGTCCTTTACCCATTGAAGCTGAATGCTTTGCTTTAGGAATTTCAATAGTTTACTGTGGTGTAAATTCCTTTTCCTTTTCAGAGCAAACGGCGCATTTAAAGTTGTCACTAGTTGAGAACCCCAAGCCTTCCTTATCTCCACTGGCTTTTTGGGTTTCTAGAATTTGATCCATAGTCACACGAGATTTGGTCCACTCATCAGTGATCTTTGTGAGATCAGCTACTTGATCAGCCAATTCTTTGTTTCTTACTTTAAATATCGCATTTTGATCTGTAAGAAAACGGTTCTTTTTAGTAAGAGGAGTCATGCTCTTAATCTGCTCCTTAAGGAGGGTGATCTCAGATTTTAAAAGAGTTTCCTCCATCTTAAGCTGTGAAATTTCTCCAATTGATAAGTCCACTGCTTCTTTCATAGAATTGAATTTCTTGATTACCTTTTCTGCTTGCTGAAAAATAGACTCGCGCTCTGCAATAGAGTCATCCTTTTCTATTACAATTTCAGCAGGAATTTCAAGAGATTCTTTGCGCGGAGGTGCAGCTACAAATTTCTTTGATAGGTCTGCTCTGGCAAATAAGTACTTGCCATTCTGTCTGCTTGGAGTCAGATGTCCCATTTCCACCAGTTTTGTGATAGTGGGACCTTTCTTCTGAATTGTCCATGGCGCAGCCTTTGTGTCTGTATCGGGATCATTGTCTGAATCGCTATCAGCATCAGCATTGGCCACCAAGCAGAGCAGTCCATCCTCAGAGTCATCATCACTGTCTTCAGTGTCAGTCTCTATCCAAGTCTTCAGTTCCTTTTCTGTGCAGTCTTCTTCAGCAATCATTCCGCGCTGCTTTGATGATCTCTGCGCAGTATTCCTCTTCATGTACTCAAATTTTGGAGTAGGGAATTTTGATACGAAATGACCAGGCTTTCTGCAGTTGTAGCAGACCAAGTAATCATCTTTCTTTGAGTCTCTGCCACGAGAGAATTTAGCTGGAGCTTTACTTGAGGATCCTGACTTTGAGAATTTCCTGAACTTCTGAAATCGCTTTGTGAACATAGCGAAATCATCATCATCCATTTCCAGTAGAGAGGAAGTGGAGACTTTGTCTGAGGTTTAAGCAGGCACAGGTTCCTTTTGCGCAACATAGGAGACAAGTTTTCCCTTGCCTTCAGTTTCATCAATTCGATCAAGTTTTAGCTCATATACTTTTAAGTTGGCGTATAAGCTGCGCAGAGGCCAAGTATCTAGAAATCCAGAATCTTCCAGATGACTTGCCTTGTGTACATATCTGGAACCTAGCACATCTAAGAATTGAGAATTGACTTCTTTATTAGTGAATGTGGTTCCAAGAGATTTACAAGAGTTTACAACAGCACAGAAGCGATCATAAGTTTGTCTCAAGGTTTCACCATCCTTTCTCATGAAGCAGTTGAATTTTTTTTGCACCACAAATCTTTTGTTTTCCTTGCTTACTTTGTCTCCATTCACATATCCTTCAATAGCATCCCATAGTTCATTTGCAGTTCCACCGCTCACAATTTGATTGTGCGTGGAGAGGTCTAGAGTGCTAAGAATGATGTTTCTTGCTCTTCCATCATAGTCAACCCATTTCTTTTCTTCATCGGTCCATTCCTCTTTGGTCTTCTTGATTGTAGGATTGTCCTTGTTGGTAGCAGCATCTGGATTAGCCTTCATTGGGATGTAGGGTCCTTCAAGAACGATGTCGTGGAGGATCTCGTCGATAGAAGAAAATTGAGTGAGCATGCAGTGCTTCCAGATTTCGAAGTGATCTTCATTTAGGACTGGAACATGTGAATAGTTAGCCATTGCCCAAGATTTTGAAGCCATCTTGAATCGGCACCCAAGCTGTTAAGCTTGAAAAACAAAACAAGTTTTATGAAGGTGTTTGCTCTGATACCACTTGTTGGTCCCAAAGGGGCAACAAGGGTATGAAAAATTCTAGAGGGGGGGGGGGGGGTGAATAGCGTTTTTAAAATTCTTTTCAAACCCTTTTTCAAAGCAATGGCTTATGCGCACAGTTCTCAAATAAGCTAAGTATAGCGCACAGAGAGAGTGTGAAATGCACAGCGGAAATTTAAAGCAGCACTGCGCAGGGTATACTACGCAGGGACTAAAACGCACGCGCTAAGTTTTGGCTAAAAAGTTGGTTAAAAAATGTTCTAAGGCAATAAGCAATAACAAAACTGAGCAGCAAAAATTAATCTGATAAGATCAAACAGAGCAGCTATTAAGAAATAATGTAAGCAGGGAATAAGCAGTAAGAGTAATGAACAAGCTATTTGGAGAGGTTCGATCGATGAAAGATCTACGTCCTCTACCAAGATGGTTAGTCTTGGATTTTCTAATGAGATTTATATTGATGTGAGGAGCTTTTACAAGATTACAAAGAATCAAAACTCAAATCAAAATCTAAGCTATGAAGAGCAAATCCTAGACTAAACCGGTGTTTCTCGAGAAGTAAGATCTAAATGATCGAAGCTTCAAGAGGTGTGTGTGTGACAGAATTTCTGGGCTCTATGAATCTATGAGATGAAGAGCACGAAGCATTCTGGTGATATAAGGCTTAGGATCTGGGCAGGAGTTTGAAGGTATGAAGGTTTGAAGGTTGATCTTGAATCTGGGAATATTAAGCAGCAATCTTCAGAACTTCAAGGATACTTAGTAAGCACAAACTCTAGCAACTTGAAAATTAAGATGAGCAGGCTATTTATAGCAGAGAGCTTAAAACTAGCCGTTGGAGCTCTGAGTAAGGACGATGAGCTGACACTATATGATTGATGCGCAGATGTCCTTTATAGCCGTTGGGGCTTTGATCAAGGTTGATGACCTGGCATAATATGATTGGTGCGCAGGTGTCTTTGAGTCTTTGGAGACTGAGTATGAAGACCAAATTCAAAAGCTTCTTCTAGAAGATTGACAGATGTCTTCATTTGAAATATTTCACTTGAGCGCATCTCCACCATTGGATATGCTGAGTGTGCTTGCTTTGTCGTTTCTGCACACCTCAGCACTTTAATAAGCGTGCATCTTCTAAGCGTTTTCCAAGTTAGGTGATCTGAATGCATCGAAAACTGAGCAAGGTAGAATGCTGTGTAGGAGAGACCTGCGCAGTGCGCAATGGTGCCCTGCGCAGAGACCACAGTCTTGCTTAGTTCTTCATTCCTTTTCGCTCCAAGTCCTATATTCTAAGCCTATACAATAAAATGGACTAAGCTAAAAATTGAAGTTATAAAACTTCTTACATAGGGTCCTAAAGTCCATAAAATACTCTTAGGTGATGGTATCAATCAATTCTAACATAATTAGGAGGGTCAAGAGATAAGCATACCCAACAACGGGAATTAAGGAAGTAATATATATATATTCAAATATATTGTTAACTGTGGTAGGTTTAAAAATAATTAGAAGATATTTTTTTACTTAACTTTTAATTATTGTTATAAACAAATACACAAATAATTTGTCCACAACTATTACACAGCCCCCACTACTACCCACCAACAGTCACCACCATTGACCACCACCACCGTCGACCACCACCGATAATCACCGCCGACCACCACCAGTCACCACCGCCCGACCACATTCGTAGCACCAGCCACCACCATTCTCTCCCCCTTTCTGCAAAGTGTAACAAAAAAAATCAACCTTAGACCCACCACAAGATCAAGATTTGTGTTCAACCCACATAAGCACACAACAATACCCAGATCTGTTTCAAGAGACTGACATACATAAAAAATTGTTTCAACAAATGCGCACAAACACACAAAAATTATTCAAGATATGTGTTTATGAAGTCAGATCAGGTTCCGATTTGAAACACACACAGATCTGAACAAACATGCACACAAACACACACACAAACACTAAAATACACTGAAGAGAGAGGGGAAATAGAGTGGGAAGATCAAACTCTAATTTCTAGATCTAAACCAAAATTCAGATTTTCACAAACAAACACAAACAAGATCAAAACCCTAAAAAGAGATAGGGAAAGGTCGGAGAGAGACAACCTGTAGAGGTGGAAAAGGTGGAGGGCCTAGGTGGTAGACGGTGGCGCGCACGTTTTCTGGAATGATGATGGCGGTGGAGCAAGAGTTAGCGAAGTGGTGGATATAATGAAATGGGGAGGAAGAAAAGAAGAAGAAGAAGAAGAAGAAGAAGAAGAAGAAGAAGAAGAAGAAGAAGAAGAGGGGAAGAAGAAAGAGATAAGCAGCGGCGGTGGCAGAGGCGGAGGGCAGTGATGGAGGCGGAGGATGAAGGTGGTGGTGGAGAGCAGTGAACTGGTGGTGGTTTCTAGAGAGAGAAAGCTTTGGCTTCTCTCTAGAATTTATAAAGAGTGGAATTCTTTTGTTCAAGAAAGAGTGATTAAATGGGTTAGACGGTGAGATTTTGGTTTTTTAAGTGAAATGGGTTGTTGAGTCAATTTGATTTAATTAGGATGTTTAGTGTTAAGTTTGTGGATTAAGTGAATATAATAATAATAAAAAGTATCCATTTTAGGAAAGGGGACTTACCAGTGGGATACCCAAAAGGGAAATAAGTGCAAGTTATTTTGGGACGGAGGGAGTATTCATTAGGGGTGAGCAATTTTTTTTGGAACCGGACCAGACCAATACATATGATTTGGTTCCGGTTCCAAAATATTATAGAAACATTATAATGGTTCGCTTCTGGTTTTTGATAAATTTAATTCCGGTCAGAACTAGACCGGACCAATTAGGCATATAAACTTTATATATTTATTTTACATGTATTATTATATAGTAAATAAAATTATATACTTACTTTATTATAATTTCTTAAAGACCATTTAAATTGCTTCTTAAAAAAAGACTCATTTAACTATTTCGTAACCAACCCAAGCCCCAAGGTCCCAAATCGGCAAACCCAAATCCCAAACACCGTTATTCCTTATTCAATTACTTTCATTTTTCAACTTTTATTTTTCATAATTCATATCGTCTTTTCAGTTTAAACAAAGAGTGAAACCCTAGTATTCGACTCTTCAATTGCACCGCCTCTCTTCTCTCTCTGTCGTTTAACTTGACTGTATTTTATTTGGGTTTGATCTTGATTTATAATTAATATTAAGTTTATGTTTGTGTTTGATCTTGCCAATGTTTTGTGTTAAGAAGGTTTGAAAACAAATAACTTCAAATGACTAGATCAAGACCAGATCAGTAGAACTAGAACCAGTTTATTGGTTTTCACAAGTATTAGTTTGGTTTTGGTTCTAATTTTTTTACAGAACCGGAGTATTGGTTCCGGCTCTGTGATTTTTTGTCAAAAAATGGATCAGACTGGACCATGATCACCCATACTATTCATAATGCAAGTGGTTAAAAAGTAAGTTAGTAAAAATGTATATGTAAAAATAAAAGTTAAAAGAAAGTATTACTATAACTTCCGTACTAAATAAAAGGCTATTTTTCTTTAAAAGTTTAAATTATAAAAAATCATAGAAATTTTATATACGGGTAATGATTTTTTTTTTTTTCAAAAAAAAATAATGTAATGTTAATTTTGAAATAAAAAATAAAACTTAACACTTATTTTGAGACTATAAAGTAGTACTCCATCCGTCCCAGTTTAAGGTTCTTACTTTTCTTTTTGGTATATCCCAGTTTAAGGTTCTTAGTTGCTTTATTCCTTAAATAGCAAAGAAAGAATATTGTTTTGGACATTCTTGTCCTTATAAAGTTTATAAATTATAAAAAGCCATTACTTACATATCTACTTTTCACCCACTTGCATTATAAATGGACAATTATATTCTCCATCCACTTATACTCTTGACTCAATTTTGCCTTGGTTCTTTAATAAGCGTGCAAAATTAAACTAAGAACCTTAAACCGGGACGGAGGGAATACTACTTTTGTAGAGTTCTATAACACCAAAGTTTAAAGGAAAAAAAGTTAAAAATTGGGACGTGTCAGATGATAGAACTGTAGATGTTACTTCACCGCTCTATACAAATTTAGGTGTCTTTTGCTTGTGTCCTCCTTATTAAGAATTGGGCAAATAGCACTTTACTTCCTGAGTTTGTCATCATGATTTAATTGGTTATCCAATTTGTATTTGTTACAATTTGGTTGCTCAATATGTCTGACGAGTATGAAAATACTCTATTATATTTTAATCTTTGTGATTCTGATTTTAGTGTATATCTTTGTGAATATTTTAGTTATTAGTGTATATATTTTATTTATAATTACTTATATATTGAGGATTTATTTCACTAACATATTGATGCTTATCTTTGGAAAGTTGTTATGTATTTTAGGAGTGTATTTTAGGTGGACTCTCAAAAGGAAATATTGATTGGCCGATTTGAAGATCTCGGTTGATTAGAAGCGGCCAAGTGAAACTATAAATCACATCTTCATTCTTCATTGCAATACACGAATTTACAGAATATTTTTAGAGAAGTCTTTGTGTTCTTGAAGTTCTTGTTCATCAAGACTTCAAGTGTTTTAGTGTTTGGTTTATTCTAGGAGTCTAGAATAGTTTGATCTTTTCATAGTTGTTTGTTTCTTTCATTCATCTTGTACTCTGCAATATCTTTTCATATATGAAAGTTTTCCAGCAAGGTATTTCTTGCTGAAGTGTTTAATTTCTGTTCGTTTTTAATCCGTTGCGTTTCTGGGTTTTTTCATTCACTGCCGTTCTTCGGCAGTTGACAAGACAACTGTCTTGACACTTGTGAGCACAATTGTATTCACAGTTGGTTGGTTCCCAGAACAGTCCTAGCCGCATAATTTCTTTCAATTGGCACCAAAGCCTGGTCTCGACATACTGAGATCGATCTTTAAAAGTGGTCATTATGGACTGTACTCATACTCGTAATAAGCCGCATACTCTAGATGGTTCAAACTATACCATTTGGAAGGCAAAAATGATCATGTACATCAAAAATATTGATCATCGTGCATGGGTCAGTATTCTAGTGGGATATACATCCCCTATAATGGAATTAGTTGATCCAAAAGGAAAAGCTTCTGTTTCTGATGAAGAGAAAAGGAAAAGATTTTTGTTTTAAAACCTGAGCAAGATTGGAATGCGGAAGAAATTGCCCTTGAAAATTTCAATGCAAAGGCAATGGCTTCCATGTCTGATCATGTTGATCACAATTTGTATCGGTTATTTTCTAACCATAACGTGGCCAAAACTGCTTGGGATATTTTACAACTTCCTTATGAAGGGTCTGATAGTGTCAAACAAACTAAATTAAGGAGATTGATGACAGAGTTTGAAAATTTAAGAATAGGAGAAGATGAAACTATTCAAGACTATTCTACTAAATTAATGGATATTTCAAATGAATCCTTTGCATTAGGAGAATCCATCTCCAATGCAAGGTTGGTTAGTAAAGTTTTAAGAACTCTCCCAGAAAAATTTAACATCAAAATCTCGGTCATTGAAGAAACTTGTGATACTCGGACCGTGAGTCTTGAAAATGTTCTAAGTATTCTTACTACGTTTGAATTGAACCTAGAAGTGCAAAAAACCAACAAAGTAAATTCAATTGCTCTTGCTAGTGCTCTTACAGTGTCCGAAGATCTTGTAGAATTATCAAAGGATATCGATGACTCAAACTTAGAGGAAGATGAATGTGACTTGATCAATCAAAAATTCAACAAAATGTTGTACAAAAAACGTCAACAAAAGTTTCCTAATAAGGTTACTGCTTCTTCCCCTAAGATTGAATCATTCAAGAAAGAAACAAGTAAGAACAATTTTTTTTTTCTGAAAACAAAAGATCTATTGAGTCCGTTCAGTGTAGAGCGTGTTTAGGATTTGGACACTATGCCAATGAGTGTGCTAACACACTCAAAAAGAGAGGGATGGGTTTTTCTCCAACCTTAAGTGATTCAGATGATGACGATCAGACAACAAACCTGTCATTTTTATGATCATCACAATCCTCCCTTTCTGACAGTGAATCTGATAGTGAGGATGTACTGTCAACTGACAGCACAACTGACTACTCAGATGGTGCTAACATGTATACCTGTTTTAACTCTACTTCTGCAGGTGAATCTGAAGAATCCTCATAGGAAGAAGAGGATAGTGCCACGTATGAGGACCTGCACAATACATACGTTGAGTTGTTTGCAGACTGGTCCAAACGAATGGAACAACTCAAGGAGTTCAATAAGGTAAATGAAAAACTCACCTCTGAAAATTTGAAATTAAAGGCTGAAAATGAGAGGTTGTCGAGTGAAAGTGATACTCAAAAGGACTCTATAGCTAGGTTAGAAGTCATGCTTATCAAAAAGGACAATGAGTGTGAAAAGTATAAAAGCAGTCTTGAAAAAGAAACTATCACACTCACTAAACTTAACAATGGCAAGGCTAAACTAGAAGAAGCCCTGAATATGGGAAATCAAGGAAAATCAGGCATAGGCTATGGAGATCCAATGTTTGTTAAGGAAGGTGAGGTTATTTCGAAAAACAATGAGAGATTTACAGCTAATCACGTGTCTCCTCACAAAAATAGAAGAAATAGAAAAAGGAGATACGTGTGTCACCATTGTTTTTCCCCTGGACATATACGTCCATTTTGTTACAAGTTACAAGTTGAAACAAGAACTTGGCTTGGAGAAGAACAGCGGCCACTTGACAAGACAACTGTGGGCATAGTTGGAGTCATAACTGCCCAGTCAACAGCAGTCTGCTCCAAAAGCCACATGGGTAAGAAATGACACTCTAAAGTGTCAAGTGGTGTTTACCTCCTTGAAGAGCAGTGTGGAAGGAGCCTGGTACTTTGACAGTGGCTGCTCCCGCCACATGACTGGCTCTCTTGAGCATTTCAAAGACTATGAAGCCTTTAAAGGTGGAAAAGTCGATTTTGGTGGAGGTGCTCAAGGTGAGGTAATTGGCAAAGGTACTCTGAATGTTAATGGTTTGCCTAACGTGCATAATGTCTTGCATGTTCATGGGTTAAAGGCAAACTTAATTAGCATAAGACAATTGTGTGATGATGATATACATGTCAGTTTGATAAGAAGGTCTATGAGGTCTTCGATGATTCAAATAGATGCGTTTTGAAAGGTGTAAGATCCTCTGATCATTGTTACAAGTTGGTTGAAAATCATTCATGTTTTAACCTAATTTTTGATAATGCTCATGATTTTAGTGTCAATTGCGTTGAGAATTGCATTACAGGGTGAACTTGAGAGCATGAAAAGATTAATGATGAATCTGATCCAAAGTCCACAACAGAATCTGCAGATACACCAACTGTGAGGACTACTGACAGTTGATGGATGTGTTTTTACCCATCCAAATCATATACTTCTATGACTTATTAGATGCTCAACCTTGGGTGATTTGATGGTTTTTGGAGTGTTTATGAGTATAGAGAAGGAGCAAAAGAATGCATGGATTCATGTACATTAAAGTGCGAAAAAGAAGGATAAAGAACGGACCAGAACATAAAGATAAAGAGATGTGACCACTTATTACAATTCCATTTGATAGTACTCAAAAATATCTTTCCAACGATAATTTACACATCCAAATCAGAGTTCGTATGAAGAAGTTATGGCCTCCGGAAGATTACGCGTAAAATGTACAAGCCGCGAAGCAAAAGGTGTGCACGCACACCAAACTTAGGGCGCGCGCACCCACACCAGATCAGACCTCCAGACCTTCTGGACAAAGAGGGCGCACGCACCAATCCGGACCGAGCGCGCGCTCCTGCGAGGGACCATAGGGGAATTTGGCCAGGGACCTTAGAGGAATTTCCAAAATATTGTGGGCTTTTCAGTAGTTTCCAAAATTCCAAGGGCTTTTCTAGAATTTTTGGAGGACCTTTGGGGAATTTTTCAAGGACTTTTCTGAAAACTCAAAAATACCAAGGGCTCCTGGGGAATTCCGGCCACCAGCACTTTATTTATCCTTTTTCAACAAGGAATCCTAGGGTTTTTCCTATTTTTACACCTCCTTAGCCCTAGTATAAATATAACAGTCCATCCAATTTATTTTAGTCATACTTTGTACATACTTTTAGTCAAGATTCAAGATTGTAATCAAGATTTCATCAATTTAATCCCAAGTTTTGATGTTCTTTTTTATTTTTCTTGTTCTTGATTTTATTCTTATTAGTAGCTAATTTCTTAGATTCATGAATTGGTAGTAACAATACTTGATCTCTATGCTATAGATTTAATTCTTCCATTCTTTCTTATTCTTGTTTATCAAAATATTCTTCATTCTAAATTCTTTAGTTTCAGTTATATGTTAAGATATAAATTGGCTTTAGAATTTCTGGGTATCTATTGTTACAGTGACTCGGGCATTGATACATTGACCACTATTTTGATTAATATATCTATTTGATGCCGTGATAGAAATCAAGTGGGTATAGGTTTATCTGTTCTTTAGAACGTAATAACTCTTTAAACAATTACATGGACTTGATTTGCGAAGTGTGATTAGTTAGAGAGAAATAGATTGCAATCCGGTCGCCTCACCGTTCAAATTCTTACTTTTGTGAACGAACCCAAGAAAGAGATTGATCTTTTCATTAGGAGCATAACATAGAGTGAAAGTATTTGTGAACCCAATTCGTGAATCTATTCGTTAATCTTGCTTCTATTTGTTTCTTAGTTTAATTTTAATTATTGTTTTAGTAGTTAAATTAATCAAAAACCAAAACCCCACTATTTACTTTTCTGTTTTTAAACATTCTTGATTTTCAATCTAGTCTCTGTAGATTCGACCCTTGCTTGTACATACTACTACATCGGTAACTACACTTGCTAGGTAATTTAATTAGAGGGAGATTTTCTCCATCAAGTTTTTGGCGCCGCTGCCGGGAACTTGATTAGGTTAACAAGTTTGTTTAGGTAGTGTAAATATTTTTCTTTTGTTTTTCTTATTTTTTTAGTTAGTTTTTTTTAGTATTTATTTCTTTATTGTATACTCAAAGACTCATAAAATGAACCAGTACAACATGTATGAGTCGTGTCTGAATTGTGGATTTTATTCTCAAAAACTTGATGGAGAAAATCTCCCTCTAATTAAATTACCTAGCAAGTGTACTAGTTACCGATATAGTAGTATGCACAAGCAAGGGTCGAATCCACAGAGACTAGATTGGAAAACAAGAATGTTTAAAAACAAAAAAGTAAATAGTGGGGTTTTGGTTTTTGATTAATTTAACTACTAAAACAATAATTAAAATTAAACTAAGAAACAAATAGAAGCAAGATTAACGAATAGATTCACGAATTGGGTTCACAAATACTTTCACTCTATGCTATGCTCCTAATGAAAAGATCAATCTCTTTCTTGGGTTCGTTCACAAAAGTAAGAATTGGGACGGTGAGGCGGTCGGATTGCAATCTATTTCTCTTTAACTAATCACACTTCGCAAATCAAGTCCATGTAATTGTTTAAAGAGTTATTACGTTCTAAAGAACAGATAAACCTATACCCACTTGATTTCTATCACGGCATTAAATAGAAATATTAATCAAAATAGTGGTCAATGTATCAATGCCCGAGTCACTGTAACAATAGATACCCAAAAATTCTAAAGCCAATTTATATCTTAACATATAACTGAAACTAAAGAATTTAGAATGAAGAATATTTTGATAAACAAGAATAAGAAAGAATGGAAGAATTAAATCTATAGCATAGAGATCAAGTATTGTTACTACCAATTCATGAATCTAAGAAATTAGCTACTAATAAGAATAAAATCAAGAACAAGAAAAATAATAAAGAACATCAAAACGTGGGATTAAATTGATGAAATCTTGATTACAATCTTGAATCTTGACTAAAAGTATGTACAAAGTATGACTAAAATAAATTGGATGGAGTATTATATTTATACTAGGGCTAAGGAGGTGTAAAAATTGGAAAAACCCTAGGATTCCTTGTTGAAAAAGGATAAATAAAGTGCTGGTGGCCGGAATTCCCCAGGAGACCTTGGTATTTTTGAGTTTCCAGAAAAGTCCTTGAAAAATTTCCCAAAGGTCCTCCAAAAATTCCAGAAAAACCCTTGGAATTTTGGAAATTACTGAAAAGCCCACAATATTTTGGAAATTCCTCTAAGGCCCCTGGCCAAATTCCCCTATGGTCCCTCGCAGGAGCGCGCGCTCGGTCCGGATTGGTGCGTGCGCCCTCTTTGTCCAGAAGGTCTGGAGGTCTGATCAGGTGTGGGTGCGCGCGCTCTAAGTTTGGTGTGCGTGCGCACCTTTTGCTTCGCGACTTGTACATTTTACGCGCAATCTTCCGGAGGCCATAACTTCTTCATACGAACTCCGATTTGGACGTGTAAACTATCGTTTGAAAGATATTTTCGAGTAATATCCAATGGAATTGATTAATCAGTGGTCACATCTATTTATCTTTATGTTCTGGTCCATTATTTATCCTTCTTTTTCGCACTTTAATGTATATGAATCCATGCATTCTTTTGCTCCTTCCCTATACACATAAACACTCCAAAAACCATCAAATCACGCAAGGTTGAGCATCTAATAAGTCATAGAAGTATATGATTTGGATGGGTAAAAACACATCCATGAAATATCCCCAAACTTATCTTTTGCTCGTCCTCGAGTAAAACAAAACAAATTTAAAACTATAAAACTACAAAAACTAATAACAATAAAAAAAAATATTTTTGGGATTTTTTTCTCTATACATATGGGAGTCGTTAGCCAAAAGTCTCAGGGTCCCTCACACAAGTTCCATTAAATAGGTACCATTGAAAACCCAAATTGCAACACATACACACTACTAACTCGTTTGATTTTCCACCGCAGCATGATAGGATGAGTGAAGTGGTGATCAATGCGACAAAATAAGATTAGTTTATAGGATCACTTAAGTTAATGCTCTTATTCCACAAATGATGATGAAGATACACGTAACCCAATCAAGGACACTCATAATCATGTATACACAGTTGTCAACCCGATTACCGATATTGAAAGAACATATGGCATAAAGTTTTAAGCACAACAAACGTGCGAGGATAGGTTCACGGTTACAAATGAAGGTAAGGACATACGAAGTTAAGAAAGTGGACTAAGAAGTATTCTACAATATGTATATCCTCACAATATGATAAACTCTCCGCTCACCAAATTCCCACACTGTCTCACCCCCAAACTTGAACTTTATATAATTACATGGGGTGAGACATGTTTCCCTATTTATGTTGCCTTTCACAATCATCACTTCAATACATTAAGGGGACAAGCTTTTTCTGAATATATATATTTACATAATCTTCCTTTTTTTTTTTTTTTTTTTTTTTTAACTTCAACTTTACATAAGATAAAAGTGTGCTTATTTAATCACTTTGCACACTACTCAACGATCACACTTTTTTTTTTTTTTTTTGCTTGCCCCTTCCGTTCATTACATATACCCATTTCATAACTTTGGCCATAAACCATAATTCCCCAAATCATTCTCCCAATTTCTAACCATAAATTGTCATCATTCCCTAATCCACTTCCTCATCAAGGTGGGTCTAACCTATTCTTAGTGCAAAAGGATAGGAAATCGGGTATCAAAAGAAGGTGAACGGCGGTCTTTAATGTGCCATTCTTTCATTCATTATTAGGCTCAAAAGGGTGTTCTAGCGATGATTTTATTTAAGTGACTATATAGACAAAATAAGGCCAACAAAAGGGGTTTAGAAAGAAATGCCATAAATACCGAATAACCTATTGACTTGTTATTGACAACCATGCAACAATGTTCTATGGTCCCCGAACATACACCAAGTGATCCCATAAATTATTCTTATTTTGATAACTTGATCATGGAAAGAAAATGTAAGTGAGAGGTGGTGCAATCATGCCTTTAGTAGTGTTAATGCAGTCTCAACTCTAGGTTAAACAATAGCACCCATAATGGCTAATAAAAACAAACCCTCGGATCATCACCGACCATGGCCAAGATCCCAAAATATAAAGAGAACAAAATTTTTAATTTTTTTTCTATTTTTTTGGAGGGTGACAACTATATACACTCCCCTATAAACCCACAAACTCGGAGATATGCCTACCCCCAAACTCAAAACATGCTATGTCCTCATAGCATAAGGAACTAAAGCATGCTTTGGGTTCAAAGGATGGCATGACACAACAAAATGATAAAATGAAAGCAAAATAAATGTTACCTAGTTGGGTTGCCTCCCAACAAGCGTATTTGGTTAAGGTCGTTAGCCCGACCGTTTCCCAGTTTGGATTTGACCTTTATTCCTTTGGACCACTTTGCATTCTCGCGGGTCCTTATCTTCAGCTCGAGCCCCATGTACATTCCCCTTTTTATTTTATCATTTAGTACCATAGGGAATTGTTGGCATCTTCACTTCTTGGGCTCTTCCACTTGTGGCCTCTCACCACTTTTTCCACTATTACAAGATGGAAGGGGTACCATAATGATGATCATGTTTTCATTGGGACCGCTACGGGTAGTCTCATTCGTATCATGAACCTCCTCACTATCCCTCTTCTCATCACCATATAAAGCAAACTCAAGGTCCTCAATGGCTATCTCATGCCATGTTTTCTCCACCGTTTTTGTTTCGTCCACATCCACTGTACAACCACTCGCATCATCAAAAGAGGAACCATCTTTAGAGTCAACATTGGAGATTTCATAGACAAAATTCTCCTTTGCATCTTCCAAAGGTTTCTCTTCGAGTGACTGATCCGTAGCGGAAACATTAGAGATTTCATAGACAAAATTCTCTTCTGCGTCCTCCACGGTTTGCTTTCCATATTGTGGTGGTGGTTTAAAATATGGCTCAAAAAATGAGTCATAGACACACTCTTCCCCATCAGCATTTAGATACCAAACCAGGGATGAAGGTTGCTCTTCCGCTTGCGTCTGTATAGGAGTAGTATCCGGCTCACGGTTCCTCAATATCTCTAACATTGTGATCATGTGTTCCTCCATCCTTTCCATAGTCTCCTTCAATGCTTGTTTTAGAGGTTGTGGAGGTATTGGGGCACAGTATGTTGGCGCTTGATTATTCAAAGTCATGTTTGCATGATTTTCCCACCCTTGACTATAAGAGTATGGGGGAGGATTATATTGTGGTTGCCATGACTCGAAATAATTTTTTGTTTGAACCTATGGATAATACTCAGAAAAATATGTCCTAAACGGACACTGATTAGTAGTATGAGAATAAAAACCACAATTCAGACACGACTCATACATGTTGTACTGGTTCATTCTATGAGTCTTTGAGTATACAATAAAGAAATAAATACTAAAAAAAAAAAACTAAAAAAAACAAAAGAAAAATATTTACACTACCTAAACAAACTTGTTAACCTAATCAAGTCCCCGGCAGCGGCGCCAAAAACTTGATGAAGAAAATCTCCCTCTAATTAAATTACCTAGCAAGTGTACTAGTTACCGATGTAGTAGTATGCACAAGCAAGGGTCGAATCCACAGAGACTAGATTGGAAAACAAGAATGTTTAAAAACAAAAAAGTAAATAGTGGGGTTTTGGTTTTTGATTAATTTAACTACTAAAACAATAATTAAAATTAAACTAAGAAACAAATAGAAGCAAGATTAACGAATAGATTCACGAATTGGGTTCACAAATACTTTCACTCTATGCTATGCTCCTAATGAAAAGATCAATCTCTTTCTTGGGTTCGTTCACAAAAGTAAGAATTGGGACGGTGAGGCGGCCGGATTGCAATCTATTTCTCTCTAACTAATCACACTTCGCAAATCAAGTCCATGTAATTGTTTAAAGAGTTATTACGTTCTAAAGAACAGATAAACCTATACCCACTTGATTTCTATCACGGCATCAAATAAATATATTAATCAAAATAGTAGTCAATGTATCAATGCCCGGGTCACTGTAACAATAGATACCCAGAAATTCTAAAGCCAATTTATATCTTAACATATAACTGAAACTAAAGAATTTAGAATGAAGAATATTTTGATAAACAAGAATAAGAAAGAATGGAAGAATTAAATCTATAGCATAGAGATCAAGTATTGTTACTACCAATTCATGAATCTAAGAAATTAGCTACTAATAAGAATAAAATCAAGAACAAGAAAAATAATAAAGAACATCAAAACCTGGGATTAAATTGATGAAATCTTGATTACAATCTTGAATCTTGACTAAAAGTATGTACAAAGTATGACTAAAATAAATTGGATGGAGTGTTATATTTATACTAGGGCTAAGGAGGTGTAAAAATAGGAAAAACCCTAGGATTCCTTGTTGAAAAAGGATAAATAAAGTGCTGGTGGCCGGAATTCCCCAGGAGCCCTTGGTATTTTTGATTTTCCAGAAAAGTCCTTGAAAAATTCCCCAAAGGTCCTCCAAAAATTCTAGAAAAGCCCTTGGAATTTTGGAAATTACTGAAAAGCCCACAATATTTTGGAAATTCCTCTAAGGTCCCTGGCCAAATTCCCCTATGGTCCCTCGCAGGAGCGTGCGCTCGGTCCGGATTGGTGCGTGCGCCCTCTTTGTCCAGAAGGTCTGGAGGTCTGATCTGGTGTGGGTGCGCGCGCCCTAAGTTTGGTGTGCGTGCGCACCTTTTGCTTCGCGGCTTGTACATTTTACGCGCAATCTTCCGGAGGCCATAACTTCTTCATACTAGCTCCGATTTGGACGTGTAAACTATCGTTGGAAATCTCTTTTCGAGTACTATCCAATGGCATTGATTAATCAGTGGTCACATCTATTTATATTTATGTTATGGTCCGTTCTTTATCCTTCTTTTTCGCACTTTAATGTACATGAATTCATGCATTCTTTTGCTCCTTCCCTATACTCATAAACACTCCAAAAACCATAAAATCACCCAAGGTTGAGCATCTAATAAGTCATAGAAGTATATAATTTGGATGGGTAAAAACACATCCATCAACAGTCCAGATGAACAGTCAACTGCCACGACAGATGGTCATACAGCAGCTGATTCTGGTTCAGATTCTGAAATCTTGGATGATCAAGAAACCAGAGGTAATGATGCTACAGCAAGGTTACAGGGAGATCATCCCACTTCCCAGGTCATTGGGGGAGTGGATGAAGGAATAAAAACAAGAGGGAAACGAATAAATTACCGGGAATTAGCCGGTTTGGTATGCATGCAATCCGCGTACCATCAGGTAAGCTCTTGTTGTTTCGCTGCTAATTTTAAGCATGAGGATGAGTCAGAAAATTTAAAAGTTAATAATTGGACCAATGTCATGCTAGAGGAAGTGGTAAAATTTGAATGGAAAGATGTTAGGTTCTTGGTTCGTAGGCCATCTAATACTAAATATATGGTAGTTGTTACTTGTTCTACTCAATTGTTGAAGATGAACCAGATAATAAAGGATTATGGTCTTAAAAGTAAAACCTTGACTGTATTTTGTGATAGCTTAAGCTCCCAGAATATTGCCAAGAATCCGGTACAACATTTCCTAACGAAGCACATAGATATTAGGCATCTTTTTATTAGAGATCTCATTGAACAAAAAATCATTATTCTTGAACATGTAAGCACAACGGATCAACTTGCTGATATCTTTACCAAGGCTTTGGATTTCGAGAGATTTTCTTCACTTAAGAAGTCTCTCGGATTGTGTGATACCAGTTGACTGCACAAGTGTGCAGACAACTGACTGCATAACTGTATAATTGTATATTACAATAAACACACACAAAAAAAGGAAAAAGTAGTTTGCATTCATTCTATTGCACGATTGTCTCTTGTGATCACTTGGTCAACTAAGTTCCTTGACTCCGAGTTTTGACCCTTGAATGTGATACCCTTCTTGACTTGATAATAAAATTATCTTGTTAATTCCTTGTGTTATCATGGAGTAGGCACTCAATCTAAGGTTACGGGAAAAACAAGCTGCCTCCAGTCTTTGAAGTTACTACTCATTTAGGCAATGTGCTGACATGTATTCTTACATAACTTGAGAATCAGTGTAACACTGTATTGAGAGAGTGAAAAGCTCATCCCCGTAATGGATTCATAAGTCATAAGCCTTCAAAGGGAGTGTTCTAGAGGCTGCATGATTAAAGGTGAATCTCATTGAATTCTTGTGAGTTGAAACCGAGTCATGGACTGAGTTGATCATACTATGTCACACCAAAATTGAGACAATCTTCACTTGTGTGTTTAGGTATAATTTTTCTAAGTTTTTTTTTCTCCCTTGGTATTTCCATCAGCAAATTGAATTGTTGTTCTTATGTGTTAAAGATTGATGCTTTTCATATGATTAACGATAATCTAATTGCATGATGTTCAAGTTTTATTGTGCAGTTGGTGGAAATTAGAGTACATTGTGGATAAATGGATTCAGTTGAATTTGGCAAGTTCTAATTCTGGGACGGACAATTTATCACAAAACATAGAAAAAGTTTGAATTTTAAAATCAAAATCCTTGTTTGTTTTGGAATTCAAATGGGTACTTCAATGTTTCTCGGTTCTCCTTACTCCTTGGCCTACCCGAGTTCTTAGGAAGAATCACTGTCCTCCCTTGATATTTCCTCCTTGTCAATTCTGGCTGTGAATTATGGTTTAGTATATCTCATTCTCATGTTTTCTAGCTACATTTCTCTCATGTCATCTTGTTCCTATTCTGAAAATGCTCTCTTTCTAACATTTTTGCAGATAAATCTGAGAATTCAAGAGAAACTCTAAGTGATTGTGTGTGACACAAAATGATTGTTTGCCACTACTCTGATCAAGCTCAGGCATTTTTGTTGTTAAGCATCCAACTGGTGCTAAGCAACTTGTTCGTGCAACTGTGCGGACAACTGGACAGTCAACTGTACAGTCAATTGTACAGTCAACTGGTAAGTCATCTGGTAAGTTTGTAGAACTCGTTGGTTTATAAAGGTTTGCTGCGATGTGAGTTGAGATTGATGATGCTATTAGAGGTATTTTTGTTGGGGAGATTCAAATTTAGGGGGAGTGGAAGATATTCAAAATTTTCTTTCTTTGTGTTTGATGGTTCTTCTCAAAAAGGGGGAGAAAGATGTGGTCTTCATATTCAGGGAGAGAAAGATGTGTTCTAAAGATGTATGTAAGGGAATAGAATCCAATGTACAATTCAGGGGGAGAGATTATTGTTTTGCAGATTTTGATCAGAACCACAAAGATAGGGGGAGATTGAAGAGTATGAAAATACTCTATTATATTTTAATCTTTGTGATTCTGATTTTAGTGTATATCTTTGTGAATATTTTAGTTATTAGTGTATATATTTTATTTATAATTACTTATATATTTAGGATTTATTTCACTAACATATTGATGCTTATCTTTGGAAAGTTGTTATGTATTTTAGGAGTGTATTTTAGGTGGACTCTCAAAAGGAAATATTGATTGGCCGATTTGAAGATCTCGGTTGATTAGAAGCGGCCAAGTGAAACTATAAATCACATCTTCATTCTTCATTGCAATACACGAATTTACAGAATATTTTTAGAGAAGTCTTTGTGTTCTTGAAGTTCTTGTTCATCAAGACTTCAAGTGTTTTAGTGTTTGGTTTATTCTAGGAGTCTAGAATAGTTTGATCTTTTCATAGTTGTTTGTTTCTTTCATTCACCTTGTACTCTGCAATATCTTTTCATATATGAAAGTTTTCCAGCAAGGTATTTCTTGCTGAAGTGTTTAATTTCTGTTCGTTTTTAATCCGCTGCGTTTTCTGGGTTTTTTCATTCACTGCCGTTCTTCGGCAGTTGACAAGACAATTGTCTTGACACTTGTGAGCACAGTTGTACTCACAGTTGGTTGGTTCCCAGAACAGTCCTAGCCGCATAATTTCTTTCAATGTCTTTTTGTTGCAATCATGTGTAATTTTGGTTAGCCCGTTAAAAAACTAATGAAAATGGATGAAAAACGTAACAAGTATCTTTCAAATTGCATAATCACCCTTATAGTCTAAATTATCCCACTTCGCTCCCTAGCTCCTAACGAATGTTTAAAAACTAAAGAATCAATTAATGACCCCTAAAATTTTCATATTTACCCTTTTCTCTCTCATATTAAATGCCCACTCCATCTACTACACACATGCACCAAAAAAAAAAAAAAATCCACTGCCCAAAGAAGAGAGAGAAAACTATACCCACAGAATGATATATTTATAGTTGGGTGACTTTTTTTTCTTTATTTTATAGTAGATATCATTTTTTTAATCATTTTTATATAATAAATAAAATGAAAATTGTGAAACACCCATCATGGGACATGTGAATGTCAAATTATGTTAGTTTTTTAACATTCGTTAGGAGCTATAGTGACACGCCCCCAAGTCTCGGGATTCCCTAATAGAACCTCGAACCTGGTGCGCGTGACTAACAAGAAACGAGAAACTGAATGACATCTGCTTATATCAAACTGACATCATATAAATACTCAAGAGAAACGAGCTAAGATAGCTCACAACGAGTTCTATACCAAGAAATTTAAACCAAATGGTTGTACACAGCGGAAAACATGCCTAGCACATACGCTGGCATTACAAGAACACTATACAAGTCTACCCAATATACTGAGTCTAAACAATTGATACCAAATCGTCCTCACCAAAACTGGAAAGGATAACAATCCCCAACAAGAACAACCTGCCAAGTAGACCCCTGCTAAGTCGAGCCTCACAACGTATTACCACTTGCTTTCCTAGGGGGGGGGGAACAAATAAACAAGGAACGGGGTGAGATAAATCTCAGTAAGTTACTAGATACAAGTACATAGCATGTTATCATATAATCATGCAAATCAAGAAGATTATCAAGTAATCATGCTCAAGATGTCATCAAGTAACAAGTATATGAGAGGCTAAGCCAACTCATCAAGTAACTAGCACATAAGGCTAAACTAACACGTTACAAAGGATATTCCAACCTTATTCCTCCCAAGTAAACCATTGTTGTAGTTGCTTATTGCAGTTGACAAATCACGATCAATCAAGTTGCTGCTGTGCAGTACACAAGAGGACCCGGTAACCAGTATCACTCACAAGAACAAGATTCACGAGGTGTTCAAGAGTTTAGCATTCACTTAAGTCAGGCGTATTGCTCTAACCAAGGAAGCTATGCCCTTACTATGGCCGGTAGTAAGGGGTCAAGCGCAGATACATAGGCACCCGATTATCACTTCGGCCCCAACCTAATGATAAGCGTGAACCTATACATCTCCGAGCAAGCAAGGTGACCAGCTGGACTCACACAAGAATGCACAAGTAGATGTTTACTTGAACTACAAGATTATAGAACTAAGTCCAAAAGTAGTGGACTAGCTCTTCAAGAACCATGTAATCATGTGCTCACCAAATACAAGTACACGTATGCTATATTTGCAAATACAATTTAGTATAACAATGGCACATAATGTGTCCACGTAACACAATCAAGCCAAATTAGAGTCTATTAATAACAGACCCCAACCAAGTAGTAGGGTATGTCATACTATATCACTTTGTTATATGCCATATTTGCATGTACATATTCATATAATCTTTAACACACTAATGTGTCTATCATGATACCCTTACTTTCAAGTAGAGCCCAACATTTTAGACTCTAAGCACGTAGTCGAATAGGTCTTATTGTATCTAGTCACAATCATACCTCACGTATATTTATCGCTAATACTCGAATACATTTTCCAACACATATTGTGTTCTATAATCATTGTTTTATGAATTATCTTTATATTACACTAGTCCCTCATTCTTTAGGAACTCAACTCAAGAACAAGATATCTTCTTTATACTTTATATACTTCATTGAGTATATGCACGATTAAAACTAATTACTAGCACATTAGTGCTTGTTCATAGCACTTTCAATACACACGTATTAGATTTAAGTATGTCTTAGAGTTGTTCGTTCTCTATCTAGTTCTATATTCCAACTCTTTGGTTATTCATACCAAGTATCAAGTATTCAAGAAGCCACATTCTATCAAGTAGCTATATGCAAGATTTGCACATACACACCAAGAATAGTTCTAACACGTTAGTGCTTGTTCATAGCACTTTCATGTTCATTACCATACACATGTATTGGTTTCAAGTCATGTACAAGATTTTATCATCTTACATTCAAGTTCTCAATCCAATTCTTTAGATGTTCAAGACATGTACAAGAATTAATTATCTTATACTTAAGTTATTATTTCAACCTTTGGATATTCAAGTCATATATAAGAGTTAGACATCTTATACTTCAAGTTCAAGCTAAGTAGATGAGTTACATATCTTATACTTACAATTCATGATCCCATTCTTAGGATATTCAAGCTCAAAACATTGTTCTAGTGCCCCTAAGGTACACAAACATTGGTTTCAAAACACATATAACACATTAGTGCTTGTTCTTAGCACTTTCAAGACATATAAAAGAGTTCTTACTTTGATATTCCAGTTCTCATTTTAATTTAATGAGTAATCATGTTCAAGACCAAGTTCTGATGCCCCTAAGGTGTCACAACACTTGCTAGGACATCTTATACTAAGGATAGATACCTTAACTAGGGTTAAGTCTAGCTTAATCAAACTTTATTCAAGACTTTTGTTCATCAGGGCATGTGTGCGGTCGCACAAAAGGATATAGGCGGTCGCCCAAAACAAGACTTTGCAAGAGAAAAATATTTCAGATAAATGGGCGGTCGCCCGGCCAAATATAGGCGGTCGCCCAATGTACAAAATTTGGAAATTTTATTTCTTTCCCAGGTTTACAATTGTCCGTCCCAAGCATAGGAGTATACTTTTACTAACTCATAGGCCATACCCAGGACATACAAACATGTTTCAAACATAACTTTCAAGTTTATTTCATCAATTTTACCGTCCCACAATTAATAGGATAATTTTCTTTTATTCCATTTAAATATTTCACCGTCCCAAAAGTATAAGTATAATTTTACTAACATACTAATATACTCATTTAGGAATACTTCCATTCATTTCCCCGTACCACAAATAATGGTACAATTTTTCTAATAACATTTAAATCAAGTTAATATTTTACCGTCTCACGAATAGGAGTATAATTTTCTTATTAACATTCCCAGGACACTTTTGCAAATCTATTTCATTCTTGTAATTCATACGAATACTCCCTTCGTCCCAAATTTACAAGTATCACAAAATTCAACCAGATCACGAAATTAACATGTACAAGTATCAAGAATAACACATAGGCATGTTATTACAAGCAAGGGGGAGCTAGTGACTTACCTAGTCCGAAATCAAATTCACCCAAACTAATTTCTGTTCGGCAGGAAATGCTCTACTCACCGCCCTGATCATTTATGCGAAGTCGGATTTTCGAACAGAGGCATAATTAAGCGAGAGGAGTCGAGAATAGGGTAAACCCTAACTTTCTTTACGAGACAGAGGAAAGTACGAGAAAGAAATGTTGGGAAAGTGATTCTCCAGGCAAACCAAGTTTATCTCTTATAACTTTCAAGAATTGCAACTAGGCCCTTCAAGTTTCAACTTTTAACAAAAAGGCCCTTAAAGTTTCAATTTGAGCAATTAAGCCCCTAAACTTTATTTTTCACAAATGACCCTAATGTTTCAACTTTAACAATTAGGACCTAAACTTGCTCAATTAGTTAAATAATTAACTCAATTAAAATAGCATATAATTATGCAAGACAAGAATTTAACAGGAATTAGGACGGGCGTTACATCCTCCCATCCTTAAAGAAAATTCGTCCTCGAATTTTACTAATCGAGATTATAACACATATAATCAACAAATAGAACTCAAGAATAGCAATAATATGGTATACCACACCATATTATCAATTACCTGCGAGTATTATTATCAGATAACCTTCTCGATACCGTGACTTTCCCATGAAACTTGCACAAGAAGTATTCGTGCTCAAGACATTTCCTTTAGAATCAAGTATCCATACAAGCAGTTACCCATATACAAAGTAATTCAGATGATGGAATTTCCACTAAATAACAAGCTCATACAATAGCCACAAGGAAATCCACTTCACATGCTCGCAACATATGATCAAGAAGCAACCTCGGTTAAATATCCAGAGTGCTCAGAAAAATTATCATAATCAAGATGTAAAACAAGGTGTAGAACAAGATGTAGAACAAGAATCCCTGTCATATATTATATCCACAGGTATCCCATGTAATCAAGATGTATCGATCATAACATCACAACACACAAAGTCAAGCAGATTTGATTAATCAATCCACTATAACCAATATCATCGGGACATATCTATTAAATGATAATCCTTCCACGAAATCCATCGCAATATATTCATATATTCACAAATCTTGAAGGATTATAAAAAATCAAACGATCTCTGAAATTTTGCTTTCAAATAATCGCAATTCAAGGATTTAGTTGAATACTCAGAAATTTTCTCCCATTCAGTACCATCAATCATGAAATACAAGTCTTTATGTTCAATGAATCCGCTAATACAATAGCCGCAAGATCATAATCAGTTTCAAGTCATGAGTAGAATTCTATTCATAAAGATTCAATCTCCTCGAAGCATATACAAGTACGTTACCATTTTGAATTAACACACGTTTTATCTCTTGTTCGAGCTTCAATATGCATAATGAATTTATCATATCCACTATATTGGTGAATCTTGACACATACACGAGAAAATAGTAACACTGGTCATATCCTTCAAATAACCATCATACTAGTCGAATCCACTAGGCAAGGTCAAATACTGAAGTTGTGGTCATCCATCATTTTAATATTTAAAAATTGGCTTCACGTTTATCAATCCATCGGAAAGTGTAGCTTTCTGTCTCAAATAGTTAATAATAGAACTACCTTCGAAATTCATTAATGAATCTCTAACAAGATCAAGAAAATCTCAAGAACATGCGTACCTCGGTTGTTTCCACTTATATAGGTCAACAAAGATGCTTACTTCAGGCATCCACTTCAAGGTAATATATCCTTTATCTCTTGCTAATTTTTGGAAACAATTATTTTTCGCAAGAAATTTCAATACAATCAATTCTCAGTCTGCGACTTTGTATATACCAACAGGTCATTAATCAATTCATCGCAAAGAAATCAAATTATGGTTTGAAGATATCATTCATCAAATCCATCAATACTGCTAGATCATATATCAATCGAAATAGCATAATCACGAATCTATAACGAGCATAACTGATATGAGAAGATGTCTTCAGTATATCCTCATAGTTGACTTTCCAACTAATGGTAGCTACTTATCAATCAAACACTGAATAGACCACTGATTAACTTCAGGGATCAAATAATTCATTCATACACGATAACAAGTACTGGTTCATTATAGTCACCTGGTTGAACTCTTTGCATTCAATATGAAATCGCAAAGTACCATATCTTTTCATGCCAATCAATACAAATACACCCCACGCAGATATACTAAGCTGGGTGAATCCTCTATCAAGAAATTTCTCAAGTTGAATCTTCAACTCTTTTACTCAACCGATGTCATGAACATTGATTTAGATATCAGCACTATATTTGTACTGTAGCAACTCAAGATAACCCAAGGTTCTCGTCATGTATCATGTACTACTCAGTAGAAATTATATCTGAGATCTCACAAAGAATGATGTATCCATTCTTCAATTTTGGTGTAGACATTCTTCCGTCAACCACATATGCTAAATATTCAGCACAACCTTGATAATTATTTTTGAGCTTTCAATGCAGAACATGAATGTTATACATAATTATATCATGCTCATAGACATAGTCAAGCATACTAGCATAAAAATATTCACCATCTATTGTGGTAAACAAGAAAGGCCTAACACATAAAAAGCCAAGCCATAACACGTATCACATCAATGTCCTATATAGGTAACATGACCAAGTTAACATATAACGTATAAGGTGTTATCACCCACACTTCTATCAAGATCTTATAAATAACGATATCAATCACGTAGTCTCTTACTAGAGAATACACTTTCATGTAAATCAAGAAATAAGGACAAGCATGCATATAGCACGAAACAATGTCCACTGCACAAGATAGATACGCCTAAGTCTTTAAAGACTCGCGCTCTCGATTCTCAAACCATCTAGTGGGGAACACTATCAACACTATCAACACCATTCCTATGCCTGGTATAACAACAAGTAACGAAGCACTCGACGTCGAAAACACACCCAAGACTAACCCAACCTAGGCCATAGACCCTATCCAGGCTTAGAGCTAAACCATAGCTCTGATACCAACCTGACACGCCCCCAAGTCCCAGGATTCCCTAATAGAACCTCGAATCGGGTGCGCGTGACTAACAAGAAACGAGAAAATGAATGACATCTCCTTATATCAAACTGACATCATATAAATACTCAAGAGGAACGAGCTAAGATAGCTCACAACGAGTTCTATACCAAGAAATTTAAACCAAATGGTTGTACACAACGGAAAACATGCCTAACACATACGCTGGCATTACAAGAACACTATACAAGTCTACCCAATATACTGAGTCTAAACAACTGATACCAAATCGTCCTCACCAAAACTGGAAAGGATAACAATCCCCAACAAGAACAACCTGCCAAGTAGGCCCCTGCTAAGTCGAGCCTCACAACGTATTACCACTTGCTTTCCTGGGAGGGGGGGAAACAAATAAACAAGGAACGGGGTGAGATAAATCTCAGTAAGTTACTAGATACAAGTACATAGCATGTTATCATGTAATCATGCAAATAAAGAAGATTATCAAGTAATCATGCTCAAGATGTCATCAAGTAACAAGTATATGAGAGGCTAAGCCAACTCATCAAGTAACTAGCACATAAGGCTAAACTAACACGTTACAAAGGATATTCCAACCTTATTCCTCCCAAGTAAACCATTGTTGTCGTTGCTTATTGCAGTTGACAAATCACGATCAATCAAGTTGCTGATGTGCAGTACACAAGAGGACCCGGTAACCAGTATCACTCACAAGAACAAGATTCACGAGGTGTTCAAGAGTTTAGCATTCACTTAAGTCAGGCGTATTGCTCCAACCAAGGAAGCTATGCCCTTACTATGGCCGGTAGTAAGGGGTCAAGCGCAGATACATAGGCACCCGATTATCACTTCGGCCCCAGCCTAATGATAAGCGTGAACCTATACATCTCCGAGCAAGCAAGGTGACCAGCTGGACTCACACAAGAATGCACAAGTAGATGTTTACTTGAACTACAAGAGTATAGAACTAAGTCCAAAAGTAGTGGACTAGCTCTTCAGGAACCATGTAATCATGTGCTCACCAAATACAAGTACACGTATGCTATATTTGAAAATACAATTTAGTATAACAATGGCACATAATGTGTCCACGTAACACAATCAACCCAAATTAGAGTCTATTAATAACAGACCCCAACCAAGTAGTAGGGTATGTCATACTATATCACTTTGTTATATGCCATATTTGCATGTACATATTCATATAATCTTTAACACACTAATGTGTCTATCACGATACCCTTACTTTCAAGTAGAGCCCAACATCTTAGACTCTAAGCACGTAGTCGAATAGGTCTTATTGTACCTAGTCACAATCATACCTCACGTATATTTATCGCTAATACTCGAATACATTTTCCAACACATATTGTGTTCTATAATCATTGTTTTATGAATTATCTTTATATTACACTAGTCCCTCATTCTTTAGGAACTCAACTCAAGAACAAGATATCTTCTTTATACTTTATATACTTCATTGAGTATATGCACGATTAAAACTAATTACTAGCACATTAGTGCTTGTTCATAGCGCTTTCAATACACACGTATTAGATTTAAGTATGTCTTAGAGTTGTTCGTTCTCTATCTAGTTCTATATTCCAACTCTTTGGTTATTCATACCAAGTATCAAGTATTCAAGAAGCTACATTCTATCAAGTAGCTATATGCAAGATTTGCACATACACACCAAGAATAGTTCTAACACGTTAGTGCTTGTTCATAGCACTTTCATGTTCATTACCATACACATGTATTGGTTTCAAGTCATGTACAAGATTTTATCATCTTACATTCAAGTTCTCAATCCAATTCTTTAGATGTTCAAGACATGTACAAGAATTAATTATCTTATACTTAAGTTATTATTTCAACCTTTGGATATTCAAGTCATATATAAGAGTTAGACATCTTATACTTCAAGTTCAAGCTAAGTAGATGAGTTACATATCTTATACTTACAATTCATGATCCTATTCTTAGGATATTCAAGCTCAAAACATTGTTCTAGTGCCCCTAAGGTACACAAACATTGGTTTCAAAACACATATAACACATTAGTGCTTGTTCTTAGCACTTTCAAGACATATAAAAGAGTTCTTACTTTGATATTCCAGTTCTCATTTTAATTTAATGAGTAATCATGTTCAAGACCAAGTTCTGATGCCCCTAAGGTGTCACAACACTTGCTAGGACATCTTATACTAAGGATAGATACCTTAACTAGGGTTAAGTCTAGCTTAATCAAACTTTATTCAAGACTTTTGTTCATCAGGGCAAGTGTGCGGTCGCACAAAAGGATATGGGCGGTCGCCCAAAACAAGACTTTGCAAGAGAAAAATATTTCAGATAAATGGGCGGTCGCCCGGCCAAATATAGGCGGTCGCCCAAGGTACAAAATTTCGAAATTTTATTTCTTTCCCAGGTTTACAATTGTCCGTCCCAAGCGTAGGAGTATACTTTTACTAACTCATAGGCCATACCCAGGACATACAAACATGTTTCAAACATAACTTTCAAGTTTATTTCATCAATTTTACCGTCCCACAATTAATAGGATAATTTTCTTTTATTCCATTTAAATATTTCACCATCCCAAAAGTATAAGTATAATTTTACTAACATACTAATATACTCATTTAGGGATACTTCCATTCATTTCCCCGTACCACAAATAATGGTACAATTTTTCTAATAACATTTAAATCAAGTTAATATTTTACCGTCTCACGAATAGGAGTATAATTTTCTTATTAACATTCCCAGGACACTTTTGCAAATCTATTTCATTCTTGTAATTCATACGAATACTCCCTTCGTCCAAAATTTACAAGTATCACAAAATTCAACCAAATCACGAAATTAACAAGTACAAGTATCAAGAATAACACATAGGCATGTTATTACAAGCAAGGGGGAGCTAGTGACTTACCTAGTCCAAAATCAAATTCACCAAAACTAATTTCTGTTCGGCAGGAAATGCTTTACTCACCGCCCTGATCATTTATGCGAAGTCGGATTTTCGAACAGAGGCATAATTAAGCGAGAGGAGTCGAGAATAGGGTAAACCCTAACTTTCTTTACGAGACATAGGAAAGTACGAGAAAGAAATGTTGGGAAAGTGATTCTCCAGGCAAACCAAGTGTATCTCTTATAACTTTCAAGAATTGCAACTAGGCCCTTCAAGTTTCAACTTTTAACAAAAAGGCCCTTAAAGTTTCAATTTGAGCAATTAAGCCCCTAAACTTTATTTTTCACAAATGACCCTAATGTTTCAACTTTAACAATTAGGACCTAAACTTGCTCAATTAGTTAAATAATTAACTCAATTAAAATAGCATATAATTATGCATGACAAGAATTTAACAGGAATTAGGACGGGCGTTACATATAGGGTGAAGTGGGATAATTTAGACTATAGGGGTGATTATTGCAATTTTGAAAGATGCTTGTTACATTTTTCATCCATTTTCATTAGTTTTCTAAGGAGCTAACCAAAATTACATCTGATTGCAACAAAAAGACATATTCAGCAACCAAATTGTAACAAACACAAATTGGATAACCAATTGAAACATGACGACAAACTCAGGTAACTAAAGTGCAATTTACCCTTAAGAATATTAAGAATCATTCTTTACATATAATTATATAATAGGAGGAAGCCCGTACTTCGCACGAGATCTTTGACTTGATTGAAGGACTTTTTGGTAAATCTAAATCATTATAAGTTCTTTTAAACATTTTAATAAATTCAATTTCTAATTTATGGTGTATCTGATTATATAGACTTGTTGTAGGTGTTCGTCTTTTTTCTTCTTTGTAATAACTGAAATCTTATTTTATTCAATATACAACAACAACACTAAGCTCAAATTAGTCTCAATATTTCACAGGACTGCAGCAAAACGTTAATGTAGAAAAGAGGGTTGAAAAAACTAAATTGTATCTAGAGCCTCAATTTTTTTTAAACTTAATATTTAAGTTTTTTTTAATCTTTGTTCTTAAATATTAAGCCATTTTTCGTCTAGTTCATCAAATGAAGGTCTTTCCACTATGGATGAAGATAACAATATACATTCATAGCAACAGTTTTTGGGTTTCATCCTCAAACACTAACATTAAAATTTTACTTTCCATCTCTTAAAACGTTTAACCTTTTCAAATCTAGCCATAATTAGTGAAATAAAAAAAAATCTATGAATATCACGGTTTCTAAAGTGCAAGTATTCATAATCTTAACTTTATTAAGTGAGTGAACCTTCAAATATAACACACTGCCATTAATTATTTTGGTGCATTATGCATGCATCAAATGACTTTTAACACACCTGACACTTCATATTCCAGCATCTATTATTTTACTAATTAATATGAACGAATGTTTTTAAATTAGCCAAATATTTATTAATTAACTAATTAGACTAATTAATGGATGTATTATGATAAAGGGTGACTATTCAACTATCGCTTGCATTCATTGACTGTATATATTGAACGAAAAAGTAATTTTCACTTTTTAATATTTCCTGAAAAACTTTATTGGCATTAAATATTCATGTTTAAATGCAAGACTGATATAAATTAAGACGAATATGAGTATTATTTTTTTATTTTATCCTTGTTAGTTAGTAGGAGCATCATTTTTTTTTAATTATTAATGAAGGTTAAGGAAGATTAAAAATTCAGTCATTAATTGGATCGTTAGAGTTGTGTTATTCATGTGTAAGTTCAAATGGCATACGTATTAATGTGATTTATTGAAATATCATTAATGATTTTCACATTTCACAAAGAATACCATAATTTTTTACTTTTTTTTTGTTAAAGTTTAGAAAATAATTAATAAATACGGAAAGACCTTCCAATAGATAAATATGACAAAGTGGGTTGTTCAATGAATGGTCATTAATTATCTAATTATATTAGATAGATTAATGTATGTAAACACAACGTGATGACTATTCAATTATCAGTTACATTCATTCTACTAAATATGAACGGAAATATAATTGTAACTTTTGATATTGCCATAGAACATTTAATGACATTATATAAAGTATCAATTATTATATTAAATAAATTAATGAAGTGTGAAATAGTCAATATTAAATAATACAAAAGTCTTGAAATTAAAAATATATGATAACCCACGGTCTAATAAATATTATCATATTAACAATAGATTATTAAAACATAAATTATAGTATATAGACCCTCCATCCCACTAAAATTTATATTTTTGGCAACTTAATTATACTTAGATCAATAATTTAAATAAAAAATAATTATTTAATAAAATTCTAATAATTGTTAATGAGAATATTATTAATCATGATGTAATAATATTTTTTTTTTTTTAAATCATTAGAATCATTTTTTTTTCTTTAAAAGATTGATCAAAGTGCAATCAAGTTGATCAAAAGTGTAAGTTTTAGTGGGACATGAGACGTATATGTTTAAAAGTGAATAAGGAGTATGAAAGAGTTTTATTGAACTTTAAAAAAATAAAAATATACTCCATATGATTTATATGTAGTCCATATTTAAAAGTTCAACTTATAAATTTTATATAGAATTTCGGATAAAGGGCAACACTGATGACATAATATTTCAGATAATTTTCTATTTAAATTTTATATTTTGAATTCAATTGCTATAGAATTTCGGATAAAGGCAATGATGATATAATATTTCAATTTAGATATTTTCTTCTATGGCTCTCTCTTTATATCAATTTTTCACATATGAACCTACTATAAAGGTCATAATATAATCAATAAAAAACTTAATATAAAAATGCTAAAATCTCTTGATCATTTTGTTGCTCCTATATTTTTTGTTTCCAACCAGAGTGAAAAAAGTTTCAATCTTTGAATCATTTTGAACCTTCTCATTTCTTTTCCCTGCAATTCATATGAAAAATAGATGAATAAACCTTTATAATTTAGTCATAATATACAAAATGAAAATTAAGATAGAAAGAAATTAATAAATATAAAAAAAATAGTAAAATTAAATCAAAACATATTAAACTATGTTAACAGTAGTAATAATATAAATTATAAATATTACCATAGTTATATTTTGTACATATGAACAAATCAAAGTAATAAATCTATATAGTTTGATTTATGTCAACATGGAAAATCAAATGAGTATAATTAAGAATAATAATAATAAAAGGAAAATGAGAATAAAATTATTGATATCTTAAATAATCATTATAGTTATTTTTTAAATTAGGCAGCTAATAGATTTTATGATTTTTTTTCTTGTTTTCTTTCATAATTTCAGCAACTTGATAGGATTCATTCATAAATATGATTAAAATAGACATAAAAAATACAATAACAAATAAAATGAATACAAAAACATACTAAAGAAAATCAAAAGTAAAACTAAATCCAATATTAAAACAAAAAACATAAGAGAAAATAAAATATAAATACAAATACAAATATCATATATTAATAAATAAACAATAATAATAAAAATTCAATAATATAATCAAAATAGATAATTGAAACCTATAAATATAAAAAAGTGAAAATTTCTAAAGATAATATAAAATCAAAGTAAAACAAATCATAAAAAATAATAAAATAAAGATAAAAACAATTAAATAGAAAATGGAAATAAAATCTTATAATTTAAAAAAATTAATAAATAAAATAAAAAAATATTTACAATAATTCAAATTTTAATCAAAAAATTAATAAATAATATTCTCAAACTGAATCAAAAGAAAATATCAAATCAAAGCGAAAAATGAAATATTTTAAAATAAATAAAT
Organism: Campanula takesimana; assembly: GCA_026119855.1. Classification (NCBI taxonomy): domain Eukaryota; kingdom Viridiplantae; phylum Streptophyta; class Magnoliopsida; order Asterales; family Campanulaceae; genus Campanula; species Campanula takesimana. The sequence goes on along the minus strand of JAOWBW010000218.1, from coordinate 2,427,731 downwards.
AGTAAAATTAAATAATTTTTAAAATAATAAACATAAGAAAATCAAAAGTACAAATAAATGTATAAATCAATCTTAATAAAAACTTAAAGAAAGAAGACAAAACAAAGCTCGTTAGTAAACAAAGGTGTAAATTGACTTAAAAATTACAAAAGCAAAATAATATTTAAATACATAAGAAATACAAAATGAAATTCACTAAAAAGATACAATATCAAAATTAAAAAACAAAAGAAATACAAAACTAAATAAAAATATGAAAATTTAAATTTAATAATATAAAATAATGAAAAAAACATTCACAACCGTAATCGAATAAAAAAATCAAGAAGAAAATCAAAACAAATAAAAAAAACTTACAAAATAAAATAGAAATTGGAAACTAAAATAAATATGAAAATAACAAACATAAATCAAAAGTCAAATTATAATCATAATCAAAAGAAACCAAAAGAAGTTAAGCATTCTAGACCATTTGAGATAGGATACACACAACGAAAAAAAAAAAGCGAGATTATGGAATACTTACAAATATCGATTTTTTGAACTTGACATATTTTTCTATTTGCGATGGATTCTTCTTTGCAAAAAGTGAGTGAGAGCAAACATTGGTGAAATGAGAATGGGCAAATTTTGCATACTTATTTGTTTGAATGAGGGAAAGAAATGACTCTTCAAATATCAAGTCCCTTGCGCTTCCACTCTAAGTATATTAGAAAAGTTAATGATCTTCTTATATCATTTATGAACACTAACACCGACAACTTACCTAGTAGATTTCAACTGTGTTGTAAGAGTCTATGCTATTGGTAATTGACATTACCTAGTACAATAACTTATGTTATATACTAATATGTATAAGTAAGGTGTATAGTTCTTATTGAATATGTATTGATTAGATATAATGAATGGTACCCTTTCTAATTCCAAATGCATAGGTGATTATGCTATGTGCTGTGACTTATGAGAGGTATTCTTCACATCGTAACAGTTACTATTTATATATATAATGAATAAATACTTTGAAAGAACACATTATCATGGTGACTATTAGCTTTACCTATGCAATAAGTACTCATACCCATACCTAATCATATAACCTAGTAATTATGTCTAATTAGCAGAAAACAAAAGGTTCAAACATTAATCAACGGATGATGAGATGGCACACTAAGAAGCAAGATTCACCAAAAATTACGTGAGGTGTCATGCTGTTGGGTATGCTTATTATAAACCACTCCTATTACCTAGATTTGATTGATCCCATAACCTAATTTTACTTTTTATGGACTTTAGGATACACTGTAAGAAAGTGTTAAACTTTATTTTTAGAATAGTCTATTTTAATAGTATAGGCTTTAGATTGATAGGCTTAAAATTTTCTAAGTCTGGAAATTCCTAGGTCAAGCCCTTGACCGCTTGTATTGACCGTGTCTGGTCACTTGACTATGAACATTGGAAGGTCTCTTGACCGCAGATGCCCTTAGGCATCTTGACCGCGAGCTTATCGACCGCAAGGCTTGACCGCAGATGAGCAGATGCCCAAGAATCCAAGTGTGTTCAAACTTAACTATGGTCAAACTATAGTTAGTTTGGTACGTTGCAGAATTCAAATTTCAAATTCAGTGGGGACCACCTCCACTCTGCACAAAGGGACAACTCAGACTGAGCTTCAATCAAAATTCATCAGCTCATTGTCCTTCAACTTGGAGCCCAAGTATTTCCAACAGCTAGTTTCTCATTCAAGGCCATAAATAGTCCTTGAGTTCTTCATTGAACCTACGCTGAGACTCTAAGAGAGAAATTGCTGTTGAAATTCTTGGTGATTGAAGATCATATTCAAGATTTCCAGAATCCTTTAAATCTTCAAGCACTCATCCTTCAAGTCTTCAACAAGTCTCCAGCAAACATCAAGTTCAAGTATCAAGCCTCATCACACAAGTTTCATCAAGCTCTAAAATCATATAGATTCCAAAGAGCTCTTGATTCTTAACACACACTCACACCGATTGATCAATCACATAGATTGAATCAAAAGGGATACACTGGTCTAAGTCTAGGATTTATTCTTCATAGAAAGTAGGTTTTAATTCAAAGCTTCATCTCTGTAATCTGTACTCAAGAATCAATATATACCTCCATTCAAAATCCAAGACTGACCATCTTGGTAAAGGACGCAGATCTTTTAACAGATCGAACCTTTCCAAATACTTGTGTCATTTACTTACTGCATTTTACAATTCTGCAATTTAGTTTCAAGTATTGTTCATCTTGTTCTTTATTGATCATATTAATCTTGTTTGTCGTTTAGTGTTTGATCTTTCAGATTTAAGAACTGTTGTGAATTGTGTTTGTATGTTCTCCACATTGCCTAAGCTAAAATATGACTAACTTATCTTTTTCCAAAACTTCTAAGACTACAACTTTCAAACTCAACCATCCTTGACCGCAAGTCTCTTGACCGCAACACTCTGACCGCATCTCACTCGACCGGAAATACTTGACAGTGAGTGAGCTTCTACTTAGAGATTTTTTCAAAAACAACCTTACCTTATTTATATCGAAAACTTCCGCTGTGCATATTACACCTTGACCACGTGGTTTTTACTTGACCGCAAAAATCAAGTTTGTAAGCACTTGGTTGAATTTTGAAAAAGGGTTGAAATTTTAAGTAGGCTATTTACCCCCCCTCTAGCCTCCTTTATCATACCCTTGTTATGTCTTTGGGACAAACAAGTGGTATCAGAGCTAACACCTTCATAAAACTTCTATTTTTTAAGCTTAACTGCTTGGGTGCCGATTCAAAATGGCAAGTCAGAAAACTATGACAACGGTTAACTTCACTCACGTTCCAGCGTTTGACAAAGATAACTTTGACATATGGAAGCACAGCATTCTAACTCAGTTCTACTCCATGGACGAGCAACTTGGTGATTGTCTTACCATTGGAACATACTTCCCAATGAAAGCTAATCCGAATCCAAAAACCAATGCAGACATACCATCAATCAAGAAACCAAAAGCTGAATGGACCGATGAAGAGAAAAGACTGGTTGGAATGGATGTGAAAGCAAAGAGCATACTCCTAAGTACTTTGAGTACGTCTCAATGTCGACAAATCATGGAATATGAAACAGCTAAAGAACTTTGGGATGCAATTGAAGATTACATCGAAGGAGATCAAGCTTGCAAGGAAAGCAAAAAGTTTGCAATTCAAAGAAGATTCAACAACTTTGCTAAGATCCCCGGTGAATCACTTAGAGCCACTTATGATCGTTATTGTGAGATCGTGAGTACTTATACAACACTCAGAAAGAAGCTTACCAAGAAAGAAATCAATATTAATTTTCTAGCTGCTCTTGGTTCTCAATATCTTCACAAAGGAAATACTCTTAAAGATACCAAGCTTCTAGATGATATATCACTCAGAAGTCTCTATGCCAACCTCAAAGTTTTTGATATCAAGCTTCATAACATTGAAGAAATGGAAGGAAAAACTAAGAGCTTATCATTGGTCACACAAAAGGAAGAAGTGATCGAAGAAAAAGATCCAAGAATCTCCACATCAGAATTACTTGATATGGACGATGATGATTTTGCTATGTTCGTGAAAAGATTCCAAAAATTCAGAAAGACAGTAAGACTCGGATCTTCAAGCAAAGCTCCATCAAGGTTTTCAAGGAGCATCCCTTCAAAGAAGAAAGAGAACTTCAACTTCTCCAAGAAGAAAGAAGATCTTGTTTGTTTTAACTACAGGAAACCAGGTCACTTCGAATCAGAATGTCCAACTCCCAAATTTGAGTATATGAAGAAGAAAAGCAACTTCACTCCAAGGTATTCTAAGCAAAAGGGAATGATGGCTCAAAAAGACTCTACCTCAAAAGAGTTAGCTTCTTGGATAGAGTCAGATTCTGATGAAAGCGATGAGGATTCTGAAGAAGGTCACATTTTTTTGGTCGTTCGTTCTGATGATGAGGATGATAATCAATTCTCACCCAATGTGAAACCCAAACGGGAGAGTTATACGGCTGATGAACTTGCTGATAAAGGATTCCTAACTCCAGTGCAAAGGAATGGTGATCTTCTATTTTCAAGATGTGATGTGAGTGCAGCAAAGAAAGCTCTACTAAATCCCAAAGTGAAGGAAGTTCTGTCTACCACACCTCAAGTCAAGTTTGACATTTCTCCCGATGAACAAGAGAAGATGTTCATGAAAGCTGAACAGGTAATTAGTAAGTTTTCTAGCATGACGGAAGCTTTAGCACTTTCAACTGATGAAATTTCCCAGCTTAAGATGGAAAAATCTCTACTAAGATCTGAACTCACCCTCCTTAAGGAGAAGATCAAGAGCATGACTCCTCTTACTGATCGAAACCATTTCTTAGAAGAACAAAATGCTATATTTAAAGTTAAAAATGATGAATTGGTTGCTGAGATAAATGACCTTGATAGGGTTACTAATGAGTGGACCAATTCTCGTGTCACTATGGAACAAATATTAGAATCCAAAAAGTCTAGTGGTGATAAGGAAGGCTTGGGATTTCAAACTAGTGACAACTTTAAATGTACATCTTGTTGTGAAAGAGATGCGAAATTTAACAAGCAAACTTTGAAAGAGTCAAAGGCTAAACATTATGTTTCAAAGGGGCAAGGACAAGAACCAAAGAAGAAACTAGAGTTTAATTATGTCTACCCTAAGAAACAAACTGGCAAGGCAAAGTTGAAAGGTATTGCCATTGATGAACTTACCGCAGAGGCTTCCTCTAGCAAGGTAGATGGTGCTCCCTACCGCGTGATCTTGCCGCGAGGTCAATCGACCGCACCTAGGAAGCTGGCAACCGCATCCTGGAAGCCGGCGACCGCAAGTGGCGGCAAGGCAGCAAAGTTCAAGAGGATGAACTTTGTTAAGGAGACTTAATCCATACCAGTAAACAATGTTGTGCTCAAGACTTCAACGAAGTTTGTTAACCCTCAGTTGGGTGGCTTCCACCATTGTTCTGTGTGTGATGGTTATGGTCACAAGGCTACTGAATGTATTTTGAGATTCACACCCAATCCTAGAAGGAATAACCCTCCTTCTGTGAGGCAGGTGTGGGTTGTCAAAAGTTGAAAACCTTTGGACCTAAAAGAATAAAAGGGGACCTTGTTCTTAAATGTTTATTTTATAGGTTCTCTGCTTAATGTCTGGACATTCCAAGGATAAATCAAGTTTATGGTATCTCGATAGTGGATGTTCAAGGCACATGACCGGAGATATCAACTTATTGGAAGATGTCCGTGAAGAGAAAGGTCCATCAGTAACCTTCGGAGATAATAACAAAGGAAAGACTGTAGGATATGGAGTCATTCGAAAAGGAAAAATCACCATCCAAGAAGTCTCTCTAGTTATTTGTCTACAACACAATCTACTCTCAATATCTCAGTTATGCGACAAAGGATTGCAATGCCACTCCACTTCAATTTTTTGTCTCATCAAAGATGGCATATCCGGCGTCACTTTGCTTAAAGGGATTCGTAAGAAAAATGTTTATGTTGTTGATTTTAATTCATCTTGCATTTCTTCTAATCTTTGTTTTGTAGCAAAGAATGTTAGTGAAAATAGTTGATTGTGGCACAAAATACTAAGTCACTTAAACTTAAAGTATCTCTACAAGATTGGAAGAGAAAATCTAGTTCGTGGTCTACCCAAAGTAGCTGATCACCACGATGAGAAGTGCACAGCATGCCAACTAGGCAAAAAACCAAAAGCGTCTTTCTCCAGTAAGACGACACCTTCAACTTCAAAATGTTTGCAACTACTTCATATGGATTTGTTTGGTCCTGTCACTACGGCAAGTATCGGAGGAAATAGATATACCTTAGTTGTGGTAGATGACTACTCAAGATATACGTGGGTTGAAATGATGATTTCAAAGGATGATTGCTATGACATTTTGACCGCGCTCTTTAGACAGCTCCAAACACAAAAGGAAGATGACATTGTTAGCGTTCCATCCGACAACGGTACAGAATTCAAGAACAACGGTGTAGGTCAGTACTGTGATGACCATGGTATTGACCACAACTTCTCTGCTGCTGGAGTTCCACAACAAAACTGTGTAGGGGAAAGGAAGAGCAGAACGTTGATAGAGGCTGGAAAGACAATGATTGCTGAAGCAAAGCTACCTCAATATTTTTGGGCTGAAGCCGTCAATACAGCATGCTTCACTCAAAATAGATCCCTCATCAACAAGACCTACAACAAAACTCCTTATGAACTTTGGAGAGGAAGAACCTAGCATACTTCAAGATATTTGGATGCAAATGCTTCATACTCTACAACGGTAAAGAACATCGAGGTAAATTTGCTCCTAAGGCCAATGAAGGTATATTTATTGGGTATTCTAAACACTTAAAAGATTTTCGTGTATTTAATAAAACCACTCTTAAGATAGTAGAATCTGTCCATGTTACTTTTGATGAACATTCTCTCCTTGAGCCACATTTGGCTCCAAATGTTGCTGATGATTTTGTTGAGATGAACGAGACAAGTACAATTCGACCACAAAATCCTCCAACTCAAGGAAACCCATCTACCTCAACTGCACCTCCATCTACCACTCATGAAGCACCAGAAGCTACCACATCTGCTGCTACCTCAAATGGAGTTGAAGTTGCAACACCCATAAATGTGGAAGAACCTATCCCTCAAATTACTTATGATTGGGATGGCACAAATGATGTACCACTAGAAGATTTACAACCACCATCAACTCAACAAGATATACCTCAAGAAGTACAAGAGGTCAGAGATCACCCAATTCAGAATATCATTGGTGACCTACATTCTGCTGTTCGAACAAGAAGATCAAACTATGATGCACTTACCACATTCATATCTCAAGTTGAACCCAATAAAGTTGATGAAGCACTCCAAGACTCAAGTTGGGTTGTTGCCATGCAAGAAGAGCTCAACCAATTTGAAAGATGTAAAGTTTGGATCTTAGTTCCAAGACCACTAGATCAAGGAGTGATTGGTACAAAGTGGTTGTTCAGAAATAAGATGGATGAGAATGGAAGCATCACAAGAAACAAAGCTAGGTTGGTTGCACAAGGCTACAGACAAGAAGAAGGCATTGATTATGATGAAACATTTGCCCCCGTTGCAAGACTCGAAGCTATAAGGATATTCTTAGCTTATGCCTCTTACAAAAGATTTAAGTTATATCAAGTGGATGTGAAGAGTGCATTCCTCAACGGTGAGCTTCAAGAAACAGTCTTTGTTGCTCAACCACCCGGATTTGAAGATCCCAAATTTCCAAATCATGTCTACAAACTCCGCAAAGCTTTGTATGGACTCAAACAAGATCTACAGGCATGGTATGATACTCTATCTAAGTTTCTCCTTAAAAACGGATTCAAGCGTGGTAAGATCGACACAACTTTATTCATAGCTAAATATCATGATCATACTTTACTAGTTCAAATATATGTAGATGATATTTTTTTTTCTACTAACGAATTGTTGTGTAAGCGATTTGAGAAGCTAATGAAAAGCAAATTTGAGATGAGCATGATGGGAGAATTGATATTCTTCCTTGGGCTACAAATTAAACAATGTGCTGAAGGTATCTTCCTCAACCAAGCAAAGTACACAAAGGACCTTATCAAGAAATTTGGACTTGAAAATGCAAAGGCATACGACACTCCTATGGCTGCGGGCAACAAGCTAGATAAAGACTTGAAAGGTAAGAAGGTTGATCAAACCTTATACCGAGGTATGATTGGCTCTCTCCTATACTTAACTGCTAGTAGGCCAGATATCATGTTTAGTGTTTGTGTTTGTGCTCGCTATCAAGCTGATCCTAGAGAAGCACATCTTATTGCTGTAAAACGTATTATTCGATATTTATCTAGGACTATTAACCTTGGACTTTGGTATTCCAAAGATTCGAATTTTGATCTTATAGGTTACTCAGATGCAGACTATGCAGCACGTACCATTGACAGGAAAAGCACAAGTGGAACCTGTCATTTCCTTGGAAATCGACTCGTTTCATGGGAAAGCAAGAAACAAGCCTCAGTCTCTGTATCTACCACAGAAGCTGAATATATAGCTGCTGGAAGCTGCTGCTGCCAAGTGCTATGGATGAAGCAATAATTGGTCGATTACGGAATCAAAGAAGAAAATTGTCCAATCTATTGTGACAATACATCCACCCTTGCTGTCTCCAACAATCCTGTCATACATTCAAAGACCAAACACATTGATATAAAGTACCACTTTCTTAAGGATCATGTGGAAAAAGGAAGAACAATCTTTTATTCCAGGTTGCGTTATCAACTATGCAGACCTCCAAAATGATGCCATTGGTCGTCATATAATCAAAAGGATGAAAAAGTCAGGCATTCTCCATTATTTTACAATGAATCAAACCTGTCACTACCCTGCCGCTGTTGGAGAATTCTACTCAACTCCTAAAGAGGTTAAAAGGAAAGGATGAGAAGAACACACCACTCAACTGGATTGAAGCTGAGGTTTACGGTCAGAGAGTGGAAATTGACTACACTGACATTGTTGCAACTCTTGGCCTTGACATAGACTTCGATGCTCCTATGTTCTTAACTGATGAGGAGTATGATGGATTAGCAATGAGATTGATTGTATCTACTGATGTTTGCAAGCCCTACCACAAAAATTTTCCTGAAGTGATGTATTACATTAGTCACTTGGTTGGCCACGGTTTACTCTGCAAGAGTGGTAACCATGGAAATTTTAACACCACTTAATGGAAGCTCTCAACAGCAATCTATCTGGGCAGAAAGATGAACTGGCCCAAGATTCTGTATGACCTTTTGTCAGATCACATCTTTGATTATAAGAAGCAGCTGTCTGACCAAGCCCCCACCAAGTATAAGAAAAACACAAGGTTTCTCTCTATTATCTTCAAGTTCATTCCTGAACATAGAAGAGAGATTAACAAAGACAAGGATGCCAAGGTTACTATCCCTCTATCTAAGGTGTTTGATATCAAGACCATGCGCTCTACTTTCCGAAATCGATTTGGTGATACTCAGTATCAAGATTATCTGGCTCGTGATCCCAAGGAACCCTATATTGCTCCGAATTACACCAAGGATGCTAGAGAAGCTTTAGGGATTGATGATCCTGGTAAGTCCACCTCTGTTCAAGAAGAAGAGAATGAAGAAGCCGAGGAAGAACAAGTGTCTAGAAGAATTAAAGGCAAAGGAATTGCTAGTGCCTTGACCGATCCTCCCAAAACCAGACCATTGACTGGAGTACCCTTCAACGGTCAAGCCCCCATCCAGAATCCTTCCTACCGCTCCAATTAAAGCCAAGTCAACTGCGCCTCTCTCAAAATCAACGGTCTCCAAACCTACCGTGTCCTCCCCGACCGTTCCATCCAAATCTTTCAAATCGAAGCCCTCTGCACTCCCCGCTTCATCTAAGGGGGAGAAATCCAAGAAAAAGGTATCTTTTACTCAGTCCCATCCACACCTCAAATAAATCCAAAGTCTCAAGGCAACCTCCTTCGACCGCTTCCCCTGTATTTACTCCATCTGGCTCACCTATGCAAAGTGACCATGATGAGGATGTTGATATCCCTCCTACTCAACCGCAACGACAAAGAGATAAGCATACTATTGAATTGATTGATAAGCCTGATAATGTCCAGTTGGTGGAATCAGGTGATGAATCTGGAAAGAATGACAATGAAAGTGCTAGTGCAGTGGTGAAAACTGTTAATGTGGACAGTCCTGATTTCAGTGATGATAAGGTTGATGATCAAAATTTTGATGAAGTTGAAAGTCCTACTGCTGTGGTTGAAAAGCCTGTCCATGACATTGAAATTGAGGGTCACGGTCATGAAGCCTCTAAAGACCGTGTACCCAGTGACCATGAAGATGATTTGACTAAGTCTCCTGCTCTCTCACCCCCTCGCTCTACTCAAGCTCCACCGACCGCTTCTGGTGGTTCAGTCAATCCTTTGTCTCACCTCTTGACTGTCGTTGAGTTCTTAACTCAGGTCAACTTGGATGTTCAGGGTGAGGTTGTCAAACTTGCTGCAAACCAAGTTAAATTGCAGAATGAGGTTGATCAGCTCAAAACCTCTAATGCCTCCCTTCAGCAGCAAATCACCTCTTCCATTATTGAGACCATTAAAGGGGAGAGTCAGACTATATCAAAGGTCATTCTTGACAACCTAGCTACCGTGAATCCAAATCTCTCAATGACCGCATCCACCTCAACCGCTTCTCTTTCGCGTGATGATCTAAAAGAATAGCTCAAATCACAATCTAATTCCATTGACCGTTCTGTGGTCAAGATTATTGATGAAGCTGGCAAAGAATTGACAAAGGTGATGTCACACAATAAAAATTTCCTATTTGAGAAGATGGACAAAGTGAAGACCTCTCTTAAGGCAGAAATCAATGCCTGTATTTCTGTAGGGTTGCTTTCCGTCGCTGATAAGTTTGCGCCAAAGATTGAAGCAATAAGACAAGCTATGATCGTCCACACTCAAAGGCTAGAAGGTCAAACTTCTAAGATTGATAGGGTTTATGAAATTTCTAACACCAATATACAGGAAATGATCAACAAGATTTCAACTCTTCAATTGACCGTGGACAGCATTGCCAGATCTCAAGCCGCCTCCTCTAAAATCAAGCAACTGGGCATGGAAACAGAATTGCTAGAGAAGATGAAGACGGATATGGAGAATATAGTTTCGAATTCCTAACCGTGAATAGTTTAGACTTTCTGGAGATCAATGACCTCAACAATCCCATTATCATTCCTGGAGTTGGGTTCTCAAGGAAATTTTAAGAAACTTGCTCTACCTTTACTCATTTGAACTGACCGTGTGTGGTCATGTTAAAACAATTTTTTGATGTTTGTCTTAAAACAATTTACTTTTATGTTTGTTTTATTCGGGTCTGTAAAACTTAATCTCTCTTTTGGCTCTGCACTCCTTTTGCTTGAATGGATATTTCTTTGGAGTTCTTGGAAAGTTTGTTTGAAAGCATTTGCACACTTATTGCTATTTCTCTCTAAAATGCACTCAAACCTTATATTTCTATCTTGCTAGGATTAGAATTTTGCTTATATTTTTAGGCTGATAGAAATCTATAACACTGGCTTAGAGTGTGCATTGACTTGGGGCATGATATTTAATAAAATAATATTTCTTGAAAACATGTTATTTTCAAGTACAATGAATTAGCCTTTGTTATAGTAGGTAATGGTATCAATCAAATAGGGGGAGATTGTTGGGTATGCTTATTATAAACCACTCCTATTACCTAGATTTGATTGATCCCATAACCTAATTTTACTTTTTATGGACTTTAGGATACACTGTAAGAAAGTGTTAAACTTTATTTTTAGAATAGTCCATTGTAATAGTATAGGCTTTAGATTGATAGGCTTAAAATTTTCGAAGTCTGGAAATTCCTAGGTCAAGCCCTTGACCGCTTGTATTGACCGTGTCTGGTCACTTGACTATGAACATTGGAAGGTCTCTTGACCGCAGATGCCCTTAGGCATCTCGACCGCGAGCTTTTCGACCGCAAGGCTCGACCGCAGATGAGCAGATGCCCAAGAATCCAAGTGTGTTCAAACTTAACCATGGTCAAACTATAGTTAGTTTGGTACGTTGCAGAATTCGAATTTCAAATTCAGTGGGGACCACCTCCACTCTGCACAAAGGGACAACTCAGACTGAGCTCTAATCAGAATTCATCAGCTCATTGTCCTTCAACTTGGAGCCCAAGTATTTCCAACAGCTAGTTTATCATTCAAGGCTATAAATAGTCCTTGAGTTCTTCATTGAACCTACGCTGAGACTCTAAGAGAGAAATTGCTGTTGAAATTCTTGGTGATTGAAGATCATATTCAAGATTTCCAGAATCCTTTGAATCTTCAAGCACTCATCCTTCAAGTCTTCAACAAGTCTCCAGCAAACATCAAGATCAAGTCTCAAGCCTCATCACACAAGTTTCATCAAGCTCTAAAATCACATAGATTCCAAAGAGCTCTTGATTCTTAACACACACTCACCCCGATTGATCAATCATATAGATTGAATCAAAAGGGATACACTGGTCTAAGTCTAGGATTTATTCTTCATAGAAAGTAGGTGTTTATTCAAAGCTTCAACTCTGTAATCTATACTCAAGAATCAATATATACCTCCATTCAAAATCCAAGACTGACTGTAGATACCCTGGGAAACCCCCGCTTAGCTAGGGCGGTGAATTATCCTAAGATGTCTACTTGATTTTAAGAGTCGCAACCCACATTTTAGAGGAACGCGAGAAACCCTAAGAAAAGAGCTTTTTTAATGATTACGAAACTAGAGATTCAAGGAAGAAGGGTTCGGGGGTTAGGTGACGGAGTGGGAAGTACTTAAACACCCACTTCGCCCGGCATAAGCTGGTCTTGCTACTTTTGGTGTTCTAATATTTACATGTCCTTCAATTAATTAAATAGAAATGTGCTAACAATTATAATGAAAAGAAAAGAGGAAAATAACGATTTTATTGATTTAATGCTAAATATTACATGTAATAATTATGCTAGACAATTACATGAAGAGATGAAAATGGTGAATTAAAATGTAGTTTGGAATGTTGGGATGTAACCTTGGTCAAACTTCAATAGTGAAGTGGCATTTTGGTTGTATCCTTTTTTATGGAGATTGCATACTCACTTAGAAGAGATGAGAAGATGAAGAAAGGAAATAAGACTTAGAATTTAGAAGAATAGAATAAACCTTCTACCTTATGCTTGAATGGAGAAGAACCAAATCTTTGTGTTGACTACTTCTTGAAAAATAAACTTTTGTGTGTTTTGAAGTATTTTTGTGTTAAGAAATCATCCTCCCCCTTTCATGATGGAATGAAGAGGTTTATATATGTGTTGGAGAAGTGTTTGTGGTCACAAAGATGGCCATTCCCCGGGTCAAGCCAAGGCATAATGGTCTTGGGGGTTACAAATCAGAAAAAGAGGGAAATTTGGCAAAATCTGAGATTCTGGAAGCGGGAAGCGCGCGCTTCCCACCCCCCCTATGGGAGGAGCACGCCTCCCACAAAGGAGGGCAAAGGCTTGCGCATCCCAGCTTCATGAAATTCATATTTCAGCCCAAAAGTTAACCCCGTTATGCAGTTAAGCCCCAAAACTAACGGAATTAGTCCAAAAACTTAAGGAACATCACGAAAGTCAACGAAAATAAATGAAACAAAGACTCAAGGTTGACTTTTCCACTTAGTCAAATCCAAGACTAACGGAGTAAGTCAGGAACTTAACGAAAAGTAACGAAAGTTAACGAAAAGTAACAAAACTTAACAGAAAATAGGAAGATAGAGAATGTGTATGCAATCGGGACATGAGAGGTCCAAGGCGGGGTGTCTACAGAGCCCCTCGGCGACGTGGATTGCGAATCAAAATGTGTCGACGAAAGAAAGACAACATCCGAGGACATCGACAAGAGAAAACAAAGACTCGATAAAAGTAGGAATTTGAAATTGCAATAGATAGAGGTGCGCTCCCTGCATGAGCGACTTTTGCTGGAGTGTTGTATTGGAGCTCATGGGAGCTTGTCTCGATATGGACCGATTTGCCGACTTGGAGCTCATGGGAGCTTGTCTCGATATGGACCGAGTTGCTGACTTGGAGCTCATGGGAGCTTGTCTCGATATGGACCGAGTTGCCGACTTGGAGCTCATGGGAGCTTGTCTCGATATGGACCGAGTTGCCGACTTGGAGCCGCATCTGCTTATGTTGTTGACTTTGTGGGGTGTGGGCACGGTTGACCACTTTTTGGTGGGGATGAAGTGCCTTGAGTAGCGGATGCTGTTGACTTCGTGGTGGTACCTGTTATGTGTGTGCTTGACAGGTATATGTGTTCTTGCAAGAAGATGCATGAAGTGTGAAATGAAGAGAGAGAAATTGTGCTCGTGGTGTGATGGGATTTTGGAACACCCTTGCAATGAAAGAGAAGTAAGAATGTAGAGAGTGATCTTGTGTTCGGTGCGATTTTGAGGAAAGCATTGGATGTATTCATACCTTCACTTACCATTGCCGCTTGAGTGGAGATGGATATCTGATGTCCGCAGAGGATGCTTTGATGGAGAATTTCCATTCTTTGGATGTTGATGAGAGAACGCTCTTGATGATGGGTTGGCGAGATGGTACTCTAGATGATGGGTTGGTCGTGCCAAAGGCTGCCTACGTATCCCTTGAAGGGAATCAGCCAGCGTAGTTCAAGGATGATGGAGAACTCTGGGGAAGAAGCTATGGAGCAAGGCAAAGTAAAGCACATACTTTTGCACATAGAAAAAGAGTCTGGATTTCCTTGTTGAATTCTGTCGTTGTTGCTGTGGTGTCCAACGAAATTGATGTCTAGCCCCAAGAGATTTGTCGATTATGGGGCTCCAAAAGGCATTTAATGCCGAGATAAGGGGTTACTGATTGTAAAGTTCCTAGAATGCCTTTGATGCCAAACTTTGAGTGGCTTGCATAGCTCCAAGATAAATCAGTTCTTGGCCCATTCAAATAAATCGCCTTTTGTTGTTGGCGTGAGAAAATCCTAAGAGTAGATTATTGATACCAAGCCTCGAGAGATTGAAAGCCCCAAATGTCATGGACTTCTTGTTTGTGAGCTTCAAGACGGTGGAGTGTGAAGACCTTTCGATGTAGAGCCCCAAATTATCTTGTGATCGGTTCGGCATTGAGAGCGGATGTACCGTTTGGTAGAATTTTTTATAGAGATCTCCTTCTTGCTCTTACTGGGGAGATGAATGGCCTCCCTGTGGTCGATACCCAAATGGCTGAGGGCTTATGTCAAAAGATGCAGTAATGTCTTGCGGTGCCGTCGAAGTCGCGGAGGATAAGGTCTTGGTGTGATAAAGTCCCAAATGAGTATGCTTGCTTGACTCTTCTTGAGTTGAACTAATGACGGATCTTCGGATGCAACTAGTGCTGTGGCCCAACTTTATCTGAGCTGCACCTTGTGCTTTTGATCTTGGAGAAGGGGGTGCTGAATTGCAGAAACATTGGGATTGGCCGTGGCATTTCCCGCTATAACCCTGTTTTGATTAGAGTTTAGCATATTGAATCTTTTTCCTTTTCTCTAAGACTTCCTTCAAAATCTCCCTGTGAGTTCTAACAAAAATCATCAACTTCATTCATAACATTGGAGTCTTCATTTAAAACCAAGAGGCCTTTGACTTGAAGTGTTGAGAGACCCTTTGAAGCTTGATCCCTTTCATGGAGACTATTCCCAAATTGCGTTGCTCGAGTATTGTTGCCCAAAAGACTGTCGGTCGCGAAGCCCCAATATCGCCCTTTGATCGGATTACTGTAATGTCGTAGTCCAAAAGATTGTGGATTGCGAAGCCCCTTGAGACCTTCGGTGCCGAATTGAGGAAGCTTCCAATGTTGCACATGACTCGGCTGGGGATACTACTGGGGAGTTAATTGTTCTTTGCCGAGGAAGCCTTTAAGACTTGACCGTAGCCCTTAGAGTGCCATCATTGATTGCGAGAAAGGTCCATCCTTGATTGGGTAAACGAACACGGGAACACGCGGCAAGAGGGCTTTTTGACATCCCTTTTGGGAGACTTTGAGGATAGTCTCACTCATCTTTCTCGAACATAGCCTCTAGGGCGTATTGATTGTCAAGTGAAGCAAAAGAAGTCCTTGTCCTTGAGTCACATAGCCCCTAGGGCGTCACTATTTGTTGAGCAAAGCAAGAGTGACTCATCCTCGTGCGAGGGAACAAACATGAGAGGACATGGCAAGAGCTACTCCATTTCTCGGGAGCCTTTCGGCGTACTTTAGAAGCACATACTTGAAGAAGCTTTGAGGACTGAGACACATGTTGTTGCTATTTGTTGCCCAAGCCAATTGACTAGCTAGGGATTATTTGTGCAACCTCGTGCCCTTTTATGATGGGCTCGTTCTCGGATGGGTCTTGGCTACCACGGGCCTTCTTTTCATGAACCCAAAAATGCACACTGCTGGAGAATGATGCCAATAACCCAAAACAACCTTTGATGGTGCCATATCTTATCGAGCCTTTTGCAATCCCAAAGTTGACTCGGTGGGGAATTGACTTGCTGAGGAGATCCAATGTAGAGCTCGTGCAGTTGTCTTCTTTAGAGGCCGGAGATCTCCATTTCTCTTTCCCTTCTCTCTCTCACTCTCTCATTTTTTTTATGACGCACCCTGTTTTTTGCCTAGACCGCCCTTTCGGGTTTTCAATCTAGCGGGCATCTCTTTTGCGTCTTCATTTTGACTCGATTAATGAGGGAGTGTGCATTGACTCTAGCTGAGGAGATAAAACATGTGATTTTGCGGTGGAGACCTCTTGTCACTAAAGGTGAGTGACATTGACTTGATTAGGGAAGTGTCCCTAGTATTGACTTCATGTATTTGACCGTTTTTTGAATGACTCATGAAGGCAAGTAAGTCATTAAGAGAGAAGAGAAGGAAAGCCCCAATTTGATTGCAAGAAATTGGGAGTACGCAGAAAGAATAGAAGTCCCTAGACTCGACAAGGAACGCGAAATGATTTCAAATCTAAGAAAGTTGTTCAATATTTTTGGTGATTAATTCAATGGCAAATGAATCGTACAAAAGTGTCTTGACAAGTTCGAGATGAAGGCCGATCACCATAACGCGCTAGGGCTAAACATATCTTCTTTCTTGCATGAGACCGGACCCGCAGGTTGCCTACGTTCCTCCAGTGTAGAGGCTCAGGTCACCGTAGTTCTTGTGGATTCTCCATTCTTCGTGATGGAATTGTTGCTTCGTAGCTTCGTCCTTTGTTGGTGGATGATGATGTTGATCTTCTTTGATTGAGGGGGATTTTTTTTTTGTGCTCTAACTTTTGCCTAGGTTGATTTGATGACTTCAACCTAGCGAGATTTTTTTTTTTTTTTTTTGATCCCCCTTTGAAAACTTTGCTTGATTTTTCTCCATGCTTGATGTCTTGGATTCGCCGTTGTTGTTGATGTCGTTGCCTTCGTCACGATGTTTAGCCCCTAGGCGTTCAAGCGATGGCCTTCGTTCTAAAACTTGTTTAGACATCTTTTCATCATTTTGCCAAGAATTAAATTGAACAACTTGGAATTGTGTATGAGGACAAGAACGACTTTTATTTGATAAGATCGACTCAAACATTGACATGAGAAGGAAGAAAACTTAATGCACACAAAAGAGGACTTTGACTCTTTTTTTTTTATTTTATTCCTACTACTAGGTAGAGAAAGAGAAACGGAGATTGCTGTCGTCGTCTTTGCCGTTGTAGTCTCCTTGCGGCATGATCTCTTGTTGAAGGCCCATTTCAAAACCAAGCTTTTTCCTTGATGGGTTCTTGCATGTTGCCATTCTCTAGCGGTTGCTTTTCACCCACAGTAAATTCGCCGTTGTCGATCAAATCTTGGATGATGTTTCGGAGAAGGAAGCACCCTTCGGCAGTATGGCCACTATGCTTGTGGTAGCCGCACCATTCACTATGTGCATGATTCTTCAGTATCGCCTTCGGCTTGTACCCTTCCAAAGGTTTGACCTTCCCACTTGCCACCAAAGTTTCAAATGCCTCGGCTTGGGTTACTCCTAGGAGAGGAGTGAAAACTCGGTTGTTGGTGGTACCTTTGTAGCTTTTGAGGGTCGGGCCACTTGAGCATGCTTTACCATTGAACTTTGGTTTGCCGTCGGTGAGCTCTTGCAAACGGGCTTTGAGTTCGGAAACCTCTTCCTCGTGAATTCTTCTTTCATAATCAAGACGGGCCTTGAGTTCGGAAACCTCTTCTTTGTGAATCCTCTTGTCGATATCGAAACGGGCTTGCCACAAATTGTCTTTACGGCGGGCATCCTCGACAATCCTATCCATTTGTTCCCCCATTGATTTCATTATGTTGAGTAACCCTTCATTGGACACGAAATCGTTTCCACCATTGTTGTTGTTGCCGTTGGAAGCCATTGGACCTATTGGAAGAACACGGTTGATCTTAGGTTGGCCCCACAAACACCTTTTGAGTAATATGATTAAACCCACAAACAAGGAAAAAGACTCAACCACATGGAGAAAAATGACTATTTTTTTTTATAAGTCGGAGGGAATGGATCCCTTTTGGGGTTTCTAAGAAAAATAGTGGAATCGTCACACTAGTATATAGACCTTCTCGCGGTCCCATATACTCATCGGATTCCACCACGCTTGTGATACCTACATATGACGGGATTAAACTAAATTAATGTAGTAAATCATACATGCGGGGACGGATTTTTTATTTACGTCCAAGATAGCCACTTTTGGGGACGGAGTTTTATTTCGTCCATTGCAACAAATTGGCATGTATGATTTGAAAACATTAGTTTAGGGAAATCTCGGTACATGAAAACCGACTTGAGTCACGGAGTGTTAGACCCTAGACTAGAATTGTGTGGCTTGTGCTCGGCTAAAGAGAGGCTTAAAGGTCACCCCCGACATGTAGTCTTGAACTACGCCACGGGTTGAGGTTGACCGCTTCGAAAGAGTCAAGGTCGGGTGGAGCTTGAAACTTTCTAGGACGGGCCTCGACGGGTTTGGGGTTGAACATTGTGCGACTTGATAGTGAGCAATTGATAAGAATATGTGCATGTAGTGTGAGGTCTAACATGTGACAAAACATTTTTTTTTTCAAAAGAAATAAAAAAAAACAAATAAGCACATAATTACAACTTTCGAATCACCCGTGTGACCGATAAAACAAACAGAAAATAAAAGAAATTGTATGCAGGCCCGGTGCCCACACACTGTCATTCTGTTCTATTTCTATGCACTGTTCTGTTCTGGGAATGCGCTCAGAAGCGCGCGCATTGGGTTGCCTATGCGGAAGGCGCGCGCGTGAGAGGAAGAATGGCAGAGGCGCCCGCTTCTGGGTGAGAACCTGCAAATCAGTGGGTTCAAGGGATTGCCTTGACCCTTAATTAAGAAAACTTTCCCCTGCAGAATTTGTTAGCACAGAAACATGGAATTGAAGGATAAGAAGGAAGACGGGCGATTCTGGTAATAAGGGTCGGATGCGCGCGCTTTAGGCCAAGAAGGCCGGAGGCGCGCGCTTCCTACCCTTTTTACCAGAAAGCCCAGAAAACAGAATAAAAGAACACCAAAAAATGAAAACGCGAGTTTAACCCTCTATAGTCCCCAGCGGAGTCGCCACTGTAGATACCCCGGGAAACCCCCGCTTGGCTAGGGCGGTGAATTATCCTAAGATGTCTACTTGATTTTAAGAGTCGCCACCCACGTTTTAGAGGAACGCGAGAAAACCTAAGAAAAGAGCCTTTTTAATGATTACGAAACTAGAGATTCAAGGAAGAAGGGTTCGGGGGTTAGGTGACGGAGTGGGAAGTACTTAAACACCCACTTCGCCCGGCTTAAGCCGGTCTTGCTACTTTTGGTGTTCTAATATTTACATGTCCTTCAATTAATTAAATAGAAATGTGCTAACAATTATAATGAAAAGAAAAGGGGAAAAGAATGATTTTATTGATTTAATGCTAAATATTACATGTAATAATTATGCTAGACAATTACATGAAGAGATGAAAATGGTGAATTAAAATGTAGTTTGGAATGTTGGGATGTAACCTTGGTCAAACTTCAATAGTGAAGTGGCCTTTTGGTTGTATCCCTTTTTATGGAGATTGCATACTCACTTAGAAGAGATGAGAAGATGAAGAAAGGTGTTGGTCCCAAAGGGAAACAAGGGTATGAAAAATAGCTAGAGGGGGGGTGAATAGCTGTTGTAAAATTCTTTTCGTACCCTTGATAAACTCAATTGCAATTGCGCACTTTATCAAATAAGCGTTATGATATGCGCCTAAGTGAGTGAGTGAAATGAACAGCGGAATTTAGTAATGTAAATAGGCGCAAAGTATGATAAAGGGGGCGCACACACACTCTAAGTATTTTGGCTCAAAGTGGGTGAAATAAGAAACTAAGGCAAATGAGTTAACAACACAACACAATTCAGATAAATCAATCTACAATGAGTAAACAAGCAAATAGTGAGTGAAGATAATAACTTGAAAGTAAATGACAAGATAATAACACAAGCTATTTGGAGAGGTTCGATCAATGAAAGATCTACGTCCTCTACCAAGATGGTTAGTCTTGGATTTCTAATGGAGATCTTATATAATGAGTGAGTGTTACAAATTACAACTTTTGAGCTTATACACTAACTCAAGATCTAATATTCTATGAATGAACAAATCCAAAACAATAACCGGTGTATCTCTAAAAGAAGGATCTAAGTGATCAAACTAAAAGAGGTGCGTGTGTGATTTTAGTATCAAGGCTCTTTAGATCTTTATGATTTAGAGCAAAATGAAACTAAAGTGTTATAGCTTGAAGATCTGGGCTAAGGATGAAGGTATGAAGATGTTCTTGAGGAATTCTCGAAAAACAAAGGCAATCTTCAAATCTTCAACAAATGCTTTGAGAGAGAAATTCTTAAAATTCTTAGCAAAACTCAGCAACTTCAAAATGTTGAAGTTATGGGGTATTTATAGTGAACTTCCAAAAACTAGCCGTTGGAGATCCTTGTGGATAAGATGTGCTGTCGCTCGTTGATTGGAGCATGCATATATTATGGCCATTTTGACACTCAACATAAATGTGACCGTTGTGGACACGTGTCAACAGATTAGGCGCATATGCATCTTTTAACCACCATTGGATCATTGGCGTAATTTGAATTCTCTTCAAGTCTTTGAATCTTCAATAAATCACTGAGTGTTGAATAAACACTTTGAGGCGCGTTGAGCCAAGAGGCGCATAGAGAATGCGCGCGCTAAGGCATATAAGGCGCATGGCGCGTATGATCAAAATGAGGCGCATAGCATTTCTTAGAAGGATGCTTATATGCGCGCGCTAGAAGGCGCATGGCGCATAGGCGCATGGCTCAACTCAAAATGTGATTTTCTTGAATCTTGATCTTCTTGCCCTATTTCTAAGCCTATTCTATAACAATGGACAACGTAAAAAATGAAGTATAAATACTTCTTACATGTGGGTCTAAAGTCCATGAAATAAAACTTAGGTGATGGATCAATCAAATCTAATAAATCCTATTACATTAAAACTGAGATATATGTGGGCATACCCAACAATCTCCCCCTATTTGATTGATGCCATTACCTACTATATCAAGGACAAACATTATACTTGATAAAAACATGTTCAAATAAATAACTTTGATAAATCATGTCTCAAGTTAATGCACACACTAGTCCAAGATATAGATTTCTAATCTATTCCAATAAGGATAAAGCATTACATGTGGAAAGATAGAAATAATAGTTCAACACATTCAAAATGATATATGAATTTTAGTTTTGAAATGTGTTTAAACCAAGTTTAAACTTAATGCATGAAAGTATGAAACATTCAAATATGATGCATATGGTTTTAAACAATATTCATTGTTCTACAAACAAGGAGTTTGAGTGAACAAGGTTTGATAATAAGTGATGCATTGTTCTCATTAAAACTTGGGGTGTAGGAGTTACAGATTACAAGTTTTGAATAGAACAAAGACAAAAGGTGCTAAAACAAGTAAGCACTAAATCACTAACACAAAAGAGTAGTTTCTATCACAAAAGATTCTAAAAACTTACAATCAAATAGAAACTAAGGGTTGGGAGGCGCGTCATCGTCCTTCAATCCTTCAACGATCTCTGAAACGGAGTGCTGAATTTGCTTTGCAAGCTGATGACTACGGTTCACTAAACCATGAGTGTCCGTGACACCGTCTCTGATGTATCCCAAATGACCAACATTGATGTTTTGATATTCATCAATGGTGCGTTGAGTAATGTCTTGCTGTTGAGCGACATTTTCTGCAACGTTCTGAAAGTTTGCTTTAATGGCAACCTGCGCTGAAACAATGTCAGATGAAATCCTATCTGTGCGCCTGTCTGCACTGGAATGCAAGGCGTTGAAGTGAGTGACAACTAATTCCTTCAAAACTTCAATCTTTGAAAGCAGGGAATTAATGTCAACATGCGCGCTAGGAGCAGGAGCAGAGCTGGAAGAGGGCGCATGAGATCCAGGCGCATATGAATCAGGCGCAATTGGAGCAGTGCTTGGTTCATCATTTGGGTCTGCGCCATAGACAGATAGTCCCAGGATTTGTAGCTCATCCTTAACTTCTTTGATCTTATCAACAACGCTCAATAACTTATGGCTATCTCCAGCCACCATTTCAAACAGCTTCTTTATATCACCCGCTATGTTCAACTCTACTTCCTTTATAGCGTCAATAAAATCTTGGCCATCGGTGAGTTGGATGCCAGCGCTAATTCACTCATGAAGGGAAGCAAGAGTACCTTTGAATAAATCGTTCATCTGATCAATAGCATCATTCCACTGTTGAGGAGTCAGGAAATGTTTGTCCTTGATGTTGGCATCTATGCGCTTCATCTCCCCCTTAATGGCAGCAATCTCATCAGCCTGCTGAGTAAGCATTGAAGTATGAAGCTCTAATTGTGAGTTCATTTGAGATTGGCCTTGTTGGAGTTGCTGTAGAAGAAAAATAACCACACTCATATCAGGAGTGGGAGGAGGAGGCGCAGGAGTAGAGGGGCGCATCGGAGGAGTAGGAGCGCGGGGAGGAGATGGAAGATACTCTGCACTTGAAGAAATTTCTTCAGGTTGAGGCGCAGGAGCCTTTGGGCGCACTGAAGATGGTTTGCGCCTTAAAGGTTCTGGCTCCCCCTGAGGTTGATCCTCATTATCTTCACCAAATAAATCTGCAGAGATTTTATCTTTGAGTTGTTGTCGATCAGAAGATGGTGTTGAAGGAGGCGCATGAACAGTTGGAGGCGCATCAGGAGCAGGCGCGCGTGCATCAGCGCTAGACCCTGCGCCTTTGCGCCTTTCAGATTTAGATAAATCAGCAGCCTGTTTCAATCTGTATTCTTCATCTCTTTTCTTCTGCGCTTCCAGTCCACTGGCTTCTTTAGCGCGTTTCAGCTCGTTTTCTTCTTCAGTGTCGGTTCTAGGGCGCTTAGCAGGTCTGCTTGGTTCTTCAGCAATCCCTTTGCCTTTGCCTTTAACTGCGCCAGGAGCAGGTCTAGATTCGGCGCGTGGCGCTACTGTAGGTTCTTCTTCACCATCTGCGCCAGCTGCTTCTTCATCAGAATCAGTGGCTTCATCAACCAACTGAGCGCCTTTCACCCTTGGCGCGCGCTTGGCCATGCGCTTTCTGCGCCTTTTCATCACTAAACTGTCCTTACCAAAAATAGGGACATCAGTGGTTTGGTAGGCTGAGTTCTGAGCAAGGAAATTTGCAAGAGCAGGATAGGAGAGAAAGATCTTGGTTAGAATACGGCAGTGAGTCTTGAACTTCGTCTTTCCCCCAGCCTTGTTTTTGTTGTACTTGTCAATCTGGTCCTGAAGATTTGTGAATAAGATATGAGGCCAGTTGAGGATGGTCTTTGCCATAATAGCAGCTGTATATTCCCACTGCTCCATAGTAAATCTGTTGACATTTCCAGTTTTGAAGATAATGGAAGTGCCAACCAGATGCGCAATATGCGCCAGTAAATCACCACCATCTCTAATTTCCACAGTTTTGATATTGTTTTGAAGAGTAGGGATCTTAAGAAGAGAGCGCGACATAATATTTTGAGCAGCGTCTGAATAAGAACTGATTTTGCCAGCAACACTCAAAGGGCCAGTTGTGTTGAAGTTGACAATTTTTTTGATAGTGCCAGCAGACATAGTGATTTCAACATCTTGAACCACTGCGCGTATTCGATAGCGCACCATCCCTTCTACATCAGTTGGAATTTCCACAAATTTAGCTGTGGAGAAAAAATCATCAACTAGGAGCGGTGAGTAGAAAGGTTGTTCCAGAGTGAATAAGGGAAGGAGTCCAGCAAGTCTGATATATTCCATAATATCTACACCCATGGGATCAGCAGCTAGCTCGTTTAAATCAAAGGTTTCACCAGGTCTGAAATTATTGAGATCCTGAAAAAGATAAACATTGAAAGGAATTAGTGTGAATCAGGCGCATAGAATCATAAATAAGCAAAGTGAGGACTAGGCGCATACAAAATTTTAGGCGCATAAAATAATTAGGCGCAGAGAGTCATAGGCGCATAAGAGAGCACAGTGAGTCAAGGCGCATGATTATAGTAGGCGCATGAAATTATGAGGCGCATAGAAATACATGGAGCATATTTATGGTTCTATGAAATATACTAAGAAAAAAATTTGAACATAAAAATTGACTAAGTATGAATTTGGGGCGCATAGTAAGTGTAGGCGCATAATGTTATTAGGCGCATAAAGGATTGAGGCGCAAACACAAGTAAGCGCAAGAATCTCTTTGAGGCGCATAATATCAATGTGCGCATAATCATACTAGGCGCATGAATTCATATATAGGCGCATTACTATGTAGAAATTTAAACTCAGTATAAAAACTCACAAACACATGCAAACATACGTATGCAAGTTTTCAGAATCAAAACGTGAGAATTTTGAAAAACAAGTTTTGCAAATTATGAAACCCAAGTCAAGCAAAAATAATGAAGAACACGAAGAACATGCCTTGAGTGCTCGAAGAACACCAAGAACACCAAGAACACATAATTCGTGAAACTTCACCAAATCAAGCATACAATATATCAAAATGACCGCACGAAGACAAGGATAACAAAAATGTAAAACAAAACAAGTAAGAATCAACAACGAATCCAGTAAATGGATTCAAAGAACCGAAAAACCGAAAAGTCGAAAATGGAAAATCTTCAAATTTGCGAAATATAATGACTTGATCGTTGAAAAGTTTAGCTATAAAGACTCGAAATCAAACAATGAACATAACCTAACAAACGATTTAGAAAA
The DNA here is from genome assembly GCA_026119855.1 of Campanula takesimana. Taxonomy (NCBI): domain Eukaryota; kingdom Viridiplantae; phylum Streptophyta; class Magnoliopsida; order Asterales; family Campanulaceae; genus Campanula; species Campanula takesimana. Next base: position 2,402,820 of record JAOWBW010000218.1, on the reverse strand, counting down.
CGGATCACAGAAACAAGAAAAATCAAAGAAAAAGGGCATCCGGGTTTAAAAAAAAAAAACGAAGAATACAGAGAATGACGAAACAGAAAAAAATGCAGAAATTTAAAGAGGTTTAGAGTATAAGAATCCATACCATTTCGTCTTGTGTAGATTTCGAAGGTTTCTTAGGACCCATAAAAGATATATATAAAGAAAAATAGAGAAGGAAATGATGAATATATGTAGATAGAGAAACGAGAGAGAGAGAGAGAGAGCAGAGAGAGACGGGAGAGAGACTGTGAGAGAGAGAAGAGAGTTGGTAGGAGAGAGTGTAGGTGATGATGAATATATATAGGTTAGGTTTAAAATTTTACACTGATATGGGAAAAATAGGGTCAAAAATTTAAAAAGATGGGAAGTTGAAAAGATGTGCATTAATGAGGGATTTTGAAAGACGGCTCATCATTACAGAGAGGTACGGCGCATTTATGAGGGATTTTGGGGATTAGAAGGGCATTAAATGCTGAATGACACAAGGTACGATTGATGTGACATCTTGGTTTTTGAAAAACTGCTCCACTTTCCCTTTAAGTGTATGAGAAATTTTGACTAATTTTTGCACAAACCCCAAAAACATCTATTTTGGTGTAAGTTTGGGGTGCAAGAAATATATCCCCAGAAAATAAAATTTTGAAAAACGCAAAACGAGGGAAAAATTAATTGCACAAGTACCCTTGAACAATTAATGGAATGTCAAAAGACAAAAATTCCTATAATAAATGATGAGAATTTACGTACCTGGTACTTGTGAAAATTTAATACATTCAATCATTGAAATAATAAGTATGGTAGCATTGATTGAGCCACAGAAGTAAATGCGCGCATGAAGGGGCGCATTACTCATCAAGGCGCGCAGAAAGATATAGATAGCATTACGTAATAGGCGCGCAGAGATGTTTGAGAGCGCATAAGCGTTTGGCGCGCATTAGATGCTAGGCGCGCATTAGATGCTTAGGCGTGCATGAAATGATAGGCGCGCAGGATAGTGAGGCGCGCACAGTGAGTCTTATGGCGCATGAAGTTTCCTTGAAACTTTGAAATGATTTAACATTTGAACCTAGTATACTTAAAATTTAACAAATCACAAAATCATTAGTATTGACAAAACTATATTGAATTTAGTTGAGTTCAAGCATACCCATTTCACCTCTCAAAAACATGAACCGTTTCGCATCAATTGCTTTCGTTAGAATGTTGGCGATTTGATAGTCGGTTCCCACGTGTTCCAAATGAATATTGCCTTTCTCCACGTGGTCTTTGAGGAAGTGATATTTGATGTCGATGTGCTTGGTCTTTGAGTGCATGACAGGATTTTCAGAAACCGCAATTGTTGATGTATTGTCGCAGTAGATGGGACAATTTTCTTCGATGATATCATAGTCCACCAATTGCTGCTTCATCCAGAGTATTTGACAGCAACAACTTCCCGCAGCGATATATTCGGCTTCGGTTGTTGAGACAGATACAGAAGCTTGTTTCTTACTTGCCCATGACACAAGTCGATATCCGAGGAAATGACAAGTGCCACTAGTGCTTTTCCTATCAATGGTGCATGCTGCGTAATCCGCATCTGAATAACCTACAAGTTTAAAGTTCGAATCTTTGGTGTACCAAAGTCCAAGGTTAACAGTACCGGAGAGATATCTTATAATACGTTTCACAGCAATTAAGTGTGCTTCTCTAGGGTCGGATTGATAACGAGCACAAACACAAACACTAAACATAATATCTGGCCTACTAGCAGTAAGATAAAGGAGTGAGCCAATCATACCTCGATAGAGCGTTTGATCAACACGTTTACCTTTTAGATCTTTGTCGAGTTTGTTGCCGATGGCCATTGGAGTATCGTATGATTTAGCATTTTCAAGTCCAAACTTCTTGATTAAGTCCTTTGTGTATTTGGCTTGATTGATAAAAATGCATTCACTCATCTGCTTGATTTGAAGCCCGAGGAAGAATGTGAGTTCTCCCATCATGCTCATTTCAAACTTGCTCTTCATTAGTTTCTCAAAGCGCTTGCACAACAATTCATTAGTAGAACCAAATATAATATCATCAACATAAATTTGAACAAGTAATTTATGACCATTATGTTTGGCAATGAAAAGAGTTGTATCGATTTTACCGCGAGTGAAGCCTTTTTCGATGAGAAACTTGGATAGTGTATCGTACCATGCTCTTGGTGCTTGCTTGAGTCCATACAAAGCTTTATGGAGTTTGTACACATGATTTGGAAATTGAGAATCTTCAAATCCAGGTGGTTGAGCTACATAGACTTGTTCTTGGAGTTCACCATTTAGAAACGCGCTCTTCACATTCATTTGATATAACTTGAAGTTCTTGTGAGCGGCGTAAGCTAGAAATAATCTGATAGCTTCAAGTCTTGCTACGGGCGTAAAAGTTTCATCGTAGTCAATTCCTTCTTCTTGCCTATAGCCTTGTGCAACCAATCTTGCCTTGTTTCTTGTGATGGTTCCATTCTCATCCATCTTGTTCCTGAACACCCATTTCGTACCAATCACTCCATGATCATTTGGTCTTGGAACTAGAGTCCAAACCTTACATCGTTCAAATTGATTGAGTTCTTCTTGCATTGCAACAACCCAATTAGGATCTTGGAGCGCTTCATCAGCCTTCTTCGGTTCAATTTGAGAGATGAATGCAGTGTAAGCATCAAAGTTTGTAGCTCTCCTTGTACGAACACCAACGTTTAGATCACCAATGATATTATTGATTGGGTGACCTCTAACTTCACGAATTTCAGGAGGTAAGTTAGGTTGATTCGTAGTAACTTGAAGGTCTTCAATTGGTACATCTTCACCAGATTCTAAATCATCAAAATTTGGGGGTTGAACTGGCTCAGAATCGAAATTTGGGTTAACACCAGATGCAGCAGTGGAAATAGGCGCGTGAGAGGAATCATGAGGCGCATCATTGGAATGAGGCGCAATAGAGGATTCACCAGGCGCATTATAAATTGAATTAGGCGCATTTGATGTAGATGGATTTCCTTGTGTTGATAGATTCTGATCTTGAGTGGGCGCAACATGAATAGGAGCACCTGTATCATTTAGCTCAACAGAATCATCAGCAACATTTGGAGCCAAATGTGGCTCAAGGAGAGAATGTTCATCAAATGTAACATGTACAGATTCAACTATCACTAATGTAGATCTATTAAAAATACGAAAAGCTTTAGAGTGTTTGGCATACCCAACAAAAATATCTTCGTCGGCTTTGGCATCGAATTTACCTCTATGTTCGTTTCTGTTGTAGAGGATATAACATTTGCAACCAAAGATCTTGAAGAATGCAATGTTGGGAGTTCTACCACGCCAAAGTTCATACGGAGTCTTGTTGTGAAGTTTGTTGATGAGGGAACGATTTTGAGTAAAACATGCAGTGTTGATAGCTTCTTCCCAAAAGTACTTATGCAGTTTAGCTTCAGCTATCATCGTCTTTCCCACTTCGATCAACGTCCTATTCTTTCTTTCAACAACGCCATTTTGTTGAGGGACTCCGGCGGTTGAAAAGTTGTGATCTATCCCATGATCTTCACAATATCGAGCAACACCGTTGTTTTTGAATTCTGTTCCATTGTCGGATCGAACACTAACGATGTCATCTTCTTTTTGGGTTTGGAGCAGTCGAAATAAGGTAGTGAGAATATCATAACAATCATCTTTTGTAATCATCATCTCCACCCATGTATATCTTGAATAATCATCCACCACAACTAGAGTATACTTGTTTCTTCTAATACTTGCGGTGGTAACTGGTCCAAATAGATCAATGTGAAGCAGTTGTAAACATCTAGTAGTTGAAGGATTTGACTTGATTGAAAATGACTGCTTCGGTTGTTTGCCAAGTTGACACGCGGCGCACTTTTTGTCACGATGATCAGCAACCTTGGGAAGTCCTTTGACAAGATTATTCCTGCTGAGTTTAGATAGATACTTGAAGTTCAAGTGACTTAAGCGCTTGTGCCACAGCCAACTATTTTCGCTCACACTTTTTGCTACAAAACAAAGATTAGTACTAGAGTTCATACTATGGAAATCAATAATATAAATATTTGTCTTACGATAACCCGTGAGTAAGATAGCTCCAGTTTTGCCATTCTTGATAAGACATTGCGTTGAAGTAAAATGGCATTCTAAATCCTTTGTCGCAGAATTGAGATATGGATAATAAATTGTGCTTGAGCCCTTCGACGAGAGAGACTCTTTCAATGCACACTTTGTCTTTCTTGAGCTTTCCATATGCAACAACTTGACCTTTGTTATTATCACCAAATGTTACGGAGGGACCTCTTTCTTCATGGACATCTTCTAATAAGGATTCATCTCCAATCATGTGTCTTGAACACCCATTATCGAGTATCCATTCATAATTTCTAGCTTTTGAAGATCCAGCCATGAAACAAAGAACCTGAAGTATAGACATTTAAGCAGGTCCCCTTTATTCCTTTTGGGTCCTAGGGTTAGCAACTTTTGACAACCCACTCTTGCTTGACCTTAGGATTTTTACGTCCTTTGGCATTGGGAGTGAATAGCAAAAGGCATTCCACGGCCTTGTGTCCTGAACAATCACAAATGGAACAATGATGAAAGCCACCAATCACGTGAGTTTTCACAATCTCTTTACTTTTCTTGGGGATGGCATTCTTCTTTGGGTCAGATGAACTAGCCTTAACAAAATCTTTCTTTTGAAATTTTGGAGTGCTTTTTCTTGGAGGGCGCATAGGGCTAGGAGGCGCACGGAGATGAGGCGCGTGGCTCTTAGGCGCATAATGAGCACTAGGAGAAGGAGCGCGCCTATTTTCAAGAATGATTTTGCTAGGAGATGGTTCATCTGTAGCTATATCTTTCCCTTTATCATTCCCAAATTGCTTCGTTGGGTAGACATAATGGAATGTTTGTCTCTTGACTTTTTCCTGTCCTTTACCCATTGAATTAGAATGTTTTTCCTTGGGAATTTCAAAAGTTTGCTGGTTAGTAAATTCACTATCTCTTTCAGCGCAGACATCACATTTAAAGTTGTCACTAGTTGATGAGAATCCCAAGCCACTTTTATCACCACTGACTTTTTGGGACTCAAATATATTCTCCAGAGTGACACGAGAATTGGACCACTCATTTGTAATCTTTTTAAGATCAGTAATTTGAGCAACCAATTCATCGTTTTGAACTTTAAGAAGTGAGTTCTGTTCTGTTAGAAAAATGTTTTTAACAGTAAGAGGAGTCATGCTCTTTATCTTCTCCTTAAGGAGGGTGAGTTCAGATTTAAGTAGATATTTCTCGGTCTTAAGCTGGGAAATTTCATCACATGATAGTGTGAGAGCCCGCGCCCGTACCCGCGTGGGGATCCGTGCGAAACGCGGCTGGATTCCGCTCGGTTTCTCATAATGGTTACCCTACTTTGGTTTTGAAAAGAAGAGTCGCCACCTCATTTTATTTAGGAAAATAGAGATAAAACCTTTTTGATTGAAAAGAAGTGGGTTCGGGGGCTATGTTACGAGAGGAGAAGGTGATTAGCAGCACTCCGCTCGCCCTTACGGTCTCTAGCATGCTTCCGCCTACGCTTCACTTTAGTTTGCCTTTTTAAAATGTATTTTATATCCTAACGTTGAGAAAAATGTGTTTTGTATGTACAAGGAGTCTTCCTAGTCTAGGTCGATTTACTTGATCGCAACCGGGAATCGGTTTGGGTGGATTCCCGATTGGTTTTTGAAAAGGGTTTTGAATCAAATAGACAAGCAAGACAATTAAAGGGGAAAGGGGGAATATTGTACAATACATGTATATGAAAAGAATGGGATAAGTCCCATGAAAGAATAAATGTCCACGTCGCGGTTTCGACCATTGGATATGACACCATTCTCCGTCCCCGAGCTTATGTACCTGGCTTAGACTTATTCAAATCCAAAACTAGAAATTGGGATTTAATCCCAGATTGTTAGAGATCATTATTTAGTTCTTTGAGCTCAAATGATAATAAGAACACTAATCACAAAAAGCATTCAGCACAGGAAAGTCATGACCTTCATACATTCAGAACCAATTTACTGCATCGAGACTCATGAATCTTGGAAAACACAAAGAATGAAAGTTGAGCACCACATTCGATACATGAAGTAATACAAATATTAGGTTCAGATGATGAGTTTAAGTGGTTCAAATAAGCTCTGACATTTTGGTGTCAGAAGCTGAGAATGCCAATTCTGGAATTTGAAAGTCTGAAGGAGGGACGAAAAAGGGAACTTTTGGAGATCTAAAAAATATGTAAAAAAATATGTACACTTTTATGGGTTCGTTGGGAACAAAATTTGTGTTTTGACTTAAGCCAAAAAACCAGGTTTTGACAGAGTTTTAAATACAAGAAGGCAGCATGGTACAGAGAAAGATACACTGGACAGCACATCTGGAACTCAAAGATAAGCATGGAAACCTAAGCTAAACATGTAATATGAACATGAAACTCCACGAGAATGAACTTAAACACATTATGAGCAACTTTCATGCTTTGACTTAAGCCTAGAAACCACTTTAAGATGGAGTTCCAAGAGCATGAAAAACATTAGTACAGACATAGTATGAAAACTGCTTGTTTAAGTCACAAAGAGGGGTTTCAAAACGTGACCAAAACTTAAAACCAAGTTATGAAACTCATGGAATTTATTATTTAACATGTTAAGATAATTATCAAAGGATTATTTTACATTAAAAGCTAATCTAAACATGAATATACACAAGAATGGGAGAAGAGGACAGATTCATGGAAAGATGAGAATTTGCATGCATAACTTGGAGAAATGAGCATATTGACTTTAATGAAAGCATGCAAACTTGATGACTTAAATATTAACAACAAAGATCCATCATTTACATGGCCATATCATGAGTTTTTACATGGATGAAAGCATAAAAGTGAGGGAGACCTAGCCATTAGTTGACTAGGTCCCAAACCAAGTTACATAACTATTTACATTGCTAATGAGTTCAAGCTTACCTAGAGACTTACCTAGCTTAAGGGGTGAGGTTGTGCTTCCTTTGTCTACCAAGGGAAGACTTCTTTTTGTTTGTTTTGATTGAAGTTGAAGTTGAAGTTGTTGTTGTTGTTGTTGTTGTTGTTGTTGTTGTTGATGTTGTTCTTGTTGTTGTTGCTTGTTGTTTGCTTGTTTGTTTGAGGGTTTCTTGAAGTGTTTTGAGTGGATTGTTTGAGGTGTAGGAGTGGTGGAGTGGTGGTTTAGTGGTGATTGAGTGGTGGTGTAGTGGTTGTGGAGTGGTGGTTTGATGGTGGTGGAGTGGTGGTTTGATGGTGGAGATGTGGTGGAGCTATGAAGGTAGCAAGAACAATGGAGAGAGAAATTAAAAGAGGGGAATGTGTGGTGAATGAGTTGTAATGTCATGAGGTGAATGAGAGAAGTGAGGCTTTTGTATAGGTAAGATGAGGACCTTTTTGAGAATTAAATAACAAACCCTCCATGGAAGGTAAGGTCCTATATAGGAATCTTAGGATTAATTGAGAGTGTTTGGGAAAAAGAGGAAACATCTTTCCATGTGTCCATACTTGATTGGCTAGCCAAAAGTCAACATTGTCCAATCCATTTTGATGGAATGGATGGAAAATAAAGGTGTTTGGCGTGTGTGGCTGGCCATAGACACTTTTCTTCCGGCTCCAGCTTTTCGCTCCGCAACTGCTCCGTCGTGCGCGCTTTGGTGTCCCGGTTGTCCGCGGGCCCAACATGAGAGTTGCTCGGAATATTTTTCTGCTCATGCCGGTATATCTGAAATATTTTAATAAGCAAGGAATAACATAAATTAATTTTAAATGCAAAGAATGGTCGGTAAAAGGCTTTTTAGGGGTGCGGGACCCGTTCCGGGCTCCGTACGCGCTATTTTTTTAGAATGTGCCTGTTTACTCGGTTTTGAGCCTGATCACGAATCCGGACATGGTTTTTCCATCCGATGCACCGATAAGGCGTATGGTAATCCCGAACGGCCAAATCTGGGATTTTAGGTCGTTTATCGCGTTTAGAACGAATCAAGGGTTGTTTAAGGGGTGCGAGATCGGGGTGTCTACAGAGCCTCTCGTCGAATTCACTTGTGATGTAAAGGGGATTCGACGATCCAATATAGACAACCGATCTCGTCTAGGGTTCGACGGCTGAGCCCAAAGTAGGGCTTCCTACGTATCCCTTGCGGGAATCAAGCCTCCGTAGTTCTACTCAAGCAAGCAAGCAAACACAATCATATGGTCGAACTCGGGAACCCGAGATTCCTACGTATCTCTTGCGAGAATCAAACCAATCGTAGTTCGGATGGATGCTGGGGATGCATTGAGAAACTGAATTCTCTTTGCTGGGGATTGGAATGAGTGAACGGCTTATGGGTTGGTGAGATCACATACATCTCTGAGCCGGGGTTGAGGTAACACGATATTCGATAGAACGTCCGACTGAAACTCTTGTTATCGAGCTGCCTACGTATCCCTCGCGGGAATCAAGTCAGGGCGTAGTTCTGAGGGAGGTCCAACCCGAGCGCTCAAGTGGACCAGAGAGTAACCAAACATTCGAGGGGGTCAGATTCAGATAAATCCGAAAGGACTAGGGTAACCAAGCATTTCGAAAAGAAGGGGTGGTCGTGCCTGAGGTGATAGACTGCCTACGTATCCCGCATGGGAATCAGACCAGTCACGTAGTTCAACGGGGAGATTCAACTCGAGCCTTCGAGCGAACCAAGAGGTAACCAAACATCATTTGAGGAGGTCAAATTCGGGGGTGACCGAACAGACCAAGGTAACCAAAATTTGAAATGAGAGGGGGGTGACTTCTAGGGGGTTCGTCGGCCTATCAGTCGAGATTGCTTTGAAGGTGACCTCTAGGGGAGTGTCGGCCTAAAAGTCGAATTGGATTTGAGGGACTGCTAGGGGGTTGTTGGCCTATCAGTCAAGGTTGATTTGAAGGTGACCTCTAGGGGGTTGTCGGCCTAAAAGTCAGATTGATTTAAAGGTGACCTCTAGGGGGTTGTCGGCCTAAAATTCGGATTGGTTCGATAGGACTGCTAGGGGGTCGTCGGCCTATCAGTCAATGAGATGTCATTAGAGGGGTCTAACTCGGGGATGCCAAGCAGACTGAAGTAACTGAATGTTTTGAAAAGGGAAAATCCGGGGATAACCGAATAGACCAGAAGTAACCAAACCTTTTGAAAAAAGTCAAATTCGGGGGACGGCCGAATAGACCAGGGTAACCAAGCATTTGAGGGGGGTCAAATTCAGGGGACGGCCGAACAGACCGGGGTAACCAAGCATTTTGAAAAGAAGGGGTGGTCGTGCCTGAGGTGACAGGCTGCCTACGTATCCCGCATGGGAATCAAACCAGTCACGTAGTTCAACGGGGAGATTCAACTCGAGCCTTCGAGCGAACCAAGAGGTAACCAAACATCATTTGAGGAGGTCAAATTCGGGGGTGACCGAACAGACCAAGGTAACCAAAATTTGAAATGGTCAAATTCGGGGGACGGCCGAACGGACCGGGGGTAACCAAACATTTTGAAATTAGGTGTGGTCGAACCTGAGGTGACAGGCTGCCTACGTATCCCGCATGGGAATCAGACCAGTCACGTAGTTCAACGGGGAGATTCAACTCGAGCCTTCGAGCGAACCAAGAGGTAACCAAACATCATTTGAGGAGGTCAAATTCGGGGGTGACCGAACAGACCAAGGTAACCAAAATTTGAAATGGTCAAATTCGGGGGACGGCCGAACGGACCGGGGGTAACCAAACATTTTGAAATTAGGTGTGGTCGAACCTGAGGTGACATGTTGCCTACGTATCCCGCATGGGAATCAGACCAGTCACGTAGTTCAACGAAGTGGGACATTTAAGGGGCGCTCCGACCCGACATATTTTGAAAACGCTTTTAGAAAGGGTGAGACTTTTGAGAGGCGTCTCGAGCCTAAAAGGATTTTTTTTTTTTTTTTTGAAAAAGGTAAGACTTTTGAGAGGCATCTTAAGCCTAAAACTATTTTTTGAAAAGGGTGAGACTTTTGAGAGGCGTCTCAAGCCTAAAACGATTTTGAAAAGGGTGAGACTTTTGATAGGCGTCTCAAGCCTAAAACGGTTTTGAAAACGAGAGTGATTTTTGGGAAAACATTTTTGAAAACGAAACAATATTCTTGCCATCAAAACAAATTAAACATTCAAGACGCATAACATGAAAGTGTTCAAGGATACGCTGCAGGTTGATGATGATCGGAGGCTCGTTGTGCGCTGCCGCATTTGAGAGAAGCTTGAATCCTTGCCTTGGAGTTGTTGTGTGATGAGATTTTTGATTCTTGGCTTGAGGAGAACAATCCAATTACCATTCTTTCATGTTGGGACCCTTTTGGATTTGACGGGAGGCCATCTCGAGTTTCTACAAGATGTGGAGAAGCTGCTCTTGGAATATTTGGATGTGTTTAGTTGGGCTTCACGTGACAAGCTCCCCCATTTCAACATTTCGATGCGTTTGTGGCCGTACTTACGGTGCCAAGATCTCCATTGCAACATTTTGATGCGTGTGTGGTCGGACCTGAGGTGACAGGCTGCCTACGTATCCCTTTCGGGAATCAGACCTTACGTAGTTCGAGTTTGTGAAAAACTCGAAAAACACATTTTGTTTGACAGACGATTTGTTGGAGATGACCCTTCTTGCGATGGGGTACCTGCATGGGATTAGATTTGGACACCTGCAAAAGATTTTCACAAGTATGCAATATCATAGCGCGCATTTTTCTTTCAAAAACTTCTCATTTTCATTGATGATTGAAGGACTTCAAACGAGGATTTCCTTTGCAAATGATTTTGAAATTTAAATCTTACCATCTTTCTTTCAGAATTGAAAACACTCTCTTTTTTTTTTCTTTCGACACGTGTGCATTGCTTGCATTTCAGCCATCATTCTTTTTATAAAATGAAACAAAGTGTCATGTGCAAAGAGGGAAAATCGGGAAAGGAATGAACTGTGCATTTTTCTTTTGAAAACTTTGCGAGGAATGGGAGTTATGGTGAGATATATGGTGGAGTAGAAGTGAATGTCTAGCGCGAGTACTCGAAAGGTCAATTCCCTACACCCATTTGATCAAGTTTACTCGACGGTGCTCTCCTGGTGGATTGCTTTGAATTGCCCCATATGTTGGTTGTAGAAGCCCCAGTGCCTTTTCAGAACCAGCCCCAGATCTTTAATCATGAAAGCCCCCACTTTGTCAAGGATCAGTCCCACATTTGACGACTCATTTTCTGAGGACCTCGCTGTTTGTAAAATCGGTCATAAGTTATGAAGCCCCTACTGCTATCCCAAGGTGATTTTTGTACTGTTCATCGGTTTGAGGCAGATTCATGCCTTGATACTCATACTGCTTTGGGACCTAACTGTCGTTGAGAGTTGTCACTGAATCGATGTTTCACTGCTGGGAGTAACTCACACATTGTGATAGTCACATTTCCATTCGACGCTTTGATGGGGAAATCAACTGCCTTCGAGAATTAACCAAATATACACAGCCCCCAGTATTGCCGGCGATTGAGCTTTGTGACCTGTGGCCCAAACTACTAATCTAAAAAACTTCCCTCCGATGATTCTTTTGAAAGGGACCTAACCATCTGTGACGGTTGTCTCACAAATTCTGATGATTGTTGATGTTAAAACTTCTAAGGACCAACTATCTGTGATAGTTGTCCTACCCCTGAGACGTTTTGCATTAACGGGGAACCCATCTATCATTTTTGAATCCTGACGCGCAGCCCCAGTTCACATTCATTCATTTGAGCATACTTCCAGATTTTGGATTTTGAGAGTCGGAGGATCACATTCCCTCGCCTCCCTTGCTGTGACAATTACAGGAATTGGAAGAGGAAGGCACAAGGCCAGTGTTTTGGGAAAAGCAAATAAAGACCCCGTGAGATCTTTGACATCGTGTTTGCGCAGAAAAAATTGACGGAAGGACGAGAGTAGGGGGAAGCCCCCAGACTCGAGGATATTGCCCACATTCGAAATCAATGACTCAAGATTAGAACTCGCGTTAATGTTCATGTGCTTCAAAATCAAAAGTTAATTTCTATTTTTTTGAAAAGATTTATTTGGACTCAGATTAGACCGTGACAAATCGAGATGAGAACACCATTAAATAACTATCATAATTATCACCGCCTGTTGACCTCATGGGTGGGAGGTCCTTGTCGTCGTTGTCGCACTTTTTGAGATTGATTAGAGGCTGTATGACCTTTGGCCGCAGGGCTCCCTCAGTGTAAGGGTTTGGCAGAGCATGTTGGTCTCCAACAAAAGACACCAGTTGTCGTCGTTGATGGTGCTTGCCCCAAAGTTGAAAGATCGAGATCTTCTTTAGTGCAGATTGGCCTCGCATACGCGGTGCTCCTTGAAATTGATGACGTCACATGAGATTGCCGGACCCTCGGTCCATGCCTTGTCTTTGTGCAACAAGTGATGAAGTCTTCATAATGAAATGCCAATTGCCATCGTTGACGGCACACACATGAATTTGTAGTGTCGCGATATCATTTCTAAAACAATTGAATTAAAGCAAATGGAAAATGTACCAAAATAAATGAATAATGCTTCTTCTTCTTTTTTTTTTTTTTTTTTTTTTTTTACCTACCCTTTTTTGCTCTCTTTCGATTTTTTTTTTTTTTTTTTTTTTTTGCACTCAAGAAGAAACATCATAGCGTGCGGAATACAACAATTTTTACAAAAACATAAACATACAATATGTGAGAATTTACAATGCATCATAAATTAAAGGAAAATCGCCGACACTTGCTCTTGCATCAGTGTGATAATCTTCGGCCTTTGCCGTTTGATTGGCCTCTTTGATCATGCCCTTGATTGCATCCTGAAATATTCGTTCGTCGGATGACTTTGTCGATCGCCTTCGTGAACTTCGTTGGTTGCCTTCGTTTGTGAATCCCGTTGAGCACTGTCAACCCTAGTTCTCACCTCAATTAATCGCAATCTAAAATTAGTCCCGTTTATTATCGTTTGATTTTAATTAAGTGAGATTAATCATTTGTGGGACCAAATTTACAAAATACGTGATTATGAAGGCACTTGATTATAACGCGAGCTTATTGACTGAAAAAGTATTTACAAGACAAGCAGGCAAATAAATATATTACAGAAAAGATGACACGCAAGCATGGAGTTGGAAATCAAAAGAAGTGTGAGCGCATTTTAGGACGGGCCCGAAAGCAAAAGGGATTAGAGTTGGGCGGTGTGCCCTATTCACAGCAAAAGGAGACATAATCTCTCGGGTCGACAAACTTCCATCATTAGCAAAAAACTGCGGTCATTATCAAACAAAAGACAACTCCTTCCTCGGGGCTCGGTGAGCCCCTAGGATAACCTTCACAACACGTCACTGAGACTGGTTTAGGGGGTTCCTTTATTATCCCTAGGTCGAAGAGATCCTGTATAGCATGACGGAGTGAGAAACATTCATCTGTGGTATGCCCCGTAAACTTGTGATAGTTGCAAGACTTAGAATGATCCCAATCTTCGGGCAATACATGTGGTGGCTGATAATCCTCGAGGGGGCTTAACATTCCACATTCAACCAAGTGATGGAACATTCCAGATTGGGGGATATCATACTTGTCGAAGTTCCTAACTTCCTTTTGATGTTTGGGGGTATAACCTTCCACCCTTGGTACAGAATGTTCGCCGTTGTTCATGACAGGAACCTCTATAGCATCGATCTTGATTGTGGATGAATCTTCGACTAGCGGATCTTTCCCCTTTCTTGGGTCACGGCGTGGAAAGTTCTTGGGATTCATTTCTTCAGGTGAAAGGTCTTCCCTGTGGGAGACTTTCAATTGTCGAGCAAGTTCTAGAGCCATAATCTCATCCCAGGTAGCAGGCAACTCTGGACAGTAATCTTCAACTGTGACATTAGGGTGAGATGACATACGTGCCGGGTCTGAAAAATAGGAGCACTTGGATAGAGATTTCCAGGTGGAGTTGCTTCAATTGGTCCATACAGCTTTGCTGCCCAAATTTGATTTTGATTTGATTGATTCGTCATGAAAGCATCCATGCAGTCAATCACCCCCTGTTGGAACATGTGTAGGTTTTGCAGCAGAACTTTTGTATGGGCTTCTAGTCGCTTATCGAACCCCTCTTCAAACTCTGGGCTTGGTCTAAACTTGGACAAGCCCCTGGTTCCATTTCCTGATTTCTGTCCGCTGTTGGCCATGCTTGATGAGAGAATCCGGAGTAGACCTTGATCAAAGTAATGTCTGGAACTGACCTTTAATGTCGCGCTAGAAAAAGAAGCGAGATTCTCCCTCTACAAGAATGGATTGGAAAAAGAATGTTTTAGATTTTGAAACGGGCTTTCTTTTATATACAAGAATAAAAGAACAAAGAGAAGAAAAGTATAAGATTTTGAAACAAAATTGTTTTTGAAAAGGTTGAAGCGCAAGCAACGCACAAAAACCTAGGAAACCGGACAAGCACTGTGCTTTGTTTTGACACGTTCGATGATTAAATCCTGGAACAGTGGATACCGTCTCCAAAGTATAGGACCAACGTTTTTCACCTGTACTAATGGCCGTCCGAATCCCCTAGCGAAGGGCCTATACTCTTTCTGGGATCCACCATTCGGGTTACGGTCTATGTGAAGGTCTTGATAATTTCGGGTCAACCCAATCGTTCCAAAATATCCACACTTTAGGTTGTTTATAGCCTTTTAGGAATGCATAGGGTTGAAGAGAAATTATTAGACAAAAACCGGCTTAAAGTCGAGGACGTGTCATTTTGAAAATTCGGACATCGAGGCTTTTGATGGATGGCTTGCATGTGGCTTACACCCGCAGCGACGACTAGTAGCCGCGCTTTGGGGCGGGAATGTCAACCGGGAGCCCTATCGGAGGATCGGTGACCCCCCTTCACTCACCTGGCTACACCCCCTAAGGTTTGTATGGTTTCTAAGTCGCAAGTTTGAAAACGTGAACCGTGTGTGAAGTCTCTAATTTTGAAAAATGATTTTTTGAAAGAAAGAAAGGAATTTTTTTTTGTTTTTTGTTTTCTTTTTATTTACACAAACAAAGAGAAGGTAAAAAACCTGCAAAACAAAGTTAGGACATGTATATACAACGCAAAAGCAAATAATGGCGGAAAACAAGCATTTGAGTCTAGCCCACTTTTGAAAAAAATCCCCAGCAGAGCCGCCACTGTGAGAGCCCGCGCCCGTACCCGCGTGGGGATCCGTGCGAAACGCGGCTGGAATCCGCTCGGTTTCTCATAATGGTTACCCTACTTTGGTTTTGAAAAGAAGAGTCGCCACCTCATTTTATTTAGGAAAATAGAGATAAAACCTTTTTGATTGAAAAGAAGTGGGTTCGGGGGCTATGTTACGAGAGGAGAAGGTGATTAGCAGCACTTCGCTCGCCCTTACGGTCTCTAGCATGCTTCCGCCTACGCTTCACTTTAGTTTGCCTTTTTAAAATGTATTTTATATCCTAACGTTGAGAAAAATGTGTTTTGTATGTACAAGGAGTCTTCCTAGTCTAGGTCGATTTACTTGGTCGCAACCGGGAATCGGTTTGGGTGGATTCCCGATTGGTTTTCGAAAAGGGTTTTGAATCAAATAGACAAGCAAGACAATTAAAGGGGAAAGGGGGAATATTGTACAATACATGTATATGAAAAGAATGGGATAAGTCCCATGAAAGAATAAATGTCCACGTCGCGGTTTCGACCATTGGATACGACACCATTCTCCGTCCCCGAGCTTATGTACCTGGCTTAGACTTATTCAAATCCAAAACTAGAAATTGGGATTTAATCCCAGATTGTTAGAGATCATTATTTAGTTCTTTGAGCTCAAATGATAATAAGAACACTAATCACAAAAAGCATTCAGCACAGGAAAGTCATGACCTTCATACATTCAGAACCAATTTACTGCATCGAGACTCATGAATCTTGGAAAACACAAAGAATGAAAGTTGAGCACCACATTCGATACATGAAGTAATCCAAATATTAGGTTCAGATGATGAGTTTAAGTGGTTCAAATAAGCTCTGACATTTTGGTGTCAGAAGCTGAGAATGCCAATTCTGGAATTTGAAAGTCTGAAGGAGGGACGAAAAAGGGAACTTTTGGAGATCTAAAAAATATGTAAAAAAATGTACACTTTTCTGGGTTCGTTGGGAACAAAATTTGTGTTTTGACTTAAGCCAAAAAACCAGGTTTTGACAGAGTTTTAAATACAAGAAGGCAGCATGGTACAGAGAAAGATACACTGGACAGCACATCTGGAACTCAAAGATAAGCATGGAAACCTAAGCTAAACATGTAATATGAACATGAAACTCCACGAGAATGAACTTAAACACATTATGAGAAACTTTCATGCTTTGACTTAATCCTAGAAACCACTTTAAGATGGAGTTCCAAGAGCATGAAAAACATTAGTTCAGACATAGTATGAAAACTGCTTGTTTAAGTCACAAAGAGGGGTTTCAAAACGTGACCAAAACTTAAAACCAAGTTATGAAACTCATGGAATTTATTATTTAACATGTTAAGATAATTATCAAAGGATTATTTTACATTAAAAGCTAATCTAAACATGAATATACACAAGAATGGGAGAAGAGGGCAGATTCATGAAAAGATGAGAATTTGCATGCATAACTTGGAGAAATGAGCATATTGACTTTAATGAAAGCATGCAAACTTGATGACTTAAATATTAACAACAAATATCCATCATTTACATGGCCATATCATGAGTTTTTACATGGATGAAAGCATAAAAGTGAGGGAGACCTAGCCATTAGTTGACTAGGTCCCAAACCAAGTTACATAACTATTTACATTGCTAATGAGTTCAAGCTTACCTAGCTTAAGGGGTGAGGTTGTGCTTCCTTTGTATACCAAGGGAAGACTTCTTTTTGTTTGTTTTGATTGAAGTTGAAGTTGAAGTTGTTGTTGTTGTTGTTGTTGTTGTTGATGTTGTTCTTGTTGTTGTTGCTTGTTGTTTGCTTGTTTGTTTGAGGGTTTCTTGAAGTGTTTTGAGTGGATTGTTTGAGGTGTAGGAGTGGTGGAGTGGTGGTTTAGTGGTGATTGAGTGGTGGTGTAGTGGTTGTGGAGTGGTGGTTTGATGGTGGTGGAGTGGTGGTTTGATGGTGGAGATGTGGTGGAGCTATGAAGGTAGCAAGAACAATGGAGAGAGAAATTAAAAGAGGGGAATGTGTGGTGAATGAGTTGTAATGTCATGAGGTGAATGAGAGAAGTGAGGCTTTTGTATAGGTAAGATGAGGACCTTTTTGGGAATTAAATAACAAACCCTCCATGGAAGGTAAGGTCCTATATAGGAATTTTAGGATTAATTGAGAGTGTTTGGGAAAAAGAGGAAACATCTTTCCATGTGTCCATACTTGATTGGCTAGCCAAAAGTCAACATTGTCCAATCCATTTTGATGGAATGGATGGAAAATAAAGGTGTTTGGCGTGTGTGGCTGGCCATAGACACTTTTCTTCCGGCTCCAGCTTTTCGCTCCGCAACTGCTCCGTCGTGCGCGCTTTGGTGTCCCGGTTGTCCGCGGGCCCAACATGAGAGTTGCTCGGAATATTTTTCTGCTCATGCCGGTATATCTGAAATATTTTAATAAGCAAGGAATAACATAAATTAATTTTAAATGCAAAGAATGGTCGGTAAAAGGCTTTTTAGGGGTGCGGGACCCGTTCCGGGCTCCGCACGCGCTATTTTTTTAGAATGTGCCTTTTTACTCGGTTTTGAGCCCTGATCACGAATCCGGACATGGTTTTTCCATCCGATGCACCGATAAGGCGTATGGTAATCCTGAACGGCCAAATCTGTGGTTTTAGGTCAATTATTGCGCTTAGACCGAATCAAATGGTTGGTTTTAGGGGGGTGGTGTGCTTCCTTTGCTTCCAAGGGAAGGCTTCTTTTTGTTTGTTTTGAATGAAGTTGAAGTTGTTGTTGTTGTTGTTGTTGATGTTGTTGTTGTTGTTGTTGCTTGTTGTTTGCTTGTTTGTTTGAGGGTTTCTTGAAGTGTTTTGAGTGGATTGTTTGAGGTGTAGGAGTGGTGGAGTGGTGGTTTAGTGGTGATTGAGTGGTGGTGTAGTGGTTGTGGAGTGGTGGTTTGATGGTGGTGGAGTGGTGGTTTGATGGTGGAGATGTGGTGGAGCTATGAAGGTAGCAAGAACAATGGAGAGAGAAATTAAAAGAGGGGAATGTGTGGTGAATGAGTTGTAATGTCATGAGGTGAATGAGAGAAGTGAGGCTTTTGTATAGGTAAGATGAGGACCTTTTTGGGAATTAAATAACAAACCCTCCATGGAAGGTAAGGTCCTATATAGGAATTTTAGGATTAATTGAGAGTGTTTGGGAAAAAGAGGAAACATCTTTCCATGTGTCCATACTTGATTGGCTAGCCAAAAGTCAACATTGTCCAATCCATTTTGATGGAATGGATGGAAAATAAAGGTGTTTGGCGTGTGTGGCTGGCCATAGACACTTTTCTTCCGGCTCCAGCTTTTCGCTCCGCAACTGCTCCGTCGTGCGCGCTTTGGTGTCCCGGTTGTCCGCGGGCCCAACATGAGAGTTGCTCGGAATATTTTTCTGCTCATGCCGGTATATCTGAAATATTTTAATAAGCAAGGAATAACATAAATTAATTTTAAATGCAAAGAATGGTCGGTAAAAGGCTTTTTAGGGGTGCGGGACCCGTTCCGGGCTCCGCACGCGCTATTTTTTTAGAATGTGCCTTTTTACTCGGTTTTGAGCCCTGATCACGAATCCGGACATGGTTTTTCCATCCGATGCACCGATAAGGCGTATGGTAATCCCGAACGGCCAAATCTGGGGTTTTAGGTCAATTATTGCGCTTAGACCGAATCAAATGGTTGGTTTTAGGGGGTGGTGTGCTTCCTTTGCTTCCAAGGGAAGGCTTCTTTTTGTTTGTTTTGAATGAAGTTGAAGTTGTTGTTGTTGTTGTTGTTGATGTTGTTCTTGTTGTTGTTGCTTGTTGTTTGCTTGTTTGTTTGAGGGTTTCTTGAAGTGTTTTGAGTGGATTGTTTGAGGTGTAGGAGTGGTGGAGTGGTGGTTTAGTGGTGATTGAGTGGTGGTGTAGTGGTTGTGGAGTGGTGGTTTAATGGTGGTGGAGTGGTGGTTTGATGGTGGAGATGTGGTGGAGCTATGAAGGTAGCAAGAACAATGGAGAGAGAAATTAAAAGAGGGGAATGTGTGGTGAATGAGTTGTAATGTCATGAGGTGAATGAGAGAAGTGAGGCTTTTGTATAGGTAAGATGAGGACCTTTTTGGGAATTAAATAACAAACCCTCCATGGAAGGTAAGGTCCTATATAGGAATTTTAGGATTAATTGAGAGTGTTTGGGAAAAAGAGGAAACATCTTTCCATGTGTCCATACTTGATTGGCTAGCCAAAAGTCAACATTGTCCAATCCATTTTGATGGAATGGATGGAAAATAAAGGTGTTTGGCGTGTGTGGCTGGCCATAGACACTTTTCTTCCGGCTCCAGCTTTTCGCTCCGCAACTGCTCCGTCGTGCGCGCTTTGGTGTCCCGGTTGTCCGGGCCCAACATGAGAGTTGCTCGGAATATTTTTCTGCTCATGCCGGTATATCTGAAATATTTTAATAAGCAAGGAATAACATAAATTAATTTTAAATGCAAAGAATGGTCGGTAAAAGGCTTTTTAGGGGTGCGGGACCCGTTCCGGGCTCCGCACGCGCTATTTTTTTAGAATGTGCCTTTTTACTCGGTTTTGAGCCCTGATCACGAATCCGGACATGGTTTTTCCATCCGATGCACCGATAAGGCGTATGGTAATCCCGAACGGCCAAATCTGGGGTTTTAGGTCAATTATTGCGCTTAGACCGAATCAAATGGTTGGTTTTAGGGGGGTGGTGTGCTTCCTTTGCTTCCAAGGGAAGGCTTCTTTTTGTTTGTTTTGAATGAAGTTGAAGTTGTTGTTGTTGTTGTTGTTGATGTTGTTGTTGTTGTTGTTGCTTGTTGTTTGCTTGTTTGTTTGAGGGTTTCTTGAAGTGTTTTGAGTGGATTGTTTGAGGTGTAGGAGTGGTGGAGTGGTGGTTTAGTGGTGATTGAGTGGTGGTGTAGTGGTTGTGGAGTGGTGGTTTAATGGTGGTGGAGTGGTGGTTTGATGGTGGAGATGTGGTGGAGCTATGAAGGTAGCAAGAACAATGGAGAGAGAAATTAAAAGAGGGGAATGTGTGGTGAATGAGTTGTAATGTCATGAGGTGAATGAGAGAAGTGAGGCTTTTGTATAGGTAAGATGAGGACCTTTTTGGGAATTAAATAACAAACCCTCCATGGAAGGTAAGGTCCTATATAGGAATTTTAGGATTAATTGAGAGTGTTTGGGAAAAAGAGGAAACATCTTTCCATGTGTCCATACTTGATTGGCTAGCCAAAAGTCAACATTGTCCAATCCATTTTGATGGAATGGATGGAAAATAAAGGTGTTTGGCGTGTGTGGCTGGCCATAGACACTTTTCTTCCGGCTCCAGCTTTTCGCTCCGCAACTGCTCCGTCGTGCGCACTTTGGTGTCCCGGTTGTCCGCGGCCCCAACATGAGAGTTGCTCGGAATATTTTTCTGCTCATGCCGGTATATCTGAAAGATTTTAATAAGCAAGGAATAACATAAATTAATTTTAAATGCAAAGAATGGTCGGTAAAAGGTTTTTAAGGGGTGCGGGACCCGTTCCGGGCTCCGCACGCGCTATTTTTTTAGAATGTGCCTGTTTACTCGGTTTTGAGCCCTGATCACGAATCCGGACATGGTTTTTCCATCCGATGCACGGATAAGGCGTATGGTAATCCCGAACGGCCAAATCTGGGATTTTAGGTCGTTTATCGCGTTTAGAACGAATCAAGGGTTGTTTAAGGGGTGCGAGATCGGGGTGTCTACAGATAGTGCTAAAGCTTCCTTCATACTATCAAATCTAGTGATTACCTTTTCAGCCTTTTTGAACAATTTTTCTTGTTCAGCAATCACTTCATCATCATTGATTTTGGAGATTGGAGCAGTTGGTTCATACTATCAAATCTAGTGATTACCTTTTCAGCCTTTTCTCAACTTGTTCCTTGCACTAAGATCACATCGTGAGAATAACAATCCACCATCGCTTTGAGCCGGAGTGAGAAATCCTTGTTCAACGAGCTCGCTGATGGTTGGTCCTTTCTTCGTTTTCACTTCTTGAAAACCTGCAGATTTCTTGATAGGTTTATTCAAGGCATTCATATCAGGAACATCCTTGGAGAAGTCATCATTAGAATCATAAGTATCAACTTCATCATCATTTGCCATCAAACAAACGAGTCCATCATCGGAATCTTCATCGCTCTCATCTGAGTCTGTTTCAATCCAAGTGTTCTGCTCATTTGCTGGTGCTTCTTCTTCCGCAACCATTCCCTTGTGTCGAGTGAATTTGGGAGTGAACTTGGGAGTATGGCTGCTCTTCTTCTGCATATATTCAAATTTTGCAGTTGGGCAGCTTGAAGCAAAGTGTCCTGGTTTCCTGCAATTAAAACAAACAAGGTCTTCTTTTCTTTTTGAGTCACTGCTCCTCGTGAACTTTGGAGGAGCTCTGCTGGTAGATCCTTGAAATTTGCTGGTTGAGCCGGGCTTGGTAAATTTTCTAAACTTCTGGAATCTCTTCACAAATAAATCGAAGTCTTCATCGTCCATGCCCAATATCTCAGAAGTAGAAATTTTGGGATCGGAACTTTTCTCATCATGAGTAGGCGCAGGAGCAGGCGCAGGTGCAGGCGCAGGCGCAGCTTCTCTGTGCGCCACCATAGCCATAGATTTTGACTTTCCTTCAGTTTCGCTGATTCGTTGGAGTTTGAGCTCATAAACTTTGAGATTTGCATAAAGGTTTCTTAAAGTCCAAACGTCTAAAGTTCCGGCGTCTTCAAGAGCGCTAGATTTATGAAGATATCTGGAGCCGAAAGCTTGGAGAAAATTTACATTCAAATCTTTGTTAGAAAACTTCATGCCAAGTGAAATACATAGATTTATAATTTCACAGTAGCGTTCATAAGTTTGTCTTAAAGTTTCACCGAGGAGTTGAGAGAAATTGTTGAATCTCTTTTGAACTTCATATTTCTTGTTTTCCTTGCAGACGGTGTCTCCTTTAATATGCTCTTCAATAGCATCCCATAGCTCATTGGCGGTAGCACAATGCATGACTTGTTGTTTCATAGCCGTGCTTAGAGTGCTTAGAAGTATGTTTCTTGCTTTGCCATCATTTGCAACTCTTCTTGTTTCTTCCTCAGTCCATTCCTCTTTTAGTTTCTTGACGGTTGGTTGACCAGCATTTGTGCGCGGATTTGGATTCGCTTTCATAGGAATGTAAGGTCCATAAACCACGGTGTCATGAAGTCTTTCATCGATTGAGTTGAGATGAGTTAAGATGCTGAATTTCCATACGTCAAAATGATCTTCATCAAAGACCAGAATGTGAGTGTAGTTTGCAGTTGCCATAGGTTTTGAGTTTGCCATTTAGAATCGGCACCCAAGCTGTTAAGCTTGAAAAACGAAAATGTTTTATAAAGGTGTTAGCTCTGATACCACTTGTTGGTCCCAAAGGGCAACAAGGGTATGAAAAATAGCTAGAGGGGGGGGGGTGAATAGCTATTTTAAAATTCTTTTCGTACCTTTGATAAACTCAATTGCAAATGCGCACTTTATCAAATAAGCGTTATGATATGTGCCTAAGTGAGTGAGTGAGTGAAATGCACAGCGGAATTTAGTAATGTAAATAGGCGCAAAGTATGATAAAGGGGGTGCACACACACTCTAAGTATTTTGGCTCAAAGTGGGTGAAATAAGAAACTAAGGCAAATGAGTTAACAACACAGCACAATTCAGATAAATCAATCTACAATGAGTAAACAAGCAAATAGTGAGTGAAGATAATAACTTGAAAGTAAATGACAAGATAATAACACAAGCTATTTGGAGAGGTTCGATCAATGAAAGATCTACGTCCTCTACCAAGATGGTTAGTCTTGGATTTCTAATGGAGATCTTATATAATGAGTGAGTGTTACAAATTACAACTTTTGAGCTTCTACACTAACTCAAGATCTAATATTCTATGAATGAACAAATCCAAAACAATAACCGGTGTATCTCTAAAAGAAGGATCTAAGTGATCAAACTTAAAGAGGTGCGTGTGTGATTTTAGTATCAAGGCTCTTTAGATCTTTATGATTTAGAGCACAATGAAACTAAAGTGTTATAGCTTGAAGATCTGGGCTAAGGATGAAGGTATGAAGATGTTCTTGAGGAATTCTGGAAAAACAAAGGCAATCTTCAAATCTTCAACAAATGCTTTGAGAGAGAAATTCTTGAAATTCTTAGCAAAACTCAGCAACTTCAAAATGTTGAAGTTATGGGGTATTTATAGTGAACTTCCAAAAACAAGCCGTTGGAGATCCTTGTGGATAAGATGTGCTGTCGCTCGTTAATTGGAGCATGCATATATTATGGCCATTTTGACACTCAACATAAATGTGACCGTTGTGGACACGTGTCAACAGATTAGGCGCATATGCATCTTTTAACCACCGTTGGATCATTGGCGTAATTTGAATTCTCTTCAAGTCTTTGAATCTTCAATAAATAACTGAGTGTTGAATAAACACTTTGAGGCGCGTTGAACCAAGAAGCGCATAGAGAATGCGCGCGCTAAGGCATATGAGGCGCATGGCGCGTATGATCAAAATGAGGCGCATAGCATTTCTTAGAAGGATGCTTATATGCGCGCGCTAGAAGGCGCATGGCGCATAGGCGCATAGGCGCATGGCTCAACTCAAAATGTGATTTTCTTGAATCTTGATCTTCTTGACCTATTTCTAAGCCTATTCTATAACAATGGACAACGTAAAAAATGAAGTATAAATACTTCTTACATGTGGGTCTAAAGTCCATGAAATAAAACTTAGGTGATAGATCAATCAAATCTAATAAATCCTATTACATTAAAACTGAGATATATGTGGGCATACCCAACAAAAGGAAATAAGACTTAGAATTTAGAAGAAGAGAATAAACCTTGTACCTTATGCTTGAATGGAGAAGAACCAAATCTTTGTGTTGACCACTTCTTGAAAAATAGACTTTTGTGTGTTTTGAAGTATTTTTGTGTTAAGAAATCATCCTCCCCCTTTTATGATGGAATGAAGAGGTTTATATAGGTGTTGGAGAAGTGTTTGTGGTCACAAAGATGGCCATTCCCCGGGTCAAGCCAAGGCATAATGGTCTTGGGGGTTACAAATCAGAAAAGGAGGGAAATTTGGCAAAATCTGAGATTCTGGAAGCGGGAAGTGCGCGCTTCCCACCCCCCCCTATGGGAGGAGCACGCCTACCACAAAGGAGGGCAAAGGCGTGCGCATCCCAGCTTCAGGAAATTCATATTTCAGCCCAAAAGTTAACCCCGTTATGCAGTTAAGCCCCAAAACTAACGGAATTAGTCCAAAAACTTAACGAACATCACGAAAGTCAACGAAAATAAATGAAACAAAGACTCAAGGTTGACTTTACCACTTATTCAAATCCAAGACTAATGGAGTAAGTCAGGAACTTAACGAAAAGTAACGAAAGTTAACGAAAAGTAACAAAAACTTAACAGAAAAGAGGAAGATAGAGAATGTGTATGCAATCGGGACATGAGAGGTCCAAGGCGGGGTGTCTACACTGACCATCTTGGTAAAGGACGCAGATCTTTTAACAGATCGAACCTTTCCAAATACTTGTGTCATTTACTTACTGCATTTTACAATTCTGCAATTTAGTTTCAAGTATTGTTCATCTTGTTCTTTATTGATCATATTAATCTTGTTTGTCGTTTAGTGTTTGATCTTTCAGATTTAAGAACTGTTTTGAATTGTATTTGTATGTTCTCCACATTACCTAAGCTAAAATCTGACTAACTTATCTTTTGACAAAACTTCTAAGTCTACAACTTTCAAACTCAACCATTCTTGACCGCAAGTCTCTTGACCGCAACACTCTGACCGCATCTCACTCGACCGAAAATCCTTGACCGTGAGTGAGCTTCTACTTAGAGATTTTGTCAAAAACAACCTTACCTTATTTCTATCGAAAACTTCCGCTGTGCATATTACACCTTGACCACGTGGGTTTTACTTGACCGCAAAAATCAAGTTTGTAAGCACTTGGTTGAATTTTGAAAAAGGGTTGAAATTTTAAGTAGGCTATTCACCCCCCCCCCCTCTAGCCTCCTTTCTCATACCCTCGTTGTGTCTTTGGGACCAACACATGCCCATAGGTATTTTCGTCTACTTTAATATACTATAAGTATGGATTTCTTATTGGTTTTATTATTTACTTTCTTAGAAGGATTCAATTTTATAGTTTCCTTATTTGTTGTATTTAAAATTGCTTGAGAATCACTCCATATGTTGTATAAATATTATTTTATGAATAATAATATTTGAGTATTTCATAATATTCTTCTCTTGTACTCCCTCTGTCCCACCTCACGTGAGACTTATTTCCATTTTGGTCCGTCCCACTTCACTTGAGAATCCTCAAAATAGTAATCTTTTTATAATTTTATATTCAGTCTACCCCACCTACAGATTCTCTCTCTTCATATTCCACCACACAATTCATTCAACAAACCTACTATTAACCCTACTCATTCTCTCTCTTTATTTTCTACCACATATTTTCCTTATTTTATTCTTTTTCTTTAGTTATTGTACCGACCTCTTAGGTCTCAAGTGAGGTGGGACGGAGGGAGTATGATTTAACTTTGTCTCTCTACATATTTCATTATGGTATCAGATCCATAATTGTCTATTCTCCACCAAATATTTGCGGCATAACCTGATTGTTGCCCCACCTTAAACACCCTTAGCTTCTGCCTCTCACTATCAAAACTTTACAATGGCCGCCACCCGTTCTCGAATACAAAAATAAAAATAAAAAATGGCTACCTTCCCCCTACCCATATTTCAATCCCATAACTCTATTCAACCCTTCCGCCACCCATACCCTAATTACCATAACCCTTGGCTCAACCCCCTAAATTCTCACCCACCAATCCAACTTCATGAAAAACCCTTATATTTTCACCCACCAACGTAATTTCATGAAAAGCCCAATATATTTTTGTCCTTAGCTCACCATATTTCAATTAAAAACCCAACATCTTACCCTCCTTATAGGGAACTGCCAAAATTTCATGGCTTATCACAACTTCAATGAAAAACCCAAAACCCCACCCTCTTTGTAGGGAACTGCCAAAATTATCTTGGCTCACTAACTTCAATGCAAAAACTCAAACCCACAGGTTAGGGGGTGAAACCCTACTTACACAAGGCGACTTGATGAGACGGATTTATATATTTAATTCCTAAGATTCTAAAAGCTTAAAAGGTGATTTTTATGTATCTTAGATTAGTTTTATGTATTTTGGGGTTGTTATATATTTTTGAGGATTTATTGTAATTCGGGAGTATTTTAGTGTTTTTATATTTTTACCGAGCTAATTTATTTATGAGTTAAAAGAGATCACAAAATATGAGAAAGAAAGTCAACAGGGAAAGAGGAGTACTTGATAATTTAGTTAGGTTGAAGAATTAAATGGAAGATGAAATTGAAGACTTGACCCAAGCCAAGGTTAGAATCCAGCATGGGAGAAGGGGCAGGCCATCACAAGCAACAACGATAAAGCCAACAGACACCAGAAGACGGCCCAACACCACGATTGTCCTAACAAGGAGGCCAAACCAGCCCAACAGCGAGCCGGGCCAGTACGATGAGGAAGGAATTGCACGACCGGAGAAAACGACTCAGAGAGCGCAGAAATCCGTACGACCCATGAATTGAAGCAAGACTCGTGAAGGCGAAGTCGTTCCTGGTGCGTGGACAGTGCGGGTGCGTGTGACGGCAGGCTGTGCGCGTGGGAGCGTGTGAAAGCGCGTGGCCGACGTTTTTCAGCAGATTTTTATTGTTTTCTATTTTATTTAATTCCTTTTTATTCCTTATCAATTTAGGACTTTCCTAGGGACTTAAAATAGGTTTCTTTCATTGTTTTTCATTCTAGACTTTGACAACACAATTTTAGATCTAGGTTTTATTTCTTTTCCATGCAGATTTCAAGGCTTTGGATGATGAACTAAAATCCAAGCTTTGGGTTTGAATCTTGAACCCCTTTTTGTTTAATTTGAGGTATTTTTCTTTTTAATATTTGATCTCTATTCATAATTTTACTTGGGTTTATTATTAATTGATTGCTAGAGTTAATAGACTTGATCAACTTATTTATCCTTGTAATTGATTTTTTCTAGAATTTTCTGTGACTGTGCCAGTGTAGGAAATTTATAAGTAGTATCTTCACGATTTATGCATGTACCATGGTAAATTGTGAAGTGAGTAAAATTAGACGATTATCTATATGAAATAATTGTAGAAGGCGTTCTTGATCTTAGTTTTTTAAATATTGAATCAATTAATATTGAGATCTAGACTGTGCCAGTTAGATTGATTTATTAATTAGGGTTTCTAGTGAGTGTGCCACTGCTAGTAACTATTCTGAAAGAAGAAACAGAAATTGAAATAGATCTCGTGATCAAGTGAATAGGGTAAAAAAATGAAAAGAAATATCGAAGATAATTGAATAATTAGGTGGGGGACGGAATCAAATCTAAAGTGCTTTTTAATTATTGTTTTTGCTCAATTAGTTTAATTTCTATTATAGGATATTAGTTTAAATATAATATTTTCCCCCAATCTTGTCAAGTGACAATTACGTAAACAAGTAACCGTTCTTCGTGGATCGATTCTGGACTTATCCTAGCTACATACTTTTAGATCCTAGTCCAGGTTTAATTTGTAGATGTGCGATTTAGCCTATCACGACTCCACGTGCTCAACCCTCAACCTTCTCCCCAGGCCCGTACATTGCAACACAAACAAATACATATCCAACTACACCCGCTCGCTAGAGTCCAATTCGTCTCATTACTCTTCAAGATGGGAGTCATCCAATATCGTCCATCTTGCGGGTCATATTATGGATATTAAGTATCCTTCTTTACAAATAATTATATATTTCCTATTTGATTGTATTATTTACTTTCCTGATAGGATCACTATTGTATAGTTTTCTTATTTAATGTATCTAGAACTAGTGCCATTTAATTTCCTTATTTGATATATCTAGAACAAGTGTAAGTTATTTACAAAAATGTCATCGTCTATTTTTAAAACAAGTGTCAGTTATTTTTAAAAGACCCGTTTTTCCTATGCATTAAGAAAAACGTTTTTTTTTTTATAAGACCTACTATGTGTAAATAGTTAATGTATGAATCATAATATTTGATTCTTTCATACTATTCTTTTCTTTGTTATATGATATTCTTCTCTTTGTTATATGATTGACTTAAGTGTCTCCCCCTATTCTATTGCTAACATGAAATAGAGCTCTTTTCCATCCATAATGCTCTTTACTCGGAACAAAAAATATATTTTTTTAAGAAAATAATTATTGTTACTTTAAACCACCCACCCACCCACCCACCCACCCATATCCTTGTTACTCAAACCCATACATCCCACCCACCCACCCCACCCACTGAACCTCGCCCCGTACCACACCCACCAACCCACACCCCCCTCCACCTAACCCCTCTTCCATCCTACCACTACTCCATCTAATAATAGTTATTGGTAGTCGTATTAAAATTGTAGTTCATGATTTTTTGTATATATAAAAATACTTGATGTGCTCACAGAATTTACCAATTATTGGAAAATATTTTTTGATACGTTTTTTTAAAGTTTAAAAAATAGCTAAAAATATTTTTCAAAAGATATTTTTTACTTTTTCAGAAAACATTTTCGGAACTATTTCCGGAAGTAATTCCCCCCCCCCCCCCCAAACAAATGGAGCTTAGCATACAGTTCACTCAAAATATTTACTTGTGGGTTGAAATTCCTGAAAATATTTATGGGCCGGCCTGTCCCCTGTGAAGAAGGTCAACTCCAATATTTTTGGAGTGGGCTGGGCCACAAGGCCCATTTTGTTTGTTTCTTCTCCTATTCGGCTTAAGTTGACTTTTTTTTTTCCTTCTCTCCCTTTTTCTCTTGGCTTAAGTTAGACAAGTTTTTCCTTCTTCTCCAATCTTTCTTGACTTAATTATCAGCAATATAAAAGCAATATCTTTTGAGTACAATCATCTTAAACTCCAAAATATCTTTTCGCATTACCTCGTATTTCTTCCCTCCCACAATAAATGTCGCATTTTTAGCTTTATATATCAACTTTATTTAATTTAACCAAAAAATACTTAAATATAAGGCAAATACTTCTATGCGACCGTCTCACGCCGTGAGACGGGTCGCCCCCCCTTCCCAAAATCCACGTGTATGTTAAAAAAAAAAACCTCCAATAATTTTAAAATGCTATATCTTGAGATTTTGAAGTCATTTTTTAAAAAAAATACCGGTGTGTTCGTCTCGACGAGACAAACAAAACTACATAAGTCATGATATGGTTTGATTTTTTTAAAAAAAAACATAATTTTTAACACACAAAAAAATTGAGCTGCTCGTCATAATAAAATGTAACACTTTCTTATGAAGAAAGTAACAGTTTTGTCTTAAAAAAGTAACATTTTTATTGTAAGATGTAACAGAAGTTTCGAAAATAATATAAATAATTTTTGTGATTAGAAAAAGTAATAATTGAATGTAACACAGTGCATATATGATTGTAATATGTTATATAGATGAATGTAACAGTTTATAAGTTAAATGTTACATTTTTTTAAAAAAAAAAGTGTAAAAAATCATGTATATAATCAGATTTGCATTTGAATGTAAAACCCTAGAAAAGTGTTACAATTGAGACAAAAAATGTTACATTCATTTATTATAAAATGTTACATTAGTTTAGTTGTCAATCTTATGTTATCTATAATTTATTTCAGCAAAATTGTGGTAATTTTTGCAAAAAAAAAAAATGTTACATATGAAAAAAAATGTTAAATTTCCTTAAAAAAAGTGTTAATTTTGCTGGTAAGCAAAAAATGACAGGGAAAAAAAAAGAAAAAAAGGAAAGGGCTTGCTGGCGCCGTCGCACGGCGTGCGACGGTCGCACAACAGTCCACCTCTAAATATAATATTCCTCATGAGATTGTGAAATACATTTTTTAGTTATCATGTAGATTTTTGAATTGTCCTTAAATCTTGGTCAATATATAATCAAGTTTACCCAATAATCAAACATGCAACATATATTTCGGACGGAGGGGGGAGTATCCAATAACGCCGGTGAAATTTAGTAAATTCGTAAATGCTACTCCATCTTCTTAGAATTATTTTCCGTAATCATTCTTTATTCACAAACTTGATTAAATACAAAATACAAACTTGATCCCTACTCTAAGATATTGCAGCGCACCTGCAAGGCTACGGTAGAGAGTAGGGTCCGAGAAGAGAGGACCAGCCGTGGACGAACCAAGTTTGGGTTTCGTGTCGACCGGAGTAAGCGAAGGCTTACAAGAAGACATCCCTGCACGTTCAACAATCTCCGATGCGTACTTGCGTTGGCTAAGAAACAGACTTCCATTATGTCGGGAAACAGCAATTCCCAAAAAATAACTCAAAGGCCCCAAATCTTTCATGGCAAATTCAGAACTAAGTTGATGCATAATAGAGAGACGAAGAGAGTCGGATGAAGCAGTCAAAATAATATCATCAACGTACACCAGTAGATAGGCCATAGACGGACCGTTATGAAAGACAAAAATGGAATGATCGGACTTACTTTGAGTGAACCCAAGAGTGGAAACAAATCCGCAAATCGTCGATACCAGGCCCGAGGTGCCTGTTTGAGACCGTACAAGGACTTTTTCAGCAAGCAAACATGATCAGGATGTTTTTATCACGAAAACCCAACGGTTGATGCATGTAAACTGTCTCCTCAAGATTCCCATGCAAGAACGCATTTTTGACATCGAGTTGATGAATGGACCACTTCTTGGAAAGAGAAAGACTCAAAACTGTCCGAATAGTTACCGGTTTCACCACGGGACTAAAAGTGTCCCCACAATCAATCCCAACCCGTTGCGTCTTGCCATCCCCTACAAGGCGAGCCTGTGTGTCGCTCAAAAGAGCCATCGGACCTGTGCTTATGCGTAAATATCCACATGGAACGAATCACATTAGTGTTAGGTGGACGGGGCACTAACTCCCACGTCTTATTTTCAATAAGAGCAGTATATTCATCAAGCATGGCAACCTTCCAATTAGGGTCATGTAAGGCAGACACGGGATTTTTGGGAAGGGAGATTTGGCCGTGGTAACATTGAGATTGAAGGGACCTTGGGTTTATGAATTCCCCTTTGACTGCGAGTGACCGGCCCAGGACGAGAAACTGACACGGGCTGAGAAGGTGCAGGCCTGGCGGACTAAGGGAAGAAGAAAAAGGTTGGGCCGGCCCATCAGAAGCAGGAGCGGCCGGCTGGGCTGGGAAAACAGGAAGACCAGAACTAGCCGAAGAGCTTGGGCCAGCAAAAGAAGATACTAGGCTAGGCGAGGTAACTGGGCCAGTAGGGGGGTCACCATGATCATACGTAGCCCAATGATGAATAAAATGTGGAGATAGTCCATCATCAAGAAAATTATAAGAAGAAGGCGACGATCTTGGCCCAGAGGCAAAAAGAAATTGGTGATCATCAAAAATGACATGCCTATTTAGTATGATCTTGCGAGAAGCGATATCATAACACTTAAACCCACGATGATTAGTGGCAAAACCCAAAACACACACGGAGTTGACCGGGCTTGTAATTTATTGATGGTGGTAGAAGGGAAAAGGGATAACACAGACATCCGAAAACCCGAAGATGTTTATACAAAGGTTCCTTAGCATATAACACTTGAAGGGGAGATATATACGACAAAGACTTATTAGGCAAGATATTAAGAAGATAGGTTGCCATAAGTGCCGCATGGTGCCAAAGGAGGGGGGAATAGATGCATGAGTTAACATGGTACGAGCCATGTTATTAATGGTTCTTATTTTGCGTTCAGCAGTCCCATTTTGAGAAGAGGTATAAGGACAAGAAAGACGAAATGAAAGACCATTGTGCTTGCAAAAATTCCAAAATTGTGCATTATCAAACTCACGCCCATTATCACATTGAATAGTTTTAATGTCACGTTGAAATTGAGTTCTAATATACGCACGAAAAGAAAGAAAAACAGAATACACATCTGATTTGTTTGCAATAGGGAATAACCAAAGAAATTTTGAGTAATCATCTAAAAATAAAACATAATATTGATGACCAGCAGAACTCAAAATAGGAGAAGTCCACAAATCGCTATGAATAATATCAAATGGCATAAAAGTCTGAGATTTAGAAGATTCAAACGGGAGCTTAACATGTTTGACTAAAGCACAGGCATGACAAATATGTTTAACATTTGAAGTCCTACAATCTATGATTTTATTTTTTCTAAGTAAATCCACGATCGGAGCGCCAGGGTGACCCAACCGTTCGTGCCACAACGTGGAAGGTAAAGCAAGAAAAGCTGACGAAGATGAAGATACGGCAGGAGTAGAAGTAATAGGATAGAGGTCCCCCCGACTGTTACATCTCATGATATGCCTCCCCGTCCGGAAATCCTTCACAGAGAAACCAAACGGGTCAAATTCGACGGAAACAGAATTATCTGTAGTAAATTTTCTGACAGACACAAGATTTTTTACGATATTGGGAGCGTAAAGAACATTTCGGAGAGACAGGGGTGGATGGGGAGGGGTAAAATACTATGACCATAACCTTGAATTGGAATTGTAGAACCATTACCTACTACGATGCCATGCTTAGTGCTCAAATTGAAAAAAGGCGTAAGAGTACCTGACGAAGAGGTCGCATGAGATGTTGCACCAGTTTCCATAAGCCAGCTAGGTGGAGGTGGTGTGAGGCCGAGTGTGTGCATTGCTGCCTCGACATCAGTGGCTGATGAAGCAAGCAGCCAGAAGGGAGCGACTAAGCGTGTGTGCGGCCGTGGGCCTAGAATACCAGCAGGTTGTGATTTCGGCACAATAGGAGATCTTGACCAATTCCCAGGGTTAGCCGATATGGACACGGAGGAGGGACTGCCCATGGCCAATTCCATCCCCCACCACACGGCGGTTGCGGACCACTAACCTGTGGATTTCCTGAGCCCATGTAGACTGCCAAGCCGAAACAGAGTCAGCCCACCATTAACCTTGCCGCCTTTAGCAGTCTTACCCCCATTCTCCCATTGTGCTTGCCTTTACCCGTCCCTTTATTACTCCTAGGTGTACTGTTAGACGAGGTGGGAGCAAAAAAGGGACTAGGTAGAGTAGGACCAGAACCCGTATCACGAACAACCATGGCAGCAGCAGACATCGATGCTTTTTTCTGAAGACCTGCTTCTTCCAGAATCACCATGGAGCGAGCTTGATAAAACTGGGGAAGAGGATCGGTTTGTCGGATCATGGTAGCTACTCCATTGAACGCCTCCGTGAGTCCAGAAACCATTTGAAGAATGAGGCGGTCGTTGGAAACCGGAGCCCCAACATTCTTCAACTGGTCCGATAACTGCTTGAGCTGTTGACAATAAGAAGAGGCCGATGTGAAGGATTCCATGAGAGTGTGAGAAAACTCCTGCTCAATAGACACAGCACGGGAATTCTTGTTGTCATAGAAAATATCACGCAAACGATTCCAAGTTTCCATGGCAGTACTATCTGGTTCCATGATAGTATTAAGGAGATCAAGGGAAATAGTTGAGTAAATCCAACCCAAAACCGTAGCATCCAAAGTAGACCATAATTCCTCCTCTTCGTCCGTCGTGGGTACTTGCTCCTTACCTTGACAGGAGGAATGATATGATGAAAACCCGTACAGAACGAGTGTGGACCTTGAAGAGTTCCCGCCCAAGTAGCATATTGAACGTTCTCGAGTTCCAAGGTGACGGCCACATGCTTCTTGATGTTGGATACCGCTAGGGCTGGATGATAGAAATTCCTTCGAAGAAGAAGGCATTGCCAGGCGATGAAGAAGAGACGAGGAGAAGGGAAATCGGTAAACAAAAAAAAAAAAAGACTAGGCGCAGCGGAATAAAAAACCTAGGTCTCTTGATACCATCTTAGAATTATTTTCCGTAATCATTCTTTATTCACAAACTTGATTAAATACAAAATACAACTTGATCCCTACTCTAAGATAACTATCTTAGGTAACTATCCTTATCATGGGAAGTCCAATCTCTATACAATACTAGAAGATATGTATACTTAATTAAGGAGATAAATAACAATTATGTACAGAATAATATCCCTAAGATGACGGGATATATTCTAACACATCTGTCCCGGTTTAAGGTTCTTAGTTTGATTTTGCACGTTTATTAAAGAACCATGACAAACTTAGGTCAATAATAGTAGTGTGAGGAGGATATAATTGTCCATTCATATAGCAAGTAGGTTAAAAATAGATAGGCAAGTGATGGTTTTTTTGTAATATACTTATAAACTTTAAGAGGATAAGATTGTCCAAAAACACTATTCATACATACTTTGTTATTTAAAGAATAAAGCAAAACCTTAACTGGGATTTACTAAAAAGAAAAGTAAGAACTTTAAACTGGAACGGAGGGAGGTAGTACTATCTATATTACAATAGGAAGCAAGAATAACCGTTTTACAAAGAGAGGCTGAGATTGCTTCTCAAAATTTGATC
Source organism: Campanula takesimana (assembly GCA_026119855.1). Taxonomy (NCBI): domain Eukaryota; kingdom Viridiplantae; phylum Streptophyta; class Magnoliopsida; order Asterales; family Campanulaceae; genus Campanula; species Campanula takesimana. Next base: position 2,367,943 of record JAOWBW010000218.1, on the reverse strand, counting down.
GGACGGCCTAAGTTGATCCTAATAACCCACTCCCATGAAACCGTCAGACAGTTAACTCCCTCAAGTAACTTCCTCACCTTTGTTAACTAAAAGTGTATCTTTTCTCCCCCCACTACTCGACTTAAAAGTTAATGTGATTTTGGATATGAAAAAGAGGAAATTGAGTTGAGGTTAAGGGGTTTTATGTGAGAGGACAAAATTAAATGAGATTCTTTCTTCCTTTTCATACTGTCACCGTGCCAGTGGCACGGGTAAAAATACTAGTTTACAACAAAACGACGCTTTTCACATGCAAGTTGTACCACCCATGCGAAACAAATTATGGATCTAACTGCCAATTGAGATATTCTCCTAACAAACTTTATGTGAATTTATAAAGTTTGGAGGTTATAAATGATTTTTAAGAGCATCTCTATTCTTTAATGGACACCAAATTTTACCCTAAAACACTAAAAACGCTCATTACACACTATATTTACACCAAATTTGGTGTAAATGAATAGTGTTACCCTAAATTTGGTGTAACACTATTCATTTACACCAAATTCGGTGCAATAGTTTCATTTCTCAAATTTTGAATTAATTAACTTATATGTTAATAAATCATATAGCATATTTTACTCAAATTACAAAAGTAAAATGCATTAAAGTTAATTATAAAAACATAATATTACATATAATAAAAAAAAGTAACACAAATTTAATACAAACTTAAAGCATAAGATAGGGGTTAAATATTTATTATTTTTTTAAATTATAAATAGTGTTCTTTGTATCATCTCATTAAAATAGAGGGGTTAATATGTAAAAGATTAGATTTCAAGTATTGTTTGTGAAATAATGAAAGATAGTGGAAAATGAGTTGAAAGGGGAGTATTCTTTTTTAGTGTGAAAAATAGTGTTATACATTAAAGATTTTTTATTTTTAAGTATGACATTTGGTGCAAAAGTTACACCAAATTTAGTGTTCTCGCTGGGGATGCTACAAACAAAAGTTCACCAAGTACAGAAAATGAGTTGGATTTCATAAAGTATGGATATGGGAAAGAAGTGCAATGGTGGTCCATTAGGTGCAGAAATGGATGGTGGGTGTGGGGGGGGGGGGGGGGGGGGGGGGGGGGGGGACTGTAGACCTTACAACTTTTCCAAACTAAAATGACCCCAACAACTACATTAATGTTTCCTTAGATACACATGACAAAAGCAACTTTTTTTTGTGCATTTCAAATTTCAGAAAATTCCGAGAGAAATTAGTTTTTTCATAAGTTATAAAAAGTCCTTTTATAAATATGCAAACTTGGTATTTTAAGGCTTAAACTCAAACTTGATATTTTATTTTTTTTAGTGTTTTACTCACAGTTTTAAGGTCTATTTTTTTATTTTTTTTGAGCTTTTAAGGCCTAACTGTTTTAACAACTAAACTCGCTATTTTAAAAGTGAAACCATATTAAAAATAAAAATTAAAAAGTGGACTCTTTATAACTTATAGAAAAACTAATTTCTACCAAAACCTACTCTTTCAAATTAGTCTCACATTTGATCATATGATAGCATAACATGCGTTGCATTTTCGTTTTTATCAAACTGAAATTAAGTGTTGCATTTACATATAAAACATTAGTGTAGTTTTATCATTTCTAAGTTATGCACAAACAATTAAAATAATATTATTTTTAATATTTTTAAAATGTTAGCTTGTAATTATGAGATGCGGGAATTATTATAAACCCAAAATACTGTTAATCTTACTTATCAAATTAAAGGAGCAATTAGAAGGATCTTAGTTTCTTTCTAGTCAATTTTAGAATTTTTTTTTTTTTTTTTTTTTGTTTATTGGTTTCTCATTGTTGTATAGGAGTAGGTCAATGGCAATTATTTAGATTCCAACCGCCCTTATCATTACTTAGTCCATAATTTCTCTACGTGTAAGTACACATTATCTAATTAATCATCTTTTTATATGTTAAGTTTAATGCCTTTGAATTTTAGGACGTAAATTTAAGTGGATTAAATTAACAAGTTCGTAATTACGAGACAGAAGGAGTATGGCTAAGGCTTGTGGCAAAGGCCATAAAAGCCGAATGTTATTTTTTCTTGTCATGTGGCTAGCTCTTGGCTTGGCTAGCAGTTTTTCTTTTCAACAAGGAAAAGAGTCTCCTTATGGAAGTAGTATAATAGAATTAGATTAGGAATCAAAAGGGAGATAGGATCTGTGTACTCATACACGTATATATTTATACTTCCCTCCGTCCTAAATTAATCAGTACCTTATTTTATTCAGAAAGTGAGAGAGATCAATAATTCTAGATCTAGGGTTTTGCATAGCTAGGAACTTTGTGATCAAAGTTCATGCAAACATAGATTAGTGTGATCATATTCTTGTAATTGTTTCTCCGCCATAATAATATCTGTTTCCCTTTGCCCGTGGAGGTAGCCAATAGAGATTGGTGAACCACGTAAATTCTTCTTGTTATTTCTTGTTGTGTTCATTATTGTTGCTATCTCTTGGGTCTGATTTACTAACAAGTGGCACCAGAGCCTGGTTAGTCAAGGAAGATCAGGGCATTCCGCTGCGATAGAAAGAGATGGATTCCGGGATGGATCAGAAAATCGACAAGTTTGATGGGAAGAACAGTTTCAGTTTATGGCAGATCAAGATGAGAGCCATGTTGCGAAGACAAAGTTTGTGGGCTCCAGTGGCTACTGCAATCAGGGATCACAAGGATCCAGAAGGTAAGGCAGAGGTCGTTCCCACAGCAGAGGATTCGAAGAAGGCTGCAGACATGGTAGTATTGGATGAGAAAGCTCATTCAATGATTATCATGAGTCTTGATGATGAGATCTTAGCGGAAGTAGCGGATCAAGAAACAGCGGGAGGCTTGTGGCTGACGTTAGAGAAGATGTATTTGACGAAGTCTCTAACCAACAAGCTCTATATGAAGAAGAAGTTATTCACTTTCCATATGACTGAAGGTACGCCTATTAAGGATCATCTGGATCGATTTTCCGCTTTATTACTTGAATTGCGTAATATAGAGGTGAAAATTGATGATGAGGATGCTGCTCTAATTCTGTTGATATCTCTACCGTTGTCATATGAATCATATGTTGATTCATGCTTGAACAAAGAGAAAATTACTCTGGAGCAAGTAAAGTCTGGTCTGAAGACTAGAGAACTGCGCCGAAAGGCGAGTGGTACTAGTACAGAATCTCAGTCATCAGGTTTGACTGCGGAAGGCAGCAAAGGGCATGGTCGAAGGAGCGGAGGTTCTAGACGGGGTCCGAGACCTGGAGATATCTGTAGTTATTGCAAGGAGAAGGGGCATTGGAAGACCGACTGTCCCAAGAAAAAAGAGAGAGCAGCAGAAATCTGAGTCTGAGTCGACTGCTGCGGTGGCAAGCAGCAGTGACAATTTTGATGAGGATTGTGATTATGCCCTGGTGACCGAAGAAGAAACAAGCAAGGAAGTTGCATGGGTTCTAGATTCGGGAGCATCTTATCACATGTGTTCGCGCAAGGAGCGGTTTACAACATACGAGCAAAAAGATGGAGACCGTATTTATATGGCTAATGGATCGGACTGCGAGGTAGTTGGCATGGGCTCTGTAAGGGTGAGAACTTCTGGTGATAAAACTCTCACATTGAACAAGGTAAGACACGTTCCACAAGTAGCAAAGAATCTGATATCACTTAGTCGTTTGGACAAGAAGGGGTACAGTTTCAAGGGTGAAGGTGGAGTTCTGAATGTCTACAAAGGTTCAGATGTGATTCTGAAGGGTGAAAGAAAAGGTTCCTTGTTCATCCTCCAAGGTTCTGAGATTGATGAGGGTGTTGACAAGCAGGTGGAGCATCATTTTACTCTAAGCCGGAGTGAACTGGGCAAGCCACAACTAGAAGATCAACACACACCGGTGTTGTCAGTCATGGTTGGCAAGATCCAATGTCGACTGGATGGGCCACAATTAAATGACTGTTAGTTGCCCGTTGGGGTGATTCTGAGTGTCCGTAGGATACATTGCATGCAGAAAATCTGATTGTCCAGAGGACAAGGTTGTTTGTCTGGTGAGGCAAATTCTGGGTGTCTTGAAGATACATGGTGCACAAAATCTAGTGTCTTTGACGAAAGACAGAACTGAGGCAAAGGTTGAAAAATCTGGTACGAGGGATGTAGCTCAAGGTGGAGGCTATGTCGGAAAGCTCGTGCATTTGAATTATTAGGGGAGATTCAAAGTCAAGGTGGAGATTGTTAAGTTTAATGCCTTTGAATTTTAGGACGTAAATTTAAGTGGATTAAATTAACAAGTTCGTAATTACGAGACAGAAGGAGTATGGCTAAGGCTTGTGGCAAAGGCCATAAAAGCCGAATGTTATTTTTCTTGTCATGTGGCTAGCGGTTTCCAAGGAGTAATTGGCGTTGACTTGCTCTTGGCTTGGCTAGCAGTTTTTCTTTTCAACAAGGAAAAGAGTCTCCTTATGGAAGTAGTATAATAGAATTAGATTAGGAATCAAAAGGGAGATAGGATCTGTGTACTCATACACGTATATATTTATACTTCCCTCCGTCCTAAATTAATTCAGTACCTTATTTTTATTCAGAAAGTGAGAGAGATCAATAATTCTAGATCTAGGGTTTTGCATAGCTAGGAACTTTGTGATCAAAGTTCATGCAAACATAGATTAGTGTGATCATATTCTTGTAATTGTTTCTCCGCCATAATAATATCTGTTTCCCTTTGCCCGTGGAGGTAGCCAATAGAGATTGGTGAACCACGTAAATTCTGTCTTGTTATTTCTTGTGTTCATTATTGTTGCTATCTCTTGGGTCTGATTTACTAACATTATAATATACCAATCCAACCAACTATTATGACATTAATATCTAAGAGTAAGAGCTATGGTATATTGGTATGTTTTTTCTCTAAATCAATGGTGGAGCCGGATTTTTTTGTCAATTGGGTCAAAGATGTTAGAATTTAGTATGCAACGATCAGATTAATCAGGGCAATCACGTAAGTATATAACAATATCAGATTAAGTCAAAAGCAGAAACGTACTCACAAGAATAGGATCCAGGAAAGACAGAAACAATAAGAGAGTTAGAAAGACTTATCAGTTTAGATCGAGTCGCCTGTAATAGACTCTCTTAAGAGAAACTATTGCCCCCTACTGGTGCGGTTGAGGGTTGCGGAAAATTCCTCCGAGGATGAAACGATCTCAGGAACGTACCAGGAAAACTTCGCACGAACAGGTACCGATCCACTTGCGACTGCTGTCCCACTTCGCCGGAATCTCACTTCTCAGATCAACCACATATTACGAATTTAGAGATAACAGTTTATTGCAATTAATTGCGTGTGTATAAACTGGTATAGGGATCGTATATTTATACTAGTATTAAGTCGGTTTAAATTTTTGAGAAGGACTCTCAAACCTATCCGACTTTCAGTTACCTTTTCTTGAAGGAAAAGAAACTATATAGTTAGAGTCCAGTTAGGAAACTAACTGACCTAACGATTTTGTCAGTGACCATTCTGCAAATATTGGAAACTTCAAATAAACTTTGTCCAAAAAGATACGCCCTCGAACCATTCGCGCTTAGCCCGAGCCCGGCCGAGCGAGCGTGTGAGGAACGGTTCAAGTCCACCTCACATGGCACTTCAACCACCCATTCCAATTCCATGTGGATGGCACAAAAAAGCCTTTAGTATTCCAAGCAAAGGGGAAGGTTTGCTTTTTCTTTCCCATGTGGGATGGCAACCAACCAATTTCATCTTTGGAAGTAAAAGTCTCTTAAATGGCTATCCTTAAGGTCTTAGAACTATGGATTTAATCCATCATTTGGCTTGCACCAAAACACCAATATTCTTCATGGTATAACATACTACAAGTATAAACATTGACCAAGGTCAAAGTCAACGGGACCCACCAATGGGGCCCACTCAAAGTTGACCATTTCCAAGCCAAATTTCCAACAAAAGGTTGCACGATAAATATTTTAAACTGTAAATCATCAATGGGGTCAAAATCAAAATCTAGTGTATTATTACATTCATTTCAAAAGGGGTAAATTTTAACAAAGTGCGCTAAACCCTCAATTTTTTGTTAATTTTGCACTAATAAATTTTAATTTAAAAAAAAAAAATACCAATGGGGCAATTGCCCCCTTTGCCCCGATGGTAACTCCGCCACTGACTAAAACAATGAGGGGTAAACTGAATATATGTGAGACAGTGACTCAATTACCCTTATAGTCCTCTCTGCTTTTAGATCGTGTTCGAGTAGAAAAATAAATATAAAATTGTGTACCCATTTGTGCCCAAACGAATGTTCAAAGTTTATTTTATCTTTTACTTCCTTATAGAACTAGAATTTTACGCATGTGGTGCACACTGTAGTGTGATGGTTTTTTAAAAAGTTATTTGTACAACCATAGTGTGACAGCCACCATAATATTTGGTACACTAGAAAAAATAGCCAGAGAGTATCTGTGAGTCACAAAAAGAGCCAAGTGAGTGCTAGCCCTTGATGGTGTCCTTAGGGGCATTCCATGGATGGGTAGAAGCATGTCTAGGGTTTTATATATGATAGGAGTGTTTACATGGAAAAGTGATCTCCTGCTATATAGAGCAGTAGGCTTTATTGTAAACAGACACAGATTGTGATATTAGTGAAATATCCTGGCTTGACAGTGCCCCCAGATGTAGCCATTGTTATTGACGAACTAGGTTAACAAATATTGTGCTCTTTTCTTGTTGATTACTTTCATATTATTTCATATGCATGGTTGTTGTGTCTCGCCATTATCAGAATTGTATGGACATCAACTGCACGAATATACCACAATTCACCAACACATAGAAATAAGGATTGGATAAGTATCATTTTTCTACTAAGGTACTCCCCCTGTCCCAAATATGAACGTTACTCAGTTTATTCAAGAGAAAATTCTTAAATGAACGTCTAATTTTTTCTTCCATTTAACTCTTGAGCAAGAGGAATACTATTCTACTCAAAAATATTCTCAAAGGGTAAAATAGTATTCCATTTAAAATGGTCATTTCATTTAAATAAAATTGACAAAAAATGAATTGCATTTAGAAATATCAATATACACAATATTTATTTTTTAATGTATTCATGAAATGTAATTATCTCACTCATTTGTTCAGAATAGCTCATGACAACGAATTATATACCGAAATTCTGAGAAATAAAAACAGGGAAATATTTATGTGTGTTTCTTAAAGAGTGTCAATGATGATAGTGTTGTTGGAAAAATTAATATTTGTGAAGGAAATTGTGCAGGTCTCTTTTATTAAATAATAATTATAAATTGTGGTTGTATTTGTCCAAATTGATATTTGGAAAAATAAAGATATTAAGGCATAATCAAGTGGATTATAGTTGGAATTTTAAGCAAATTTTGTTCTACAAAAATTGTTTCTAAAGGCGGACTTCCCGTGAAACTTACCGCTCGAGATATAGATTACTCGAGAGAGGCGGGTTTCATAGGAGGAGGTTGACCTCTTAGAAGATGTATTTTGGTAGAAAATGATTTTGCTAGAAGAAATTTGCTAAAGGCAAATTAAGTGTCCAAAAAGAATTAGTGTTTCACTAATGTTTGGATTGTAACATCCTTAGCCTTAATATATGACTTAATATTGTCATTTGTAACTACCAAAAGTAACTACCCATGTTAATGTCATATTGAATGGGTGAGTAACTACCCATGAATATTGTATTGAATGGGAGAGTGAAAAGTCTTGGAGTTACAATTGTGGACAATATATATAGAAGTCATCCCCAATTGTTGGAATAATAAGAAAAAGGGTGTGGAAAACACTTAGAGAGAAGAAAAGAATTAGAGAATGCTAGAGAAAACAAGTGTTGAAAAATACTTGTTTTTTGATCAAGAAAGCATGATGATATGAGATAGTACTCTAGGTACTATTTGTACATGAAGAGAAACACAAAATTCTATGGTTAGAGTTTTGTATGTTATTATCTTCTTCTAGTATTTCTCCTTCTATGTAATCGATTGTGATAACGTCCAAGCACAATTAAATTCGCCGGGAACTCAAGTGCATGAGTGCCCCCGGTCCGTCCGTTCTATCCTGGGAGACGTTTGTCCGTGAGTACCTTATGGCAACCTCAATGCAAAAAATCAATGGTGAGGGGGAGAATAAGTCTTAAGGAGAGTGTGACTAACGCATGGCTCGGACAAATCCCTACAAAGGAACGGTTTGATTTAGTTTTCTTTTATTTTCCGTTTTTGTTTGTATTTTGTATCTATAATTGTTTCCCTTCTTCCCCTCGTATATTGTTATACAAATGTAAATTTTCTAACAAGTGTTAAAGAGCGTCTAGTGTTAGAGCTTCAGCAACGGAGCTCTAAAAGCTCCACTTTTGTTGGGAATTTAGTGGTACCCCGTTGCAATCTAGATAAAGAACAACAAACTCACAAACACAATAATGAGAGAATCACACACACAAGAACACAAGAATTGTTTACCCGGTTCGTTCAACACATGAACTACGTCCGGGGGCAATTGCCAAGTCAATATATTATTACACACCTTCTAATATGTTGCTACGATGTGTCCTAAGTCGTGACTATGCTTATATAGCAGTACAAGGAAGATCTAAATCAAATTAAGAAGAGATTGTGTCAAAATAGGAAACAAATCAGCCCAGCCGCATACCAGGCGCCCGCTTGGGTCTAGGCGAGCGCCCGCTTGAATTAATTTCCCCCGCCTGGTCCAGGGCAAGCGCCCGCCTGCTCCTCCGCCAGGAACTCCTCCTCCGGTTTGAACCCTTTTTGATCTCCACCAACTCCCCCGACTTAGACTCCTTTTCTTCCTCATAGTTTAGGACTCCAATCCTAACAATCTCTCACTTGGAGACTAAACTCATAAGCATAGAAACACCCATCAACTCCCACCACGGTGTGAAACCTTCGAACACATTTTACCCCCATATTGACTTGACATTACCGAGCCTCCCGCTCAAGTACTAAGGCGAGATGAAACCAAGCGACGTTTCAACCTCTCCGTGTTAAATAGTTCTTGCCTCCCCAAATCAGCTTCTACCTTAATTTCTCTCCGCAAGTCTAACTTCGCCTTCTCCCTCCAGACCCACCTTCCTCGCAATGCTTCCCCTTGAAACTTGGACACACCTTGTTTCTTGCATCGTCTTCTCTTGGCCTGAACACGCTCTCTGTTAGGGCACTTGGACTTCCACACTGCGTTGATCAACTTTGTGTCCTTCTCCCCCCTAACATACTGTTTCTTGATGTCTCTCTTTTCTACACTAATAGGCCGGTTCTTTAGCCTCTTGCTCCCACCCGAGCGAATGTTGACATTGTAGGTAGAGTACAACATCTTCTCCTTAACCCCATGAGCTATCACCTTAGCTCCTTTTGTGATTTCCCAAGACCCACCCATGAAGGTTACCCCATACCCCTCATTGTCAAGTTGTCCCACAGAAATCACTCTCCTCCTCAAGTCCGGAACATGCATCACATCGTGCAATTGTAAAACAGCCCCGTTAGGTGTCTTCATCATCATAACCCCCTTACCTTTGATCTTCAAATGTTGATCATCACCAAGATAAACAACCCCAAAATCTCCTGGTGTGTATCGCTCCATTGTTTCTGCATCCCCACTAGCATGACAAGAAGCTCCAGAATCCAACACCAATCTTCACCCGACTGCTCCTCTCTTAGGATTAATACATCTCCATCATCCACCACGTGTGCATCACCATCCTTATCCGGACAGTCATAACTGATATGACCCATTGCGCCACAATTGTAGCACTTGACCGGCTTTTTCCCCTTTTTCGGTCCTCCCCTTCCCCTATTTCTCTCCACCCTAAGTACAGCCCCAACTGCGGAAGATTCTCCCCTTTTCTCTTTCCTTCTCAACTCCTCTTGAAGGATGAGATCTCTAACTTCCGTATACGCCAATGGTGTTTTCGACGTACTAATCGTTGTGACAGTTACCTCCCAACTATCTGGCAACGATTTTAGTAGAAAACATGCTAACACTACATTGGAGAAAGTAATATCAACACTTTTCAATTGGTCCACCATACCTTTGAAACTGCCGATATGACTTGCTGTTGTCTGCCCCTCTGACATCTTCGTATTCGCAAACCTATTTATCAAATGCACCTTATTGATATTAGACGGCTTCTCATACATGTCTGACAGCATATGTAGCAACCCCACAGTTGTCTTGGCCTCCATCGCGTTCCGTGCAACGTCGTCGGTTAGAGCGCTCCTCACCGCTCCTAACGCCTTCCGATCTAACGTCTCCCAATCCCCTTGTGACATGTCTTCGGGTTTATCCTTTAAGGGTTTATGAAGATCCTTACAATAAAGGTAAGCTTCAACCCTTGTCCTCCAAAACGTGAAATTCACACCGTTGAATTTCTCGATTGAGTTCTTCATCTTGATTGCTTCACAAAGTCCCCAAGAACATGATTCAAAATTTAATCAACTAATGAAACTTTGAATCCTGCTAACCAAAGCTCTGATACCAGTTGTTGGGAATTTAGTGGTACCCCGTTGCAATCTAGATAAAGAACAAACCCACAAGCACAATAATGAGAGAATCACACACACAAGAACACAAGAATTGTTTACCCGGTTCGTTCAACACATGAACTACGTCCGGGGGCAATTGCCAAGTCAATATATTATTACACACCTTCTAATATATTGCTACGATGTGTCCTAGGTCGTGACTATGCTTATATAGCAGTACAAGGAATATCTAAATCAAATTAAGAAGAGATTGTGTCAAAATAGGAAATAAATCAGCCCAGACGCATACCAGGCGCCCGCTTGGGTCTAGGCGAGCGCACGCTTGAATTAATTTCCCCCAGGCGGATCACTCACTGTCCACTTGAGCGCCCGCCTGGTCCAGGGCAAGCGCCCGCCTGCTCCTCCGCCAGGAACTCCTCCTCCGGTTTGAACCCTTTTTGATCTCCACCAACTCCCCCAACTTAAACTCCTTTTCTTCCTCATAGTTTAGGACTCCAATCCTAACAACTTTGGCGCAGGGTTGGTCTCCATCGATAGCGTACGCCCAATCTTGCTCCAAATATGGCGCAAGACTTGGTGTTGCGCTATAGCCTTTTTTTTTCTTCTTTTAAAACACTCTTACGTCTCAAAATTATTTTCTCACTTTTTATTATTAATACAAAGATATTGTGAGTAATAAATTTATGTTAATATAATTATCATAATCAAAATTAGAAACTTGTTATTAATACAATACACCATTATAAATACTATCAATATTAATTTCTAAGTGTTCATTAGAATAATTAAACTAATCTAAAATTGTTGTTCAAAGTACCGTTGTACAAACAATAAAAGAGTAGAAAGATCATATTTTGAAATGAGGGAGTAAATGTTTTTATTGAATAAGGGATGATTGAGACCAAATAAAAAGTAGTATTGGACTTTGCACATGCATCTGGAAAAAATATTTAAGCATGATTATCACATTTTCAGCTAATGTAATGAACTACACCAGTGGGATGCCAGATTTCAACTTGCGTAAATGAAAACCTTTTTCATAGGATACAGTCTACTCCCACTATCCCGCCTGAAATAAGATTTTAGTAGTTTTTTTTTTATACTTTGATCAAGTAATTTAAATAAAATAATTATCATACTATAAATTTTGAAATCTTTTATTGAGAGTATTATTAATCGTGATTCAATATCATTTTTTTTTTTAAAAAAATAATTGATTATCATATTTCTTCAAATGATTTGGTCAAACTAAAGTCAAGTTTACCAAAATTCTATTTCTAGCGGGACGGATGGTATATAACACATGCAATTAGTCGCAATTTAATCACGAAGTCTTAAGTAAAAAAACGATTGAGATGTAATTGGGTCTAAGAAATACTTATTAGAACAATTTTTATCTTAACCGATTATTTCAAAAATAATTCCCCATAGCCTACATTATCGATGAGCTGGTCGTATGAAAAACGCGTTTTTCGTAAAGAAAAATTATTTTTTAGCCGCAGGCATATAAACACACATACATTGATTTCACTGGCACTTTTTTACACTAAGACTAACACTTTTTACACTGACACTTCATTATACAGGCATTGGCGCTGGCACATTTTTACACTAACACTGGTATTTTCTTTACTCAAAACTGGCATTTTTTTAACACTGAGACTTTTTTATACTGACACTGTCACTCTTTGCACTGTCACTTTTTTACACTAACGCTGACACTTTTTACACTGTCATTTTATATTTATGTGCTAGCACTTTGTACACTGGCACTTTCATACACTGATACTGGCATGTCAAAAACACGTTTTTTTAAGCTTAGAAAAAATGCGTTTTTTGTGAGATTTTGGCTTCATTGATTACAGAAAAACAACAATAATTTTTAACATAAGTAGTTTTAAATTTATTTTTCACAGATTCAAAACATCCAAAATGACGGGTTGATTTCCATTTTGGAAAAATGATACTCCCTTTGTCACACTAATTTTTTTAATTCTAAATATGTTTTCATAGTCAACGTGGTAAATAAATTGTTTTACGATTTCAAAATAATATATATTTTAAAAATATCTCAAAAAAGATTTTATTCTCTACAAAACTATATTTTAAATTTTTTTGATCAATTATTTTTCACAATGTATTTTTATTTGCAAATTGAAAGTTTACGCAGTGAATGACAGAATATTTATAAACATTTGCCCCTGTATTGGTAAAAATAATTTTCAAAATATCTCTCAAATATAGAAACAATAAGGGCATGTTTGGTAACCCAATTAAGCTCTTAATTTGGAACACTTTAAGAAATTAAAATATTAAGCTTGTTTGGTAAGGAAAATTTCAATCACTTAAATTGTTAAAATTATCTTAAATTAAACTAAGCTATTAATTTTGGCAAATTCTCGTTTGCGGCCGTCTCACGCCGTGCGACGGGCGCGTGAGCCGGACGCGCCATTTTCCACGTGTGTTAAAAAAAAATCTTTAAAATGCTATATCTTGAGATTTATAAGTCAAAAAAATATATTTAAAAATACCGTTGTGTTCGTCTCGACGAGACGAATAAAACTACATAGGTCATGATATGGTTTGATTTTTTTTTTTTTTTTAAACATATTTTTACACATAAAAAAGTTTGAGGTGCTTGCCAGCTGAAATGTAACACTCTGTTCTGATAAAAGTAACACTTTCATCTTCAAAAAGTAACACTTTTTCTACTGTCAAATGTAACATCAATTTTACAAAAAAAAAATTTGTTTGCATTTCAATTGTTACTTTCTCAATAAAAAATTGTTACATTTCATATATAATGTTACATTAAGGAATATAAACTGTTACAATTGAGAAAAAAAATGTTACATTCATTTTTTATAAAATGTAACATTAGTTTAGTTGTCAATCCTATGTTATTTTCGGAGAAAAAAAATGTTACATTTGAAAAAATGAGTGTTACATTCCCTTATAAAAAGTGTTACATTAATTTAGTTGTCAATCTTTATGTTATCTTTATCTATTGTAGCAAAATTGTGGTATATTTTTTTTTTAAAAAAAGTGTTACATTTTGAATAAAAAAGTGTTACATTTTGTTATAATAAGTGTTACTTTTGTTGGGAGGAAAAAAAGTATGGGTGGTACATTTTGAAAAAAAAGTGTTACATTTGAAAAAAGAATGTTACATTCCTTTATAAAAAGTGTTACATTAATTTAGTCGTTAATTATTATGTTATCTTTAATCTATTGCATCAAAATTGTGGTACATTTTTGAAAGAAAAAAAAGTGTTACATTTGAAAAACAAAAGTGTTACATTTCATTATAAGAAGTGTTACTTTTGGTGGGAGGAAAAAAGGTTGTGGGGGCAAAAAAAAAAAAAAAAAAAAAAAGGTATGGTCGGCGCCGCACCCCATGCGGCCGCCGCACCAGAGACCTTCTCATTAATTTTAAGCTAGTATGGCAAGTCTTAACAAGGTAAGAGGAGGGAAGATAAAGAAAGGGAATGGGTTCAAACCCACTCATGAACATTTTATTTGTTTATTTAATGTTACTTTCTTTTGTAAAAATAGTTTATTTTTTCATGCAGATTAAATATGATAAAATTAAAATGAAATTATTTTTATATTATAAATTTTTATAATATTTTAGTTGAGTATCATAATTAAATTTTATCAATTTTTTTGTCAAAGTTTAGTAAAATTGATCAAAATAGTGAAGAAGAACTTAATTAATGTGGTACAAATGAAAGTACCAATAAAAATTGTTAAAATATTATTATTATCGGTCTAAATAAAATATAATTTGACAAATAATATTTTTGAAATATAATTATTTATTTTAAGAAATATGATTATTAATTTTTAGTATAAACAAAAAGAATAATCAAGTAAAAGAGATGAGACTAATTTTTGAGTGATTATTTATAATTTTGATTAAATTCAGATGTATATAGTTTGTCAGTACCAAACAAACTAAAGTCTTACAAAATTCAGCAACTTAATGATTTCAGCTCTACATTTTCAGAGCTTAATTTTCAGCTTTACCAAACATGCCCTAAGTGTTCATTTTACGAGAAATTGACTGAAGAATTGGGGCAATCATGATATTATTTGTATTGGAATAAATGTCATCATTTTTTTTGTACGTTAGTAGGAATGAACTTTTAGGAATAAATTTACATTCTTTTAGTTATCCTAATAAAATTATAAAACTTGATATTAGTACACCGTTATAAATACTATCAATAAAAATTCAAATTTTATGATCATTAAATTAAGTGAAAATCTAAAGAAAAGCTTACACTCGTTTTAGTGTAAAACTTGTTTTCATCTCTTAATGTAAAATAAGTTTTACACATCTCTTAGTGTAAAACAAGTTTTTCATAAGACTGACTCTTAAATAAACTAAAATCATTACTCAAAGTTTCTTATATTCGTACTAATGTATAAAAAATAGGGATAGTATCTTATTATACGTAACATTAGCAATGCTAGGGACATAAATAAAGTCACAAAATCTTACTCACAAAATGAGTTGACAATATTTTATTGATTGCAGTGATAATGGACCTGTTACACTCTGATTTAAAAAACTAATAAAATCATTAGGCTAAGCATTTTGTGAAAAAATTATGTGCCTATTTTGTAAATTATTCTTCTTCTCAAGCATGTGCAAGTAGGAATGCGACCCCTTCTTCATGGTTTAGTCGTTGCTATCGGCTATCCTATCAAGTTGCTTTTGCCTTCTTTTTTTCTTTTCTTAGAGCAACGGCCAATACATTTTAATTAACTACCCCCCAAAAAAATGAAAAAAAGAAATAGGAGTGGAGGACACATATTTACACTAGGCTTCACAATTTCACCCTACAATATACTAGACTGTATTAGAGTTGTATTATAATTGTGTGCTTTAAAAATTTAATTGGATGATGTACAAGTGCACAACTATAAGTTCGTATAGTTTTATTAATAAATATTAAAAATTAGTCAATTCATCGATTTTAACCGTTTTCTCTCTCAGAAAAACTTCCTTCCTCCATTGCCTTCGTCTCCATCTTCCTTTTCCCAGATTTCAATTCGTTGATCTACTTTTTATTTGTTTAACTTAACTTGGTTTGTTGTTCAAAAAAAAAAAAAAAAAACTTAACTTGGTTTGTTCATCTGATTTTCCATCTTATTCCTTCCTTTTTCCATTTAAGTCTTCATCATTTCTTGAAGAAAACTTCATCTCTTTCTTCTGGTTTTAATCCACAATAACACAATTGTTTGTAATTTCAATGCAGAAATTATAAACAATTGTGTTATTGTTTTCTATTGTAAATTATATATTATATAATAAGAATCTCTCCTAAGTGAGAGCCGTTGTATTCTTTCCTATGTGAGAGCCGTTGTATTCTCTCCTAAGTGAGAGCCGTTGTTTTCTCTCCTAAGTGAGAGCCTATTTTGGTTTTGTTTGTTTATTTGATTGTTTGTTTTATTTTTCTTTTCAAAATTGCGACGATTCTAGCATTTTCTCACAATGAAGTGAGTTCTGATGTTCTAACTTCACAAAGATTGTTCGGAAAGTTTGAGATGCTTGGTAGGCGTTTTCTCGCCAACCCGGATTCTGAATATCTCGTGCTAAGCGCAACATTTTACTCGAAGGAAGATTTCGTAAATGCCAGATTGAGGCAGTCTCCAAGTTTCGTTTGGAAAGGGATTCGTACGTCTCAAGGTTTAGATATTAAATATAATTCTTGTAAGTTACGAAATAGAACTACTATTGTAATTTTGAGTGAGCCTCCAATCTTTGTGGTGTGCCATCTCTTTTTTAATTGTGAATGAAATGAATTATCGTAAGAGTTCTCTATATTTAAAAACAACATGACGGTGAAATATACTCACATGTTATACACTTTTAAACTTTTGATTTTTCAAATATGTAATTAAATATGATGCAGGGACTACATGGTAATTTTCGGTCCAAAAGTGATGATCTCGGAATGACACAAAATTTGGCGAGGACATTCGAAACGGGCTGGAGATATCAAATCATTGCTTTGCGATGAATTGACCGGATTTTATCCATCCGGGGTTGTTTGAGGGGCGAAAACATCATTTTAGTGTTTTTAGGCCTTTTGATTCAGTACTTTTAGTCTTTTTTAATTTCTTTTAATTAAGTAATGTTAGTGGGGCAGTTTCTAGGTCATGGGTAGTTCTTGTATATATTGCTGGGAATCATGGATAGTAGGCAGTTTTTGGTTTTATTCAATGAAATTTAGTTTCTCTCAGAAACTAGTCTTGTGTTTTTGAATTGTCTTTTCAAGTTCGGTCATTCTCTCTTAGATTCTGCATCAAAATATTATTTTAAAAAAAATATATAATTAAAAAGGGCAATGCTAGACTTACAAAAGAAGTTTACAAAATGAAGGATATAAGATGTGGTGGGATATTTCATTGGTCACATCGATAGTGGACCCGACACACTCCAATTAAAAACACCAACACAATTATGACACCTCATTTTGTAGACTATATTTTTGTACTCATTCTTTTGTAACTTTATTATTTCCCAATTAAATATGATAAAAAGATAAAAATACCATTTACGAACAAAAACATTTTGAATATAGACAATAGATTGGAAATCTTTTTAAGACCAAATTTGGCAAAATCTACTCTTGATCAACTTTAATAAAATTTAATTATTTATTTAGGCTTCGTGTGGGTAGTAAAATTAATGTTTTACAATCGAATAATGAAACTTAATGTATATTTTATGACACGAGTTTTTCATGGCATTCAAAGTGGTGGGATCAAACACCTTTCCCAGCTTTACAGACGTTCCCTATAGGCAATATGTGATCACTTTTTTCTGATTAATTAAATTATTACTCCGTATATCTTTTCACTCATTTGTTTATGTAATTAAACATTCACTAGTAATTCTTTATTTAAATAAAATATAAAAATATTTATTTTTATTTTTGAAGAAATATAATTATATTCATGAAAAAGGTAAAAACAATATCTCAATGTAAATCTCAATGGGGACGAGGTGGAGCCACATGAAGCAAAGGAACGACTCTACCCTTTTTGTCTTTTAAAAATTTCAAGTTCATAAAGACTTAAATCTACAATTTAATTGTTATTTTTTGTGTTTCAAAATGAATATTTTATTTTATTCTCAATAAATAATTTAAACCTCATTTTAAGACGGGGTTACTATTTTTCATAATTTAAAGAAATGTTATTATTAAACTAATACTTGATTTCACTTTCAACTAAAAAAGTTAGATTTTGGGGAATTTACACATATGTTGAGATAATAGATGAACAAATGTCTATACTAATTTAAGGGACGCTAAAGGTTTTTGAAAATTTAGTAGTAAAAATATATGAATACTTTGCTACAATATGAAGAACAATGGTAAAATTATTTAGGATAAAATTATTTAAAAATCAAGTATTAATTTTTTTACTTTTGTAAGAAAATAAAAAAATATTTTGAAATGCAAGTATATTATTTTACATTTTATATTTACAATAAAATTATGTTATCATAGTTCTTCTTTTCAATTTGGAAATTATCTATGGGTGTACGACTTTACTTTTTGGCCATTCAAATATACATACAGTCCAAAAAAGAAAAAATTAGTGTTAATTACATTCTACTTTTAGTACTCATAATCGAGAGTTGATATTTGACAAAGACTTGGATGAGACCGTCTCACCTTGTGAGACGGATCCACCCATCGATCATGCCCACAATCCGCCAGTCTAGCCCGCCCAACTGTCCTCTTTGACCTCCCAGCGCGCGACATGTGTCACCTTAAAAAAAATCCAATAACTTTAAAATGCTATATCTTGAGATTTTGAAGTCAAAAAATTTTAAAAATACCGTTGTGTTCGTCTCAACGAAACGAACAAAACTAGATAGGTCATGATATGTATTGATTTTTTTTTTTTTAAAAAAAACATACTTTTTAATACACAAAAAAATTGAACTGCTCGTATCCTGAGATGTAACACTATTTTCTGATAAAAGTAACAGTTTCATCTTCAAAAAGTAACACTTTTTTATTGTCAAACGTAACAGCAGTTTTGCAAGAAAAATTTAATAGTTTGATAGTTTTTGTGGTTAGAAAAAGTAATATTTGAAGTGTAACAAAGTGCATATATGATTATAATTTCTATATAAATGAATGTAATATTTTTTTTTTAGTAAATGTTACTTTTTTTCTTAAAAAAAATAGAGTAAAAATTCATGTATATAATTGGGTTTGCATTTCTATTGAATGTAAAACTCTAGAAAAGTGTTACAATTGAGAAAAAAAAGTTACATTCATTTATTATAAAATGTAACATTAGTTTTAGTTGTCAATCGTATGTTATCTTTAATCTATTTCAGCAAAATTGTGGTACATTTTTGAAAAAAAAAATGTTACATATGAGAAAAAAGTGTTACATTTCTTTATAAAAAGTGTTACTTTTGGTGGCAAGCAAAAATGGCAGAAAAAAAAAGGTTGGAGGGAAAAAAAATAAAATAAAATTGGCTTGGCTAGGCTGTGAGTCGTCTCACGCCGTGAGACGGTCTCACAGGAGTCCGCCTCTATTTTAATTATTTTAATGCAATCTACAATTCGTTTAACGGTTTTTTTAACATGTATCCTTAAGGTACATATTAAACTTTTAAATAAAGCAATTGATATTTTACTAAAATTATTTTAAGATTCGTTTTTATATTTATTGATTTTTTTTATTAATATATGTAAACTCACATATTAATGAAATATATAAATATATTGATTACTTTATTTAAGGAAACGAATATATTAAAATAAGTTTAATAAATACATTAATTATCTTATTTAAAATCTTAACATATGCCTTAGAGTATATATTAGAATATCCGTTCTTTTAAATACTAAGAAAAGAACATATCCTTAATGTATGTACATTTTTGAACGAGAAAATTTTGGGAGAAACTAGTTTCTCCATAAGTTATAAAAAGTCCTGTTTTTATAGAGGTTAAAGTTTAGGGTTTAAGGTTTAGGGTTTAGGCCTTTTAAGGTTTAAGAAGGGTTAAAAAACAGGACTTTTTATAACTTATGGAGGAACTAGTTTCCTCCAAAACCAACTCTTTTTGAACACATGTAGACTATACTCCCTCCTATGTCTCAATTTAAAGTTCACATTTTTTTTTAATTACATTTCAATTTAAGGTTCATCTTTTATTTTATAATCTTTATGTCGCAACTTACGGTTCTTAGTTTGACTTGATACGGGAATTAAAAAAATGTTGTATGTAAAGTAAAGTAGGAGAGAGAAAATGGGTAGGAGTTTTTGTTGTGAGAATGATAAATGGGTCTCATTATTCATTTTAAGTAGAAAAGCAACTAAAAACCTTAGGTTAAAACAGACGAAAAATAAAAGTAAGAAGCTTAAACTGAAACGGATGAATTACTCATCTTACACGGTGATTTATGTTGGAATATAAATTAACGCAACGAGTAGATTAACCACATAACCAACGGGGCAATCAGGTATTCAACAGTGTAATCGCAGTAAAACCAACAACGAAAGTAACACGCAAATAAAGCATACTAAAACAATAAGAAAATTAAAGAGCAAGTTAGAAACTTATCGGGGTTGATCGAGTCGCCTTAGGAAGACTGCCCTAAGAGAAATTATTGCCTCCTACTCGTGCGATTTCGGATACAGACAAATTCCTCCGAAGATAAAACGATCTCAGAATATGTGTCAGGAATGATGCACACAGACACAAATTCAACTGCGGCTCTATCTCATTCACCTGAGTCTCTCGCAATTTCACCATGAATTAAGGATTGTGAAACCACTGGAAAAGATGTCAAGTAGATAAAAGAGAATACGAGTAACCACCATGAAAACCAGAATGAACGGAACGGAACAAAACTAAAGCGTGGACACACGCATGGAACAACCATGAGTTGCCCACTACGATACTGTTGCACCGTCCGTATCCTCTAAGTTGCTGTGAAAACCCATCAAGAATACCCTCTTGATTTTTCCTATTCTCTCTTGATTAACCGTGACATCTCTCCAATATAAGTAGGATTTACTAAGTTGATCATTAACTAGGTTTTAAACTCTCTCCCAGTAAAATCTAATGGGTTTTTGATTTTCTCAACTATCTCATAAAGAGAGAGTCCTAATTTGACTACTTTAACTAATCCATAAATGATTAATTATACAAGTCAAATTATAGTCAAATTTAACTAGTCAAAGTATCCTAACTAAATTAGGACTACTTTCTTTAGTTAAACTACATGTAATATTAAACTAAATAAAACTCTTAAACACACATAAACTTATTTAATCATAAAGATAATTCGAATAAATATACTTTAATTAAATTGGATAATGTAATCCAAAATAATATTCTTAAGTATAAAATATCCTGAGATATCTTTAACAAGAAAGTTTATTATTTGTACATCTTTGAGCTATGGATTTTACCACTAAATGGTTTATATCCCAGTTTAACATTACAACTTCAATCACCCATATTAGATATAAATATTTCCAACAATCCCCCACAAATCCATAGTGAAAAGACGAATAGAGACTATCCATGTCATGCTTTCAGTAGAATGGTACCTTCCGGCTTGAACCGCTACCTAAGTTAGTCAACGCAAACCCCCACAAGATCAAATGAACGGGTGTCTTGAATCTGATGCCTTTGGATGTAGAGGCCTTTGTTGGTAACAACACGACAAAGGTTCTGATAGGTCCTCCATCGTAAATTTGACACATATAGGCCATACGTCCCGATCCTCAATCATGAGTGCTTTTAAGGAATAACCCATTTTCTCTAGTTGTGGCCAACAACAACACTCACTTAGCTGGGCCTCTCCAAAGATGTACTGCTAGCATCTTGTCTTAAAGACTTGATCCCATTCAAAGTTCTAAAAAAACTTTTACTAAACTTGCAGTAATGAGCACCTTCCAGGTTATTCAGGGGACAAACTCAGACATAAAATATGTCAATCTGTTTTGGTGCTCCGATCCACCCTGTTAGGATTCATTGTTAGTACACCCACCTGATTTGATTGACCCATTCCACGTGTCTTTTTATGGACTTTAGGTTTACATGTAATGAAGTTTTACTTCAATTTTTAGACAAGTCCATTTCTAGATGTTTTGTAGTTAGGCTGAGTTATGTTCGGTTGATCCATAGCGGTTTAGTGTCCCTCAAGCCGCCATCTTCAACCGCCAGCATGGTGCCTTAAGTCTTTCATCAAACCGCAGTTTGTGTCTTTGATGAAACCGCATTTCAAGTTCATTCATGAAACCGCACATGCATCTGGTGGAACCGCCGACCAAGATATTGAAGAAGTTATTGCTGTCATTTACTCCTTGAAGACAAACATTCGCTTTTCAACCGTAAATGAATGACTGGTGACTTGTCCTTAAACTTCAAGTCATATTTCAGTTATTCTTGGAATGTCGGTTTGTCTCGCTTTTTGAAAAGTTACCGTTGTACTTTTCCAACAACTAAAAGGACAATGTCAGGTAGTGATCCAACAACTTCCTGCCACAAAGCAAAAGCAAAGGACGACAGTGACAGGTCAACCAATGGGATTGTGACAACGCATAAAACCGCCATACAATGACTCACCTCTTTGTCCAACGGTCACTAATGCCTTCACTATAAATAGCATTCATTTCTCAACAATGAAGGTTGCTGAGCTTCAAAGAGAATATCCCAAGTATTCAAGTTTGCTTTGAAGATTGAAAACCCAGATATTCATATCTTCATCATCTCCTTAGCAAACCCAGAGTTCTTCATCAAAGCTTCAAGCCTTCAAATCATCACAACTCAGCCTTGCACAGAAAGTAATCACTTGCTCACCATCACTTAGATATTTTGAGCTCTTGATTTATTTCCACACTACACACCCGGAGTATATTTTCTCATAGATTATATACCTCGAAAACACAGGTTGTTATAATAGCATTGTTAGGTTAGATTGTTTATTTAGAGTTTGGATTCGTTTGTAATCTTGTAAAAACTCCTCTAAATCAATACAAGTCTAGTAGCTATTAGAAAATCCTAGGCTAACCACCTAGGTAGAGGACGTAGTTCTTTCAAGAACGAACCTCTTCAAATTGTGTGTCTTTGATCTTTAATTTCTGTCTTGTCATTTACATTTCTGTTTATGAGCTTTACTTACTCTTATGAGAAATGACTTGATAAATGATTTGCATACTTCTGTGATACTTCAGTTGTGCCTTGTCAGTTGCATCATTCCATTTTCAACCACTTAAACCGCCCTACTCTTTATAATTCAGTTTGGCCAAAACCGCAAAACTCCGCTGTGCATTTTATCTGAGCGGTTCTAGTGCTTTAAACCGCAATAGACCAAACTGATAAGCACTTGGTTGATTTTCAAGGGTATTTCGAAAAAGATTTTAAACCGCTATTCACCCCCCCCTCTAGCGGTTCTATACCCTTGTTGCCCTTTGGGACCAACAAGTGGTATCAGAGCATATCCACCAAAAATTATTTTACAAGCTTAACCGCTTGGGTGCTGATCCAATGGCAAACATAAACTCCCATATGATGCAGACATCCAACTCTAATCACTTACCAATTCTTAATGAAGATAGTTTCATCTTCTGGAAAGATAGGATGAAGAAGCACATGATATCTGAGGATCGCAGATTATGGACTGCAATTGTAAATGGACCTTATGTCCCAATGAAGGCTAACCCTGATGCAGGTACTGCTGGACAAACCACGGAAATCAAGAAGCCGGAAGCTGAATGGACCGAAACTGATCAACGGAATGTGGATTTTGATGGTAGATCTATGTCCATGCTTGTATCAGCTATTGATCTAAGAACTCACTCAAAGTTTCTAGATTGCAATACCGCAAAGGAAACATGGGATGGCATCATTGACTTTCTGGAAGGAGATGACGACACCAAAAAGAACCGCCTCTACCAACAGAGAAGGCTCTTTGATTACTTTGTCAAAGACCCAAAGGAATCTCTTCGCCAATGCTATGAGCGGTTTGTGGAAATTGTCAATGTATGTTTCTCTCTAGGGCACAAGTATTCCAATACTGACCTGAACATGAGATTCATGCAATCTCTTGGTAGCAAATGGCTGATCAAAACTACCAACATTGAAGACAACAAAGATCTGGAAGCTCTTGATCTTCGTCATCTTTATGCCATGCTAAGGGTATTTGAATTCAAGCTTGAGGAAGCTCATGAAACCGAAAACAGATTCAAGTCTCTTTCTCTTGCCGCTTTCAACAATGCCACATCTCCAGTTTACAATCCAGATCACCATCAAACCGCTTCTTTTGATCCAAATATTCCAAGATATATTCCTCAAACCGCACCTCCAGAGTATTACCAACCGCCTCATCAACCTTACCCTCAACATCATCAACCCTATTCTCAACCTCAGCAATCTCATCAATCCTACACTCCATCTCAAAATTCCCAAAGTGTAGCATCCAGTTCTACTCAAGTTGACTTTGATGACATGGATGATGACGAGTTTGCTCTCTATGTGAAAAACTACACCAAGTTCAAAAAGAACAGAGCTCAATTTCAGTCAGGCGGTCTTGCAAAGTTTGTCCCTCCAACCAGATTCAACAAAGCAGCTGATGCTAAGAAAAAGGATGATCTTGTTTGTTACAACTGCAGACAACCAGGTCATTTTGCCTCAAGTTGTCCCAAACCGCGCTATGAAGCCGCTCCTGCCAAGAAACCGTTCAACAAAAAGTTTTTCAAGAGAAAAGGAATGGTTGCTGAACAAGGAGAACAACCATTAACATGGATAGTGATGGAGCGGTTTACACATGTATTATCTCCGCATTTTCGTACTAATTTCATCAGCTTTTGGTTGTAATCTAGTTTAGATTGGATGTATTTTTGGTCTTTTATGATTTATGGAACTTTGTTGGATTTGTTATGTTTTAAGATACTGTGTAGTGTATTTTGTGTGGTTGCAAAGTCCGTAGGTTGTAATTTGTCGAAGACTGATTATTGTTCGAGTCAAAGTCAAAGTCAAAGGTCAACCGTGGTCAAGCAAGTCAAAGATGTGAAGAAAAGAAGAAAAAATAAAGAAAGGCTGAAAAGTGTACCAGGCGCCCGCCTGACCAAGAACCAGGCGCCCGCTTGTTATGTGGTTTGAAGGACCAAAGTTACTGGCCAAATAGGCGCCCGCCTGGGGTCTACCAGGCGCCCGCTCGGTCGTTCCGTACAGAATTCGGGTTTTCCTTGCCAGACGGGTTTTTACCCTATTTTTCCTACTTTTGGCCCTAGTTTTCTCTATGTATAAATATTAGACTGCAGTATTTTATTTCTTTATGTATTGTTTTAGGTTTTATTCAAGTTTCAAGTTGTAAACAAGATTTGGGAGATTATTCATCATCAAGCTTTTATCCAGGTTTATGATTTTTAATTATATTCTTGTGTTTATTGCTATGTCGATGAGTAGCTAATTTCTTTATTCATGGATTGGGAGTAATAACTATCAAATCTCTTTGCTAACTTGGGCTTAATCAAATATTAATCTTGTTCTTGTTCATAAGAATAGAACGTAATTAATTTAAGGAGTTCATTAATATGACTTGATATTCGTGGTCTTTAAATCATCTTGGTTTAGATTGTTTCACTAGCGTGAATAATTTAGATATTGAATCATATTCTTGTGATTAGATTTAATTGAGGACTTCGCGGAAATCAAAAGAATTTAAGATCAAGTGTTCTTAAGAACTTAATAAATTGTTTTTGTGTGTTGTTGACTTAACGGAATATTTCACATAGAGATAATAATAGGGTTGCAATCCGGTGATCAGACCGTCCCAACTCTTAAATAAGTGAACGATTTCTTGAACAAGTTTAATAGTCTTTTTCATAAAGTAGGATAGAGAGGAGATAGTTGTGAACCCCAATCCGTGAATCTTAGTAATCTTGAATTAAATCCTTGTTTGCTTAGTGATCTTTAATTTAGTAATTTATTTTCATTGTTTAGTAGTTAATTTAGGTTAATCAAAATCAATCAAAAAAAAAACCCTTTGGTTCGTTGCACTAATTAAATTCACTTGTCTTTCCAACAAGTCTCTATGGGATCGACCCTCGCTTTCGCGCGTTACTACTACAGTAACTAGTGCGCTTGCTAGGTATTTTATTACTTGGAATTTTATCCATCAAGTTTTTGGCGCCGTTGCCGGGGACTTGTTTTGATTTACAAGTTAATTTAATCGGTGTATGTTTGGTAGGCGTTCATTGAACCCCGAGTTGGTTCCTTTGGACGATAATATCGATAGACTTGACAGGGGCATTCCCCCTATTTCTGAGTCTAAGTCTGAAGCTTCTGTCACCGAGACAGAGGTATTTTTAAGTGAATTTGAAACTTCTTCCACCGGGGGAGATGAAATTGAAGTTGTAATGGCTAATCCCTTAATGAAAGAATATGCTAGGCCTAAGGTTGACACATCGGTGTCATGTATTGTCCTGACTGAGGCCGCTAAATCTTATGAGGCGAAGGGGCATTATTTCAGTCAGTTGCCCAAGTTTCAGGGTCTTCCCGCGGAAGACTCTTTGAACTTCTTGAGAGAATACATGATGATTATATCAGGATTCCCTGTAAAAGAGGGGGTTACTGATGAACAATTAAGACTTAAGTATTTTCCTTTCTCTCTTCAAGGGGCAGCTAAAACTTGGCTTATGTTACTTCCTGCGAGGAGTATCACTACATGGGATGGGTTACATGATGCATTCTTAAAGAAATTTTTCCCGCATGCTACTTTGGCCACCTTTAGACAGAAAATCATAGGGTTTACTCAAGAGGTAGGTGAGCCATTTCATGAGGCTTGGGATAGGTTCAAAATGTTGCAAGTGCAGTACCCCCATCATGCTTTTCCTGAGGCCCTTTTACATCAAACATTTTATGGTGGGTTAACTGCAGCAGACCAAGCTATGGTCGACAATGCAGCAGGCGGCTTTCTAGGAGCCAAAACTGTTGACCAAACCCAAGAATTATTTGAGATGTTGGGGGCCAATTCGCAAGAAAAAGGCTCTAGAGGGAAACCTAGGGGAGTGCATGAGTTGAGTGGTATGGATGAGTTCGCTAGGCAGGTGTTTTTGTTAAACCAAAACATGGCTAAAATGAATTCTAATATGTCTTCCTCAAGTGCTAATGTGGTATCTGATTTCTGTGCTAATTGTGGATCTAACACTCTTGCTACTAATGGTTGTCCAGTTGTTGCACAGTTTGATTCTGAACAGGTAAATGCGATGCAAGGGTATCCCCCAAGGCAAAATCAAGGTGGTATGTATTCTAATACTTATAATCCAGATTGGAAAAACCACCCCAATTTTTCTTGGAGGGGTAACCCAGGAATTCAGTACCAGCAGCAGAAACCGCTATATCCTCCTCCCCCACAAGGGAATCCAGAACAGCAGCCTAAGCAATCACTGGAGGATATGATGAGGACCATGATGCAAGAGCAGCAACAAATGAAGATGATGATGGAGCAGCGTGAAAAGCAGCAGGATGCTGTCAACAAAAAGCTGGAGACCCAGATTGGTCAACTAGCTGTGGGTCAGCAAGGGCATAAACCAGGTAAACCAGGAACCTTCCCTAGTCAAGGGGAGCAAGCCAAGGCCATTATGACTCTGAGAAATGGCAAACAGGTAAGTAATGAGGTATGTCCTAACTCTCATTCGGAATCTACCGAACCACCTGTTGTGTAGAATGTTGTTGGTAAGAGTACTAATGGCATGGGGGAAATTCCTGTTACTGATTCTTCCACCCCCAAGCCATATGTACCTCCTGTACCGTTTCCTAGTAGATTCATGAGAAGTAAGCTGGATAAGCAAATGTCTGATTTATATGACATGTTTTCAAAAGTAAACATTAATCTTCCTTTGTTAAATGTCATTAAAAATATCCCAGCTTATGCAAAGTTTTTCAAAGAACTTAACTCCAGGAAACCCAAGTATGGGAATGATGAGAAGTTGATTATGGGAGAAAGTGCTAGTGCTGTGGTACAACAGAACCTCCCACCTAAATTGAAGGACCCTGGAAGTTTTAACATTTCTATATCTATGGGGGACTCTAAAAAGGTGAAGGCAATGTTAGATCTCGGTGCTAGCATTAATTTGTTACCTCATCATTTGTATCTTGAGTTGGGTTTACCTGAGCTACAACCCACCACAATGACCTTGCAATTGGCTGACCGTTCAATCAAGAGGCCATTGGGAATTGTGGAGGATGTTTTGGTGCAGGTAGCCAATTTGATTATCCCTGTGGATTTTGTTGTGCTTGAGACTGTTAATGGTGTTGGGAATAGTTAGGATTCTCCCATATTGCTTGGGCGTCCATTTATGGCTACTACTAACACCATCATTAATGTGGGTGATGGGACTCTATCTATGTGTGTGGCTAATGAGAAAATAAAAATATCTGTGTTTGATGTCATGCAAAGTCCTTTAGATGATGAGTCTTGTAACTGTGTGGATATTGTTAAGGATTGTGTGAGTGAAGTCTTGTGGCATGAGAGAGAATGTGAGGAGTTAGAGTCTTTGTTGTCAAATGGCGGTGAGAAACTTAGGGATAATGCGGATGTTCAACTGATGGCTGTGGAAAAGGCCGACGAACACCATCCTAGTGATGGCCCGTTTCACCCCCTAGGCCACTTCAATGAGAAGTCGGTGCCTTCTATTGTAACCCCTCCAGCTCTTGAGCTAAAAGCCCTTCCTTCCAATTTAAAGTATGTTTTTCTTGGGGAGGGTGAGACTTTGCCCGTGATAATTGCCTCAGATTTGACCATAGAACAAGAGGTCAAGTTGATCAGAGTGCTTTGTGAGCACAAGCAGGCCATAGGGTGGACCTTAGCAGATATTAAGGGTATAAGCCCCTCCATGTGCATGCACAAAATTAATCTCATAGATGGTGCTAAGCCGTCTAGAGAGAGACAAAGGAGGTTAAACCCTCACATGGAGGAGGCGGTTAGGAAAGAGGTCCTAAAATTGTTGGATGCAGGCATTATCTATGCCGTTGCTGATAGTGAGTGGGTGAGCCCGGTTCAAGTCGTTCCAAAGAAATCGGGCTACACGGTCACCACTAATGAAAAAGGAGAAGAAGTGCCAAAAAGGGAAGTGACTGGTCTGAGAATGTGCATAGATTTGCGCAAACTGAATGCTGCAACAAAGAAAGATCACTTCCCTTTGCCCTTTATTGATCAGATTCTTGAGAGGTTAGCTGGACATGAGTATTATTGTTTCTTGGACGGTTTTTCGGGGTATAACCAAATCCCCATTGCACCAGAGGACCAAGCCAAGACCACTTTTACTTGTCCTTTTGGCACATTCGCATTTAGGAGGATGCCCTTTGGGCTTTGTAATGCACCTGCGACCTTTCAAAGGTGTATGACATCCATCTTCTCTGATTTGATTGAGCGATGTGTCGAAGTCTTCATGGATGACTTCTCGGTATTTGGGGACAGTTTTGATGGGTGCCTAGAGAATTTGACAATGGTTTTAAATCGTTGTTGTGAGACAAATCTGACCCTTAGTTGGGAAAAATGTCATTTTCTCGTAAGGCATGGCATTGTGTTAGGACACTTGGTGTCAAACAAGGGGATTGAGGTAGACAAGGCTAAAATCGATGTGATTTCAAAATTGCCTCCCCCTGTGTCGGTTAAGGGTGTGCGAAGTTTTCTAGGCCATGCAGGTTTTTATAGGCGTTTCATAAAAGACTTTTCAAAAATTTGTAAGCCTTTATGTAACCTGCTAGCTAAGGACATTGAGTTCATCTTTGACCAAGAGTGTTTAGAGGCCTTCAATCTGCTGAAGGACAAGTTGACGTGTGCCCCCATTCTATCCAGCCCCAATTGGTCTCTACCATTTGTGATCATGTGTGATGCATCAAATTTTGCGATTGGGGCTGTGTTGGGGCAAAGAGTAGATAAATTACCTCACGTGATTCATTACGCAAGTAGAACTTTAAATGATGCACAACTGAATTACACTACCACTGAAAAAGAATTTTTAGCAGTTGTGTTTGCTCTTGAAAAGTTTCGTTCTTACTTGCTTGGGTCCAAGGTGATTATCTACTCTGATCATGCTGCACTTAAATATTTGCTGAATAAAAAGGATGCTAAACCTAGACTTCTTAGGTGGATGCTCCTACTGCAGGAGTTTGACATAGAAATAAAGGACAAAAAGGGGACCAAAAATGTGGTGGCTGATCACTTATCTAGGCTAGAGAACTTTACTTTTACTAATGTGATAGATGGTGCGATTCCGGTTAATGAAAATTTTCCGGATGAGCAACTTTTTGCGTTCATATTCAAGAGCCTTGGTATGCGGATCTTGTGAATTTTCTTGTTTCTAATATTATGCCACCTAACTTCACTTACGATCAAAAACGAAAGTTTAGATCGGATGTGAAGCATTACAATTGGGATGACCCTTATCTGTGGAAAGTTTGCCCGGACAAGATAATTAGGAGATGCATTCCGGAGCATGAGCAAGCTAGTGTGTTGAGATTTTGCCACGAACTCCAATGTGGGGGTCACTTTAGTGGGCAAAAGACCGCTAGAAAAGTATTGCAAGCGGGTCTATATTGGCCCACTTTATTTAAAGATGCTCAAGATTTTTGTGTGAGGTGTGATAGATGCCAAAGGACTGGCAATATAGGAAAGAGAGATGAAATGCCCCTAAAACATAATTTAATTGTTGATATTTTTGATGTGTGGGGTATTGATTTTATGGGTCCTTTTCCCCCTTCCCAAGGCTACTTGTACATTCTTGTTGCTGTTGATTATGTGTCTAAATGGGTGGAAGCAATTCCTACTCGGACTAATGATGCTAATATTGTTTGCAAGTTTGTGCGTGAAAATATCTTTGGCAGGTATGGAGTGCCGCGCGTCATCATCAGTGACCAAGGGACGCACTTCACAAACAGAATGTTCAATCAAGTGCTAAAAAGATATGGGGTGGGTCACAAGTTGGCTACGGCTTATCACCCTCAAACATCGGGCCAAGTGGAGGTGAGTAATCGCCAAATCAAGGCGGTGCTTGAGAAAACGGTGCGTCCAAATCGTAAGGACTGGGCTGACAAATTGTGTGATGCACTGTGGGCTTACCGGACTGCCTACAAAACACCCATTGGAATGAGCCCGTACCGGATTGTGTATGGAAAAGAGTGTCATCTGCCAGTGGAACTAGAGCACAAAGCATATTGGGCAACCAAGCAGCTAAACATGGATTTGACTCTAGCAGGGGAGAAAAGATTGCTTGACGTGGATGAGCTTGCAGAGATGAGGCAGGATAGTTATGAGAGTGCAAAGTTATACAAAGAGAGGATAAAAAGATATCATGATAAAAACCTTAAACCCAAGTTTCTCAAACCGGGTATGAAGGTCCTTCTCTTTAACTCTCGCCTCAAACTTTTTCCCGGAAAACTGCGTTCAAGGTGGACGGGTCCTTATGAATTGGTTCGAGTATTTCCCCATGGAGCTGTAGAGCTTAGAGATTTGAAAGATGGGACAACATTTAAAGTGAATGGACACCGAGTGAAGCCTTATTATGAGGGGCTATCTATTATGGAAGACATCAATGAAATTGATGTAATTGAGTTGACAGACCCGAAGGGAGCCACTTAATATTTATGTAGCATTATGTCAAGCCAAAGACTTAAAACAAAGGCGCTTGTTGGGAGGCAACCCAACCAGGTATCATTTTTATTGCTTTTTGTTTTTCCTTTCAGTTTATCATCATTTTTGAATTGGGAGTGTGTTGTTCTTCAATGCCATGAGGACATAGCATGTTCTAAGTTTGGGGGGTGGTGGTATTCATAAAAAAAAAAAAAAAAATATTTATGTATTGCTTTCGTGTCTTTTATTTCTGGGTTGGTTCGAACTACGGTGACCTGAGCTCCTTATTGTCCTAGGGAGAACGTAGGCAACGAAAGTGCGGTCAAAAGTTTGGTCCGTGTCATCCTTCATGGATCTCTCTGAGTTTGTGGGTTTATAGGGGAGTGTAAATAGTGTCACCCTCCCAAAAGATTTTCATTTTTTGAGTCATTTTATTTTTTATAATGGATATTACGCTTGTGATGTTTGTTTGTGGTGATGTGCAGGAAATTAATTCAACCAAGTGATGGAGCGATCAAACCAGCAAAAAAAAAAAAAAAAAAAAAAAATATTATTGCTGGAAAAATATACCGAGCGCCCGCTTGGTGGGATAAGGGCGCGCGCCTGTTCAAGTGCGGAAAAAATATGAAGTTTCTGGGCAAACAAGCGCCCGCTTGGTGTCTACCAGGCGCCCGCCTGCTTGCCGATTTGAGAAACCATCAGCTGGGTTAAATCGGGTTTTGGGGGGTTAATAACATAAAAAAACCCTTCTTCCCCAATTTCTCTCCCTCTCTAAACCCTCTCACCGGCCTCCTTCCCTCTCTCCCTACAAATCTCTCACCCTCACCACCCACAAACCTTCAAAATCACCTCCCACCATAACCCTCTTCAAGGAGTACCAAAGATTTAGCCTCCATTCATCCTAAAACCAAGGGTTTTGAAAGGAATTGTCAAGGTTGAAGGAAGGAGAATTTCGAAGAATTGAGAGTTTGTGTTCAAGATTTGGGGGTAATTGCAGAAGAAGAAAGTGTTTGCAAGGTTGACGGTCATCTTCTCGGATCATCTTCTCTGTCTCCGGCGAGATTTTCCGGCGACCTCCGGCAAGATTTTCCGGCGAGTCCGGGTAAGAGCAATTTACTGATTAAAAATTTGTTAGAGGTTGTTGCGGTTGTTATCATGCCACCAAGACCAAGAGTTCGAGGACGTGGTCGTGGTGTTCCCCCACCCCAAATTGAGCCGGAGTTCGATAACACCCGTTTTGTATCCCTGGACTCCCAAAATTATTTTGATAATAAACAAAATAATGGGGTAACGGTGGAGAGAGGTTATAACTTGACCAATTGTGGGTTGGATGCTATCATTGAACAGTATAATTTGAGAAGATTATTGGCCGTGCCGGCCCAGATGGGGTCGAAGTTGCTTGTGCAAGAATTCTATGCTAATTTTCATGCAGCAACTGAGGCCCCCAATGTTTGGGTTCGGGGATATAATGTTGATGTGACTGCGACGGCTATAAATGATTTTTATGGGTTGTCAGATGCGGTGGCAGAAGGGGAATGTGCGTATTGGCAGTTGAAAAGGAACCTTCAGAACATGGACAGGATGGATGAGACCTTAGCTTTATTTGCAGCAGAGTTTGGGGTAAATATTGACAGGGGAAATATCCGGAATGGTTACTTGTTTCACATTAGTGAGTTGAGGCTGGACCTAAAGGCATTGTATCGCTTTATTTGCGAGAGGATCATGCCTTCTGCTCACTATCAGGAGGTTCATTGGTACAGGGCCCCTTTGCTCTATGCCATGATTAGGAGGATGCCGATAAATATCGGGGGCATCATGCGTAGTGAAATGGGGGTACGAGCGAGGTATTTGGAGAACAAGAATTATTTGTTCCCCATTATGATCACTATGATGGCACAGAGGGCAGGGGTGCCTATGGAGGGGTTCCCCAGACTGTTAGCTCCTGGCACTACCGTGACTAAAGCAACAATAGAAAGTGGGAGAGTGCAGAGAGCCCGGGTCCCAGCTCCAGCTCAGGCTGCTGGCGGTCAGGCCGCTGATGATGAGGAGGTTGAGGATGATATCCCAGCAGATATGACTCAGAGAGAGATGAATTACTATCTGTCGGGACAAATCCAGGGATTAGATGATATGTTCCGAGCTTTTCAACAACAACAATTTATGGCGAACTATCAAAGAGAGCGGAGGGAAGAGGAGAATGATCAGAGAATTCAGAGGATGGAGGAAGCATTATATGCCAACATTCGGGAGGATCAGTACTTCCGACAAAGAATGATGGCACATCATTTTCCTGGCGAGCGGTACCCACCGTTGAACTACCCTCCACCACCTGAGTATGTTCCACCTCCGCCACCGCCACAGCATGGATGGAATGCTTGGGATGATATCTTTGGACCGCCACCGCAGTGAGGAGCTCGAGGTATTTCCACTCCCCGTGTTTGTTTTTATGCTTAGTTGTGACGAGCATTGGGGACAATGCTCTATTTAGTTTGGGGGGTGGTGGTATTGGTTGGATTGGTTGTTGATTGATGCACATTCTATCACCTGTTTTGCTTGGTTGGATTGGTTGTTGATTGATGCACATTCTATCACCTGTTTTGCTGTATGATTGAAAAAAAAAAAAAAAAAAAAATTGAAAAGAAAAGAGAGGCTAGGTGAAAACCCGGAAGGGCGCCTAGGCAAAAGGAGAGAAACTGAGTGATTTTTTTTGTTTTTGCTTGGCGTGGCGTCACAAGGGAGGTTTGGAGTGATTGGGTAGGACATGTTTGGTGTAGGAGGTTTGGTTAGAGGCGAATAGGATAGAAAATCCTCATGTTTCTTGTTGGAGCCATAAGGGGGTGTTGGAGTTTATCATGAGGTAAGTCATTGCTATTTATTATGGCTTTGATTTTTGTTTGAGGGATGATGTAGTGTAAGATAAGCGTGGGGGAAACGTAGGACGTTTTAGATCCCCCTAGCTTTTTGAGTGGGCCCTAGTTGGATATGCGTATTATTTTCTTATTATTGGAGTGCTATCAATTAGGGCCATTTGTTATGAATTATTTGTTTTGGGGAGTTATAAGGAGCGGAGTCCTTTTCACTCCGGTTGATTTTCTTTATTTTGTTTTGGCTTTGTTTGATGGGAGTTGTAGAGGAGATAGGTATCATTTTCCTTCATGCTACGCTTAATAGACCGGTGTTTAGATGTGGGGTTAGGAATATTACTCTGGGACGAGTAATGGTCTAAGCGTGGGGGAATTTGATGGAGCGGTTTACACATGTATTATCTCCGCATTTTCGTACTAATTTTATCAGCTTTTGGTTGTAATCTAGTTTAGATTGGATGTATTTTTGGTCTTTTATGATTTATGGAACTTTGTTGGATTTGTTATGTTTTAAGATACTGTGTAGTGTATTTTGTGTGGTTGCAAAGTCCGTAGGTTGTAATTTGTCGAAGACTGATTATTGTTCGAGTCAAAGTCAAAGTCAAAGGTCAACCGTGGTCAACCAAGTCAAAGATGTGAAGAAAAGAAGAAAAATAAAGAAAGGCTGAAAAGTGTACCAGGCGCCCGCCTGACCAAGAACCAGGCGCCCGCTTGTTATGTGGTTTGAAGGACCAAAGTTACTGGCCAAATAGGCGCCCGCCTGGGGTCTACCAGGCGCCCGCTCGGTCGTTCCGTACAGAATTCGGGTTTTCCTTGCCAGACGGGTTTTTACCCTATTTTTCCTACTTTTGGCCCTAGTTTTCTCTATGTATAAATATTAGACTGCAGTATTTTATTTCTTTATGTATTGTTTTAGGTTTTATTCAAGTTTCAAGTTGTAAACAAGATTTGGGAGATTATTCATCATCAAGCTTTTATCCAGGTTTATGATTTTTAATTATATTCTTGTGTTTATTGCTATGTCGATGAGTAGCTAATTTCTTTATTCATGGATTGGGAGTAATAACTATCAAATCTCTTTGCTAACTTGGGCTTAATCAAATATTAATCTTGTTCTTGTTCATAAGAATAGAACGTAATTAATTTAAGGAGTTCATTAATATGACTTGATATTCGTGGTCTTTAAATCATCTTGGTTTAGATTGTTTCACTAGCGTGAATAATTTAGATATTGAATCATATTCTTGTGATTAGATTTAATTGAGGACTTCGCGGAAATCAAAAGAATTTAAGATCAAGTGTTTTTAAGAACTTAATAAATTGTTTTTGTGTGTTGTTGACTTAACGGAATATTTCACATAGAGATAATAATAGGGTTGCAATCCGGTGATCAGACCGTCCCAACTCTTAAATAAGTGAACGATTTCTTGAACAAGTTTAATAGTCTTTTTCATAAAGTAGCATAGAGAGGAGATAGTTGTGAACCCCAACCCGTGAATCTTAGTAATCTTGAATTAAATCCTTGTTTGCTTAGTGATCTTTAATTTAGTAATTTATTTTCATTGTTTAGTAGTTAATTTAGGTTAATCAAAATCAATCAAAAAAAACCCTTTGGTTCGTTTGCACTAATTAAATTCACTTGTCTTTCCAACAAGTCTCTGTGGGATCGACCCTCGCTTTCGCGCGTTACTACTACGGTAACTAGTGCGCTTGCTAGGTATTTTATTACTTGGAATTTTATCCATCAGATGGGTTCTGATACAGATGATAGTGATGAAGATGAAGGAGTTGCAAATCTTTGCTTAATGGGATTTGAAGAAAAAGTTGAAATTGACGAAAGCCTTCCACTGCCACTCCATCAAATGAAGTCAGTTTCACCAAGAACTCCTGAAGCTAAACAAGGCAAAACTCCTACTTCACCAAACTACTCTCCTGAGGATCAAACCGAACAAAGCCATGATGACCAGGTACTTGAACGTGCTAATGTTATTTGTCAACAACACACTATGCTTAAAAAGGCATATAAATTAATGGCTGCGGAACTTGAATATTCCCAAAAAGAGTGCAAGTCCCATAAGGAGGAGATTGAAAAACTCAAGCTCCAAATTATTGGGATAGCTTCTATTGTGGAAGAAAACCGCTACCTTAAGGACAGAACCGAGGTACTTCTCACCCGAATCCATGATCTTACTGCACAAAGGGGTGAACTTCAAAAAGTGACCGATGTGTGGACTAAGTCTGGTGTCACCATGGAACAAATCGTTAATTCACAAATTCTCTCTAAGGAGAAAAGTGGATTAGGATTTAAAACTGATGATCGTGTAAGTGTCCTTGTCTCTGTGCTGAAGGTGGTGTGAAACCAACTGAACAAACCAAAGAAATTCCTAAGGTGAATCATGCTGGTAAAAAGGGCTCAACACAAGAAATTAAAAAGAAAAATTATTTCTATGAGTATCCTAAAAACCAGACTGGGAGAGATCCAAAGTGGAAAGAGAAATCCACAGCGGCTGAGGCAACCAAGGAAGTATTGAGTGATAAAACCGCTCCTAGTCGGCTTAAGGAATATCCTGTTATATTTCCTAAAGCCGCACCTAAGAGAAAGGTTGAGCTCAAGAAGGTTAACTTTGTTAAAGCCAAAACCGCTGACCCAGTAAAACATGAGAAACCGAAGGTCAGTAATGGGTTTGTAAAACCGCAACCACAACCTGGCTTAAGTCATTGTTCTATTTGTGCCGATTTTGGTCATAGTGCTGGTCATTGTCTTTTAAGATTCACACCCAATGCCAAGGGACGTAAAAATCATAAGGTCAAACAGGTGTGGGTCCCAAAAAGCTGCTAACCCTAGGACCCAAGGAATAAGGGGGACCAAAACCTTTCATGTTTATTTTTCAGATTTCATGTTTTATGGCTGGAACCGCTAAGAAGAAGAAGGATCTCTGGTATTTGGATAGTGGATGCTCACGACACATGACTGGAGATTCGGAACTACTCTGCAGTTTCATCCAAATGAAAGTTCCCCCAGTAGTGTTTGGCAACAACAAGAAAGGAGAAACATTAGGATATGGAGCAATCAAACGAGGAAAAGTGACTATTGAAAATGTGTCACTAGTAGAAGAACTCAAGCACAACCTTCTCTCCATATCTCAGTTTTGTGACAAAGGAATGAACTGCATCTTCACATCAACTAGCTGTTATATCAAAGATGCTTCCTCTGGAGTCACTCTACTAACTGGCAACAGAACAGGTGATGTTTATATGATAGATTTAAGAAATATTGTTTCTATTGCTGACCTCTGTTTTGTAGCCAAAAATATAAGTGAAAGCAACTGGTTATGGCATAAGCAGCTCAGCCACTTGAACTTCAAGTATCTAGCAAAACTGCATAGGGATGGTCTAGTAAAAGGACTACCCAAAGTGGCTGACCATCATGATGAAAAGTGTAAAGCATGCCAGCTTGGAAAGCAGCCCAAACAGTCATTTCCTAGTAAAACCGCACCTTCAACGAACCGCTGTTTGCAACTGCTGCACATGGATTTATTTGGACTTGTCCCAACCGCCAGTATAGGAGGAAACCGCTATACACTTGTGGTGGTTGATGATTATTCAATATATACATGGGTGGAAATGATGGCCTCTAAAGATGATACTTATGGCATCATAACCGCTCTCTTTAGACAGCTCCAAACTCAGAAATTGGATGACATTGTTGCCGTGCGTTCAGATAATGGAACCGAATTTACAAACAATGGTGTTGCCCAATATTGTGATGATCATGGAATTGATCATAATCTCTCTGCCGCTGGTGTTCCACAACAGAATGGAGTAGTGGAAAGAAAGAACAGAACTTTGATTGAAGCAGGAAAGACTATGATTGCAGAAGCCAAGCTTCCCAAGTACTTCTGGGCCGAAGCTGTCAATACCGCATGTTTCACCCAGAACCGCTCCCTCATCATCAAAGTTCACAACAAGACTCCTTATGAATTGTGGAGAGGCAGATCACCCAACATTGCCTTCTTCAAGATATTTGGATGCAAGTGCTACATCTTGTACAATGGCAAAGAGCATCGAGGTAAATTTGATGCTAAGGCCGATGAAGGTATTTTTGTTGGTTATTCTAAACACTCCAAAGCTTGTCGTTGTTTCAATAAGACATCTTTAAAAATTGTAGAGTCAGTCCATGTTACATTTGATGAACATGCTCTCCTTGAGCCACATATGGCTCCAAATGTTGCTAACGATTTTAGTGATTTTGAGACAGGCACTAGACATAGAGCAACTGAAAACCATCCTACTGAAACCGCTACATCCAGTTCTTCAGCCGCACCTACTCAAACCGCTGATGGTGTAACTGTTGAACCGCTGTCTTCTGATCCCATTCAAACTGTTGAACCAGTTCCAAATCTAACCTTCAATGAAGATTTCAATGATTATCAAGATGACCCTCCGCTGGAAAATCTTCAAGAAATAGTGGTTCAAGACAACCCCCCTCCTGAAATTAATGAGCATAGAGACCATCCAACTGCCAACGTTATTGGTCCTATCAGTACTGGTGTCCAAACCAGAGGGAGTTTGACTCACAGAGATGATCACAGTTTGTTCTCAACTGCTCTATTGTCTCAGATGGAACCGAAGAAGGTAGATAAAGCTCTAACTGATCCAAGTTGGGTAGCTGCAATGCAAGAAGAGCTTAATCAGTTTGAAAGATGCAGAGTTTGGACCCTAGTTCCAAGACCCAATGATCATATAGTAATTGGAACAAAATGGGTGTACAGAAACAAGATGGATGAGAATGGTACAATAACAAGAAACAAAGCTAGGTTGGTTGCTCAAGGCTATAGGCAAGAAGAAGACATAGACTATGATGAAACTTTTGCCCCTGTTGCCAGACTTGAAGCCATAAGATTGTTCCTGGCCTATGCATCCTTCAAGAAATTCAAGTTATATCAAATGGAATGTGAAGAGTGCATTTCTGAATGGTGAACTACAAGAAAAAGTCTATGTAGCCCAACCGCCAGGATTTGAAGACAACAAATTTCCAAATCATGTCTTCAAACTCAAGAAAGCATTGTATGGACTCAAACAAGCTCCAAGAGCATGGTATGACACTCTATCTAAATTTCTTATTGAACAAGACTTCTCTCGAGGTAAAATTGATACAACTCTATTTATAGCTAAACACAAAAGTCATTCATTATTAGTTCAAATATATGTTGATGATATCATTTTCGGTTCTACTAATGAAACTATGTGTGTTAAGTTTGAGAAGCTAATGAAGAGTAAATTTGAAATGAGTATGATGGGAGAATTAACATTCTTTCTTGGACTCCAAGTCAAGCAATGCCATGATGGGATCTTTATCAACCAAGCCAAATACACTAAAGATTTGATAAAGAAGTTCGGGCTTGAAACCGCTAAACCAGTTGATACCCCAATGCCCAAGGCCTGCAGTTTGGATCGAGATGAACATGGTAAGAAAGTTGATCAAACTCTCTACCGAGGTATGATTGGCTCTCTACTTTACTTAACTGCTAGTAGGCCAGATATCATGTTCAGTGTTTGTGTTTGTGCTAGATTTCAAGCTGATCCTAGAGAATCTCATCTTATTGCTGTTAAACATATTATTAGATATTTATGTGGATCTGTTAACCTTGGACTTTGGTACTCCAAAGAATCTTCATTTGATCTATTAGGTTATTCAGATGCTGACTTTGCAGCATGTAAGATAAGCAGAAAGAGCACAAGTGGTACTTGTCAGTTCCTTGGAACGCGGCTTGTGTCATGGTCCAGCAAGAAACAAGCGTCGGTTTCAGTCTCAACCGCTGAAGCTGAATATATAGCGGCTGGAAGCTGTTGCTCTCAAATTCTCTGGATGAAACAACAGTTGGAGGACTACAGGATATTTGAACAAAACTGCCCTATCTACTGTGATAGCACTGCTGCAATATCCATCTCCAACAATCCAGTTCAGCACTCAAAAACCAAGCACATCGACATAAGATATCATTTCCTCAAAGACCATGTCGAAAAGAAAAACATTTTTCTAGCAAAGGTGGGAACAGATGATCAAATTGCTGATATCCTCACCAAACCACTTGAAAATTCCAGGTTCTATCACTTACGAGGAGAAATGGGTATGTTAGAACTAACTTAAGATATCATATCTATATATATTATTTCTAATATCTTTTGTTTAAGTGTTTTGGCTATGCTTAGAAAAGTCATCTAGTGTGCGGTTCTGTCATCATTAAAACCGCATCAATAAATGGTTCGGTACAAGATACTCCATCAAACTGACGAGTCAAAATGAATGAAATCGGTTCTTTCAAAACCGACAATAAAGCAAAGTCATTCGGTTTAAACATATAAACCGCCATCAGATTAGAGAGACATCAGTTTCATGAAAACCGCTGAAGATGTAAGGTAAGTCGGTTTGCTCAATCAAACTGCTCAGGTATGAAATTGCATTTTAGTCCCTACTTTATGTCATATCAATTATAAGGACCTTTTTGGAATTTTCTCTGCCGCATTAAATTTTATGTGACGTGGGACACCAACTGGAGACCATCGTGCGCCGTTCTCGTCGTTCCATTACCCGAGGAACAGTTATTTGAGTATAAAAGACAAAGTTTATTTCTTTTTACCTTTTTACATTCTTCTTCATTCGTCTCTCTTTTCTGCACTCTGTTTTCTACCTCCAAATTTCTCATACTCTTTTCAAAATTCAAATGGCACCTAATAAATCACCCGACCCTTCTGCTCCATCTTCATCTAAAACATCCAAAGGCGATATGGTATGATTTCTTGAACCCTTCACTCTAGCATTTCATCTCTTTTCGCCATTGTTGTTCGTAAAATGCTTGTTCGTATTCTAATATTTTTTTCTTGCTTTTTCGTTCAATTTTTGGTTGATTATTGCTTACATATGTTCATATATGCTGGGTTTGATGTTTATTTCTTGTCTTTTGTTCAAATTTTGAGCAATTTTAATTTTTGGGTTTTCGGGTGTTCTTTCGTATTTCTTTTGATACTATGTTCTGGGTTTGTTATTTGAACTTGTTCTTTTAGAACTTTGTTAGTATCTGCTATTTTCGAGTCTTTTGGTATACTTCTTTCATGTTTTGGTTAAGTTTTTGTGTTGCATGTTTATCACCTGTTCATCATGTTCTTCATGCATTCAAATCCTTTTTCAAATTCTTTTCATGTCTAGTTTTGAGAGTTTACCATTTTACCCCTGTTTTGCTTTAACCGCCTATTTCATTGTTAGAATTCCTTGTAGCAGTTTGAATGCTTGGTTTATCAAACTGCTTGTACCAATCTCTTACTAACTTTGATTATTTTTAGGATGAATCCAACTTTGTACCTGGATCTCAAATCATTAAAGCCGAATTCGAAGCTGATGCAGTTGGAAGAAAACTGCTTGCCCTACTGGAATCGTCAAAATTGTTGCCTCTGTTTCAGTTGGATGAACCAAAGTTTGACAAAAAGCTTTGTGCAGAATTCTTTGACAATGGGATTGTCTGTGTGGTACCTCTGTTGAATGGTAAAGGTGAAGAAATCAGAGATTTAGAGTCTGGGGAAGTTAAGACTGAAAATGCCATCAAATCCACTGTCAGGACAAAAGATGTGGTTTTA
Organism: Campanula takesimana; assembly: GCA_026119855.1. Classification (NCBI taxonomy): domain Eukaryota; kingdom Viridiplantae; phylum Streptophyta; class Magnoliopsida; order Asterales; family Campanulaceae; genus Campanula; species Campanula takesimana. Next base: position 2,326,261 of record JAOWBW010000218.1, on the reverse strand, counting down.
TCTGCTTCAAAGGTTGCTATCCTGGCTGGGTTAGAAAATTCTGGAATTCTTTCCATCAAACCAGAGTTAGTCAGCCGAACTACTGAGGAGCTCTTAGGGGGTTTCTGTCTTCAACACTAAGTCCACCCCCAAGAAGGAGTTTGGAGAAGTTATGGCAATGTTGTGTGATTTAGTAGATACTGGAGTAATGTGCAAGAATGGCAATCACAACAACTTCACTTCTGAGCAGTACAACTACTGCGTGGCTATCTACAAAGGGAAGAAGCTGCACTGGCCAAGGATCATCATGCAAGAAATGATCAATGCCCTCAGCTGCCATACTTCTGCCAAAGCCGCTGGAAAAACAAAGATCAGAACTCACTGCAGACTTTTAACAAAGTTTCTTCATCAGGATTCTGTGATCTTTAAAGCTTCTGTGGCAAACGAAGCTGAGTGGGTGCAACCGAATGAGAAGACCTTGTTTGGTGCATCAAAACTTGATGCTTTCAGAACCGGGTTTGGATGGCGGTTTGCACAAGCGGTATGGAATGCTAATCCTTTGACTGAAGAACAGAGAGGACCCTATCCTGAGGATCGGCTCAATAAGTCAGGCAAACCTTATGCCGGTGCCATAGCAGATCAAGCCGCAGCTACAAGAGCTAGAGAAGCAGCTCAAACTGCCACGTTGAATAGGCTAGGAGTTAGCCTGGATGGAACTGAGGCTCCAGTTGAGAGGGAGTCTGCGGTTGAGGGGGAGCCTGCAATCCCTGCGGCTCAACCCAGGGAAACCGCGGCTCCAAGAAAGAAGAAAGCCAAAGTTACTGACACTTCCAAACCCTCATCCAATCTTCCTCCAAAACCATCATTACCAAAATCCTTCCTTATTCTATCTAATCCTTCTTCTGAACCGCTTCCATCTTCATCTAAACCAATTCCCTTCACTAAATCAACTCCTCCTACCTCTTCTAAACCCCAGATAAAACCCCTTTCCCCAATAAAGCCAAATGTTGAAAAATCCATGAATTTTGCACAAGATGTAAATCTCTTAAGAAAACTGAAAGCCACCACCTCTGAACCCAAACCTATCTCACCTCCAAAATCCCCTCTCAAACTGCCAACTGTTCAATTCACAGAAGAACAGTTACAGCTAATCTTTTCTACCCTTCCCAACCTCAAACCGTCGACTCAAACCGAGCCTGAGCAGACCGAAGTGTCTGAGGCTGAGGTTCTAGTTGAAAAAACCGAGGTATCTACAAGTGCGGTTCAGCCTGAGCAAACTGATGAGTTTGAGGCTGCAGTATTGCCTGAGCAGACTGATGTGTCTGAGGCAGTTCAAGATGAACCTGAGCAAGATGATGACAATCTTGAGGTTCAACCGCTGAAGAAGAAGAGAAGATTAATCAAGAAATATGATATTGTGGAGCACTGGCAATCAAGGGCACCTGGTGCAGTGGACTTCACTGAAGCTCATGACAAGAAGGATCACTCACCCATTGAAGGCTCATTTGCAAAGGAATTGAGAGAAAGAGCTGAACTGAGAAAGGCTGGAATAGACCCCATTTTGGTTGAAACCGCTCCTCCTTCATTGAAACGAAAGCTAGATTTTGCCTCACCAGAGCACACTCCTTCACCATCCGGATCCCCTACACTGCCTTTTGCTCCATCGGCTCAACCGTCAGCTCAACCGCAACTGATCAATATCTCTGCCCCTTCGGTTTTTCCTGAGTTCAAAGATGCAGTTAGGACTCCCAAACCGCGTGGTTTGAAAAGGAAGTGTGCACAGGACTTCGCGGCTTACCTAAAGAGGTTTAGAGCTACTACTTCCAAAGCTAACCGCCATGGAGCCATCATCAGAGCCGCCAACAAACATGAAGAGCAACGACTCAAGTCTGGTCGTCCAAATCCTTTCGCAATCTTTCCAGCTGATAAGTCTCAGGCTGCTTCAGATCAACTCATTGCTTCAACTCTTGATCAAATTATTGAAGATCTGGCAGTTGAGGTCATTTTTTCTCTTCTGCTCTCAATTTTTCTTTAGGATAAACTGCACTGTATTTCCATATCTTTATAGATGGCAGTTCTCTCCTTATACTTCCATTCCTCTCTCCAATACCCAACTTCTTTCCATTTCCCCATCTCTTCCCTACACTTCATTTTCTGTCATTCTTTTCCCTTCCTCCCTTTTTGAAACTGATCCAGTAAAGATTCAATTTGTTCTGGATTCATTTTTTACCCAATCTGCATTTCTTTCCTCTCTGCCCTTCCTTGTTGATGCCATTAAGAGGGAGAATGCTATTGACCCTCGGATTGGGAGAATGGAATTCAAGATTGAAACCCTTCTGGAGAACCAGCTCAAATTAGAACATAAGCTTGAAACTCTGAATGAGCTGACTTCTCTCAGACTTGAAGCGGCCCAAGAAATGAATGAGGCTCTAGAGAAGAAGTTGGACCAACTAGCTGATCTAACGGTTTCATCAACTGACTACTTAGTTCATTATGCCAACGACCTGAAGAAGCTTTCTGAAAGAATCTTAGAGAAGGTAAATGAACCGACCCTTCTTCGTCTTAAGTCAGCTGAATACGTGTTTGAAACTGCCAGCCTAGTTGAGCCTTCTGATGCTCAAACCGCAGACCAAGCCGCCGCCAGGGTTCCTGATAGAATTGACTAGATTTTTCCTATCCTTTTGTATTCAGTTTTGCCTTTCATTATTTTCCTTGTAATTTTGTAACTTCCAAAACCTTTAAAGGATTATAATGAAAATGAATGCATTGCATCTTATTACAAAAACCTTGTTTATTCAAACTACTTGTTTGTGGAACAATGCATTTTCAAAACCCATGCACTTTAATTCATCATGAAAATTTTTTCTAAGTGTATGTGTTTTAAACATTCAGTTTAAACATGCATATCTGATTCTCATAATCATATCTCTTTATATGCATCTGAATGTATTTCTTATCTATCTGTTTTTCATTTCCTTTGTCTGTTGATAGATTAGAAATCTATGATCTAGCATTGTGTGTGCATTTGACTTGGGACATGCAGTTTTAATACATATTCTTTTGAGCATGTTTTTACCAAGTACAATGTTAGCTCTATCACAGTGTGGTAATGGCATCAATCAAATAGGGGGAGATTGTTAGGATTCATTGTTAGTACACCCACCTGATTTGATTGACCCATTCCACGTGTCTTTTTATGGACTTTAGGTTTACATGTAATGAAGTTTTACTTCAATTTTTAGACAAGTCAATTTCTAGATGTTTAGAAGTTAGGCTGAGTTATGTTCGGTTTATCCATAGCAGTTTAGTGTCCCTTAAGCCGCCATCTTCAACCGCCAGCATGGTGCCTTAAGTCCTTCATCAAACCGCAGTTTGTGTCTTTGATGAAACCGCATTTCAAGTTCATTCATGAAACCGCACATGCATCTGGTGGAACCGCCGACCAAGATATTGAAGAAGTTATTGCTGTCATTTACACCTTGAAGACAAACATTCGCTTTTCAACCGTAAATGAATGACTGGTGACTTGTCCTTAAACTTCAAGTCATATTTCAGTTATTTTTGGAATGTCGGTTTGTCTCGCTTTTTGAAAAGTTACCGTTGTACTTTTCCAACAACTAAAAGGACAATGTCAGGTAGTGATCCAACAACTTCCTGCCACAAAGCAAAAGCAAAGGACGACAGTGACAGGTCAACCAATGGGATTGTGACAACGCATAAAACCGCCATACAATGACTCACCTCTTTGTCCAACGGTCACTAATGCCTTCACTATAAATAGCCTTCATTTCTCAACAATGAAGGTTGCTGAGCTTCAAAGAGAATATCCCAAGTATTCAAGTTTGCTTTGAAGATTGAAAACCCGGATATTCATATCTTTATCATCTCCTTAGCAAACCCAGAGTTCTTCATCAAAGCTTCAAGCCTTCAAATCATCACAACTCAGCCTTGCACAGAAAGTAATCACTTGCTCACCATCACTTAGATATTTTGAGCTCTTGATTTATTTCCACACTACACACCCGGAGTATATTTTCTCATAGATTATATACCTCGAAAACACAGGTTGTTATAATAGCATTGTTAGGTTAGATTGTTTATTTAGAGTTTGGATTCGTTTGTAATCTTGTAAAAACTCCTCTAAATCAATACAAGTCTAGTAGCTATTAGAAAATCCTAGGCTAACCACCTAGGTAGAGGACGTAGTTCTTTCAAGAACGAACCTCTTCAAATTGTGTGTCTTTGATCTTTAATTTCTGTCTTGTCATTTACATTTCTGTTTATGAGCTTTACTTACTCTTATGAGAAATGACTTGATAAATGATTTGCATACTTCTGTGATACTTCAGTTGTGCCTTGTCAGTTGCATCATTCCATTTTCAACCACTTAAACCGCCCTACTCTTTATAATTCAGTTTGGCCAAAACCGCAAAACTCCGCTGTGCATTTTATCTGAGCGATTCTAGTGCTTTAAACCGCAATAGACCAAACTGATAAGCACTTGGTTGATTTTCAAGGGTATTTCGAAAAAGATTTTAAACCGCTATTCACCCCCCCCCTCTAGCGGTTCTATACCCTTGTTGCCCTTTGGGACCAACACACCCCACAGCTTGTTATTACCACATTGAACCTTCTTTGTGGGATCTCCACTCGGATAGGTTGGGTTGCTAATGCGTTTGAATCAGTCGGGGTTCAGCCTATCCCGAAACTGGATTTATTAACAAGAACTAATTTAAGTTCTTTTGGTTTAAAGGTTAGTTGAGTTATCATTGGTACCATCATAATCAACAACTATTACCTTTATATAGACACAATATCCTTCATAGATTTTAATCTAACTTGGATGTGTCACAAATATTGTTTTATTATTTAAGTACTTATAATCTTTAGACATACTGTTAAAAATTACTAACAGTAGAAATAGTCGATCATAGCTAAATACAGACATTTTTGTCAATTAGTCAATTCAACTTTATCATTCTCACACGTACTTATAATAAGTCGCTCAACACAATGAGCCTTAGTACAATATATTGTTTAACATACCTCCAAACGACGGGCCCATCGACTAAGGTAACTATAAACAAATATATTCATTAATGATTGCGAGAACCATTAATCATTCTTGCTTTATATTGAGATTAACTCAATATGTAGCACAAGAGAAACGATTCCCTTCAAGATTTAAAATACTTAATTAAGAGCTCCATCAAGAACTCTAGTTGGTTAACTAGTGTCTACATGATTTAGTACAAATAGAGACGTCTCTCTAAACAACTAAATCTCCAAGACACATCAAATAACCAATATCTGAGAATATTACAATTTAGCAAATTCACATCCTTATAGAAAGTTAATAAAAGGAAAAAATTATCTTTTTAACGATTCTAATTTTCTCAAGAATACTCTTAGTATAATTAATTTGAGAAAATGTATTACCTCAAATGATCAGTTTGAAGCCGAGAATCTCGTTAAAAATTTCATCCTTATATTTCAAACTTACTATTCAAGACTGACATGCACCAATTAATTTATCTCGATAAATTTCAACTAAATGAATACAAACCAAATTTACAGCACAGACAAATACGTTTATTAATAATTATTTTGCAGCAGACCAACTTTTCAAAATCCATGCATACTAAGCATACAATGAAATAAATAAATTATTTCATCCCATGTATAAGGGTTTGTCAAAGTGTATTAGACGACTTAAACAAATTAGCAAATCACAACATTTCACTATGGATTACAAAATCACTTGACTGATCCGTATATATTTACTTTTTTCATATACAATGAAATAAGATAACATCCACGTAATGGATTTTCAAATCATATACTCAGTCACATATTAAATTGTAGAAAATAGTGACTTAAGAAAATAGATATAATATATTTTTTACTTTTGCTAAAAAACCCTTCACAACCAAACTAGTTTTAAACTTTTTCATGGTTACTTTAAAATCTTAATTAATCATGAAGACTCACATTAATTCATTCATAGGCAATTAGGAGTGAGCTAAACTAGTTTCATTACTCATATAGAGACAATGTAAATTATTTAGCTCTTAAAGCATCCTTAAACATTAAAGATTACATTTGATAGTAATTTTAAAGTAATTAAGTTACTTTGCACTATCCTTAGCAATCTTAAGTTTCATGTTTCTCCTAAATTCAACTAACTTTTAAAGTTAGAAAATTACATGAATTTACCCCCACATTTGTTATCCTTTTTCATACGAGTAGTATAAGGATTAAATGTAGAAATGGAGTCTAAATCACTTCTAATTATATGGGATAGACATCTTTATAGAATTAGAGTTGAGAAAAATTCACATGTTAGCTTATGTGCCAAAGATTTCACAACAGAAGATCTTAAACACGTTGGGGCCACATATCTTAAAGATTACATTAATAGTAGTATTTCTTACAATTTTAGCTTTTAGTCTTTTAATGTGAAGTACGTACTTTTGAAAGATACCCCCACATTCCAAAAGATATTCAAGCTAAAATACCATCTTATCAAAGTTTGATTGACTATCACTTAAATACTTAAGAGTTACTTTTCCAGAATTAGATACACTAATTCAAAGTTTATCTCTAAGTATTACTTTGATAATTTCAAGCTTAGTGGGCAAACAACTATTATGTCCTTTAAGATGTTAATTTATCTCATGCATTATCCCATAATAACTTAGATTATTTAGCAAAGTCTTTCTATGGACTGTAAATAGAGCATAGACGAATTAGACTTATTTCGCTTCATAAGATCATAACCAAAGTAGTTCCTTACTAGTTTCAAATTTAGCTTAATAACAGAATTTAATCAACTACTTTATCTTTACAATTAAGCAAAGATAAAAGGTCTACGCATAATCAATAAAATTAATAACATATTTTAACATGTCTTTGGTCATCACACTATTAATAATCACAAAATTCAGCATAACATAATAAACAAGGTTAATATATTTTCTCACAAGAAAGTTTCATTTAACCAAGTTAGATTCACCTATGCTAGATAATTTGAGACTTTCAATTAATAGCATTAATCAAGAATCTATTTTACATTAGCAGTCCTTAAAGGAAACATAGTTTAAATCATCTTGATGACCATGCCAATCACACACAATTCAGTTATAAAATCAATATACTTTATTATTTTCAGATAAACTACCATGTTCAACTGTCATATTAATCATAATTTTCAGACAAGTACTACAAGTAAATAAAAAATACTATACAACTAGAAAGCAACATTTTATTTTACACATCTACTCAAAATACTTCCTAATTAAATATGAGTCATTGTAAATATATTATAACGCGTAGAAATATTGTTATGCATTTAGTACATAATAAGAATATATACTAAAGTGAACTTTAGATCTACACATTCTTATACGAACACTAACGCAAAACTTCATATTTCTCATTGTTATCAATCTTCCATATCAAGTTACTAATATACAAAAGAGTTAGTCAGAAACAAATTTCACTCTTACTTGCATATTAACTAACTATTATTAAAACTCATAACTAATTATAAATTTTGAGACCTATAGAGTAAAATAAAGTATTCCGCTTTCTCCGTCCCCAAGTATTTTAATTTACTACTTTACTTATCAATATGATTAACAGTAATTGAACACTTTCTTCTGTAACAATTTTCTCAATTTTTGTCACGTTGGTCATACATTGGTACATTAGAAAAGGGTACATGAATCACATAGTACAACTCTAATTTTCCATACTAAAATTATGTCATATGATCAATATTCCAATTGAATGAAACAATCTTAAAAATATGACTTTACCGAATTTTCTCAAAAAAATCTCTTTTAGTATTTATTAGAGTACAACTAATAATCATGACTTTATGCGCTTCTTTACTTATTGATTTTCTCACATAATATGAAACAAACAAGATTTGATAAATAATACTTTTCATATTGACACACTCAATAAAGTATTATTTTTCAATCTTCAAATAGTGACTTAAACAATAATACCCAAAAGGTAAAAGAGTACCTAAAAAGCTCATTCAACATTCAAAGTTTAAACTTATGCTTTTTCAATACATCGAATACCTTTAACACTAATCAACAAATATAAGAAAATAGTCTAATTCAATTTTACGCTCATGATCTAATTAGCTCAAAGTTCGATTTTCACTTCACATGAAAATCCATGAGATCTATAGATCATATCCAAAATTAGTAAGATTCAAAGTCTCTAGGACCTTCACTACTAATTTAACACAACAACGCAAAATTAAATGCTACACAACTATTTTCATATTTCCTTCGATTAATCTAATTATTTGCTTGCACTATTTTTCACCGTTTCATGATACATAGAATCATCAATAACAAGCACACGAAAATTATCAGTCCATCATAATCATTCAAATTAATATGTTTACACAAACAACTAAACTACTTGTTCAAAGATTTCATCTTTCAAGTAAACCATGATTATATGGACAAATAAAGAACGTACCAAATCAACTACGATTAACAAGAAAATACATGATAATAATTTCTCTTAGACTGTTGGAATATAAATTAACGCAACGAGTAGATTAACCACATAATCAACGGGGCAATCATGTATTCAACAGTTTAATCGCAGTAAAACCAATAACGAAAGTAACATGTAAATAAAGCATACTAAAACAATAAGAAAATTAAAGAGCAAGTTAGAAACTTATCGGGGTAGATCGAGTCGCCTTAGGAAGACTGCCTTAAGAGAAATTATTGCCTCCTACTTGTGCGATTTCGGATACAGACAAATTCCTCCGAGGATAAAACGATCTCAGAATATGTGTCAAGAACGATGCACACGGACACAAATTCAACTGCGGCTCTATCTCATTCACCTGAGTCTCCCACAATTTCACCATGAATTAAGGATTGTGAAACCACTGGAAAAAGATGTCAAGTAGATAAAAGAGAATACGAGTAACCACCATGAAAACCAGAATGAACGGAACGGAACAGAACTAAAGCGTGGACACACGCATGGAACAACCATGAGTTGCCCACTACGATACTGTTGCACCGTCCATATCCTCTAAGTTGCTGTGAAAACCCATCAAGAATACCCTCTTGATTTTTCCTATTCTCTCTTGATTAACCGTGACATCTCTCCAATATAAGTAGGATTTACTAAGTTGATCATTAACTAGGTTTTAAACTCTCTCCTAGTAAAATCTTCTTATGGGTTTTTGACTTTCTCAACTATCTCATAAAGAGAGAGTCCTAATTTGACTACTTTAACTAATCCATAAATGATTAATTATACAAGTCAAATTATAGTCAAATTTAACTAGTCAAAGTATCCTAACTAAATTAGGACTACTTTCTTTAGTTAAACTACATGTAATATTAAACTAAATAAAACTCTTAAACACACATAAACTTATTTAATCATAATGATAATTCAAATAAATATACTTTAATTAAATTGGATAATGTAATCCAAAATAATATTCTTAAGTATAAAATATCCTGAGATATCTTTAACAAGAAAGTTTATTATTTGTACATCTTTGAGCTATGGATTTTACCACTAAATGGTTTATATCCCAGTTTAACATTACAACTTCAATCACCCCCATATTAGGTATAAATATTTCCAACAATTTATTAATTTTCATGCAAAGTTAAAGAGTGAGCACTACATTGAGACGAAAGGATTTACTCCCTCTGTCCCTAAATGAGTGTCCATTTTCAAAAAATCTTTGTCCCTAAATGAGTGTCTTTTTTTAACATAACTTTCTCCCTAAACGTTTTTTTCGAAAAAAATTTCACCTGTTTCTTTATACGTGCAAAACTAAAGGTTTGGAAAGGAGATTACAAGATTATATATGAATCGTTGTTACCAAATTGTTCAAACAGTTGAGATTTTCAGTGTCCCTTAAAATGAAATTTGGACACTCATTTAGGGACAGATGGAGTACATACTTTAATAATTAAAGCACGTGATTGCAAGTGTAAATAAATAACACTTTGAAGTGTTCTTTTAGAACTGTCCGTGCTCAGTGGTAAAGCCAAGCCTCACCTCCGGTGAGCGTTAGTTAATGTTCGATCCCTCTGCTTGACTCCTTCTGACGTGGACATCGTAAAAAAAAAAGTTCTTTTAGAACTATTGTCACAATAAATGTTATATTTAATGTATTAATAATTTTAACAGTATTTTATTTAGTTATAACTTACCTATATCCAAATATTTATGTTGTGTTAGAATTTAAAACATGATATTTATTTAAAAATAAAGTGTCTTATATATATATGAGTTAAAATCGTTTGCCCTTTTGCTGATTTCATCATTCTCTTTCATGATTTGATAGCAGTTAAATAGTTTAAGACTTAATTATGTATGACTTGAAATAGTTTTGTTTTTGGATAAAAAATTTAATCTAAAAAATGATAGTTGCTTTTGAGTTACATAAGACTAGTGGGTAACCCGTGCTCTGCACGGGTAACTAATTTGCTGTTTTTTTTTTTACATTTACTATTTTATATATTTTTATTTAATAAATTAGCATAACAGTTTTTTATAATATAAATATATTGTATATAAAACTTATTTTTTAATTATAGTTAACTAAAATAGTAAACATCATCTTAACTAAAACCATTAATAGTAAAAATTAATCTATATAATAATATCAATAACTAATACTATTAATAATACTTATTAATATTTATAGTAACTATTATAATTAACTAATACTATTAATAATAATGTTAACCTATATAGTAACTACTATGATTAACTAATACTGTTAATAGTAAAAATTAACATATATTATAACTGTTATGCTTAACTAATACTATTAATAGTAATAAATAATTTATAAAGTAACCATTATAGTTAACTTGTATAGTAACTATTATTGTTAATTATACTATTAATAGTAATAGTTATATATTATAGTAGACTAATACTATGAATAGTAATAGTTAACTACTATAGTAACTATTATAGTTAAGTAATACTATTAATAGTAATAGTTAACTTGTATAGTAACTATTATAGTTAACTAATACTATTAATTGTAATAGTTAACTTGTATATTAACTTGTATAGTAACTATTATAATTAACTAATACTATTAATAGTAATAGTTAACTTGTATAGTAACTATTATAGTTAACTATTACTATTAATAGTAATAGTTAACTCATATCATAACTATTATTATGAGCTAATAGTATTATCTAATAATGAGAATATCAAAAGTCACACACATTTAGGATATTGATGATGTGGCTTCACACAAATGAAGCTTTAACATAGGTTTGTCTATGTGTCAAATCCATAGCCTTCCTCACCAACTTTAATATATATATATAGATTTTGGGGGATATTAATTCCTTACAAAATTAATGCTTGCAAGTAAAGAAAATGGACTTTCTGTATTTTATGGAGAAACTAGTTTTCTCCAAAATCTAGTTTTTCAGTTAAAAGCACTCAAATTTTACTTTGAGATAGACTTCTGTGAGACCGTCTCACCCCGTAAGACGCGCCGCCCGCCCATCGACCCACATGCGTCAGCTGTCACCAAATGCCAACAACTTTTAAATGGAATATTTTGAGATTTTGAAGTTGAAAAAAAATCTGAAAACATCATTGTGTTCAGTCTCAACTAGACGAATCAAACTAGTAAACTAAAGATTTGCGCTATGTTTTTTAAATTATATTTTTTAACATACAAAAAACCTATGTTGTTCATGGCCTGAAATGTAAAACAGTTGCTATAAAGAAATGTAACAGTTGGATCCTAAAAAGGTAACTTTTTTTGTTGTACACAAGAACTAAGAAAAAAATATGAGAGAGAATTAGTGGGAGTAAATGTTGTGAGTATAAAACGTAAAGTATAAGAGATAATCAGTGGGAGGAATAGTGAGTTGATTGGTATTGTAAGTGTAAAAATATTTCATTTGGGTGAGTATCAAGTGCAATGGGACGAACTAAAATGAAAATAAGTCTTAAGTGAGATGGAACAGATGGAGAATGATTTTCAAAACCATGACATCCCACTACTACTTTAATTTGTCTTGTCGAGACGAACACAACGGTCTTTTGAAAAATCGACTTCAAAATCTCAAAACATTTCATTTTAAAGTTGTTGGAGGTTTTTTTCCTTTTAAAGAAATGACAGCTGGCACGGGCAGGCGGGATGGTCGCAGGCGGTTCCCGGTCAAGTTGATTCATCTTACATGGTGAGAGCGTCTCACCCAAATTTTTGTCATTCACTTTTACCTTTAATTTGAAACTTGTTACATAATACTATTTTTGAGGTAGTCTCATGTGAGGCCGTCTCACGTGGTGTGACGGCGCGACTCGTCATTCCCATGGCCCATGCCCGCTAACCCCGCCTCTCCCAAGCAAGCCACATGTTCTCTTTTTAAGAAAAAAAAATAAAAAAAAATCAACAACTTTAAAATGATTTATCTTGAAATATTGAAGTCGAAAAAAAAATCGAAAACACATTTATAAAATCATATTTTTTGACTTTAAAAATCTGATTTTTTTCTCGTCAACACATGTAAACACTTATTATAAAAAGAATGGAACTTTTTTTTTAATATTGAAATGTAACAATTTTTATTTTGAATATAATCATAGTTATTGTGTTTTTTTATATTAAAATGAAACAATATTTATATTGAAAATTTGTAGAGGTAATTTGATTTTGTTTGGTGATTTTGGCTTATCTCATGTTTGAATTTTTTTAAAAGTATTTACTTTAAAAAGATTATTACATTTTGTATAAATAGTTTTTACTTTCTTAAGTATATATATATATATATATATATATATATATATATATATATATATATAGCACTTCCTTATATATATATATATATATATATATATATATATATATATATATATATATATATATATATATATATATATACACTTCCTTTAAAAAAAAAACATTCATTTGTAGAACAAATTGTATTCATGTATATAATTTGTTACATTTCAATTGTTACTTTCTCTGAAAATTTAATAGTAATCAAACTATTTTACTTTTTTTTTTTTTTTTGGCAAAACTACTTTGTTACATTACAGATTTCTAATTATTACATTCAACTTTATTTCCATTCTAAAAGTATTAACTTTATTTCTCAAATAAAAGTGTTAACTTTAAAAAGATTATTATATTTGTATACAAATTTTTTTACTTTCTTAAAAGAAAAAAGAATATAAAAATCTTCTAAAAAACTATTAAATTCACCTATAGAACAAGTTATATTCATATATTTAATATATTATATTTTAGCTGTCACTTTCTCTAAAAAAAATCAACATATTTTAATTTTTTTCAAAACTATGTTACATTTTACAATAAAAAACAGTTACCTTTTCAGGATTCCAACTGTTACATTTCTTCATAAAAAGTGTTACATTTCAGGCGACAAACAACTCAGATTCTTTGTTGGTTACAAAATATGAGTTTACAATCCCACTGCTAGTTTGATTCGAACACAATGATATTTTCAGAATTTTTTCAACTTCAAAATCTCAAGATATTTCAACTTAAAGTTGTTGGAGGTCTTTTTTTTAAAGGGCCAGCTAGCAGGCGGGTGGGAGGGTCGCAGACGGTTCGCGGGTAAATAATTAAAGATAAAATTTTGGGAGAAACTAGTTCCTTCATAAATTATAAAAAATCATGTTTTTATAGGGTTAAAGTTTAGGATTTAGGTTTTAAGGTTTAGAGTTTAACATAGCCATATCTACAAAATCATCAGTTAATGTAATGAAGTATTGATATCCGTCCCTAGCATTGCTCCTTAATGGTCCGCATACATCGGTATGTATTAGTCCCAGCAAATATAGCTAAAAACAGGACTTTTTATAACTTACAGAGGAATTAGTTTCCTCCAAAACCTACTCATAATTAAATTTTATCATACGAACTGTCTCACAGGCGCACATCAAAATATGATTTAATTTTAACTTAAAGGAGTGTATATCGAATCTCTATATATATAAAACAAGAAGTGTAAAGTTTTCCTTCTAAAAATGTTTTTCGACCAAACCAAGACAAATATGGTATTATCTTTAATTTGGTACAAGTAGTCAGCTTTGCATGTAAATTGATTTTTATATGATACTTTTTAATTCTTTTATTTAGTAAAAAAATTGATTTTCGATCAAAATATAGTCAGAAATTACTAATTGATGCGGACACAAAGGCATTGAAGTTTTTGGAGTCAGTTGAGCGCGTGCGCGGAAACACTAATAACATTTGACTCCATATGAACCACGGAACGCACCGCATATATAATCGAATGTCGGAGCTAGACGATTAATAGTCGTTATCTTTATCTTTAATTTCGTATAAGTAGTCACTTTGTATGTAATTTTTTTTTATTTTAATATGATAATTATTACTTTTTCAAAATAGTAAAAATTTGAAGTTTGATCAATATATTGTGGAAAACTACTAATCTATATCTCTATATATATAACAAGAAGTGCAAAGTTTCCCTCCCAAAAAATTCACTATTAAGCGCAGAAGTGTAATCTCCACCAAATAAGGACATATATGTCATTATCTTTAATTTGGTACAAGTAGTCAACTTTGCATGTAAATTGATTTTTATATTATACTTTTTAATTCTTTTAGTTAGTGAAAAAATTGAATTTTGATCAATAATATAGTCAAAAATTACTAATTGATACAGACACACAGTCGTTGAAGTTTTTGGAGTCATTTGAGCGTGTGTGCGGAAACGGTCGTAACTTTTGACTCTAGATGAATCACGAAGTGCACCGCATATTAAATCGAACGTCAGAACTATACAAACAATAGTCACATGGTGTAGCCCCTTGGTGCAGGGTTTAAAAGGCCAAAAAAATATTGTTTAGGACCTCAAACGGGCTTCTATTTTTTATTTTTTTATTTTTTATCAATTTTGTAGTTTTTTTTTTTTTTTTGCTTAATTAGGGTTTATTTCGATTAGGGTTGTAGAACATGATCACTTTGTTTTAGGATTTCCGGAGTCAATTTTTTCCATCTTATGATATTGATTATTTATCCCAATATTAGTGCACGTTCATACATTAGATAGCCGAGTTTTTAGTTGTGTTAATTTTATATAATTTATTATTAAAAAAATCATTTTTATTTTTAGATATATTTTATTATTTGATATAGGAATTTTTTTATATTTATAAACGTCATGCAAGTAATTTTTTTTTTTTTAAAAAAACATGTAATTAAATATGTAATAAACGATTGCCTTAGTCATTTTGTAAGATTTCTGTAAGCATTCATTTTGTAAGATAATTATTACTTTTAACAAGTCCGTGAGAGTATACACAAATAAAATGAGAATTTGCCGTTCAGCTATCACTGGAGAAGATTAGTGGCGGATCTAGACCTTCCTGAATATTTCTTTTTAAGGGGAATCTGTATAGTAAATTTGAAAATGGTAAAAGGTACATTTGTAGAAACTACAAAAGCTAAGGGGTTCGAAATATAGATCCAATTGAATTAGAAAGATTAATGTTTATCATTGGACAAACAATTTGAACAGACAATTGATCCAGCAGAGTTGGAAATAGTAAAACTCATTAAACGGTAGTAGGGCTGTAAACGAGCCGAGTCGAGCTTTGAGGTGTCGAGCTCGAGCTCGTTTAAAACTTATCGAGCTCGATCTTTTATCGAGCTCGAGCCCACTTGCTTATTCGAGCTCGAGCCGAATCGAGCTCGCGAGCTGCTCGCGAACAACTCGAGTCGATATCGAACTCAAGTTTTAACGAGCCGAGCTCGAGCTTAGGCTTTTTTTTAAAGAAAAATATGGTCTTAACGAGCTTATCGAGCCAAGTTCGAGCTTATCGAGCTGGGTTCGAGCCGAGTTCGAAAACAAAAATTCCAGTTTAATGAGCTTATCGAGCCGAACTCGAGCTTTTAACAAGCTAAACGGATCGAACACGGTCGGCTCGATAACAAAAACGAGCTTGATGATCGGTTCAAGCTCACCTCGAGCTACACCTCGAGCTTTCACGAGCCGAGCTCGAACCGAGCTCGAGCCAGCTCGGTTCGTGTAACAGCCCTAAATGGTAGTGGAACTAATATTCTTTAATTAACTAAGTAGCACTGTTTAAAAAAAAAAAACTACTTCCTGTCTCAGTTTAAAGTTTTTGGTTTGTTTCAGTTAAGGTTCTTAGTTTGTTAGAGGTTTGTTTGAACAAGCTCTGAGTAACTAATGAAAATTTAAAATTAGTTATTGATAAACCAATTAAAATACTATCAACAACTGATTTTAGATATTCATTACGATATTTAGAGTAACCAATAATTATTGCTCAAAGTTTTTTCAAACAAACAAATTAAAAAACTTAAATTAAATTGGGACAGAGAGAATGACAAAAACTTGTGTGAGACGGTCTCACACAAGAGACGGATCTGTTGGAGTAGAGATCTTCTAAGGAACAAAGAGGGGGAAAACTGACGGAAGGAGCAGGCGGGCGCCTGGGATCACCCAGTCGGGCGCTCTAGTGGCCAGTGAGTTCGTGGTTTCTGGAGTTCTAATTCAAGCGGGCGCTTGATATAGCCCAAGCGGGCGCTTGGTGCCCCGATGTGAATTCGGGGAATTGCAGTTTTGACGGGTTTTCCTTTATGTTTAGGTTTAGGTCTCATTCTAGGTTTGCTATATAAATAAAGTTCTGCCCCATAACTCATTGTAACTTCCTACAAACATATTATAGTGCAAGATCCTGGCTTGGTAGTGCCCCCAGACGTAGTCAAACATATTGACGAACTGGGTTAACAATTTATGTGTCTTTTTCTTGTGCTTTATTTCTTGTGCTTGTTTGTGGTGCCATTATTTTCTTGGGATATTGCTTGGGTGTTGGAGGATCAATTTCACAACAACTGGTATCAGAACTCTGGTTTATCGTTCCGGGTTATAGGGCGATTAGGGTTTGTTCCAGCAATCAAGAATGGGCAAGGATAAACAAGCGGTGGAGAAATTCGATGGGTCTGAATACGGGTTTTGGAGGATGCAAATAGAGGATCTCTTGTACAACAAAGATCTCTATAAGCCTCTGGGAGTCAAGCCGGAAGGAGAAAAGCAAGAAGATATGGACCTCATGGATCGGAAAGCCCTAGGGGTGGTTAGATCTACTTTATCAAAGTGGATCGCGAAGACTACCAAGAAGGCAAAAACCATAAAGGAGCTATTAGATTATCTTACTGAGAGATTTAAAACTCCATCTGCTGCAAACAAGGTTGATTTGATACGCAAGATGGGTAGTCTCAAGATGCAAGAGGGAGGATCCTTAGCTAAACACATCGATGAGTTTATTGATGTTATAGACTCATTAACTGCGTTGGATATTACGTTTGATGATGAGGTTCATGCGTGTTTGTTGCTAGCGTCTTTACCAGGAAGTTGGAGCGGAACATTGACATCGATCAATGCTTCAGCGGGTAAGAACAAATTGAAGTATGATGATGTTAAAGACTTTCTGTTGGGAGAGGAAAATCGTTTGAAGAAATTGGGGACATCGTCTACTTCAGGATCGGCCTTAGCTACTACTAGCAGGGGAAGGCCGGGTACTAGCAATAAAGAGAGAACTGAATCAAGGGAAAACGTAGTGGGTGGTAAGGGCAAGGCCGTGGAGATCAGAGACAAACCAAGGGTCGCGAAAGGATCGGTTCAATGCTATCATTGTAAGGAGTTAGGACACTACAAGAAGGATTGTCCCATGCGAAGGGATAAATCGGCGAATGTGATAATCGAAGGTGAAGATGTACTCGTTCTAGGTGTTAGTAGTGCGCTAGAATCATGGGTGCTGGATTCGGGGGGATCATTCAACTCATGCGGGCATGCAAAGGAGATGGAAAATTATACTTTCGGTGATTTCGGTAAGGTCTATCTGGCGGATGGCGAGCCTTTGGAAATCAAGGTGAAGGGGGATGTCTGAATAGGATCATCAGACGGGAAGGTCCTACATCTACACGGGGTCAGACACATTCCGGGTTTGAAAAAGAATCTGGTATCAGTTGGGAAGTTGGATGAAGAAGGTTACAAGGTAACTTTTGGCTGCAGGAACTGGGTTATTACCAAGGAGGATTCTGAGATCGCTCGGGGTAATAAAGAAGGGACATTGTATTTGGCGAATAACACCAAGGATAGTATCGCAGTGGCATCAGCCAAAGGTGATACAGACTTGTGGCACTGTTGATTGGGTCACATGAGTGAGAAGAGGATGAAGGTACTTTGCTCAAAGGGAAGACTACCGGGTTTGAAGACAGCCGACGTAGGGATCTGCGAAGATTGTGTGTTTGGCAAACAGGCAAGGAGTAATTTCTCGAGACTTTAAGGGAAGCAAAGTTGGAACTGGTTCACACGGATTTGTGGGGGCCGGCCCCGATAACTTCTCTGGGTGGTGCGTCTTATTACATGTCGTTTATTGATGATTCAACAAGGAAAGTCTGGGTTTATTTCTTGAAACACAAAGATGAGGCATTCGAGGTGTTTAAGAAATGGAAGGCTTTGGTGGACAATCAGACGTGTCTTAAGCTTAAATGCTTGAGATCAGATAATGGTGGGGAGTATGAGCTCGGGGAGTTTAAGGAATATTGTGCAGCGAATGGCATTCGCATGGAGAAGACTCCAAAGGGCACACCACAACACAATGGGGTTGCAGAGAGGACGAACAGGACATTGAACGAGCGGGCTAGAAGTATGAGGTTGAAGTGTGGACTTCCAAAGACGTTCTGGGCATATGCGGTTGGCACGGCGGCTTTCTTGATCAATCGGGGACCATCGGTACCATTGGGGAATGAAATTCCAGAGGAAGCATGTAGTGGCAAGCAGGTAAATCTGTCCTTTCTTCGCACATTTGGCTGCGTTTCATATGTTCATATAGACTCTGTTGATAGAACTAAATTAGATGCTAAATCTGTTAAGTGTACGTTTATTGGTTATGGCGGGGATGACTTCGGGTATAAGTTTTGGGATGACCAAAATCATAAGGTTATTCGTAGTCGAGATGTTGTATTCAATGAATAGGTATTATACAAGGACAGAAAGGGGGCATCTGAAGGGGTTAGTTCGGAACCAGAATTTGTTGAGGTGGATATTCCAAACTCAGGTGGGAGCAGGACAGTTCATGATGACCAAGGTCAGGGGGTCACTGAAGATGAACCACATACTCCAGAACCGGATATTCCGCTGCGTAGATCTAGCAGATTGCGTGGATCACCTGACAGGTATACTCCTTCAAATTACTATTTGTTGTTGACAGATAGTGGTGAGCCAGAAGTTATGCGGAGGCTGTTCGTAGTGCACTTTGTGATAAGTGGAAAGCTACTATGGATGATGAGATGGACTCATTAAAGGCCAACAAAACTTGGGAGTTGATTAAACTACCAAAGGGGAAGAAGGCATTGCATAACAAGTGGGTTTACAGAATCAAGGAGGAAGCAAACAGCAGTAAACGTTACAAGGCAAGGTTGGTTGTAAAAGGGTTTCAGCAGAAATACGGTATTGACTACACTGAGGTATTCACTCCTGTTGTGAAGATGACCACTATCAGAATGGTTCAGGGTATAGTAGTGGCATATAATTTGCTGATGGAACAGATGGATGTAAAGACGGCCTTTCTTCATGGGGATTTGGAGGAAGAAATTTACATGGTACAACCAGAGGGTTACTTGTCTAAGGGTAGCGAGGAACTGGTTTGCAGGTTGACTAAGAGCCTGTATGGCCTTAAACAAGCTCCTAGTCAGTGGTACAGAAAGTTCGATGGATTCATGCACGATATTGATTTCATCAGATGTGAGGCGGATCATTGTTGCTACTTCAAGAACACGGACAACGGGTACATAATCTTGCTGTTATATGTGGATGACATGCTAATAGCGGGCTCTAGCAGTAGAGAGGTAAACAGATTAAAGGCTCAGTTTTCAGAACGGTTCGAGATGAAGGATTTGGGGGAGGCCAGAAAAATCTTGGGCATGCGGATTGACCGTAATAGGGAGTCGGGTAAGTTGGTTCTTTCACAAGCAGAATACGTTGAGAAAGTCTTGGCAAGATTTTGCATGGAAGAGGCGAAGCCAACGGGGACACCATTGGGTATGCATTTCAAGCTATCCGAGAAGGACTCACCTAAGGGCAAGGAGGAGCGTGAAAAGATGGAGAGGACTCCATATGCTTCGGCAGTGGGGAGTCTAATGTATGCAATGGTGTGTACAAGGCCGGACATTGCACATGCGGTGGGAGTAGTCACCCGGTACATGGGCAATCCAGGGAAGCAACATTGGGAAGCGGTTAAATGGATCC
Organism: Campanula takesimana; assembly: GCA_026119855.1. Lineage (NCBI taxonomy): Eukaryota > Viridiplantae > Streptophyta > Magnoliopsida > Asterales > Campanulaceae > Campanula > Campanula takesimana. Next base: position 2,305,955 of record JAOWBW010000218.1, on the reverse strand, counting down.
TACGTTACTTAAAGGGTACTGCTGGGAAGGCTCTATGTTTCTCAAGCAAGGGTGTCGTGTTAGCGGGTTATGTTGATGCGGATTTGGCATCAAGCGATCTAGACAAGAGGAGAAGTACTACGGGTTATGTTTTCACATTGGGTGGTACGGCTATCTCCTGGGCTTCTAAATTCCAGAAGATCGTGGCTCAGTCGATTGCGGAAGCAGAATATGTGGCAGTGACAGAGGCAAGCAAATAGATGGTATGGTTGCAGAACTTCTTGGGTGAACTTGGGAAGACGCGAAGTGGTAATGCTCTCTACAGTGATAGTCAGAGTGCAATTCATTTGGCTAGGAATCCGACGTTTCATTCTAGGACGAAGCACATTGAGCTGAGGTTTCACTACATCAGGCATCTCTTGGAAAGGAAGATCTTAAGGCTGGAGAAGATATTGGGATTGGAGAACCCGGTTGACATGTTAACCAAGGTGGTAAACCTTGATAAATTGAAGCTATATATAGTTTCAATGGGGCTTGGAGAATAGGAGAGGAGGAAGGCACTACCATAATCGAGGTGAGCACTAGGACGACACCAATGATGAGTTGAAGACGGATACAGGGTTTGTATACGCGGTTGATCTCTAGGTGGAAGATTGTTGGAGTAGAGATCTTCTAAAGAACAAAGAGGAGGAAAACTGGCGGAAGGAGAAGGCGGGCGCCTGGGGTCACCCAGGCGGGCGCTCTAGTGGCAAGTGAGTTCGTGGTTTCTGGAGTTCTAATTCAAGCGGGCGCTTGATATAGCCCAAGCGGGCGCTTGGTGCCCCGATGTGAATTCGGGGAATTGCAGTTTTGACGGGTTTTCTCTTATGTTTAGGTTTAGGTCTCATTCTAGGTTTGCTATATAAATAAAGTTCCGCCCCATAACTCATTGTAACTTCCTACAAACATATTATAGTGCAAAGATCCTGGCTTGGTAGTGCCCTCAGACGTAGTCAAACATATTGACGAACTGGGTTAACAATTTCTGTGTCTTTTTCTTGTGCTTTATTTCTTGTGCTTGTTTGTGGTGCCATTATTTTCTTGGGATATTGCTTGGGTGTTGGAGGGTCAATTCCACAACAGGATCTTGATGAGAGAGTAAATGGTTTGCCTCCTTATGGGCGGGGCGAGGTAAACCCATTTCCTCTCTCTACAAGATCCGTCTCACCGTGTGAGACCGTCTCACACAAGTCTTCCTCTAAATAAATAAATTACTAAGAAACGATTACACCTCAAAATGGGAGTATCAGTCAAAACGGGATCCATAATACCAATTAGATATTCTAATTTCTTCCAAAAATATACTGTAATTTCTTTTTTTGAACTCAAAATATTGTCTAATTAATTGTAACAGTTTTGAATTTTAACATTAATTTAATATAATGATTTAATTATCATAATGCATTTTTCATGTTCAAAAATCATGTAAAGATAATTGAATATCACAAATTATTATAAAAATTGCTGCCAATGAAATCAATATCTTTTTAAAAATAAATGAAGTGTTTTTACTATCAAATAAGTACTCAATTCATTGCATAGCAAACATTCTGTTTTTCCATATCTGTGCAAAAACAATTCACAATGCAAGTGATCAGATTTATTAAAAATATTCACAAGTCAGTTGTTATAAAATATAATGAATCATAATGATTCTAATGTTGTTTTATTTAAAATTACGTGGACATTCTAGTATTTAATAAAAACAAATAGGATTATTATTTTTTGTAGCAAAAAAGAAGAAGAAGGATTTGTTAAAAAAGATAAGATTACTTCAAAAGATTGACTCCTAAATAAAATCTCTTAATATAAAATAAGTTTTACATATCTCTTAGTAGGGGCGTAAGTGGTTTGGTTCAAACCGCAGTTTGAGACCGAACCGAACCAAACCATGCGGTTTGGTTTGCTTTTCAAGCACCAATGGTTCAGTTCAGTCTCAAATATTGGCAAACCACATTGTTCGGTTTGGTTTGTGGTTTGACATTCCCAAACCAAACCGAACCGAACCGAACCGACCAAACCAAACCGCAGTTTGAGACCGCGAGACCGAACCACCAAGCCGAACCGCCAGACCAAACCACATTACATAAACTAATTCTAACCACAATTTCACATCTTATTTAATATTTTTGTATATTTATTATTAGATCAATAAGAAATCCTACGTTACATAAACTAATCCTAACTCCCATTTTTATTTTATTTAATATTAATTTCATCGTTTGTTATCTTCATTGCGATTTGAGATACATAAATTACCAATTTCTCTCCACGATCTATATTGTTAAGTGTTTTTTTTTCCTTCGGCCTCTCTCTTCCTCTAGTCTCTCTCTTTATCCGACTTTCCTTTTCAAGACCCACATCTTTCGCACTTCCTCCGTGATTACGAAAAATTAAAACAAATGTAATAATGAGTTGCGGTTTGAATCGTGATTTGAACCGTAGTCTAAACTATAGTTTGAACCGTAGTCTAACTATCATTTGAACCGCGGTTTGAACCACGTAATTGAACCGCGGTTTGAACCAAACCGAACCAAACCATAGCGGTTTGGTTTGAAATACTTCATGGTTCGGTTTGGAATTTTAACAAACCGATGACTAGTCGTTCGGTCCGTAAATCCCTCCAACCGAACCAAACCGAACCATTTACACCCCTATCTCTTAGTGTAAAAAAGATTTATTAAAAAAAAAAAAAAGTGAAAACCTAGAAAAAAAAACTTGTTTTACATTTGCTTTAGTTTAGAACTTGTTTTTATCCTTTAATGTAATATAAAATATCTTAATGTAAAATAAGTTTTACATATCTTTTAGTGTAAAAGAGGTCATAAAAGATTGAATCTAAAAGAAAATGCATTACTCCCTCCGTCCCACTCAAATTAGGATAAATTTCTATTTTGGGTGTCACATTCGAATTAGGACAACCCAAAAATGGAAATGTTTTATTTAAAGGGACCCACATTCACACTCACAACAACTTTCCACTCATTATTCTCTACCCCACTTTCTCTCTCTTACTTACTTTTCATACTCAAAACACCTACTCCACTAACACTTTTTCCTTAATCCCCGTGCCCAACCAAAAAATCCTAATTCGGGTGGGACGGAGGGAGTATTTATTTATGGGAAAACTCTGTTTTTATTCATCGTACTTTAGGTTGTGTTTAATTTTTACCATCAAACTTTATTTTTAAAATTTTTACCATCGTACTACAAAAATGGTATCATTTTATACCAAATTCGATATTTTATACCCAAATTTGTTTCAATTTTACCATTGTACTACAAACAATAGTGTTATTTTACAACAAATTTTGGTGTAAAATGACACAATTGTTTGTAGTACGATGGTAAAAATGAAAAAAATAAAGTTTAATTGTAAAAATGAAACACGCTCTAAAAAGTACAATTGACCAAAACGGAATTTTGCCTTTATTTATTTTAAATTGGAGAAATTAGCGGGGTGTAGCCGTGTAGTGTAGGTCCCGCGTTTCCAAGCTGGTGCTCCACCACCGGATAATTGCTTCATATCCCCTCCATGTGAAAACATCCTCTTCCTCCTCTCCCACTTTAGTTTTTTGTAAACGCAAAAGCAAAAAAACAGCATTCCGTTTTCATTCTCTCTCTCTCTCTCTCTCTTAACTACTGAAATATTTCTCTCTCTACAGAACAGATTTATAGAGAGATAAGAAATGTCATCCTCGGCACCACCGCCGGGACTAACACCGGCAACTCCTGCACCACCCCCGGCTCCACCAACTAACTCAACCACCCCACCACCTACCGCTTCTGCTTCTCCCCCGCCTCCGGCAGCCACGTCCCCTCCTCCCGATTCTCCTACACCCCCCTCCACTCCTACTCCTCCCGCCGATGCCTCACCTCCTACATCCTCTGACTCCTCTCCGCCTCCTCCGACAGGTACAACGCCGTCCCCGCCGGCGCCTGGACGATCGACGCCTCCGGCTCCCAGGGGTTCTACTCCCACACTGCCTTCTCCGCCCTCAGATTCAAATGGGAACGGGAATAATGGGATATCAGTTGGAACTGTGGTCGGAATTGCAATCGGAGGAGTGGTGATTCTGGTTGTGTTGAGTATTTTGTTCATTTGCTGCAAGAAGAAAAGGAAAAGACAGAATGCACCTGCTCATTACTATCCACCCCCACCCCCACCACCCGGCCCTAAAGGTTTGAACATTTGACAATTTTACTCTTCATCCCTGCTTTTTGATTCACTATATACCTGGATTTACACACAGATAGATTTATTAATTTACATGGCTACTGTTATTGGATATTATGTTGCAGAAATATGATTTTGATGATCAACAAACTCTGTAGGTCTTGGGTTATATTTAGATTGATAATTTGAATAACCGTAGATTTCTAATTGGTGAATTTTGGGTAGAAAACTTTGATTTTATACTTAAATGTTAAGACGGTAAATGTTCTTAACAGAATTCATGATTCCTCAACTGGTTTAGTGGAAAAAGTGTATTTTAATTTACTTTGATTGGGTTAATGAATCTTCCATCGTTTCTTTTGAGGATTCATCACTAATTCTCTAATGCCCTTCTAGCTGATGTAACAAAATGAATTTTCTAGCTGGGATTCGGTTCTTTATTTACCGATTTTCCTTTGAAACAAGCATCTGATCCAAGTAGAAAAAAGTCACAGTGTGCATTTTTCCTGAGTAATGTGTTCATCATTTCCTTAATTTGTCTCTTGAAAACTCTCGGATCAACATTATGTTAAAAATTATGTGTAATGTATTTCTTAGTGATCGTTGACTGATCCTATGTTTTTTGGTGATACTCAGCTGGTCCTTATGGTAGCCCTCCACACCAATGGCAGCATAATGCTCCACCTCCTGGTGATCATGTTGTCACGATTCCCAAACCCTCCCTTCCTCCTGGAATGGCATCTCGACCACCACACTCACCAATTCGTGCTCCTTCTCCTCAACACCCTCCCCCGCCGCCACCTTTCATGAACAACAGTGGAGGTTCGGGTTCCAATTATTCAGGAGGGTCAAATGCACAACCACCTCCGTCCCCTGGAATGTCTTTAGGGTTCTCAAAAAGTACATTCACTTATGAAGAGTTGGCAATGGCAACTGATGGATTCTCCGATGCAAATCTCCTTGGACAAGGTGGTTTCGGGTATGTGCATAGAGGAGTCCTTCCAAACGGAAAAGAGGTTGCAGTTAAGCAGCTTAAAGTTGGTAGTGGACAGGGAGAGCGTGAGTTTCAGGCTGAGGTTGAGATCATTAGCAGAGTTCATCACAAACATCTTGTATCTCTAGTTGGATATTGCATGTCTGGGGCCCAAAGAATGCTTGTTTATGAGTTTGTTCCAAATAACACATTGGAGTTTCACTTGCATGGTGGGTTGAAGACTTTTTGATATTTCATGGAGGTACATTAATTATGTTGTCACAAGAATCTAATAGAAAATACATGTTTTTTTTTTTTCAGGAAAGGGAAGACCGACAATGGAGTTTCGGACAAGAATGCGAATTGCTCTTGGATCTGCAAAAGGACTGGCTTATCTACACGAGGATTGTAAGTTCTTTTCATCTTTTATCTTTTTACAAATTTTGTTTTTCAAAGAAAGAGAATTGGTCTACTAATGTTGAAGCATGTCTAAATTTGACACATTTTATTCGCAGGCCATCCTAAAATTATACATCGCGATATTAAGGCTGCTAACATACTTCTTGATTTCAACTTTGAGGCAATGGTAAGGTTTTTTGCAGTCTGTATACTATATAGTTTCCACTATTAGTACATTTAACCTTTCTGTAAGTTTTGGTCATTTGCTATAAAGAGTTGTCTTTTGCCCAACTTAAAAGAGAAAAGCATCAAGTGTTAACTCTTTATACATAATTGATGTACAGCTTCATTTTATCTCACTTGTTTTCAGCAATTCATATACTGGTTCTGATTTCCAGATGTCTCATTTGAATTGTTCATGATAATTTATTAATTGGAACCCAAAAATTCTTTCAGGTTGCAGATTTTGGACTTGCAAAGTTTACATCTGATCTTAATACTCATGTCTCCACCCGAGTGATGGGTACTTTCGGGTACGGCCAATTTGTCTGAACTTCTTTTTAACCTGTAATTAAGGTCTGCATTTGGCTTTTGTCACATGCTCTCAGTTTAAGAGTCATGTTCACAACTTGTTGCGCTGTTTCTACTTTCTAGATCGATTAGTTATGTTATACATGAATGTTTTCTTTAGCAGGCATTATATTTGTTCTATTTCACTTATGATTACATTCTTTCTGCAGTTACCTGGCTCCCGAATATGCTGCTTCTGGAAAACTCAGCGAGAAGTCAGATGTTTTCTCTTTCGGGGTCATGCTTTTGGAGTTGATCACTGGGCGCCGACCTGTTGATTCTGCTCAAACTTATATGGATGATAGTTTGGTTGACTGGGTAAGTACTTGTTGCTCTTAAACCTTCACCCCCTTCCCCTACCATGGTTTCTTGGTTGTTAATAAAGTGTACCCGCTCCGTCCCAGCTCAATGTGCATACTTTCCCTTTTTGGGGTGTCTTCGATATGTCTCACTTTCTAAAATGGACAACTTTTAGTATTTTTATTATTATATTATAGTTACCTAACTTGTCATACTCAAAACACTTAAATCGTGGGTCTCACTTACAAAACCTATCCCACTTATATACTCACAACCCTTTTTCCGCTCACATTATTTTAATATATATTCACTCCTTGATTCCCCAGCTCAATAGTAATTGTGCCCATTGAGCTGGGACGGAGGGAGTACAACCGAGCATAAAAATGTTTACTTCAAATCATTTTCAGGCAAGGCCCTTACTAACTAGAGCTTTAGAAGACGGAAACTTTGACTCTCTCATTGACCCACGTTTACAAAAAGACGACTACAACCACAACGAGGTGGCTCGAATGGTGGCCTGTGCCGCCGCCTGCGTGCGCCATTCAGCCCGCCGCCGACCAAAAATGAGCCAAGTCGTGCGTGCATTAGAAGGGGACGTCTCTCTTTCTGATCTAAACGAGGGAATAAAACCTGGACACAGCACAGTTTACAGCTCTCATGGAGGAAGTTCAGACTATGATACTCAACAGTACAATGAAGACATGGTCAAGTTCAGGAAGATGGCTTTAGGTACTCAAGAATATGGTAGCAGTGAGTATAGTCGACCCACTAGTGAATACGGGTTGAATCCATCTGGGTCAAGTAGCGAAGGCCAAAATACTCGAGAAATGGAGTTGGGAAAGATTAAGAAAGACAGTCGAGGATATAGCGGAGGAAGATCCTCAAACGTGTAGAACCGCCGACTAATCTTTTTAACATCATTGTTAGGATTCAAAATTTGTGGGAATGGGATGTTTTGCTTGAGTTTACACTTTACAGGGAAGGTATATATTTTTTAAATTTTTTTTTTTTTTTTTTTTTTTTTTTTTTTTTTTTTTTTTTCCAAAAAAACTATTGTGGGTTTTAATTGTATGCTTGTACAAGCAAATTTTAACGTTGGCAATTCTTTTATTGAGTTGGTTGTTCAGATGTGTTGGAGACTTTTGTCTTTCGATTGCTGTATTTTCTGTAAATTAAAAGTTGACAGTTGGATAGGATTTTAAGATGAGGGTAACATGACAAAGTGTTGAAGTTGTCTTTTTGGAATATTATTATGTAGTGGGATATTGAAATGATATACAAGTGGAGTGGAGGAGGGGGATGTGATGACGCCCTGTGAATCTGAGGTCACGGAGATAGAACTCCAATATGATTGTCTCCTGTTCCTGATCACAACACAAACAAGAACACCGTTAGGGCCAAGGCCGGGTTTGAATCCGGCTTAGGCCTTCGGGTGTGAGAGTAAGTTCTCGGAGGAAAACCTAAGAAGATAGATCTATGAAGATCTAGTGTGTGTGATTAGGGTAGAGCACGTACCTGGCCCATGGGGGCGGATAGGAGTATTTATATGAGTAGAAGCAGGAGGTAGGTTCAAGGTACCAACTGCCCTGGTACCGGATAGATATGCGGCAGGTCCTCATTGGTCTGTCCAGGAGAATGGCTGAGAATGTGGCGTGTTGTCAGGGAATCATGGTTCCACCACCAACCGTTATGGTATGTCAGGTACGAACAGTTAACGTCCGTTGTACGTCTGTGACAGCTGGGTATTGCGGGCTCCGAGCACGAGGTTGAGTGATCAACACGGAACCCTTAGGATAGCGGGAGGCAGAGCCATCTCGGTCATGGTCATCAGGGAGCCCGGGGTTCTCGGGTTTGCTCGCTTGCGGGCTTATCCGGTTCGGGTCCGGTCCGGTCTATGATACTCGGTCTCATCAGTGGCCCCTAACTCCGAGGGTCAGCTTATTTATGAGCGGCGCGAGGAGTTACATTTCCATGACTCGGTCCGGGCAAACTGCAGTAAATACGGACACGGAATATCATGGGACGGGAGTCTCACGATGATGGTTGACGATAGGACAGTGGGCCCCTCGAGTCAGGCTAGTGACGTAGCTGTCAGATCCTTGATATAACAAGGAGCACGCTCATTAAATGCGAACCGTCATTGGAATTCGAAAAAAGCTGATTCCCGCCTCTTCATTTTCCCGCCTCTTAATGACGGTTTGCATTTAATGAGCGTGCTCCTTGTCATATCAAGGACCTGACAGCTACGTCACTAGCCTGACTCGAGGGGCCCATTGTCCTATCGTCAACCATCATCGTAAGACTCCCGTCCCATGATATTCCGTGTCCGTATTTACTGCAGTTTGCCCGGACCGAGTCATGGAAATGTAACTTCTCGCGCCGCTCATAAATAAGCTGACCCTCGGAGTTAGGGGCCACTGATGAGACCGAGCATTATAGACCGGACCGGACCCGGTTCAGAGCCAGTATAAACGAGTTCGACTACACCGAACTGGATAAGCCCGCAAGTGAGCAAACCCGAGAACCCCGGGCTCCCCGATGACCATGACCGAGATGGCTCTACCTCCCGCTATCCTAAGGGTTCCGTGTTGATCACTCAACCTCGTGCTCGGAGCCCGCAATACCCAGCTGTCACAGACGTACAACGGACGTTAACTGTTCGTACCTGACATACCATAACGGTTGGTGGTGGAACCATGATTCCCTGACAACACGCCACATTCTCAGCCATTCTCCTGGACAGACCAATGAGGACCCGCCGCGTGTCTATCCGGTACCAGGGCAGTTGGTACCTTGAACCTACCTCCTGCTTCTACTCATATAAATACTCCTATCCGCCCCCATGGGCCAGGTACGTGCTCTACCCTAATCACACACACTAGATCTTCATAGATCTATCTTCTTAGGTTTTCCTCCGAGAACTTACTCTCACACCCGAGGGCCTAAGCCGGATTCAAACCCGGCCTTGGTCCTAACAGTGTTCTTGTTTGTGTTGTGATCAGGAACAGGAGACAATCATATTGGAGTTCTATCTCCGTGACCCCAGATTCACAGGGTGTCATCAGTGATTCCATTACCGGGAAACGAAAATCTTCCCAGCGCAATCTTCTTGCTTCGTTTGCTTTTCCAATCTAATTCATTTCAAATCCTCATCTAGTTCTTCCGTCTTTCACGGTTCTGAAAGTGTATTCCATTCTTTCTATTGATTCTTGACATACAAAATCTTCGCAATGACTTGGAAAGAAAATTTGAACCCAAATGCTAGCCCTTTGGGACAAGCGCCCAAGGGGTCAGTCTTCACCAGATTGGGAAATAAGACACTTAGCGGCAACTCCTATACCCCCCCCCTCAAAGGGCAAGGAGACAGGCGGATCCGAGAGATCGTATTGAAACCTCTAAAGCTCTCAAGACTCAAAAAACTCCCGTCACTCCCCTCACTCCTGATCAAATCCAAAAGAAAATCCAGATCCTGACGGACAGGCAGAATCTGGTAGCGGAAGGGCTACAGTTGAATCTAGCCCTGGAGGAGCTGTTTAATGCCGAGGCCAATGCTGGAAGCCCTCCTGAAAAATCAAAAACCCATGATCTGACAAGTTCTAAAAGCAGAGCCAGCAGGGTTGTAGGAGAAAAAAGGCGGACAATCCTCGTAGACGATGATGAGGAAAGGGGAGAAGAAGAGGGGGAAAGTGAGGAAGGAGAATCACAGCCTAGAAAGCCTAGAGGCCAACTTAAAGGGAAGGCAGTTGTTAAAAACGGTGATAAACTGACAGACACAGTAAAAAGGGCTAAAACGGGGGACATGATGGATCAAAAGTTCCAAAGAATGATCGCGGAGCTATGGGAGTCCAAGCAAAACGTAACAAAGTGCGTTGGACCCATGGACGCCTTCGCATCATGGATCAATGATTCCCAATCCAAAGAGGAAAGGTACCCACGCTGGACGCGTATGATGGCTCATCTAATTCAAAAAGCCACGTTGGGCAATTTGAAGGGCAGATGGCTCTGTTTTCAACAGATGAGGCCGTGAAGTGTAAAGCTCTCGCCTCCACTTTTAAAGGGAAGGCGTTGGGATGGTTATTGGCCCATAAACCGCGCTCTATCTGCAGCTATGAGCAATTGCGGACATCATTCTTGAACTCGTTCGCGGGCGCCGGGGAGGCCGCAAGACCAAAATCGGACCTGTGCGGCGTTAAGCAATATCCCGGGGAAAACACGAAAGCATACATCACTCGGTTCCGAAAAATGACCGAGCAGATTGTGGATTTAACAAAGAACGACATCGAACTATGCTTCCTAGGGGAATTAACATCCCACACTTTGAGGCAGGAGTTTGCTTTCCGAAAACCCGAGGGGACGGAAGAGATGTATAACAGGGCCATCGCTATGGCCGGAGTAGAACCCGCATTCATGGCTGACGCCCGCAGGAGCGTAAGGGAACGGATCGAGCCCGCTTATGATCCCCGTCACCACTCATGCTATACGGGGAACAGTGGCGGCCGAGGTAGAGGAAGGCCAAGGGGCACGCCCAACTTTAAAAGAGGCGATGACAGTGCTTTCACCCCCTTGATCGCACCAAGAGCCGAGATATTGCGGGCAGAAGCCTTGCCTCCTCCACCTCCACTGGAGAGGAAGCCTTACGAGGCGAACAAAAAGAAATGGTGTGGATACCATGAAAGCCACGGACATACCACGGATGACTGTTTCCAGTTAAAGAAAATAATACAGCAAAAGGTAGAGGCCGGGGAACTAAAGAAATGGATCACGGGATTCGGCGATAAAGGGGAGGCCCCACGGGGAAATGTCCAATACATCCGCCCTAATGATGCAGACGGGGAAGGACGCTATGAGGGGAAATTAAGGTACCAAAGCTAATTGTGAAGAGCGATTCACAACTCGTCGTAAACCAAGTCAAAGGGGAGTATGAAACAAATCACCCGGTGCTACTCAGATACAGAGAGCTCGCAGTAAGTCTGTTAAAGGAGTTTGAGTACCACGAGCTGAATCAGGTTAATCGGGCAGAGAATTCCCCGGCATACCCACCCGAGCAGGAGGAATTGATTGGGTTCAGGAGGAGCGAGCTGGCCTCCACGCTTTTTCATTCCACCCAACCCTTGACGATCAAAATGTCCATTGGACGGGCGGACATCAACAGAGTATTGATTGACACGGGGGCCTCGCGAGATATCCTTTACTTCAACTGTCTGGAAGAGATGGGAATGTCCGAGGCACACCTTACCCCGTACGCTGGACTGCTGGAAGGGTTCACCAATCACACGGTCAATGTCAAGGGAACAATAGATTTCGATGTAACTATTGGGGAAAATCCATTTGAAAAAACTGCTCGGATAACTTTCATGGTGATCGCTTTAAAATCCCAGTACAATGCAACACTTAGAGTAACAGCGCAAGCTGCACTGGGAATCGTGGCTTCAATCCCGCACCAGAAAGTCAAATTCAGTACACCCGCGGGGGTAGCATGTATTAAGAACAAGCCCGAGTTGTTTTTAAAAATCATCGAAAAGAAAAGATGAGAGAAGGCGGGGATGAACAAACCGGGGACTCAAAGAGAGGAGAAAAGGGCGAAATTAAACGGAAAGGAGATCCAAGATACTGCTATGATTGGGACCCTGTCATTTCACTCGACCCGGGCATAATTCAAGCAGAGCGGGAGAGCCCGCCGAAGGGTGGCCGAGGCCGAGCCGATAGAGATCGTGATCGACTCACTACATGACCGGGAGATAACGGACATCCGCCCCAATGATGCTCTAGAGGATGTGATTATAAACCCAGCATACCCCGAACAGACGATAAAGGTCGGGCTAGAGATCCCCGCAGAGGAAAGGAAGATTTTAATAGAGCTGCTAAGAAAAAGCCTGGACGTGTTCGCTTGGGCCGTAGAGGATATGAAGGGGATAAGTAGGGAAGTGATCGAGCATGAATTAAACATCGACCCCACATTCTCCAGGGTCCTTACAAAATAAAGATATTTTTCCCCGGAGAAAAGAGCTGCGATCAAGGTGGAAGTAGATAAGCTACTGAAAGCTAAAATCATAAGCCCTATCAAATATCCGAAATGGTTGGCCAACGTAGTAATGGTGACCAAAGCGAACGGGAAATGGAGGATGTGCGTAGATTTTACATATCTGAACAAAGCTTGTCCCAAAGACTGCTACCCCCTTCCTCGGATCGACCAATTGGTAGACTCTATTGCCGGGCATAGGGTATTGAGTTTTATAGATGCATACTCAGGCTACCATCAAATTAAGATGAGAGAGGCCGATGTCCCATCCTGCGCCTTCTACGCCGCGGGCAAGACCTACACTTACAACAACATGCCATTCGGTCTCAAGAATGCGGGCTCAACGTATCAAAGAATGGTAGGCATCGTTTTCGACGACCAGCTGGGCCGGAACCTGGAGGCATACATCGATGATATGGTGGTCAAAACAAAGGAGGCATCCCATGATATCGACGTACCAGAGACCTTCACCAATCTCCAGAAGAACAACATGAAGCTAAACCCCTCCAAGTGCGCCTTTGGAGTAAAGGCAGGAAAGTTCTTGGGTTTTATGGTAAACCAGAGAGGTATCGAAGCAAATCCGGAAAATATCAGAGCATTGGTAAATATGCAACCCCCTAGATGCATTAAGGAAGTACAAAAGCTTAATGGCCGTATCACGGCTTTGGGGAGGTTCATAGCCAGATCAGCTGAAAAATGCTTGCCTTTCTTTAAAACTCTCAAAAAGGGGAAGAATGAAGGTTTTGAATGGAACGAGGAGTGCAGAAACGCTTTCGAGCAAATCAAAGCCTACCTAGGAAAACCGCCACTCTTGAGTAGCCCTATCTTGGGCGAGGAACTCTATATCTTCTTGGCCGCAACCGATAATGCGGTGGCTGCGGTTTTAGTGAGGGAAGAAAACGACATTCAGAAGCCCGTGTATTATGTAACCAAGGCTCTGTCCGCAGTAGAAAGATGGTATTTAAACGTGGAAAAGCTTGCCTTCGCCTTGCTCATGGCCGCTCAGAAGCTGCGGGCATACTTCACCGCTCACCCGGTCACGGTCTATTCAGACGCCCCGCTAAAGAAAGTACTCCGTAAGCCTGAGTCCTCGGGGAGAATGCTATCATGGTCCATAGAGCTAACCGAATTCCAGATTACTTACTCCCCAAGGAAGACCATTAAAGCACAAGCACTAGCAGACTTTGTGGCAGAGACCACTTTCGAATCAAAGGAAAATGAAGTAGATAAGAGTCAGCCTGAGAGAGCAAAGAAAAAGCGGAACAAGGAGGCAAAAGGTGCTGAAGAAAGACCGGAAAACTATTGGTCATTGAATGTAGACGGATCCGCAGGGAAAGCTATTAGCGGCGCTGGAATCCTTTTAATCGCCCCAGAGGGTCAAAGGTTTAAACGGGCTCTAAGGTTTAAATTCGCAGTCTCAAACAATCAGGCTGAGTACGAGGCATCGATAGTGGGCTTAGAATTAGCCCGGGACATGAAGGTACCAAAGCTAATTGTGAAGAGCGATTCACAGCTCGTCGTAAACCAAGTCAAAGGGGAGTATGAAACAAATCACCCGGTGCTACTCAGATACAGAGAGCTCGCAGTAAGTCTGTTAAAGGAGTTTGAGTACCACGAGCTGAATTAGGTTAATCGGGTAGAGAATTCTGAGGCGGACCTACTCTCAAGAATAACAACCGAAGACATTGCCAAGCTCAGTGTTGACTGCTGGATAGAATTTATGGAGCGCCCGGCCATTGATAGGGTAGAGATCCATCAAATAGGGGAGCCGGAGAAAGATTGGGTGGACGAGATCAGAGAATATGTTGAAAATTAAGCCCTCCCCAACGATCCTGACCGGGCAAAAGTTTTAAGGAAACAGGCCGCCAGATACACGGTCATTGATGATGTGCTTTATCGGAGGTCTTTCACCAAACCATTGCTGAGGTGTGTAAAGTCGGACACCGTCACGAACTTGCTATACGAAGTGCATGAAGGAGTATGTGGAGGACATCCAGGAGCCCGAACGCTGTCCGACAAAATCAGATTCCTCGGATATTACTGGCCGACCATGAAGAAAGATGCGGAGGACTATGTCCGTAAGTGTGATCAATGTCAAAGATTCGCCAACATTCCGAGACAGCCATCCACGGAACAAAGCTTGGTAGTCCCAACTTGGGCATTCGATATGTGGGGGATTGATCTGATTGGGCCTTACCCCAAAGCGCCCGGAGGAGCACAAATGGTAGTGGTTGCAGTAGATTACTTCACAAAATGGGTAGAAGCAAAAGCCCTGACTAGTACTACCGAAGCAAACATCATCAAATTTGTCCACGACCATATATACTGCCGTTTTGGTTTACCACGGGCTATTGTTTCTGACCATGGACCTCAGTTTCAAAGCAAGTTTACGGCGGAATGTAGAAGACTCAACGTAGAGCACCGATAGTCCTCAGTAGCAAGACCGCAGGGGAATGGGCAGGCCGAGGCCGCAAATAAACTGCTCATGACCGCATTACACAAGAATCTGAAGGGAAGAAGTGGGCGCTGGATGGAAGAGCTCAGTACTGCTCCGTGGGTTGTCCGCACCACTACGAGGAACTCAACTAGAGAAACCACCTTTTCTTTGATGAAGCAAAGAACGAGGAAGCCCGGAGAAACGACTTAGACTCCCTTGAAGAAAAACGGTTGCAAGCACGGGCAAGGATGGTCAATTACAAACAGAAAGCAAAAGGTCATCATGACAAGAGAGTAAACAAGAGGTCATTCACTGTAGGGGACTGGGTGCTAAGGACAGTCGAAGTCATGGGAAGACAGCCCGGATATAACAAGCTCGCGCCCAACTGGGAGGGGCCTTATCAGATAGCCCGCATAATCAAAGAAGGGACTTACAGACTCCTCACCAAAGAGTGGAAGGACTTAAAGAACGCTTGGCACAGCGACCACTTGAAGAAGTACTACCCTTAAGAATTGTATTCCCCCTTTTGTTAGAAATTCGCCTGTTTTCAATCTCTGCACTGTAATTTTGATGTAATGGCTCTATGAGCGGAAAAAATCTGAAAGATCAATAATATTATGCTTGTTCCATTTAATCGAAAGATCATAAATATGTACTTAAAAGAAAAGCGTGTATACGGCAAGATATGACTAAGTACCAAACCGCCAAGGCTCCGCGCCTGAAATACCGTTGCATGAATCTTCATGCGCGATGCGCGGTCATACGCCATCGAGCTAGACCGTAAGCCCGTCGAGGGAAATACCGTTGCATGAATCTTCATGCCCGATGCGCGGTCATACGCCCTCGAGCTAGACCGTAAGCCCGTCGAGGGAAATACCGTTGCATGAATCTTCATGCGCGACGCGCGGTCATACGCCCTCGAGCTAGACCGTAAGCCCGTCGAGGGAAATACAGTTGCATAAATCTTCATGCACGATACGCGGTCATACGCCCTCGAGCTAGACCGCAAACCCGTCGAGGGAAATGATCACGAATACCAGATATAGAAAGTTCAAGGCACATTTACATTGAACAAGCAAAAGGGGCCCCACAACAGGCTGGGGCCATAGCCTTGAAAAACAAAAAAGAAATACAAAACAAAGTGATTAAGGAAAAATAAAAACCAAAACAATGATGGTAGAGCCGGAACCAGCACCATGCCCACCATCATCCTCCATCCCATCTCCCCCATCGTCACTGGCATCTTCATCGGAGCCACCATCAGAATCATCAGAGCTGGAATTAAGAATAGGAGAATCCGGCCCTCCTGTAGCCATTCCCGAGCCGCCTACACCAGCACCTTCAAACATCTCCTCATCCTCATCCTCACCCTCATTCATGTCCTCGTCAGAAGATTCTCCCTCAGAAGAGGAATCATCAGAGGGAGAAGTGTTGAGAGGGGGAGATTGCTCACCATTACTATCAGTTGGGGAGTCCTCCATAGGAAAAGGAGGAGAAGGAGAAACTGAGGAAGAACCATCAGAATTGGAAGGATCAGGGAGAGACCCGTTCGAGAAGCTATCAGAAGCCATGAAGATTGGGAAGGATTAGAGGAATAATATGAATAGGCAGACGTTGAAAGAATGTTGCATACCTCACTTATAGCCAGGGCAATACGAAAGGGCAGGAAGACAGATAGCCGCCATAAATACTGACGGGAGAGGAAAAAGTAGGTAAAATAATGAATAAGCAGGTGGCATTAATGCTTGGCAATTCCAAGGCAACAAGCAAAATGGCAACAAAGTACAACAGAAGTAAATGTAAGGGAGATATGGGGATCAAGAGCGGAGCAAACAGATACATAACAAAATCAAGTCAAAATAGAATTAAATGTTCAAGTCTGTGAAATTTAGGACTATTACAAAAGGTCCCAGGGCGCAGCCCGGTCTGATCTTCAACTGGCCGGAGGAGGATTGACTTCCACTTCTGGAACAGAATTAGAGGCATTAGGGTCAGCTGCAGAACGAGCCAGAGCTTCAGAGGCTTCGGCTAGAGCGGAGGCAAAAGTCGAAAAAGGGAGAACAATACCTTCGACAAAGGGGCCGTTGGGGCCAAAGACCTTCTCCAGAGCTGCGGCCAGAGACAAGGCGGATTCATCACCTGTAAACCGCAAATCATCTATCATTTTGATCAAGGGTTGAACGGTTACAGGTGAAACCGGAGGCAAAGCATTCCGAACCGACTCGGGCAGGGCCTCAAGCTGATGATCGGCAAAGGGTACCAAGGAATGACCATTAAAGCATTCCGGATCCGTGGCCACGATGGAACAAATAATAGTAATCTCCTGAGCAGTGTATTTCCCCGTGGCCGCAAGATTCCGGGCAATAGTGTGCACCACCTGCTCGTACTGCTCATTGCCCGCGATGGATATTTTCTCGGAGTACTCGGCAGACTCTTTGAATTCAGCAACCGCCTTGCCCCCCTCCTCCTCCAAGACCCGCTCTCGCTCATTTTCATAGCGCATTTGATCAAGAAGTTTACCGTCCAGCTCATCCACTCTGTTGGACAGCTCCTCGGATTTCTTCTTCTCCGCTTCTAAAGACCTCAGGAGCTCAGCATTGCGAGCATCAACACTCGCCTTCTCGGCCTCTGCCCGTTCTTTGGCTTCTCGAGCAACTGTCAGATCACTGCTCAATTTAGACACTTCCTTGGCCGCGCTAATGACCTCCGCATCTTTGCTCTTTAGCTCCTTGCCAGTGCTCTCCACAGCCTTGGTCAATTTATGGATCTCCTCCCTCGCCGCCATCAGCTCAGTATTCCTCGCCGCGATCACGGCAGCATCAGCCTCATGTTGAGTACGCAGATAGATAACTTCGTTGGCAATCTGCAAATAACAAAGATGATTACACTACGGGGCAGAAAGAAGCACGAGATGTAATCCAAGTCAAAAACAAACCTCGGTCAAGGCGGCGATGGGATTCGAAGCAGCTAAAACCTTCTGTTGATAATCAGGAAAATAGAGGCGGTGCATTAGCCCGTCACCAACATAAGCATTAGCGCTTCGGCGACTATGGTGATCTACCCCATAAACCTCTGGGGCCTTGGATATCTTGAGCCCAAACTCCCAGGCGCGCTCTCTATCCTCAATCGACTCTACCGGATACAGATTGGAGAACATGGTCCTTCTCGAAGGAGATAAAACCGTAAAATCGCCAGAGGAAGAGCCCACCTTTTGATATTTATCTCTATGAGGGGATGTTGGATCCCCGCCAGCGGATCGTTTCTTTGTTGGCTCGGGAGCAGATAGAATTATGCCAGGAGCCTGAGAAGAGTGGCCGGTTCTGATTAAAGTCTTACCGCGGCCAGCGCCTTGACGGGGATTCGGAGGCATGTTCCGGGTCAATTGCGGCTGAGAAATCACTGCTCCAGATTTATCAACCTTGTCCGCAACGGGGATCTTAACCCCAGGAGCCTCCAAGGAAAGCCTTTTCCAGGCATTTATCAGGTACCGGTAAATCCCTCCCGTTCGTCGACAACAACCAAGAAGGTCCGGACGAAGCATTCTCCCCAGGTCCAATTCATCCATAACCACAGTCAGAGGTTTTTTCAACAAAACTTTATAAAATCAAAGATGGACCCGAGATTCCTCAGAAAGAGGCAAGTCAACCGGGTAGAAATCGAAAACTCGGTGGTTAAAAGTTAAAAACTTGGTTCGTGATGTTAGAAGTTTTGAAGACACGGCGTTTTAAGGTTCTACCCCCGATGAACGGTGGAAAGGACCAAAATCGGAAAGTTAGCAATTAGAAGTCAAGCGACGAAAATAAAAATGGGAAGCGCTACCTGTTAATTGATCGAGTTAAGGAGATAGAAGAAGCAAATCGTCGTCGTTGACAGCAGTGATTCTTCCGAAAGCAATAGCCAAAGATTAAAGGTGCCGAAGGTTTTTGAATAAGCCAATTAAGGTTATTTATACCCCCAGAATGGGTCGGGTTTTGTCCAAGATCCGGAACGACCCGGCATAAACCCGGAAAATGAAGAGGCGGGAATCAGCTTTTTTCGAATTCCAATGACGGTTCGCATTTAATGAGCGTGCTCCTTGTCATATCAAGGACCTGACAGCTATGTCACTAGCCTGACTCGAGGGGCCCACTGTCCTATCGTCAACCATCATCGTGAGACTCCCGTCCCATGATATTCCGTGTCCGTATTTACTACAGTTTGCCCGGACCGAGTCATGGAAATGTAACTCCTCGCGCCGCTCATAAATAAGCTGACCCTCGGAGTTAGGGGCCACTGATGAGACCGAGCATTATAGACCGGACCGGACCCGGTTCAGAGCCAGTATAAACGAGTTCGACTACACCGAACTGGATAAGCCCGCAAGCGAGCAAACCCGAGAACCCCGGGCTCCCCGATGACCATGACCGAGATGGCTCTGCCTCCCGCTATCCTAAGGGTTCCGTGTTGATCAGTCAACCTCATGCTCGAAGCCCGCAATGCCTAGCTGTCACAGACGTCCAACGGACGTTAACTGTTCGTACCTGACATACCATAACGGTTGGTGGTAGAACCATGATTGCCTGACAACACGCCACATTCTCAGCCATTCTCCTGGACAGACCAATGAGGACCTGCCGCGTGTATATCCGGTACCAGGGCAGTTGGTACCTTGAACCTACCTCCTGCTTCTACTCATATAAATACTCCTATCCGCCCCCATGGGCCAGGTACGTGCTCTACCCTAATCACACACACTAGATCTTCATAGATCTATTTTCTTAGGGTTTCCTCCGAGAACTTACTCTCACACCCGAGGGCCTAAGCCGGATTCAAACCCGGCCTTGGTCTTAACGGTGTTCTTGTTTGTGTTGTGATCAGGAACAGGAGACAATCATATTGGAGTTCTATCTCCGTGACCCCAGATTCACAGGGCGTCATCAGGATGTTTTATATGGGAGTTGATTGCAGCCTTCCATGTGGTGGATAAAATCTCTGCAACAATTATAATGAAAAAGTCACAAAATAGAGTTGGTTTTGGGGGAAACTAGTTCCTCCATAATATATAAAAAGTTCACTTTTTAACCCTTTAACACTAAGCCTTAAACCCTAAACCCTAAACTTTAACCCCTATAAAAATAGGATTTTTTATAACTTATGGAGAAACTAGTTTCCCCCAAAATTTTCTCCCCAAAATAAGTACCCTCATTCTCCGTCCCACCGTAATTTTAAAAATATTTTTTTTGAAAAAAAAAAAAAATTAAGGAAAAAGTAAATATTGTGTATATAAAAAGTAATACTCCACAATTTAAGCTTAAAAGTGCATTAAACAAAACATGGCTAGTGTGGCAAGTATTCTTACCCTTAAAAAGTTTGAATAGTCAAACGCGAAAATTATTTTGAGACGGAGGGAGTAGTAAATTAGTAGTTGTTAATATGACAAGTCAATTTTATTATTTTAGATCCTTCCATCCATCGTAATTGAAATTACACCCTTTTAAGTTGGGCATGGAGATTAAATAAAGAGGTGGTCTCCCATGAGAACAAGGGGATCCGTCTCATGCATGAGACGGGTTGCCCCATGACCCATGGGCCAAACCCGCCACGTGGCAACCCACCATTGGCCGAATTTTATTTATTTATTTATTTTTTTTTTGGTTTTTTTTGAGTTTTTTTTTTTTTTTTTTCGGCTTTTCAGTGGTTTAGCAAAAAATAATAGTTACCATCTCTTAAAGTAACATTGTTTATAAGTAAACGTAATACTTGTTTTAAAAAAACAAAAGCTCGTTTTTACCCATTTGAAAAGTAATAACTTATGTATATGAATGTAATAGTAAGTTTATACAAGTAAATGTAACACTTTGATTGACGAAATTGTAACAGATTTCTATAGATAATGTAATACTTTTACATGTATCATGATAAATTTGACCCCATTGTAACTTATTGTTTGAAAACATATAGATATCTATACATATGTATTACAATTATGTACAAATACTATTACATATAAATAACACGTTTGTTACATTTTAGTTATAATAAGTATTACTTTTGGCAAACGAAGAAAACATAGGAATAACACTATTACTTTAAGAGATGGTAACTATTACTTTTCACAAACCGAAAAAAAATTCCAAAAATAAAAATATAAAAATTTTAAAAAAAGCAAAAAAAAAAAAAAAAAATTTTTTTTTTTTTTGGGCCAATGAGGGGCTGCCACGTGGCAGGGTCCCCCCATGGGTCCTGGAGCAGGGTTGTGGGTCGGGTAATGGGTCAAAAAATGACCCGTCTCACCCATGAGACGGGTTGGAGTGTTCTCACACAAGTTTTTGTCTTAAATAAAAGTGTTAGTGGAATAGATGCTATATGCATGAAAATTGAGGTGAGAGAGAAAAAATGAGGTCAGGAATAGTAGGGTCAATAGCAATTCGGTTACCTAAGTTTTACAAAATTTTGCAATTGGTTACCAGGTTTGTCAAAGTTGCGATTGGGTTCCTGAGTTTGCTGAACCGGAGCAATCAAGTGTAAAATCCGTTAGTCAGTTAAGAAACTAACAAAATGGACATCATGTGCGACACACGTGAGGGTAGAAATGTCAACATAATTTTTGGGTTTTGAGGCATGATTATTCCACCAATCAGCAGGGGTATTTACGTACTTTAACAAGTAATTAATTCAAACAAAACCCATCTTCTTCAATTTTAATAAATCCGATCAAAACCTCACCCCCACCCCCAAAATTCGAACAAAGATTCAACAAGAAATTAATTTAGAGAGACAAATATCAAGCAATTTTTTTATGAGGAGTGTTTTCTCTCAGATTAAAGGTGAGATTCGGCTGAAGATTTGTTTTGTTGATGAGGAACCGCCTGCACCGCCGTCACCGGAGGAGAAGAAAGATGAAGCATCGGCGCCTGTTCCATGACCGCCTTGTAAGTGGACCCACTCGAATTAGGGCAAACTTCCATTTTGGGTGTCCTATTCGAATTAGGACAACTAAAAAATGGAAGTGTTTTATTTATTGGGACCCACATTCACACTCACAACAACTTTCCACTCTAATGGGACAGGACCCGATCCCTGGCTAAATAAGCACGCCGATTTCAGAAAACTGTTCCTTGCCGGCGACAGTGCCGGTGCTAATATTCTCGCCATGGGCGCCGGCGAAGATGAGTCCGACTTAGAGATTGAGGGAACGGCGATGGTGGTGGTTAGGGATTTGTAAAATGGCATTTACACTTTAGGGCCATTTCACTTAGGGAGATGAAGTGGGATGGGATTGATGAATTGGATTAGGGAGATGCAGTGGTGCTTTCAAAAATGTCAAAAGGAAGGAAGGAGAAAGGGACCTGGGTTTTTTTTTAGAAAGAGAGAGAGACGGCAGAACTGATATTTTTTTTTTTTTTTTTTTTTTAAATTTGTTAATATGTGATGTGCCTCTTTTACCCACTCAATTCTTAGCGAAATGACGTATATGCCCCTTAAGATATCACGTGTGTCGCACATGATGTCCATTTTATTAGTTTCTTAACTGACTAACGAAATTTACACCTGATCGCTCCGGTTCAGCAAACTCAGGAACCCAATCGCAACTTTGACAAACCTGGTAACCAATTGCAAAATTTTGTAAAACTTAGGTAACCGAATTGTAATTGGCCCAGAATAGTATGTCAAAAGTTGTTGTGAGTGAGATAATGAGTCCCATCAAGTAAAGAACTATTCCGAAATAATATTTTCATTTTTTATTTTTCATTTTTCCTAAAAGTTCTTTCTATATCTAAAATTTGAGTCGGTCTTATGAAAAACCTGTTTTACATTAAAATATGTATAAAAGTTGTTTTGCATTAAAAGATTTTGTTTTATATTAAGGGATGAAAACATGTTTTACACTAAAACAAATGTAAAACAAGTTTTTCTCGAGATTTTCACCTAAATTTTAGGCTTAAATGTGTATAAACACAGCATGACTAACGAAGCAAATGTTCAGCCAAATACCGTATGTCATTTTGAGACGGAGTTAGTTTTTTTTTTTAGAAGTGTGTAACTTGCCAAAAAGAATTAAGATAATTTGTACAGTTTCCATTGAGACGTAACGTGGGAGAGTACTGATATTTGTACCAAAATGTTTGTAGTTTTGTTTTTATCTAGACATCTTTGACATTGTTTGTCAAATATACCCTTATTTATGATGGTAGTTGTCATTGTAAAAGCATTTAATTGTCTTGGTACTTGTAATATTTCAAGGGTAATTTAGTCCATTAGACATACATTGATTGTTTTTCTTAATTTTTATGAAAATCATAAAAATACAAATATTTTGGGTCGGAGGGATTAACTATGAGGGTGACACTCAAAATGAATTTGTACTTCAATTAAAGAAGACGGAAGACCAACTCCACAAATGGCGGCAGAAGCAAACTCCAAGGAGGAGCATTATCATTGCTTCAAAATGGCACGACCTCAAACCTGCCTCAATTTCAATTTCAATTTCCTGCTTTAAGGTTCTAATATTTTTATTTTTTTTAGTCAGCCACAATTTAAAGTTCTTACTTTACTTTATTACCAAAATAAATAATGGGACCACTTGTCATTCTCACAATAAAAACTCACTACCCACTTCCTCTCTCCTACTTTACTTTTCATAATCACAACATTTACTTTTTTTTAATCCCCATGCTAAATCAAAGTAGGAACATTAAATTGAGACGAGAGAATATGTATTATCCCATGCCTGGTCTTGTATTAATAATAGTAACTGAATCATGGCTTGTTAGCACATGTGCATGATCCAACAACCACCTATCCACCTAAGGCATCTTGGACTAGAGGTATGCGGGTGTGTACGTAGAATCCTCCATATATTGTGAGATGTTGGAACAATTTCCCATTAATGCCATAACCCAAATCTGGAATAAGTTTGAGAGGAGAAGATGAAGGGGGAAGCGTTATCTGTTGAATCCATCTTTAATGTTATTTAGGGAGAATGAAGAAGAAGAAGTAGGGGATGAAGATCTTCTAAATGATGAGTGCCTTCTCTCTAATACTTCTAGGAATAAATGAAGATTATGTAGGAAAGAATAATGAATGTAGTATGTTTCTAAGGCTGATGGAAATGCTTTTATATAAGAAACAAATAGGCACTTCATTTAGGGACTACACCCTTTCACATAAGTGGTGTGAAATTACCATTTTGTCCATCATAAATAAGTAATATTCCACCTCAGGAATTCTACATATTATTTGATTTTCTACACTTTATATTAACATTATGAGTATGATTATATGTATGGAATTAACTAATGACTTGTTATACAATTCATGTTCTAACAATCTCCCACTTGGGTTGCATAACAATGTCTTTCCTTAAATCATAAGTATAATACAAATGACAACCCTTATGTGTACCCTGTTGTCATCCATAACAATCCCGTCCATTAGTCATACAAGTATAAGGACTAAAAGGGCAGTCGTTGTAATTGATTCGCAACTAAACCCACAATAATCACGTATACATATCCAACTAAATGACATAGATCAAAATGTAGATGTGTAGCATGGAACATAATGAATATATACATATTCTTCCAACTAGTCCTACTTAAACAAATGAGATCAAAACTTTAAATAATAATAGAACAATTAATGAAAGAACAACATAAACTCCCACTATATTAAATGTTATCAAAAGTTGTTACACCCATATGAGCAATATACTCGTGAAATACTAAAGGTGATAACGCCTTAGTAAACGGATCCGCTAACATGGAGTTTGTTCTAATAAGTTGTATTTCTATTTGTTCATTTTGTACTCTTTCTCTTACAACAAGAAACTTAATACTCCCTCCGTCTCAAAATAGATGTCGTTTTGAGAGTTAATTTTTGTCTCAAAATACATGTCGTTTTACTATTTTCAAGGCTATTTTGTTGTTCTATACCAACTCTACCCTTATTAATGATAGTGGACTATCTCTTAAACAGTTATTTAATTGCCTAGGTAATTGCATTACTTTAGGGGTATATAAGACTTTTTCACATACATTAATTGTATTTCTTAATATGTGTAAAGTGGTTGAAACGACATATATTTTGAGACGGAGGGAGTATCTATATGCTTAGATTTTGATGAACTCTTGTTGTTGTTGGAGTACAAGACCCGATTGTCACAATATAGCTTAAGAGGTCATTCGACACTATCGACAATTCGAAGTCCCTCAATAAACTTACGCAGCCATATAGCTTGATTGGATGCCTCGAAACAAGCAGCAAACTCGACTTCCATGGTAGAGGAAGTTACAAGTGTCTGTTTGGCACTTCTCCAAGAAACTGCTCCACCGGCTAATGTGAAAACATAACCAAACGTTGATTTACGACTGTCTTGGCATCCAGCAAAATCGGAGTCGGAATACCCAACGATCTCAAGATGATCCGATTTTAAATATGTAAGCATGTAGTCCTTGGTGTTTTGTAAGTATCTCATCACTCTTTTGGCTGCAACCCAATGTTCTCTACCCGGATTGCTTTGGTATCTACCAAGCATTCCAACAATAAATGTGAGGTCTGGACGAGTACAGACTTGCACATACATTAAGCTTCCTACTGATGATGCATATGGGATATTTTTCATATACTTGGATTCAAAATTATTTTTAAGACACTGTTTGAGACTAAACTTGTCTCCTTTAGAAACAAGGGTGTCATGTGGTTTACTGTTTTGCATGCTAAACCTTTGTAATACATTTTCTATATAGGCATTTTGTGATAATCCTAAAATACCCCATGAGCGATCACGGTGAATTTGGATTCCTAATACAAAAGATGCCTCACTAAGATCTTTCATTTCAAATTTGTTTGAAAGAAATTTCTTAGTTTCTTTAAGAAGGTTTATATCATTACTAGCAAGCAAAATATCATCCACATATAAGACCAAAAATATAAATTTACTCCCACTGAACTTATCGTATACACAATCTTTACCAAGATTCGTTTCAAAACCAAATGAAATAATAACTTGATTAAATTTTAAGTACCATTGACGAGAAGCTTGCTTGAGACCATAAATGGATTTCTTAAGTTTACAAACTAATTGATTAGTTTGATCCAAACCAGTCACCATTTTTGGTTTCTTCATATAGATAGTTTCCTCAATATCTCCATTGAGAAAAGCTGTCTTTACATCCATTTGATGAAGCTCAAGATCAAAATGCGCTACAAGTGCCATAATGATCCTAAAAGAGTTTTTAGAAGATACCGGAGAAAATGTTTCTTTGTAATCAATGCCTTCTTTTTTAGTAAAACATTTAGCAACAAGACGAGCCTTATATCTTTTTATATTACCTTGTGAATCCTTTTTGGTCTTAAAGACCCATTTACACCCAATAGGTTTCAGATCTTTAGGTAATGGAACAAGATCCCAAACGTCATTGTCTTTCATAGATTTGAACTCTTCATTTATGGCAATGATCCACTTATGAGAATTAGGACTATTAATGGCTTCATGGAAGGTGAATGTCTCATCTCCCACTAAACCTAAGTGTCATTCATTCTCGGCAAGATACACTTCATAATCATCCGGAATTGCACTCCTTCTTACTCTATTGGATCTCCTTAAGGGCACCGGTTCTTCTTGATTTTGAGGTTGTTGAGTTTCATCCTCATGATCAACATTTTCTTGTTGTTCAATATTTATAAGGGAGTAATTGTTTTGAATTGTATGTTCCTCTTGAATTTCAGGTATAAATACTTTATTTTCAATGGGAACTATGGGAAGAGGTATAGAAATGGATACCTCTTCCTCTTCAAATTCAAAACTATTCCTAATTTCCTATCTAAATTCAACATCCTCAAAGAATCTAGCATTTCCCGTTTCAAAAAAGGTTCTAGTTTTCGGGTTATAAAATTTATAGCCCATAGATCTCTCGGCATACCCTACAAAGTAACTACTAACAGTCTTAGCGTCTAGTTTGCCCTCATTAGGTCTATAAGGCCTAGCTTCTGCTGGACAACCCCATACATGAAGATGATTTAAGGACGGTTTCTTATTCATCCATAATTTATAAGGGTTTTATTAGTAGCCTTAGAAGGAGCTCTATTGAGAATATAAGTTGTGATTTTTAATGCTTCGCCCAATAATGAGTGTGGTAAGGAAGTACAAAAAATCATACTTCTTACCATATCCTTAGGAGTTCTATTACGTCTCTTAGCTACCCCATTCATACTAGGCGTACACGACATAGTGTAGTGAGGGACAATCCCATACTCTTCAAGATAGTGAGCAAAAGGACCCGGACGTTGTTCTCCCGAACCGTCATTCCGACCGTAGTATTCACCACCACGATCGGATCTAACGTTTTTAATAGTCTTTCCAAGTTGATTTTCAACTTCGGCCTTATAAGACTTGAAAACGTCCAAAGATTGACACTTTTTATGAAGTAAATAAATGTACCCATAACAAGAGTAGTCGTCTATGAACGTAATAAAGTATTGTTGACCATTCCATGAAGGGGTAGTGAATGGTCCACATATATCCGTATGAATTAGTTCTAAGATGCTTGATGCTCTCGAGGATACTTTTCTTTTAGTGTTTGTAAATTTTCTTTTAAGGCATTCAATGCAAAAGTCTTTTTCCAAAATATCAAGTTTGTTTAAGATTCCTTCTGACACAAGCTTATCAATTCTCCTCTTGGAGATATGACCCAAACGCCTATGCCATAAGGTATAAGAATTTTCACTTGAAAAATTTCGCTTTCTACTTTTGGTTTCATTATTATGGGACTCATTTATTGTTTGAATAATGTCAAGCAAATAAAGATTATCTTTACTTGACAAAGTACTAGTACCGATAACTTTCGTATTGAAATAAATAAAGATCATATTTATTATTACCAAACGAACAAGAATAACCTTCCTTGTCCAATACTGTGATAGATATTAAATTCTGCCTAAAGGACGGTACAATAAATGTATTATTTAATAGAAAATAATAGACAGTACTTAACAATAATCTAAAAGTCCCTATGCCTATTACTTCAACCGGATTCCCATCTCCCATATAGATGTATCTCTCATCTTCACTGGTCTTCGGTAATTCAGGCAACCCTACGTAGACATACTTATGTGAGTTGTTGCATCAGAATCCAATCACCATGTGTACGTAGGAATTGAAACCAAATTAACCTCAGTACAAACAAGACCAAATGACATACCTTTCTTAGCACGCCAAGCGTGATACTTAGGGCAGTCAAACATCATGTAAGTAAGGTCCTTGCAAAAGAAGCACTTCTTAACTTTTTGATCATCAGATGATCCCTTATGCTTCTTATTACTTGCAACCGCAATTTCCTTCCCTCTTTTCTTTGTCCCATGAGAAGAGGTGGATGCCAAATGAGCACTTTCGGTTTTAAATTGCTTTAACCTATTTTCCTCTTGTGTCACATGTGAAATTAATTCATTAATATTGCACTTGTCTTTTTGACAATTATAGGTCACCTCAAAGTGACCAAACTGAGGAGGAAGAGAGATCAAAACTAAATGCACGAGTAAATCTTCCAATATCTCTAACTTAAGTGCTTTTAGCTTTGTCGATAGGTGAAGCATTTCCAAAATATACTCCCTTAAATTTCCGGTACCCTTGTACCTCATGGAAACAAGCTTTCTCAAAGAAGCACTTGTTTCCGATTTTTCGCTTTTTGCAAAGCGTTCTTCAAGGGTATCAAGAAATGTTTTAGAATCAACATCCTCAGAGACACTGTTAAAAAAAGTCTCTGGGACAACATTCTTCATGATCATTAGGCTTACGCGGTTGGAGCGTTTTCACTTCTCAGTACTTAAGCGATCTTCTTGAGTGCTTTGATCAGTAAGAGGAAGAGGAAACGGTTCCCTTAATGCGAGGTCTATGTCCACACAGCCTAAGATCATAGTTATTTTGTTTTTCCAAGTTTTAAAGTTAGTCCCATTAAGCATCGGTACGGTACTCATCGCAGCTGTTATAGATGAAGCATTAAGTAAATCTGTTGGAATTCGAGAACAAAAGTGAAATACAAAACATGTATAAGAAACTACATAATGAATAAATGATTAACTATATCAATGAAATCCATCTATTAGACAATCAACATGACATCAAAACTAATCTTTGGATTGCGAGTTTATTTATAAATGATTGCCTTAGGCAACAAATAATTTGAACGACTTTTTGATTAAATGCTTAATCTTCCTTTCGGCCGTCTTAAATATTTAACAAAACAACTTAATATTCATTTCATTTGTTACCACATGAATGTACATATTTAGTCAAATAACAAGATCTTCTTTGGAAAATTCATGTTACTCACATATTAATTTATACATTCAACACTTTAACAATTTTGGATTTAAATAACGTGAATCACTTTGGCGATAATATTATTTAAAAGATGTATAAAATTGTTTAAGAATATAACTAATCACAACTTTATGGTTTGAAAAAAGTATGTTTTGCTCAAGAAGGGGTAGACAAAATTGTGCAAAACTTTGAAAACAATGGCCTATGAACAGTGCATTTCCGGACCAAAAATTTCCTTAGGGTCCGGCCGGACTAGGCTTAACACCCGACCGGACCAAACCCGAGGTCCGACCGGACCAGATCAAAGCCCCGCCTGGACTATGCCTTGAGGTCCGACCGGACTACAACACATACCCGGACGGACCACCCTTTGTTCAGAGACTGATTCAGATTCCTTGAGGTCCGACCGGATATCACAAAAGATCCGGCCGGACCACCTGTTCCCAGGTGGTACCGTTTCAAGCTGCCTTGCTTCACTTTTCTGAATTTTTGTCCTAAAACAATGAACAACAAGTAGATCCACATGTCTATACATTATACAATGCATAGCCATGCAATTTAGGGATAATATTTTTTTAATACAATATGATCAAGCAAGTAGATCCACATAGTTTATGCATTACACACAACTATGCTATGAAGGGATAATCTTGCTTGAACCATTGTGTTCATTAGAGTCAAAACTTCAAACCTTTTCATAAATTCTTTATTGGATGATGAATATCAGCACTTTATCAACAAATTAGAGCCTCTAAACAACATCAAAACTTGATGATTCAACAAAATAAATGAATCAAAACAAAGCATTAAAGCTTTCAAAAGAACTCAAACCTAAACCAGAATTAATTCAGGCTCTAATACCAATTGTTGGAACAATTTCCCACTAATGCCATAACCCAAATCTGGAATAAGTTTGAGAGGAGAAGATGAAGGCGGAAGTGTTACCTGTTGAATCTATCTTCAATGTTGTTTAGGGAGAATGAAGAAGAAGTAGGGGGATGAAGATCTTCTAAATGATGAGTGCCTTCTCTCTAATACTTCTAGGAATAAATGAAGATTATGTAGGAGAGAATAATGAATGTAGTATGTTTCTCAGGCTGATGGAAAGGCCTTTATATAGGAAACAAATAATCACTTCATTTAGGGACTACACCCTTTCACATAAGTGGTGTGAAATCACCATTTTGTCCATCATTAATAGGTAATATTCCACCTTAGAAATTAGCATTATAAGTATGATTACATGTATGGAATTAACTAATGACTTGCTATACAATCCATGTTCTAACATGAGAGGTTTCAAGTTCGACTCACTCTTGGAGCAAAAAGGGGTAAGTTTGTGGTATCTACGGATGATCATCTGATAAGCTCGGGTGATAATAATAAACTAGATAATTGATCAATATGATGGAAATAAAACCTTGTATCCAAATAAACAACTCCATAGGGGAGCAAGTTTCTCAAATTGACTGACTGGTCCCTTAAATGTTGGGTTGTTTTTTATATAACTAGAAAAGAATCTCCGTTATAAATATTTCCTAATTTAAATCACAAAACCAACTCTCTGTTACTTCAAGTTTGATTCTCCTCTGATTCAAAAAAATAAAAAGGTTTAAACTGGGAGGCTTTTTTGATAGAGACCAGGCTTCAATACACATACCTTCTGACAGATATTTGTCCTTAAAATAATCTTTCCACTTTTTTTGCCGTCTCTACTTGCAAGGGTAACCTTGAAAACATTAGTGAAGGGCTTTCTTCCGAGTTGACATTGAAGTGCTTAAAGAGAAAGCTTCTTGTTGACAAGAATTGGTTTATTAAGGACAATAAAAACAATGAAGTGCCCAATCAGTAGCTCAAGAGAAGATGGACGATCCAGATTCCAGAATATCAAAGTGTAACGCATATGTATCTCGAGATTGATGATAAGAAACAACATGACCATAAAGAGCCTTGATAACATAGATATAGACACGATAGAAAGGTGTGAAGTTAAAAAGAAGGGCAATACTAGGCTTACAAAAGAAGTTTACAAAATGAAGGATATAAGATGTGGTGACGATATTTTATTGGTTACATCGATAGTGGACCCGGAACACTCCACTTAAAAACAACAACTCAATTATGACACCTCATTTTGTAAGCCACATTTTGTAGCCATTTTTTGTAACTTTATTATTTCCCTAAAAAGAATTAGCTTAGAGTTTTGTAGCAGGTTATGAAGCATACCATAACGCCCCAGATAGATGTTGGGAGTGGAGTCCTAAAACCGTGAGGAGACGGAGGGGGGAAATGAGTCTAAATCATAGGGGGTTGCTGGAGATCAAGGATAGGTCAAAACGGAAAAAGAAATCGAGAATGTGCAGAACAGGGGCTGCACGGCCGCGCATGGGGAAGCGCACGGCCATGTTCTACGTGGTAGAAGCTATTGTTTTGGGGAGAAAATAGAGCATGGCCGCTCCAGTTATAGTGTTCGGCCTAGT
The DNA here is from genome assembly GCA_026119855.1 of Campanula takesimana. Classification (NCBI taxonomy): domain Eukaryota; kingdom Viridiplantae; phylum Streptophyta; class Magnoliopsida; order Asterales; family Campanulaceae; genus Campanula; species Campanula takesimana. The sequence continues at coordinate 2,274,283 of JAOWBW010000218.1, read as the reverse complement.
AGCACGGCCGAGTAGCCAAAACTGCACGGCCGTGCACGCCGAGGATAGCCCAGTTTTTTCTCAGTTTCCTATTTTGACTAGATTTCTTCCATGCATTGATTTAAGACTTGTCCTACACCTATATAATGGGGATTTCATCCAGAATATTGTGTGCCAAAAAGGAGAGAGTTAGGATATAAAGAGTGAGCCACAAAATAGTGTCCAGGAGGGGGCCGGGGGCCTAGGAGAGCCATGGGGGGTGATCCTGCAACCCGACCATGACTGTGTTTGTGTATTCTTGGGGGAGAGATAATAATACTCCCTCTGTTCCAAGTAAGTTGAAACATTCATATTGAAGTTGGGAAATTAAGGATACTAATATTATATTAATAATGAAAGGTAGTGAGGAAGAGAGAGAATTAGTGGGGAAGAAAAGAGAATGAGTGGAAAACAATGAGTGGTTGGGAGGAAGAGAGAGCCGGAATCCCAACTTCGAAATCAATAATTACGTATGTGATCATAGAAACATGAGTGTGCTTAAGAAAGTGCTAATTGGCCCTCATGGGGAGACGGCTATGATTGTACCGATAAAGCTGAGGTTACCTGAAATATAGGAGCACTGCCAAAGGTATGAATAAGGTCAGCCTTCGTGCCTTATTCGCGCTATACTATACCGATCGAAGTGGCTCCATACGGTAATAAAATATTGTATGAGTTGAGCTAAACATAGGACATTGTTTCTGTGTTAAGTTTAATCCATACAATATACGTCGGCGATGCCTCACATCAACCGGAATCCCAACTTCGAAATCAATAATTACGTATGTGATCATAGAAACATGAGTGTGCTTAAGAAAGTGCTAATTGGCCCTCATGGGGAGACGGCTATGATTGTACCGATAAAGCTGAGGTTACCTGAAATATAGGAGCACTGCCAAAGGTATGAATAAGGCCAGCCTTCGTGCCTTATTCGCGCTATACTATACCGATCGAAGTGGCTCCATACGGTAATAAAATATTGTATGAGTTGAGCTAAACATAGGACATTGTTTCTGTGTTAAGTTTAATCCATACAATATACCGGTGGTGAACTGAGAGAGGGCAGGTAGCCCTGGAGGATTATAAAAGTAATAAAAAGCTTCAATTTTTGGATTGTTGCAACTTAAATGAAATGCCTTAAATGGAAAAATGTTGCAACTTACTTAGAACAGAGTGAGTATGTAGGAGAGGGTTGTTATTGGAGAGTAGTCATACTAGATTTGTGTGAGTGTATGTGTAAATTGTAACAATTAACATATTATTATAGTGATATCCTGGCTTGGTGCCTCCAGATGTAGCCATAGGGATGGTGAACCGGGTGAACAAATCTATGGTGTTCTTGTTCTTTCATATTATATTATTCATGTGTTGATTATTTTCTCCATATTGATGACTGCTAGTATGGGCTAGTGGATGTGGAGTCCCCCCTGCTAATTTCCCAACAACTGGTATCAAGAGCTTTGGATTGAGATTCGGGAGATCTAAGGTGAAGAAAAAAACAGTAGATTTTCGTGCAGTGCACGTGTAGAATTCGTGCATTGCACGTGCAGGCTTTGTGCAGCGCATGTGCAGATTTTGTACAGTATAGATGCTTCATGTGGAAGACGTGTATGATTAATTTGAGAGCTTCTAGGGTTTCTGGTTGAAGCAAGATCGTGCCAAATAGGTCACAATCGTGCAGAAGATCAGACAGTCTGAATAGTTCGTTTGTTTCTTCTGCAGAGATTCGAGGTGGGATTTGGAGATGCAGAGATCAAGATGGATCGAAGGTGTTCAAGGGATCTTGGGGCAGTCAAGGTGGTTGGAGAAAATATGAAAGAAATGAAGAATGCATCAGGCACTTGCGTAAGCAACCAACGATGCAAGGGTGAGTGGTATAAGCCGGTTAGACCACGTGAGAAGAGGAGGGCTTCTCGCAAATGACGGATGGGAGATAGGTGGATGTTGTACTCTACCGACAACATCAAATTCGTTTCGGGTGGGAGCAAGTGGCTGTTGGTAGTGGTCCCTTAGGCACGTTTAATAAACGTTGTAATTGTTATTACTTATTTCATATTAATAAAGAGATGTTTTGATTATTATTGCTGTTCATGTTTACTTATAATAATCTCCGTCCCTAGTACTTGTTAAAGCACTAGTATAAAGGCTAAATGATCATGGGATGATCATGTTAGATTTATGGGTACTTGTTTGGAACAAGGTACTGGACATGACCCGCTGTATGAGATTTATGTCATGGCCTTTGTCGTACATATATCTTATATTAGTTATGTCATTTAAATCCTTAGACATGAAGTTATTATAGTCTTCCACTTGATGAACATTATGTTTGACATGTTCAAACGCTACCCTTAACCGGGAAGTTTTAAAGGGTATGATTGCCATAATCGGATTCATGTAGAAGAATAATAAGCTTATATGGATTTGTCCCTCTTCGGAGAGATGTCAAGCTTGGGCCTCTCGTAGGAATGATGTTGATAAAAATGTTCGGCCGGACTCAAATGAATTGATTAGATCAATGTCATTTGGATTATCAACATATTCGGAAACGAGAAAGTATTGAACAAAGACAAGTTGACTTGTTGACCATGACTTGTGTTCAATGACATGTGGTTAAAAGGATTATGACATATTCTAAAGGAATGTGAACTTGTATCTAGTTACACTATTTGGGTAGGTATGACGGTTTGCTAGAACCTAATCATATCTTATGGTTTCATGTTTGAACCCATTGCCAACTTAGTGAAATCCTAGAGGGTCACACACAAATAGAACGAATCATAAAGGACTACATTGGAATATTAGGTCAAAGGGCCATTCGGTGATTTAAGGAAATTAGAGGAAGAAAGAATGGAAAAGAGGAGGTCCGGGCAGACCAAGTCCTAAACCCGATCGGACCATGATGGGTTCGGGAGGACCATGGTCTATACCCGGCCGGACCAGTCGGTTTCGGCAGGAACCTTCCTTAATCCGTTTTCTTGCGGGTTTAGACATAAGTTACATATTTGGAATAGGTCTAACTTGTATATAAACAACCCTAATTCGTCCCTAATAAGTACATGTGTTTTTGCAAGCCTCTAAAGAGTTTTTGAGAGTTATTTCTTGTTATAAGAAATCCTTAGATTGAAGAACAAGAATAAACACAATAATATTCCATATAGTCAAAATACAATTGAGAAAACGTGTTTCTCAATTTGGTCTAGCAACCAAGATCAAGTGCTCTTGATATTCGTTCAAGGTGTGGATACCGCTAGAGGGTGAAGCTCATCATCTTTAAAGTTCATGTTCTTACTTGTTCGTGATCAAGCTTTGATTTCTCCACCAAGATCAAACACTAAATTCAAAGGCATCAAGGGTTAGTATTCTAGTATTCATATTACCATGCCATGATTAAAACACTTGATAGTACATGGGTGATTTTAATGTAGATTCGCCCTAGCGAGGTGCATTAATTTTATTTATGTATGAGCAAGATAGATAATGTGGGCACGCCCTAGCGAGGCACAAGAAACTATACGTTTAAAATAGTTGGACTTAATTAGGCGTCAAAACAGTTTTGGGCCTAGGCAAAGATGAGATTAAACATGCTTTTGAAATTGGATTTCTTAAAGAATCTCATAAAATGATCTAAGAATCATATGGGATATGATTGACATGATTGTCTAACTAATTAATTTGATTTTGTGTAATCCGCCTTAGCGGATTTGAAATTAAATTAAAGATGGATCTTAGCCCATTTAAATTATATCATCCATTGGATGTATAAGAAGGTTGTATAATTTAGTGGGAGTATTTTTGGAAAAATACATTTTTAATTTCTTTAATGAAAAAAAATGGTACTTATTAAAACTTTAAAATATTGCATAATTGTAGATAATGACTACCAACACTCAATCAATTTCGTTGCGATCGATCCTTGAAAAGGATAAGCTCCAAGAGAATGGTACGAACTTTATGGATTGGATCAGTAGCCTAAGAATAGTTCTTAGGCAAGAAGATAAGTTGTACATTCTCGATGGGCCTCTTCCTGTTGAACCAGAAGCCAATGCCCCTAGGGCAGAAAGAGACAATTACAAGAAACATCGTAATGATTCTAGAGATGTAAGTTGTCTCATGCTTACTACTATGTGCTCAAAACTCCAACAAAGTTTGGAACATTTGGAAGCCTATGAGATAGGCGTGGAGTTAAGAGCTATGTTTCAAGAGCAAGCTAGGCAAGAGAGGTACAAGAATATTGTTTCATTCACTTCTTGCAAAATGAGTGAAAGGCAACAAGTGAGTCCTCACATGCTTAAAATGAAAGGCTATGTTGAGCATCTTGAAAAACTTGGCTATCCAATCCCATTGGAGCTAGCCACGGATCTCATTCTTAATTCATTGCCTAAATGTTATAATCAGTTTGTGATGAATTATAACATGCATGGAATGGATAAGAATCTCTCCGAGTTTCATGGTATGCTTAAAACTACAGAGATGAAGATTGTGGAGAAAGGTTCTCCTGTGCTCATGGTTCAAGATGGGAAGAAGGCTAGTGCCAAAGGAAAGGGTAAGAAAGTTGTCAAACTCAAGATAAGCAAGGCAAAGGTTGCCAAGGCTTCTGAGGCAAAACCCGATTCACAAAAGGATGCAATCTGTTTCCATTGTCAAGAAATTGGTCATAGGAAACGTAATTGCAAGGCTTTTAAGGAAGAGAAAAAGAAGAAGAAGAGCAGTGGGACTGCGTCGACTTCAGGTATCTATATGATAGATATTCTCCTTTCTACCACTGATTCTTGGGTATTGGATACTGTAAGTACCCCAATCTGAATTGACTTACTTTAGAGGAATTCATGGTACCATTTAGGGATAAACCAATGGGCCAGGACCTCGCTAGGATAAACCTGATATTCCAGGACTGAACTGGAATTAAACTTAGAAAAATCCAAAAGCTCGCCAAGTCGAGTCGTACGGATGGTTTGGGCACATGAGGTCCCTAGCCGTACGGCTATGTTGGGCACCCTCAGCCTCTATAAATTAAACCCCATGCTGATCATTTCAGGGGGGAGAAAACGTTTTGTGAGCTGAAACTCTACCAGTTTGAGAGCAGAAAGTGAGGGATATATACATTTGAGTGAAAAGAGAGGAAGATAGGCCATAACCACAATAGGTGAAGCCTCCTTATCCCCATATTCTTCTTCATCTCAAACTCTCTTTTATCTTTGTTCATATTACTTTATCTTGTATTATTTCTTCTTGTTCTTGCAAAGTCTTTTCCATTTCAAGCACTTTACATTTCTTGCAAGTCTTGTCCATTTTCAAGCACTTATCTATATATTATACAAGTCTTGGCCTTCCAAGCTATATATATTATGATTATATATGTATATGATCCAAATCATGAGGTGATTCAAGGTCCCCTTCACACCTAGTGTGTGATTTATGGGATAAAACCTAGGATGATCATGATTTGTTAAATTTCATGTTGATATTATTCTTGTTTGGCCATAAGAGTCATGATTGGGGGATAAAGTTTCAATCTTTATCATCCCAACCATGATCTAGCCATAAATCACCAAGTATGAAACATAAAGATTTGATATTTATGTTATATTTTTATCCTTAAGGGTTTAATCTTGTATAATAAGTCCATTTTGGTGGTAAAGTTTCAATCTTTACCCACCAAAATGGTCATTTTGGTCTAAATTCCGTGTTCATCAACTTTTCATAAATCTCTCCAATGATTGCATTTGATCACACCTAAATCTTTGTTTTTGGGGTTCCTTTGATGATCAAAGTGCATAGGAATGAACTTTTCAAAGTTTTGTTGTTAATCATAAACTGGAAATCAACATTCCAGTCCAGTTTCAGCAAAGATACTCTGTTTTGACTGAAACTGGACTGTTTTCTGATAAACTGTAAAAATGCCCTGGAGAGCCCTCCCCATCCGTACGGCTACTTTGGCCAGGGAGGGCATTTTCCAGTTTCTTCCTTTTCTGAACATAAAGTTTGCAAAATAAACCTTTTCAGTTAAATAATTAACTGGTTTTGCCAAAACAGTCAGTTTCTCCCATTTTGAAAATACACACACACACATGCATTTTCATTAACTAACATTAGGGAGACTCGGTCCTATCCGAGGCAACTTGGGTGACGTGAAACTCTTCCCAAGGCGTAACCTGACCTCCGAACTAATAGAATCTCTAACCTTTTCTTTTGTTGGGTTAAGTAATTAACAAAAGTGGCGACTCCGTTATGTTTTGTGAGATACCCGTGTTCGGTCTTTTCGCCCCAAAACTCGTCGCGATCTTCCGCGCGGGGAGGGATCCTTACAGTGGCGACTCCGCTAGGGATTAAAGTGTCCACAAACTTCTTTTTAGAAATTTTGGGGGTGCTTTTGTGTGGGTCAAACTCCCGTTCCCTATTTTCGTTAACTTTTGTGTTTGTTTTGTGTGTGCTGTGTTTCTGTTTGAACTTTCTGGAGATGAAACTATTCTAGAGATGCAATAAACCGGGGCTTGATGATCAGAAGTTGAAAAACGGCAAAAATAATAATTGCTAGCATGCTATAGCCGTACGGCTATGTTGGGCAGGGAACAGAATGTTCCAAAATTTAACAATTTTGTGCAGGGCAGGAACATTCTGTCCCCTTTGGCTTCTGCTTGTCCAGGTTCCAAATTTACAGTTTTGTTTGAGCACATTACTGTAGATACCTCGGGTGGAAAACCACGGCTTTAGGCTCGAGCGCGCGGGTCGTCCTAGGATGTCTAACTTGTTTTTAGAGTCGCCACCTATGTTTTGAGGAACATAAGAAAAACCTATTGATTGTAGCCTAAGTTTGATTACGAAAACAGAGATTCTTTGTTTTGAGGTTCGGGGGTTAGGTTATGAGATGGGAAGTACCGAAACACCCATCTCGCCCAACTTAAGTTGGTCTTCCTTGATCAAAATCTACATGAATGAAAATGTTCTTCTTCTTCTTCTTTAAGTCATAAAAAGGGGGTTTAAAATAGGATTTGGAATGTAGGAGATAACTCCTTAACCAACCTCAATGAGATGAGGTGATCATTAGAGTCATGTCCCAAAATGATTTGGGTGATTGCACATTTGATTAAAGTAAAAGAGAGAGAGGAGATGAAGTAGAAAAGAAAGGAAAAGATGGACTTTTACCTACTCTTCGAAGAACTTCAAATGTTGCTTGATGAGATCCTTGGAGAACCTTTAGAAAGTGATTTTTTGTCTAGTTTTCGATTGGGTTTTTCCGATGATTTTTCGATCCTTGAAAATGGAGGTGAAGAGAGGTTTTTATAGGTGAAAGAGGGGTGTTTTTGGTGCCAAAACTCAGTCACCAAGAAATCCTTCCCGGGCAAAATCTTGTAAATTGAGCAAGGGAGGGAATCCTGGCCAGAAATCTGTAACTGACGCCCAGAGGCGCGCGCTTCCTGCTTTGGGGTCGGGAGGCGCGCGCGTCTGGCTCCTCCTGTCGGAGGCGCGCGACTCAGAGAAGGCAATTTTGACAGAATGGACTAGAAAGTCAGCCCTGTCATTCAGTTTAGTCCCTGGACTTAACGAAGTCAGTCAGAAACTTAACGGAAGTGACAGAAACTAACGAGAAACACTTAAAATTGGGAGAAACACAAAATCAAATGTGCAATCGGGGTGAGCGGTCCAAGGCGGGGTGTCTACAGAGCCCCTCGGCGATGTGGACTGCAAAGCAAAACGCGTCGACGAAAGTTAAAAACACCCGCCGAGGACATCACCAAGAAAAAAGCAAAGACTCGATGAAAGCAGGAATTTGAAATTGCGAGAGATAGTGGTGCGCTCCCTGTGTGAGCGGCTTTTGTGGATAGAGGGGGTGGCATGATCCGTTAGGTGAACCTGCCGGCTGAACGTTTTGAATGAGGCCGTTAGTGAACCCTTGCTGACGAATCCGTTAGTGAATCCGTTTGATGAATCCGTTAGTGAATCCCTTGGATGAGTCCGTTGGTGAACCCTTGCTGACGAATCCGTTAGTGAATCCGTTTAATGAATCCGTTAGTGAATCCCTTGGATGAGTCCGTTGGTGAACCCTTGTTGACGAATCCGTTAGTGAATCCGTTTGATGAGTCCGTTGGTGAACCCTTGTTGACGAATCCGTTAGTGAATCCGTTAGTGAATCCCTTGGATGAGTCCGTTGGTGAACCCTTGCTGACGAATCCGTTAGTGAATCCGTTTGATGAATCCGTTAGTGAATCCCTTGGATGAGTCCGTTGGTGAACCCTTGTTGACGAATCCGTTAGTGAATCCGTTTGATGAGTCCGTTGGTGAACCCTTGTTGACGAATCCGTTAGTGAATCCGTTTGATGAATCCGTTAGTGAATCCCTTGGATGAGTCCGTTGGTGAACCCTTGTTGACGAATCCGTTGGTGAATCCGTTTGATGAATCCGTTAGTGAATCCCTTGGGTGAGTCCGTTGGTGAACCCTTGCTGACGAATCCGTTAGTGAATCCGTTTGATGAATCCGTTAGTGAATCCCTTGGATGAGTCCGTTGGTGAACCCTTGTTGACGAATCCGTTGGTGAATCCGTTTGATGAATCCGTTGGTGAACCCTTGTTGACGAATCCGTTAGTGAATCCGTTTGATGAATCCGTTAGTGAATCCCTTGGATGAGTCCGTTGGTGAACCCTTGTTGACGAATCCGTTAGTGAATCCCTTGGATGAGTCCGTTGGTGAACCCTTGTTGACGAATCCGTTAGTGAATCCGTTTGATGAAATATTGCTTTGAAGTCTCGTGCCATTTGGAGTCACACTTGACTTTTTGAATTGTAGGGTACGGGCACAGTTGACCGCGACCAGAAAAATGTTCCTGCTGGGGATGAAATGTTGAGATTTACTCTTGAGGGGGTGTGGCACCCGTGACAGAACTTAGGGAGTTCGGAATTTTGAAGAGGACATCCTACTTTTGAGTGGGAGTTTCTATCCTACTTTCGATTTTTGACATGCCTTAAGGGCGGACCAGAAAAAGGTGTGCCCAACTGGGTGTCTGAGGATCGGGACAGTGTCTTGATTTAGGCTGGAGATCTCTGACAAGGCCCTTTTCTTGAAGCGATTTAGACCTGGGGGGGGCGCGCCTTCCTATGTAGGCTTGGGACGCGCGCGCACTTCGGACTGCTGGCGGGTGGCGCGCTGTGAGAGCCCGCGCCCGTACCCGCGTGGGGATCCGTTCGAAACGCGGCTGGAATCCGCTCGGTTTCTCAAAATGGTTACCCTACTTTGGTTTTGAAAAGAAGAGTCGCCACCTCATTTTATTTAGGAAAATAGAGATAAAACCTTTTTGATTGAAAAGTGGGTTCGGGGGCTATGTTACGAGAGGAGAAGATGTTAGGCACTCCGCTCGCCCTTTCGGTCTCTAGCATGCTCCCGCCTACGCTTGATTTTAGTTTGCCTTTTGAAAATGTGTTTTATGTCCTAACTTATAAAAAATGTGTATGTTTATGTACAGGGGAGTCTCCTAGTCTAGGCACGTTTGTTTTAATTCGCAACCGGGAATCGGTTTGGGTAGATTCCCGATTGGTTTTGAAAAAAGGTTTGAATCATATATACAAGTATGAGCAATTAAAGGGGGAAAGGGGAAAATTTTACAAATAATACATATATACAAAAAGAATGGGATAAATCCCATGAAAGAATAAATGTCCACGTCGCGGTTTCGACCATTGGATACGACGCCATTCTCCGTCCCCGAGCTTATGTACCTGGCTTAGACTTATTCAAATCCAAAACTAGAAATTGGGATTTACTCCCAGATTGTTAGATATCATTGATGACTTTTTATAGAATTTTTTGGATTAGTTCTTTGAGCTCAAATGATAATGAGAACAATAATCACAAAAGGCATTCAGCACAGAAAAGTCATGGCATTCATACATTCAGAACCAATTTACTGCATCGAAACTCATGAATCTTGGAAAACACAAAGAATGAAAGTTCAATACCACATTCGATACATGAAGTAACCCAAATCTTAGGTTCAGATGATGAGTTTTAGTGGTTCAAATAATCTCTGACATTTTTGTGTCAGAAGCTGGGAATGCCAATTCTGGAATTTGGAAGTCTGAAGGAGGGACGAACAAGGGGACTTTTGGAGATCTAAAAAATATGTAAAAATATGTACACTTTTCTGGGTTCGTTGGGAACAAAATTTGTGTTTTGATGTAAGCCAAAAAACCAGGTTTTGACAGATTTTTAGATGCAAGAACACAACATGGTACAAAGAAATACACACTGGACAGCATGTCTGGGACTCAAATATTAGCATGAAAACCTATTCTAAACATGTAATATGAACATGAAACTTCACAAGAATGTACTTTAACACATTATGAACAACATTTGTGTTTTGATCTAGATCTATAAACAAAGTTATGATAGAGAAAACAGCACATCAAAATCCTTGGTTGAAACTAAACATGCTGGACAGATTATATATGGCATGAAGATGGAGGTCAAAACGTGGCATAAACTTGGAACAAACCCATGGAACTTAGGGAAATTGTTTATTGATGTATTATAAACATTATCATAGGTCTATTTATGTACAACCATCAACAAAAATGAGAATAAATAAGAAAGAAGGGGAAGGGGACAGATTGTATACATGCTGGGTATATGATCTATAACTAGTTGGGATTTAAGACTTGGAGCATGAAATCAACACCAAAATGAACTCAACACATATGTACACATGCTAGGACTGAATCATGGACATTTAGAATATATAGAACATGTTTATTTACAAAGTAAAAACATAGATTACATAGATAATAAGGGGAATCTAGTCACTAGTTGACTAGATTTCCGAACAACTCATTTAGACTTACATTTTATCAAATCTATGATGTATAAAAAGGAAACTTACCTAGATTGAGAGAGGGTGGTGTGCTTCCTTTGTCTCCAAGGGAAGACTTTTTTTTTTGTTTGATTGAAGTTGTTGTTGTGGTTGTGGTTGTTGTTGTTGTTGTTGCTTGTTGTTGTTGTTGCTTGAGATTTGAAGGGGTTGTTTGAGGTGTTTGGGTGGTGGTTTAGTGGTGGAGGGGTTGTGGTGTTGTGGTGGTAGAGGTGGTTGAGTGGTGGTTTGATGATAGAGGTTGTTTTGTTGAAAGAAAGTGTATGGAGAGAGTGTGTAGTGTAATGTGTGTGTTGAATGAATGTGTATTAAGTTCTCCCTTTCTTGGATCAACAGAGGAAGTATATGGAGGAGGGAGGTGATATTTCTTGGACCAAAATGCCCCTAGAGTAGGGGTAGTATGGGGGGTAAGGTCTCTTGCCCGAAATTCATGCCAAGGGGTGGAAAAATTGGCCAAAAATGATGGTGTTGCTTTGACTTGGTGATTTCCACTTTTTGAAATGCCACTTGTCCATTTTTGGTTGATTTTTGGCCCATGTGACCCCCCCCTAATGCAGCCATATGTCCAGGAAATGTGGGAGTAAACATGTCATTATTTCCGGCTCTGTGTTCCCGCTCCGTAACTGTAACATCCCCGAAATTAAGCACGACATTTTGGGACGGATTAGGAAAAATAAAAATAATAAAAATGAAGTGATATGGGACGGATTTCAAATGGCAGTAAATATTGGTTTTGGTTGTAGGGCCCATGAGTTGGCTAAGTATGCATGCTTTGATGAGTATTCAAATTGGTCTTCACGTGCCATAGTAGGAGGTGTATTTAGCTTGGGTGACTCACTTGTACTCTAAGTTGGTGGAACCACTATTTATTCATATTTAAGCACTTTCTCTAGGCTATTAACAGAGATCATAAGCTGAGAATGTGAAAGAGTGAGGCGCATGAAATTTTGGTGCGGGGACTATTTTGAGTGTTTGGTAAAATAATTGGTGATTATTTGGTGATCCGTTCTTAGCAGTTTTGGGTAAGGGAGACTACGCAGTATTGATTCCGTGTCATTTTCTTTTATACCCGTCTTATCGAAGTACTCCATATTATTGATACGTAGTTCATTTGTTCGGTCCCATTTGATTATTGCTTTTAAATTGAACTTGCTCGGTTAATGTTATGATTATTTGGAAAGCATGCTTTATGTGTTATTATGCTCAAAGATGAGATTTGTTATATGGAACAGTTGCGATGTAGCTAATTATGTGACGGTCGCAGTGGGCTCGGTTATTGGTTATTGTGTTTGTGTTGGGTCCGGCTCCGTCGAGGGCGGCCAACAATTCGGTTAATTTGGTCGAGTCACTGGACCCGAATATAATTAGTACATCGGACTGTAAAGTATGATTGATCAGTTATTCGGTTTATGAAACGGGTCTTATTGGCATGTCCATATTTATAATTTCATGGACAAAGTTATTTGGTGTTTGTGTTCCATTGGCTTCTGTGATATTGTGTATCCCCTTTCTTACTGAGCCCCACAGCTCACTCCCCACCAGTTTGACCTTTTGCAGTTGGCAGTTGACCGTGGTTCGGGACAGCGAGGAATTGATTTAGAGCATTTGAGAATTATTAGTAATGAGGCTTTGTTTTGTATAGTATTTTAGAGATGTAAAATGTGACATTTTAATATTTATGGAATTAGAAATTTTCGGGGTGTTACAGTTGGTATCAGAGCGGTACCCCGACCGGAAGGCTTGTTAGCTCGCTCGGGGATAAGATCTTGGGGTATTCGTATAGGATCATCGAGAGATATAAGATTAAGTAGAATTCGCGGACGAATTCTTTTTAAGGAGGGAAGATTGTAACATCCCCGAAATTAAGCACGACATTTTGGGACGGATTAGGAAAAATAAAAATAATAAAAATGAAGTGATATGGGACGGATTTCAAATGGCAGTAAATATTGGTTTTGGTTGTAGGGCCCATGAGTTGGCTAAGTATGCATGTTTTGATGAGTATTCAAATTGGTCTTCACGTGCCATAGTAGGAGGTGTATTTAGCTTGGGTGACTCACTTGTACTCTAAGTTGGTGGAACCACTATTTATTCATATTTAAGCACTTTCTCTAGGCTATTAACAGAGATCATAAGCTGAGAATGTGAAAGAGTGAGGCGCATGAAATTTTGGTGCGGGGACTATTTTGAGTGTTTGGTAAAATAATTGGTGATTATTTGGTGATCCGTTCTTAGCAGTTTTGGGTAAGGGAGACTACGCAGTATTGATTCCGTGTCATTTTCTTTTATACCCGTCTTATCGAAGTACTCCATATTATTGATACGTAGTTCATTTGTTCGGTCCCATTTGATTATTGCTTTTAAATTGAACTTGCTCGGTTAATGTTATGATTATTTGGAAAGCATGCTTTATGTGTTATTATGCTCAAAGATGAGATTTGTTATATGGAACAGTTGCGATGTAGCTAATTATGTGACGGTCGCAGTGGGCTCGGTTATTGGTTATTGTGTTTGTGTTGGGTCCGGCTCCGTCGAGGGCGGCCAACAATTCGGTTAATTTGGTCGAGTCACTGGACCCGAATATAATTAGTACATCGGACTGTAAAGTATGATTGATCAGTTATTCGGTTTATGAAACGGGTCTTATTGGCATGTCCATATTTATAATTTCATGGACAAAGTTATTTGGTGTTTGTGTTCCATTGGCTTCTGTGATATTGTGTATCCCCTTTCTTACTGAGCCCCCCAGCTCACTCCCCACCAGTTTGACCTTTTGCAGTTGGCAGTTGACCGTGGTTCGGGACAGCGAGGAATTGATTTAGAGCATTTGAGAATTATTAGTAATGAGGCTTTGTTTTGTATAGTATTTTAGAGATGTAAAATGTGACATTTTGATATTTATGGAATTAGAAATTTTCGGGGTGTTACAGTAACAGCTTGCAACTGCTCCGTCGTGCGCGTCCCGGTGTCCCGGTTGTCCGCGGGTTCAACACAAAAGTTGCTCTTCTCAATTTTCTGGTCAAGATGGCATATCTAGATTATGTTAAAGAGTAAGGAATAAAATAATATAATTTTAAATGCAAGGGATGTCCGGTAAAAGGCGTTCTAAGGGTGCGGGGCCCGCCGTAGGGTCCCGACGCTCAATTTTCAGAGCCCTGATCATGAATCCGGACATGGTTTTTCCATCCGATGCACCGATAAGGCGTACGGTAATCCCGAACGGCCAAATCTGGGATTTTAGGTCGATTATCGCGCTTAGACCGAATCAAATGGTTGGTTTTAGGGGTGCGAGATCGGGGTGTCTACAGAGCCCCTCGTCGAATTCACTTGTGATGTAAAGGGGATTCGACGATCCAATATAGACAACCGATCTCGTCTAGGGTTTGACGGCTGAGCCCAAAGTAGGGCTTCCTACGTATCCCTTGCGGGAATCAAGCCTCCGTAGTTCTACTCAAGCAAGCAAACAACAAGTATGGTCGAACCTGGGTTCCCAAGTTTCCTACGTATCTCTTGCGAGAATCAGACCAATCGTAGTTCGGATGGATGCTGGGGATGCATTGAGAAACCGAATTCTCTTTGCTGGGGATTGGAATGGGTGAACGGCTTATGGGTTGGTGAGATCACATACATCTCTGAGCCGGGGTTGAGGTAACACGATATTCGATAGAACGCCGATTGAAACTCTTGTTATCGAGCTGCCTACGTATCCCTCGCGGGAATCAAGTCGGGGCGTAGTTCTGAGGGAGGTCCAACCCGAGCGCTCGAGTGGACCAGAGAGTAACCAAATATTCGAGGGGGGTCAAATTCGGGGGACGGCCGAACAGACCGGGGTAACCAAGCATTTTGAAAATGTCAAATTCGGGGGACGGCCGAATAGACCAGAGTAACCAAGCATTCGAGGGGGGTCAAATTCGGGGGACGGCCGAACAGACCAAAGTAACCAAATTTTTTGAGATTCAAGACATTTCAAACACTCGAGAGAAATATCATGAAAGAAAATTCAAGGATACGCTGCACGTTGTGGTTTTGCTCCAATCCTTTAGCTTTGAGATTGCAACGTGATGAGATTCTGAGCTTTGCCTTACAGTGAACCACTGTTAAGCGGGAACGGAGTTGATAAGCTCGGGAGCGCACCTGTTCAAGCATAAACATTTGCAAGCCACAAAAGTACTTATGCTAGTGCCAATTGCATTTGATTTTTGATTGTGACCTAGATGCACAAGTTTCTTTTCTCTTTTAAAAACTCACATTTTTACCAAAGATTATGATTAGATTTGACGTGATGGTGGCCGCAATTACGATGTTAGCATGGTAAGTATATGGATGTGAAAATGACATGCTGGGGATGGGGGGTGCAACATTGTATATGACATTACATGATAATGGCATGATAGGAACAAGATGATCTAAAATTCAACACACATTCATATTTGATAAATCAAGGATACGCTGCAAGCTGCTGCCATGGGGGGATCCTTTGGCTTTGTAGTTGCTGTGTGATGAGATTTTTGATTCTTGGCTTGAGGAGAACGATCCAATTACCATGCTTTCATGTCGGGACCCTTTTGGATTTGACGGGAGGCCATCTCGAGTTTCTGCAAGATGTGGAGAAGCTGCTCTTGGAATATTTGGATGTGTTTAGTTGGGCTTCACGTGACAAGCTCCCCCATTGCGTTTGTGGCCGAACTTGCGGTGCCAAGATCTCCATTGCAACGTTTTGATGCGTGTGTGGTCGGACCTGAGGTGACAGGCTGCCTACGTATCCTTTTAGGGAATCAGACCTTACGTAGTTCGAGTTTGTGAAAAACTCAAAAAACACAATTTGATTGGAACAGATGTGGTGTGATGTTGAAGAAGACCTTTCTTGAGGGGTTTGGACGTGACCTGGCCTCGGAGATTGGATTTGAGTACCTGCATAAGACCTTTCACAAGCATACATATATATCGTGACATTCATGTGCAGAGAGTGTGTCATACACGCAACCAAATCATCATGATTAAAAGATCGAGAGATAAAGAACATATCACGTTGAGAACTGCTCGCTTTCCATCATTTTGATGTGTTTGTGGTCGGACTCGCCGAAGCAAGCTGCCTACGTATCCCTTTCGGGAATCAGACCTTACGTAGTTCGAGTTTGTGAAAAACTCGAAAAACACAATTTGTTTGACAGACGATTTGTTGGAGATGACCCTTCTTGCGATGGGGTACCTGCATGGGATTAGATTTGGACACCTGCAAAATATTTTCACAAGTATGCAATATCATAACACGCATTTTTCACTTCAAAAACTTCTCATTGTCATTGATGATTGAAGGACTTCAAACGAGGATTTCTTTTGCAAATGATTTTGAAATTTAAATTTCGCCATCTTTCTTTCAGAATTGAAAGCACTCTTTTTTTTTCATTTTTTTTTGACACGTGTGCATTGCTTGCATTTCATCCTTTGCTTTTTATAAAATTAACAAAATGTTTATGTGCAAAGAGGGAAAATCGAGAAAGGAATGAACTGTGAATTTTTCTTTTGAAAACTTTGCGAGGAACGAGAGTCATGGTGAGATATATGGTGAAGCGAGGTTGGAGGTCTAGCGCGAGTACTCGAAAGGTCAATTCTCTACACCCATTTGATCAAGTTTACTCGACGGTGTCTCTCCTGGTGGATTACTTTGCCTTGCTCCCCAGATGTCGGTTGCGGAAGCCCAGTGCCTTTTCAGAATCAGCCCCCAGATCTTTAATCATGAAAGCCCCCACTTTGTCAAGGATCAGTCCCACATTTGACGACTCATTTTCTGAGGACCTCGCTGTTTGTAAAAGCGGTCATAAGTTATGAAGCCCCTACTGCTATCCCAAGGTGATTTTTGTATTGTTCATCGGTTTGAGGCAGCTTCATGCCTTGATACTCATACTGCTTTGGGACCTAACTGTCGTTGAGAGTTGTTACAGATTTGATGTTCCACTGCTGGGAGTAACTCACACAATGTGATAGTCATATTTGCATCCGACGCTTTGATGGTGGAACTCAACTGTCTTCAAGAATTAACCAATTATACACAGCCCCCAGTATTGCCGGCGATTGAGCTTTGTGACCTGTGGCCCAAACTACTAATCTGAGAAACTTCCCTCCGATGATTCTCTTGAAAGGGACCTAACCATCTGTGACGGTTGTCTCACAAATTCTGATGATTGTTGATGTTGAAACTTCAAAGGACCAACTATCTGTGAGAGTTGTCCTACCCCTGAGACGTTTTGCATTAACGGGGAACCCATCTATCATTTCTGAATCCTGACGCGCAGCCCCAGTTCACATTCATTCATTTAGCATACTTCCAGATTTTGGATTTTGCGAGTCAGAGAATCACATTCCTTCGTCTCCCTTGCTGTGACAAATTACAGGAATTGGAAGAGGAAGGCACAAGGCCAGTGTTTTGGGAAAAGCAAATAAAGACCCCGTGAGATCTTTGACATCGTGTTTGCGCAGAAAAAATTGACGAAAGGACGAGAGTAGGGGGAAGCCCCTAGACTCGAGGAAATTTCTCGTATTCGAAATCAATGACTCAAGATTAGAATTCGCATTAATAGTCAAGTGCTTCAAAATCAAAAAGTTAATTTCTATTTTTAGAAAAGATTTATTTGGACTCAAATTAGACCGTGACAAATCGAGATGAGAACATCGTCCAACAATTGTAATTAGCACCGCCTGTTGACCTCGTGGGTGGGAGGTCCTTGTCGTCGTTGTCGTACTTTTTGAGATTTATTAGAGGCTGTATGACCTTTGGCCGCTGGGCTCCCTCAGTGTAAGGGTTTGGCAGAGCATGTTGGTCTCCAACAAAAGACAGCAGTTGTCGTCGTTGATGGTGCTTGCCCAAATTCGAGAGATCGAGATCTTCTTCAATTTAGATTAGCCTCATATGCGCGGTGCTCTCCATGTCGTCTTCGTTGTCTCCTTTTCTTGATATTGATCACACCATTGGTGGCTGCACGATTTTTTGGTTCTTGGGCTCCCTCAGTGTAAGGAATTGGTATAGCACGTTGGTCTCCAACAAAAGCCACCCGTTGTCGTCGTTGATGGTGCTTGCCCAAAGTTGAAAGATCGAGATCCTCTTTAGTGCAGATTGGCCTCGCATACACGGTGCTCCTTGAAATTGATGACGTCACATGAGATTGTCGGACCCTCTGTCCATGCCTTGCCTTTGTGCAACAAGTGATAAAATCTTCATAATGAAATTGCCAATTGCCGTCGCTGACGGCACACACATGAATTTGTAGTGTCGCGATATCCTTTCTAAAACAATTGAATTAAACAATAAAGCAAATGGAATATGTACCAAAATAAATGAATAATGCTTCTTCTTCTTTTTTTTTTTTTTTTTGACCTCCCCTTTTCTGCTCTCTTTCGATTTTTTTTTTTTTACCTCCCCTTTTTTGCTCTCTTTCGATTATTATTATTATTATTATTTTTTTTTTTTTTTTGCACTCAAGAAGAAACATCATAGCGTGCGGAATACAACAATTTTTACAAAAACATAAACATACAATATGCGAGAATTTACAATGCATCATACATTAAAGGAAAATCGCCGACACTTGCTCTTGCATTAGTGTGATAATCTTCGGTCTTTACCATTTGATTGGCCTCTTTGATTATGCCCTTGATTGCACCCTGAAATCTTCGTTCGTCGGATGACTTTGTCGATCGCCTTCGTGAACTTCATTTGTGAATTCCATTGAGCATTGTCAACCCTAGTTCTCACCTCAATTTATCGCAGTCTAAAATTAGTCCACATTTTTTATCGTTTGCTTTTAATTAAGTGAGATTAATCATTTGTGGGACCAAATTTACAAAATACGTGATTATGAAGGCACTTGATTATAACGCGAGCTCATTGACTGAAAACGTATTTACAAGACAAGCAAGCAAATAAATATATTATAGAAAAGATGACACGCAAGCATGGAGTTGGAAAGCAAAAGAAGTGTGAGCGCATTTTAGGACGGGCCCGAAAGCAAAAGGATTAGAGTTGGGCGGTGTGCCCTATTCACAGCAAAAGGAGACATAATCCCTCGGGTCGGCAAGCTTCTACTATCAGCAAAGGAACATTTTTCTCGCGTTGATAAACTGCGGTCATCACCTAACAAAAGAGAACTCCTTCCTGGGGCTCGGTGAGTCCCTAGGATAACCTTCACAACACGTCACTGAGACTGGTTTAGGGGTTTCTTGATCACCCCTAGGTCGAAGAGATCCTGTATAGCAAGACGGAGTGAGAAACATTCATCTGTGGTATGCCCCGTAAACTTGTGATAGTTGCAAGACTTAGAATGGTCCCAATCTTCGGGCAATAATGTGGTGGCTGATAATCCTCGAGGGGGATTAACATTCCACATTCAACCAAGTTCAGATTGGGGGATATCATACTTGTCGAAGTTCCTAACTTCCTTTTGATGTTTGGGGGTATAACCTTCCACCCTTGGTACAGAATGTTCGACGTTGTTCATGACAGGAACCTCTATAGCATCGATCTTGATTGTGGTTGAATCGTTGACTAGCGGATCTTTCCCCTTTCTTGGGTCACGGCGTGGAAAGTTCTTGGGATTCATTTCTTCAGGTGAAAGGTCTTCCCTGTGGGAGACTTTCAATTGTCGAGCAAGTTCTAGAGCCATAATCTCATCCCAGGTAGCAGGCAACTCTGGACAGTCATCTTCAACTGTGACATTAGGGTGAGTGGACATACGTGCCGGGGTCTGAAAAATAGGAGCACTTGGATAGAGATTTCCAGGTGGAGTTGCTTCAATTGGTCCATACAGCTTTGCTGCCCAAATTTGATTTTGATTTGATTGATTCGTCATGAAAGCATCCATGCAGTCAAACACCCCCTGTTGGAACATGTGTAGGTTTTGTAGCAGAACTTTTGTATGGGCTTCTAGTCGCTTATCGAACCACTCTTCAAACTCTGGGCTTGATCTAAACCTGGATGAGCCCCTGGTTCTATTTACTGATTTATGTTCGCTGTTGGCCATGCTTGACGAGAGAACCCGAAGTAGATCTTGATCAAAGTGGTGCTTGGAACTGACCTTGAATGTCGCGCTAGAAAAAGAAGCGAGATTCTCCCTCTACAAGAATGGATTGGAAAAAGAATGTTTTAGATTTTGAAACGGACTTTCTTTTATATACAAGAATAAAAGAACAAAGAGAAGAAAAGTATAAGATTTTGAAACAAAATTGTTTTCGAAAAGGTTGAAGCGCAAGCAATGCACAAAAACCTAGGAAACCGGACAAGCACTGTGCTTTGTTTTGACATGTTCGATTATTAAATCCTGGAATAGTGGATACCGTCTCCAAAGTATAGGACCTACGTTTTTCACCTGTACTAATGGCCGTCCGAAACCCCTAGCGAAGGGCCTATACTCTTTCTGGGATCCACCATTCGGGTTACGGTCTATGTGAAGGTCTTGATAATTTCGGGTCAACCCAATCGTTCCAAATTATCCACACTTTAGGTTGTTTATAACCTTTTAGGAATGCATAGGGTTGAAGAGAAATTATTAGACAAAAACCGGCTTAAAGTCGAGGACGTGTCATTTTGAAAATTCGGACATCGAGGCTTTTGATGGATGGCTTGCATGTGGCTTACACCCGCAGCGACGACTAGTAGCCGCGCTTTGGGGCGGGAATGTCAACCGGGAGCCCTATCGGAGGATCGGTGACCCCCCTTCACTCACCTGGCTACACCCCCTAAGGTTTGTACGGTTGCTAAGTCGGAAGTTTGAAAACGTGATTGTGTGTGAGGTCTCTATTTTTTTGAAAAATGATTTTTTGAGGAAAGAAAGAAAAGCACGTATTTTTTTGTTTTCGCTTTTTATATTCTTTTTATTTACACATATAAAAGAAAAACCTGCAAAACAAAGTTAGGACAAGTATATACAAGGCAAAAGCAAATAATGGCGAAAGCACACAAAATTGAGTCTAGCCCACTTTTGAAAAAACAGTCCCCAGCGGAGTCGCCACTGTGAGAGCCCGCGCCCGTACCCGCGTGGGGATCCGTGCGAAACGCAGCTGGAATCCGCTCGGTTTCTCAAAATGGTTACCCTACTTTGGTTTTGAAAAGAAGAGTCGCCACCTCATTTTATTTTGGAATATAGAGATAAAACCTTTTTGATTGAAAAGTGGGTTCGGGGGCTATGTTACGAGAGGAGAAGGTGTTAGGCACTCCGCTCGCCCTTTCGGTCTCTAGCATGCTTCCGCCTACGCTTGATTTTATTTTGCCTTTTGAAAATGTGTTTTATGTCCTAACTTATAAAAAATGTGTATGTTTATGTACAGGGGAGTCTCCTAGTCTAGGCACGTTTGTTTTAATTCGCAACCGGGAATCGGTTTGGGTGGATTCCCGATTGGTTTTGAAAAAAGGTTTGAATCATATATACAAGTATGAGAAATTAAAGGGGGAAGGGGGAATATTGTACAAATAATACAATTAGGTGAAAAATGGGAAATATCCCATGAAATGCAAATATCCAAGCCAAGGTTGATCTCCAAATTCATGGGGCTGCTGTGGATCGTCATGGGTGTACCTGTGAATGACCTATCCAAAAACATATCCAAAGCTTGGGATTCACTCCCAAGATGTTAGAGCACATGTATGAATTTTTGTTGGATTTATGGGTTGATATTGCAAGCTCAAATCATGTCAAGAACATTTATGTAAATTCAGCCCAGCACAGGAAAAGATATCATAGCAGGTTTTGATGAGCAATTTACACTATCATATCTTAATAATCTGGAAAAGAATAAAACATAAAAGTTGAAGATAATATATTAAAGATAATGTGTACGAAGTTTAAAAGTTAGAAAGAAAGTTTTGCTTCTTCAAAAGTGATCTGACATTGGCATGTCAGAATCTGGGAGATATGAATCTGGAAGCAGGCACTTGATTTAGAAAATGGAAAGAAGACTTTCCAGAGGTCATAAAATTGTTTCAAAAGCATGAACATCTTAATTAGTCTTTTAAGAACAAATTTCATGTTTTGACTTTGACTTGAAAATCTAGTTTTGGTAGGGTTTTAGACTAGAAAACTCAGATTAGCCAAAACTGCAGCAAGCAAAGCAACATATTTGAGCTACGAAAATGACTACCAAAAAATAACCTATACATGGATTTAGACCACAAAACTTGGCAATAATCATATTAAGTATATAATTAACAACTTTCATGTTTAAAGACACATCTAGAAACGAATTTATGATTGAGTAAAAAGCTCATCAAAAGGCTTGGTTGAAACAGAACATGCTAGACAGATTATACATGGCATGAAGATTGAGGTCAAAACATGGCATAAACTTGGAAAAAACCCATGGAACTTAGGGAAATTGCTTATTGATATATTATTAACATTATCATGTGTCTATTTATGAACAAACATAAACAAAAATGAGAATAAACAACAAAAAAGGAGATGAGGACAGAATATACACATGCTGAGCAAATGGACTATATCTTGCTGGGATTTGAGATCTAAAGCATGAGATTAACACCAAAATGAACTCAAGACATATATACACATGGTAGGACTGAAGTATGAACATTTAGAATATATAGAACATGTTTATTTACAAAGTAAAAACATAGATTACATAGGTAATAAGGGGAATCTAGTCACTAGTTGACTAGATTCCCAAACAACTCATTTAGACTTACATTTTATCAAATCTATGATATATAAAAAGGAAACTTACCTAGATTAAGAGAGGGTGGTGTGCTTCCTTTGACTCCAAGGGAAGACTTTTTTTTTGTCTGATTGAAGTTGTTGTTGTGGTTGTGGTTGTTGTTGTTGTTGTTGTTGTTGTTGCTTGTTGTTGTTGTTGCTTGAGATTTGAAGGGGTTGTTTGAGGTGTTTGGGTGGTGGTTTAGTAGTGGAGATGTGGTGGAGGAGTGGTGGTAGTGGTGGTGGAATGGTGGTAGTAAGAGCAAGAGTGAAAGTGTATGGAGGGAGTGTGTAGTGTAATGTGTGTGTTGAATGACTTGTATTTTTAGTTCTCCTTTCTTGGATCAACAAAGGGAGTATATGGAGGGGGGAGGTAAGTTTTCTTGGACCAAAATGCCCCTAGAGTAGGGGTAGTATGGGGGCAGAGTCCTCTTACCCGAAATTCATGCAAGAGGGTGGAAAAAATGGCCAAAAGTGATGGTGTTGTCTTGACTTTGTGCAATTTCCACTTTTTGAATGCCACTTGTCAATCCTTGGTTGATTTTGGCCCAATGTGACCCCCCTAATGCAGCCATATGTCCAGGAAATGTGGGAGTAAATATGTCATTATTTCCGGCTCCGTGTTCCCGCTCCGCAACAGCTTGCAACTGCTCCGTCGTGCGCGTTCCGGTGTCCCGGTTGTCCGCGGGTTCAACACAAAAGTTGCTCTTCTCAATTTTCTGGTCAAGATGGAATATCTAGATTATGTTAAAGAGTAAGGAATAAAATAATATAATTTTAAATGCAAGGGATGTCCGGTAAAAGGCGTTCTAAGGGTGCGGGGCCCGCCGTAGGGTCCCGACGCTCAATTTTCGAAGAATACGCCTGTTTACTCGGTTTTGAGCCCTGATCATGAATCCGGACATGGTTTTTCCATCCGATGCACCGATAAGGCGTACGGTAATCCCGAACGGCCAAATCTGGGGTTTTAGGCCAATTATCGCGCTTAGACCGAATCAAATGGTTGGTTTTAGGGGTGTGAGATCGGGGTGTCTACACGCGCGCGCCTGGGAGGCGGAATTCCGAGCTTGACATTTGCTGACCAAAAGAGCCCCCAACAGCTATAATATCATCTTCTGTTCGACCACTTGATTCTCACAGCTCCTTTCTGCCATTTTTGAACATCATATTATTGCTTAACTTCGCTTGTGATCAACATTTTCCATGGCTTCCAATTCTTTTGTCCTTGATGCCAATGTCGTTAGTGCGTATGAAAAGGACTTGGGCACTTTTGTGTATTCTTTCAAGACCCATCCCAAGAAGGCCTTCATTAAAGATTTCGGGTTTCGAATTCTTTTCACCTTGCGGACGTTGAAGCCGGATTGGGATTTGTTGAGAGCTGCCGCGGCTTTCTGGGATTGCGACAGCCATACCTTCAACCTTTCAGCTAATGAAATGGTGCCGACTGTTGACGATTTCGGGGCCATCCTTGGCATGCCTTTGGCCGGTCGGATTGCCGTCCCTAAATATCACCGTGGTGCCCTCGACTCTTGGGTTGGGTTACTGAATCTCCCTGTTGAGGACGTGAGGAAGATGTTGCATGGTACCGTGATTGACATAACTGAGTTGCCGATGTTCTTCAGTTTACACTCGGAGGACCCGATGGTTCAATCTTTCAAAAGAAATGCCATGGCCGTTAGTCTCTTCAGCGAAGTACTGTTTGTTACACCCTTCGGGACTGCGGACGTGCAGTTGGCTGAGATTATTTTGCAAGCTAAGGAGCAGCAATTTAGTGTAATCCCTCTTATTGTAGGCGAGACGTTGCACGGCCTTAATGAGTTACATAGGACGGGCAAGATGTGTCGGGGAAGCCCTTTGCTCTTGACCATATGGCTCCGAGAACACTTCAGAATTTATTCTCCGGATGGTGATTTGTCTCCTTTTACTTTTCATAGGAGGAAGTTGTTGACCCGGGATTTATCTGAAGATGATTGGAAGAAATTTTTTGCCTCTCGGGTGACCGTTGATATTGAGTGGTGTCCTCCTTCTTGGGGTCTTCGTCCTTTTGTGGAATGGACTCTTGGTTTTCAGTACGTGGTTGTACCCGGTTTGAGAGATTCTTCATTTTACCAGCCAGAGCGGGTTCTGCGACAGTTCGGTCGCCAACAGACAATTCCTTTTTCGAGGGATGGAATGCTTCGTCCAGTTGCTTACATGGGTCCTGACTTCTCGAGTGAGCTTCAGTCGGCTTGGGGAGATGACCGCAATCGTTGGGCTTTCGCTCCTCTGCATCGGGGGAGTGTCTTCCTTCCCGAGAGCTACTTGGACTATTTATTTGGCACCCTTTACCGTGGCATCACTTGGGTTGATGTGCTTCGTGCCGAGTTGTTGGGACAGGGTTTTGAGCCTAGCAGCACTTTGAGATATAGGGAGGCTGCTGCTGATTCGAGTAACATTCTCGCTGACCCTTTCGGTACTCATTTGGATGACTTTTATTCTAGGAGACGTGTTGCAGCACAGAAGGTTTCGGTGCGTATTAGTGCTCATTTGTTACCCAAGAAGAAAAGGATTGAGAGACAATCGGGTGGTCCTTCGAAAGCTAAGAGAAAATTGGATTTTTCTTAGTACCCTAAGAGATTGCAATTAGACCACTTTGTTTTAGGATTTAATATTTTGATGTCTTTTGTTGCTCAATAAATCCGTTGTAATGGTTTGAATAATTCATTGATTGAATAAAAATTGCATTTTGTTATTTGAAGTGAATTGGGTATTTTTGATATGTTTTAGACCGCACCCGAAGGTTGCCTACGTTCCTCCAGTTGGGAGGCTCAGGTCTTCGTAGTTCAAACAAACAAAGACCATTTTTTTTTTTTTTTTTTTTTGTTGTGCACCCTGTGTTTTGCCTAGACCGCCCTTTCGGGTTTTCAATCTAGCGGGCTTCTTTTTTACACGTGCTCTAATTTTTGCCTAGGCCGCCCTTGCGGGTTTTCAACCTAGCGAGCGATTTTTTTTTTTTTTTTTTTTTTTTTTTAATGGTCTTTGTTTATTAAGCGTAGAACCTCTTGAGCTTGTCGAGGTTGACCTCCTTTGGCAGATGGTCACCATCTAAATCCATGAGCCGGACTGCACCACCGCTTAGTATCTTTTTGACCACGTACGGACCGATCCATCGGGGTCCCCATTTCCCCAGGGGATTCATGGCATTAGGAGGATGTTGTCTTAAGACCAAATCTCCCACATTGATGTTTCGAGGCTTCACTTTTTTGTTGAAAGCTCTTGCCATCCTTTGCTGATATGCCCTCGTGCGTTCGAGTGCTCTTAACCTTTTCTCGTCGAGTAAGGCTAGCTGTTCGTATCGACTTTGCATCCAGTTGACCTCGTTGACTTGATTCTCGAGGAGGACCCGTAGAGATGGGACTTCAAGTTCGATAGGGAGTACGGCTTCAGAACCATAGACCAATGCATAAGGAGTTTCTCCCGTTGCGGATCGTATTGATGTGCGGTAGCCCCACAATGCTAATGGTAGCTTCTCGGGCCAATCCCTTCCTGTTGAGGCCATTTTTTTGACGATGGTCTCGATGGTCTTATTTGCTGCTTCGACTGCGCCATTTGCTTGGGGACGGTAAGGAGATGACTTGTGCTTGGTGATCTTGTATTCTACCAAAAGGGCATCCATTTCCTTCTCAAAGTGAGAGCCGTTGTCGGAAATGATTTCATGAGGCACGCCGTATCGGCACATGATATTAATCTTTACAAATTCGGCCACTTTCTTGGTGTTGAGGGTTCGATAGGCTTGTGCTTCGACCCACTTTGTGAAGTAGTCGACTGCCACTAGGACGAATGACTGCCCATTGCTCCCGGCAGGATGAACTTTACCGATGATGTCTATCCCCCAACAAGAGAAAGGCCAAGGTGTGACCATGTTGTAAAGTTGTGAGGGTGGAGCATGTTGCAGATTAGCGTGGAATTGGCACACCTTTTGACTTTCTCGATACAGTCTCGTTCCATAGTGCTCCAATAGTAACCAATGCGAAGTATCTTCTTGACTAGCATAAACCCATTCATGTAGGGTCCACATTCTCCTTCGTGCACTTCACACATTATTTCTTGAGCTTCGGCCTCATTGGCGCATAAGAGATTGATCCCGTCATGGTGCCTTTTATAGACTCGGTCCCCAATCAGTACGTACCGAGAGGCTAACCTTTGCAGAGCTTCTTGAGACTTCTTATTGATGTTCTCGGGATAAGTGCCGTCTTTGAGGAAGTTCATGATATCTGAATACCACGGAGAGTTTGTTTGAACCTCGTTGATCTCGATACTCATGCAATATGCCGGGCTGTTCCTTCGAGCAATTTTGAAAGGCTTCACCATTTTCCCTTTGGGCATTTCAACTAATGAAGCTATAGTGGCCAGTGCATCAGCGAAGCGATTCTTATCCCTTGGCAGGTAGTTGAAAGTGATCTCTTGGAATTGTTCAACCAGTTCTTCAAGGTGCTGACCATACTGTTGGAGAGTAGGGTCTTGGGTTCGCCATTTACCCGATTGCTGATTTATAAGGAGCAAAGAGTCGCCGAACACTTCTAGTTCCGTGACGTTTCTTTCGAGAGCTGCTTCGAGCCCTGCTATGCATGCTTCGTACTCGGCAATGTTGTTGGTAGCTTCGAATTCCAGGCGTATGGCAATGGGAGTCTAGATGTCTTTTGGATCGACAAGCAATACCCCTATACCAAAACCGTGTTTATTGGCGGCGCCATCGAAAAAAAGTTGCCACTTGTCTTCCTCAGTTGCAGTACAAATTAAATGCTCGTCGGGGAATTGTACATCTTCCCCCTTCACTTCGTCACACGGGAATTCGGCAAGCTGGTCACTGAACACTTTCCCCTTGACGGATTTTAGTGTGACGTAAGTGATATCATAGCCGGCGAGCATGAAGTACCATTTGGCTATTCTTGTTGACATGAAAGGCTTCTCGAAGATGTAGCGGAGCGGGTCCACCTTTGCTACTAGTTTGATCGGAAAAGCTTCCATATAGTGTTTGAGCTTTTGGGTGACCCAAACCAATGCTGCACATGACTTCTCTAAGACAGAGTAGTTCTTTTCGCCTCCTTGGAATCGGCGACTGACAAAATAAACGGCGTTCTCCTTTGTGGACTCTCGTTGCTCTTGTGCTAACATAGCCCCTAGGGCTTCATCATTGACAGTGAGATAAAGTAACAGAGGTTTCTCCTTGTGCGGCGGAACTAGAACAGGAGGGCACGTCAAGTAATGCTTCACTTGATCGAAGGCTTCTTGGCACGCGTCGGTCCATTCTAGAGCCACATTCTTCTTGAGTAGCTTGAAGATTGGCTCGCACATGGAAGTGAGTTGGTGCACAAACCGACTGATGTATTGTAGTCTGCCCATGAAACCTTTAATCTCTTTCTGTGTCTTTGGAGGAGGCATGTCAATGATTGCCTTGATTTTGGAGGGGTCTACTTCGATTCCCCTTTCAGTGACCATATAACCAAGAACTTTGCCTCGGATAACCCCGAACGTGCACTTTGCAGGGTTGAGCCTCATCTTGTGTTGACGAAGCCTTTCGAAGAACTTGCGGAGATCGATTAGGTGTTGACCATCGGTTCCTTTGGAGTGAATGATCATGTCGTCCACATAGACCTCGATTTCTTTGTGAATCATATCGTGGAACAAGTCTGTCACGGCTCTTTGGTAGGAAGCCCCAGCATTTCTTATCCCAAATGGCATGACTGTGTAGCAAAAGGTACCCCACGGTGTTGTGAAGGCTGTCTTATGTTGATCTTCCTCGGCCATGAGAATCTGATTGTACCCAGCGAACCCATCCACGAATGAGCGAACCTCGTAGGCAGCAGTGGAGTCGACTAGCATGTCGATATTAGGGAGTGGAAAATCATCCTTTGGGGAAGCTTTGTTTAAATCCCGGAAGTCTACACAAACTCGAACCTTGCCGTTCGCCTTCCTGACTGTGATAATGTTGGCTAACCATGTCGGATACTCGATAACCTTGATGAAACCCACACTGAGGAGCTTCTCAATCTCTTCTTTGACCTGCAGAGACCATTCTGGCTTGATCTTTCTGAGCTTCTGTTTTACTGGCCTGGCATCTTCTCTGATCGGAATCCTGTGCTCCGCTACCTTTCTGTCTAAACCCGGCATGTCTTTGTACGACCATGCAAAGACATCCACGAACTCCCGTAGTAATGCAGTCAATCTGTCTCTGTCGTCTCCCTTGAAGAAGCTTCCAATCTTGGTTTCTTTTGGCTCTTCTTCGGTACCCAGATTAACAACATGCAATTCTTCGTAAGCCTTTGGACCATTCTCGCCACGACTACGGACTTGTTGAGCAAGTTCATTTAAGTATGTTGTGTTTTCGTGGTCTATTTCATCATAATTTGAATCGTTATTAACTTGTTCGTTAAGTTCATTATTAGTTAATTCATCATTTATGATGTTTGCAATCTCAGGGTACTCAGAAATATCAAATTTTTCATTAGCAAAGAAAGGAAACACATGCTCGGCTATGGCCTCCAAATCCTCTTGGGTGAGGGTATTAGAGACACTCTCGGACTCGAAAGTAAGTGTGAGCTGCTCTTCCTTCGTTGCTGTGCGGGGTATGCAACCCATTTCTTGGACTAAGAATTCCTCGGATACCACGGGCCTTTTGTTGAATACCAATTGTTGATCGGCTCGGAGCTTGGCGGGATCTCACTGATAGTCTCGTTCATGATGACAGTGTCATGGATGGCGTTAACTTGGCATTCATTCATCATGGCAAGCTCTTCAAACATGGAGGCTAAATCTGTCAGTTCTTCCCCCACGGTGATTTCTGTCTCGGACTCTATAGTCATCTTCCTCCCCCACCATTCACGAGGCGACATGGGAGTTGGTTCTCTTTCGGATATCTGGATCTCACAATCGGAGAAGATTTCGAGGCCGGGCTTTTTGACACCTTTATTGTTAACCCACGGCTCGGGAAAGATCATGTATGGAACATCTTCCCCTTGGCGGACAAAATAACCATTCAACGTCTTGCGGTAAGGCCTTAGATTAGGGACTTCATAACGATGGACTTCTTTACGAGCTCGGGCCTTTTCGTTCTTGATTGCTTGCTCTTGTTTCAAGTCTTCTTTGGAAGGCTCATACCCCAAACCGAAGGTGTTCTTGACAAATGGGACTTGCACGGGATGTAGGATTCCTTGTTGATATTTCCCTAAGCCTAAACCAGGGAAGTAGTCCATATTCCTCATCATACGGAGGACTTTGTGATTGCTGGGGGTCCATGATCCGTTTCCCCCTTCTTTGTCAATGGCGTTGATTGAGACGCCGGAGAGAGTGGAGTCTGGTAGACCATGCTGAACTTGGTGGACGGGCTCACCTTTTCTGTGGATAGTGATGTTTTCAGCCATTACGGTCACTACTATTTCATCACCATTTCGGATCTTGACACATTGGTGGAGAGTTGACGGTACGGCATTAGCACTATGAATCCATGGTCGACCCAACAGTAAGTTGAACGAGGCCGGGATATCAAGTACTTGGAATGGAACGGACATGACCATGCTCCTAAACTCAATGTCTATTTCGATCATACCCATGACTGTACGGGCGGTGCTGTCATAACCTCGGATTACTTGAGTAGAAGGCCTCAAATCAGAATCCTTAAGCCCCAGTATGCCCATGATTCTACCAGGCATGAGATTGAGCGCGGAACCACCGTCCACTAAGACTCTTGAGACGGGCCTCCCCCTTGCTCGTACTTTGAGGTAAATAACTTCGTTGTGGTCGGAACCAAACGGTGGAAGGTCCATATCGGCAAAGGTGATGACGTTTCTAAAATGAATGTGACCAATCATTGCCGTGAGGTCCTCGGGAGTAGTATCGGGAGAAACTGATGTATCATCGAGATTGCGGATGACAAGATCTCGGTGTTTCTTCGAGGATGCAATGAGGTCCCAAATAGAGATGTTGGCTTGAGTTTTCTTGAGTTGGACAAGTAGAGGATCTTCGGGAGCGTTGTGAGCTTGCGGCTTTTGAGAAGAGGAGCTCGGTGCGGAAGTTGAAGGGTTGCTTGCTATGACTCGACCGGATCGAGTTAGCATGTTAACGTTCCCATCTTGCTTCTTTTTCCTATTCTCTAGTACTTCCCTCATTACCTCATCGTAAGTCACTACATAACAAGAATTGTCAAGTTTATTCATAACATTGGGGCCCCCATTCACAATTGGGATTAAATGGGTGGTCCCCTCGAGTTCTCATATCTCTATTACATTGACATGCTCGTCATTAGTCACTACAAATTCTTTCTTATCTATGAGATCTTGAATGACATTGCGGAGAACGAAGCATTCCTCGGTGGTGTGGCCACTATATTGGTGGTAGCCACAATATTTGTGGTGAGCATGATTGGAGTGGATCGTCTTGGGTTGGTACCCTTGCACGGGTGTGACTTGACCCTTTGCCTTGAGGACCTCGAACACTTCGGTTTGAGTCATGCCTTGGAGAGGCGTGTAAACACGGTCACTTCGGGACTTCTTCCCTTGAGGTGGAGGAACCTTTTTGTAATTCCCCTTGTCAATAGCGACGGCTTTGACCGAGGCCTCTTTTGTGGAGTTGGAAGCGGCCTTGTAGCGGTAAGTAGGAGTGGACTTCTTAATCTCCTTGAGCAAGTCATCCATGCGTACCCCCGCCTCATACATTTGGGAGAAGTCGGAGTAGCAAGCCCCACTTAGGTGAGTGCGGAGATCAATCTTGAGACACTTGAGAAATATGTCCATTTGCTCTTTTGTGTTCGGCCTCTCAACAATTTCAGAGAGTTTGTCATTCCATCTCCTTGTGAAGTCGATGAAGGACTCATTGTCTCGTTGAGTAGTGTTCTCTAGCTCTTTCCTTTTGGGCTGGTGAGTGGTGTTGCCTTGGTATTGGTTCTTGAAGGCAAGCATGGCGGAGTCCCAATCAAGACGGACAGTGAGCGGGAGAGTAGCATACCAATCTTTTGCCGCCCCCTCGAGAGTGAGAGGAAAGCATTGAGCCATCACCTTGGTGGAGACCTTCTTTGGAACCATTGCCCAAATATAAGTCTCAATGTGAGCCATAGGACAAGAGTTGCCCTTGAATTTGCTTATGTCGGGCATCTTGAACTTATCGGGAAGAGCGGCCATAGTACTCATGAGGATGGATGATTGATAAAGGCTTGTGTCGGAGCCTTTCCCCATGTTGAGCCCATTGAATTTTTGGTCGATGTAGGCCATGATAGAATCCACCATTTTGGGCTCATTGTTCTCGGAACTTGGTTCCCCCATTTTCTTGGTGCGGGTGTTGACATAAGGACTCTTGAAAAAACCCTCGGTCCATTCGGATTCATCATCATTGTTCTTGTTCTTTCCCTTGGCAAGGTTGGTGAGCTTTTCTTTCATTAGCTCCATTTCGGCCTCGTGGGCCTCCCTTTGGCTGTCGAGGTGGGATTGCCAAATGTCGTCTTTGCTTTATGCCTCCTTGTTAAGGGTGGAGACTTGCTCTTGGAGGAGTTGGACCATAGTTGAGAGCTGTTCGAGAGACATGGTGTTGCTGCTGCCGGTCATGGTTGATGTTGGAGCTGTTGGAGTGATCTCTTCACGGACTAACCGATTTGCTGAATCCCGGTAGACTTTGTAAGTACCAATTGAACCTGTATTGCAGAAGAGGCCCTTGTCAGTCTTGAGTAACACTTGCGGTCCATGAAGAGGCTTAGAACACACAGTTGGGCACACGACTCGAACCACATAAGAAAAGACTCTTTTTTTTTTTTTTTATAAGTCGGAGGGAATGCATCCCTTTTGGGGTTTCTAAGAAAATAATGGAATCGTCACACTAGTATATAGACCATCTCGCGGTCCCATATACTCATCGGATTCCATCGCGCTTGTGAATCCTACACGTATCGGGATTAAACTAAATTAATGTAGTAAAGCATACATGCGGGGACGGATTTTTATTTTCGTCCAAAATAACCACTTTTTGGGGATGGATTTTTATTGCGTCCCTTTCAACAAGTTGGCATATATGATTTGAAGACATTAGTTTAGGAAAATCTCGGTACATGGAAACCGACTTGAGTCACGGAGTGTTAGACCCTAACTAGAATTGTGTGGTTTGTGCTCGGCTTAAATATGAGGCTCAAAGGTCACCCCCGGCATGTAGTCTTGAACTACGCCATGGGCTGAGGTTTACCGCTTCGAAAGAGCCAAGGTCTGGTGGAGCTTGAAACTTTCTAGGACGGGCCTCGACGGGTTTGGGGTTGGACTTGTGCGACTCGATAGTGAGCAGTTCATAGGAATATGTGCATGTAGTGTGAGGTCTAGCAAGTGACAAATTTTTATTTTTTTATTTTTTGAAAAGAAAGAAAAACACACAAAACACATAAGCACATAAAATTACACCTCCCGAATCACCCGTGTGACCGGTAAATAAAACACAAAATTAAAACAGTCCGAGGGTTCAATTTTGTTCTGATGCAGGCAACTGTGCCCACACCCCCACTGTTCTGCTCAGTCACTGAAACCTGTCTCTGTTCTGGGAATCAACCCAGAAGCGTGCGCCTCTGAGTGCTGATGTGGGATGCGCGCGCATGTCGAAATGCTTATGGGAGGCGCGCGCTTCTGTGGCACACCTGTCAGAATGTCAGACTTTGGACTCAGGGGATTACCCTGGTCCTATGTTCATATTGTAACCCCTGCAGAAGTGATTAGTGAAGAATAACAGAAGAAGAAGATGAAGAACATGAAGAAGTGGGCGATTCTGGTTCTTGATGCGGTGTTGTTCAAATAGATACCTAGGTCCTAGAATTACTTAATCCCAATCATGTCTACACTTAGGGTCCCCCAATTTTATTAGAACCTTTTTAAGGTGCCCTTAGGATCCTTTGTGACCAGCACAGGTGTATTTCAACTCTTCATTCAAGACAAACCAGCAAGAGGAAGCAAATCAGCAGACCAGTAAACAAGTTGCCGATCAACTCTATTCTTAACATGCGACAAGTTGCCGATCAACTTGCTACAGAAGTTGCCGATCAACTTATTTAAGAAGTTGCCGATCAACTCCATTCACAACATGCCGATATTATAGACAGTCTGCACTGTCAGTCAGGTGACATCATTTCATTAAAGTCAACCTTGCTGATTGTCTCTATACTGTTTTATCATAAAGTAGTTTACCTGCTCTGTAATGATTTCTACGCCGTCTAACACATAGCTACTTTTAGCTATACTCTGTCTCTACTTGCTTTTGCAGGTAACCGGTTGAGACAAAGGGGTCTTTACCCATCAGACTTTTAAGGCACGCGTATCTTCGCCATTAATGCCAAGGATACTGCATTAAATGCTCCTCACCTACCCAGCTGGAAATTCAAATGTTATCCTTCTTCAACAAGCTAAGACATTAACTCCTCCTATATATAGAGGACTCAGTGCATTGAAGAAGGTTGGTGATTTTAGTGCATTGAAGAGAGTTGGCTGTTTGCAGCATTCATTGAAGCTCAAACATTCCTTGTCCAGATAATCATTAGATCATTTAATAGGACATACACTTGTGCACAAACTCTACAACACTGTTAGTATTCCCGAACTAGATTATTTTAAGGAATACGTTGTCTGAGTTTTCACACACCCACCTGAGTGAGATAAGTTCTTTTGAACTTGCCGCTCAAATACACTTGGTCAGATATTTGCTTTACGATTCATTAAACTATCTCTAGAATTTAGTCTTTGTATCCGGCAAAGCCGCTCTTGTAATAGACTAGGGATATTTAATAGTGCTCTTAACCCAAATCCAAGTTCTGACCAAACTTGGTAGAGGACGTAGCAGTATTTACACTGTGAACCTCTCCAAATCTCTGTGTCCTCTGGTACTTACTGTCCTTGCCGGTTGGAACTCTATCACCGGCAAATCATTACTGTTCGTACTGACTCAACTTCATTTCCATTGACCAATCTCTTGAAACTGCATTGAACTTTTAGAAACTACTTTGTGTTTAAACCAAGCTCTCAAAACCTTTTTATAAACTGATTTTGTGTGAGTTAAAACAAGTCATATCTTCTCCGCTGCGCTTACTGATAATAGTTTGCAATCTGATAAGTGACTTTACATTTATAAAAGTGTTTCTTTGAAAAAGTTTTAATTAGGCTATTCACCCCCCCTCTAGCCTATTTTCCTACCAATTGGGCCTAACAATTGGTATCAGAGCTTGGAATTTTGAAAGAAATTTCCAAGCTTTGCAACTTGTTTGCCGATACCATGGCAGGAAAAATCATGCAGTCATTCAACATCACCACCATTCCGTTGTTGAATGTCAACGAGTTTGGTGTCTGGAAATCTCGTATGATAAAGTATATGAACTCAATCGATGACCGGTTGATGAAGGTCATAGAAGGTGGTCCAATCATTCCGTTAAAAGTTTCAACCACCTACAGACCTATTCCCTCCACTCCGCTGACACAACATGCTGATCGAGAAACTGAACAAGAAACCCATGTTCAGATTGATGAAACTTTGATTGAGAAACCCAGAGAGGAATGGACCGACGACGACAAACTTTCTGCTGCCCTAGATGGAAAAGCATGCCACATTATCTCATGTGGATTGGATGACAAGCAATACAAACTTATTGACTTGTGCTCCACGGATCAAGAATGCTGGAACAAGCTCCTTGCATACTTTGAAGGTGACGAGCAGGTGAAGGACAACAGACTCTACGATTGCATTGCTGAGTTTGAATCCTTCAAGAAACAAGATGGTGAATCACTAAGGAGTGCCTACGATAGATTTTGCGAGGTAAGTAATTTATGTGCTTCATTAGGTAAAGTGTATACTATGAAAGATCTTAATATTCGTTTTCTAAGTTCTTTAGGAAATGAGTATCATACTAAGGTCACTGCTGTTAGAGAAGTTAGAGACTTAAACAAGACCTCTATTCAGAATCTTGTGTCTAGTCTGTTCTTGTATGAGAGAGAACTGCAAAAACTTAACGTTCTCGACAAAAATTTCAAAAACTTGTCTCTATCAGCTCAGTCACAGATATCCTTTCCTTCAAACAAATTCCCTCCTATAGATCCACCTCAAACATCCTGCAGTTCCAATACCCATGAAATAACCTCAGAAAAACCTATGGAAGAAGACGAATTTGCCGCCTTCGCTAGGAACTACAAAAGGTTCAAAGACTTCAAAAGGATGCAGAAAGGAAACTACCAGCAACCAAAATCCTTCACATCACCATTTCAGAAACCAGCAAGCTACAATAAACCCTCTACTAGTGCTACCGATGGAAAGAACAACAAAGGTGATCTGGTCTGCTTCAACTGCAGAAAACCTGGTCACTTTGCTTCTAAATGTCCTCAACCAAAATATGAATACGTGAGGAAGTCATTCAACAAGAGACATCCTAAGTCTCGAAGCTTTGTTGCCGATGAAAGCACAGAAAAGGCCTTGCCGGTTTGGTGTGAAACTGATTCCGATGAAGATGCCGATGAAGATGAAGATGCCGATGTAAGTTTTGTCGCCCTAGATTTGGAAGATGCCGATGTATCATCATTGCCGACTCCAGTCTACCGAGATCCATCTCCACCAAGAACTCCAGTCAAAGAAGAATCTGCTGGAAGACCTCAACCACACTTCAAAGAAATAAGTGTCAAAGCTGAAAACCCATATGGATACAAAGTACACCAAGTGGGAACCTCACTCTATGGCCAGTGTAACTCTTCTCAATTTACCACCATCAAATCAAAATCCTTACCGATGACCAGAAAACTATTATTCAATGAACAATCTAGCATTGCCAAAAACATATCAAAACCCATCTCTTCCCTACCTGACTTCTCTCCTGGACCCATTGCCTCTGCTCCTAAAATTTTAGCTGATCCTTGTCCTGAAATATCCAAAGCTGAAATGATAGAGACAATGGATGAACTTTTTATCGATCATGAGAAGCTGAGTAGCGTTCATAAAGTGATGGCTGCTGATTTCAAAAGAATTTCTAACGAGAATAGCTCGCTTATGTCTGAACTTTCAGTTCTCAAAGGACACGAGCTTGAGTCTATTTCTTTAAAGAAAGAAAACCTGGATCTCAAATGCCAAGTAGCAGTATTGATAGCTCAGATCGAAGATCTTGTGAAAAGAAACAATCATCTCTCAAGGATTGTTGATTCTTACACAAAATCTAGAGTTGCTGTTGAAACAATCCTACAGACCCAAATGTCATATAAGGACCAATCTGGGTTAGGATTTGATTCCAGCAGCAGTAGCTCTACTGAAACTTGTGCTACCGAGAAAAAGGATGAGAGAGTTGAATGTAATCCTGTTAACTCAGTGCATAAGGATGCTAAGCCAATTTACAGTGCTGTGGCAATGAAGTATCCTAAGAACCAGAACAAAAGGAATGATAAGCACAAACAAAGATATGTTAAGGTTGCTGATACTGAGTCTGCCGATAACGGTATTCTTGGTTAATACATCAGCAGAGCAAGTGCTGACGATCTGACCTCATCTGCTGCCGATGGACAAGTGCCTAAAAAGGTAACTGCCAAAGGTAAACAGAATGGAAAGAAAGGCAACACTGGCACCTTTAAACCTACTAAGTTTGTGCCTGCTCAATTCCCTAGTTCTGCCGATGCACCGACTAAACAGAATGATATTCTACCGACTCCACAGCCTATCAGTCAAGTGAGATGTTCTAATTGTTTTGATTATGGTCACAAGGCTCATGAATGCCTCTTGAAGCATCTATCTGGACCCACTAAGGTTACATCCTCTAGTGGTGGCCAGATGTGGTTGCCAAAGAGGAACTAACCCTCGGACCCATGAATAAGGGGGACCATAAGCATACTGTTTTATTTCAGGAATGCTTCGTGGCCTCAACTGGTGCAAGCAAGGATTTGTGGATTCTAGATAGTGGTTGCTCAAGACATATGACAGGATTTGCAGATCTTCTTGCCGATATTATTGAAGCATCAGGTCCCCCAGTAGTGTTTGGTGATAATGCCAAAGGAAAAATCGTCGGTATAGGTACCATCAAGAGAGGTGCAGTTACTGTACAGAAGGTCTCTCTAGTGGATGGTCTGAAACACAACCTTCTATCAATATCACAATTCTGTGATAAAGGAATGCAATGCGTATTTACTACTTCCAGTTGCTATGTGAAAGACATTGCTTCCAATGAAACTCATCTCACTGCCAAACGTAAAGGTAACATTTATGCAGTAGACTTAAGTGCTATTACTGGTGTTGCTAATGTTTGTTTTGTAGCTAAGAACACCAGTGAGAACTCATGGCTATGGAACAAGAGACTCAGTCACTTGAACTTCAAATATCTATCCAAGCTTGCCGGTTCAAATCTTGTTACCGGTCTGCCTCAAGTGTCTGCTGATCAAGCAAAGAAATGCAAGGCCTGCCAGCTTGGAAAACAACATAAGTCATCTTTCCGAAGCAAGCCCTGCATGTCAACTTCTAAGTGCCTCCAATTGCTACATATGGATCTATTTGGCCCCACAACTACAGCAAGTATCGGGGGAAGTAGATACACCTTGGTT
Source organism: Campanula takesimana (assembly GCA_026119855.1). Lineage (NCBI taxonomy): Eukaryota > Viridiplantae > Streptophyta > Magnoliopsida > Asterales > Campanulaceae > Campanula > Campanula takesimana. The sequence continues at coordinate 2,236,159 of JAOWBW010000218.1, read as the reverse complement.
GTAGTAGATGATTTCTCTAGATATACTTGGGTGGAAACCTTCAGTCACAAAGATGACACCTATGCTGTTGCCACCAAGTTATTCAGACTACTACAAACTCAGAAAGAAAGCGATATCATCAGTATGAGATCAGACAACGGCACTGAATTCAAGAACAATGGTATTGCTAAGTACTGTGATAATCATGGTATAGACCACAACTTCTCAGCTGCCGGTACACCACAACAAAATGGTGTTGTTGAGAGGAAGAACAGAACTCTCATTGAAGCTGGTAAGACCATGATTGCCGAAGCCAGGCTGCCGAAGTACTTTTGGGCTGAAGCGATCAATACAGCCTGCTTCACCCAGAACAGATCTCTAATCAACAAATTCCATAACAAGACTCCTTATGAACTCTGGAGAGGAAGAATTCCCAACATTGGATTCTTCAAGATATTCGGCTGCAAATGTTACGTGCTATACAATGGAAAAGAGCACAGAGGTAAATTTGATGAGAAAGCTGATGAAAGAATCTTTGTTGGATACGCTAAACACAGTAAGGCCTTTCGAGTTTTCAATAAGAAACTTTTGAAAATTGTAGAATCTGTTCATGTAACCTTTGATGAATTTGATTTGTTAGAGTCTGACAAGGCTCCAAATAGTACTAATGTGTCTAGTGCTCATAAGACAGGTGAATCCAGTAATACTAATCCTGCAGATCAAGTACCAGCTGCTGATCCAGTCATTTCAGAAGAAGAATCAGCAGATGCTCCGTATTTTCCTTCATCAGCAGAACCAGAACCTGCTGATGAATTTCATAATCCGTTTGCCGATGCAAACTCTGCTGATCATCCTGAAGACAGATCTAGCCCTCAACCAATTTCTATTATAAGACCTAATCCTCCAATCTTTCATCCACCTCTCACTCAAAGTTCTTCTCCTACACCATCTGCTGATCTTGATCCTCCTCTAGAATCCTTACAACAAGAATAAGTAAGACAAGATGTGCCGAGAGAAGTCAGAACTGTTCGTGATCATCCATTAGAAAATGTGATTGGTGATGTCTTTGGTCCCAGATTAACAAGGAACCTTAGTATAGAATTTGCTGAAAGCCTTTTCTCATCTGCTATGGTCTCCGATATAGAACCAAAGAAGACTGAAGAAGCTCTTGCCGATCCTGGTTGGGTTGAAGCCATGCAAGAGGAACTGAATCAGTTTGAAAGATGCAAAGTATGGGAACTTGTGCCAAGACCAACTTCTCAGCAAGTTATTGGTACTAAGTGGGTGTACAGGAACAAATTGGATGAAGCTGGGAAAATCATTAGAAACAAAGCAAGGTTAGTGGCTAAAGGCTACCGTCAAGAGGAAGGAATCGACTACGATGAGACATTTGCTCCTGTTGCAAGATTGGAAGCTATAAGACTTTTCTTGGCCTATGCTGCCTTCAAGGAATTCAAGCTATATCAAATGGACGTGAAAAGTGCCTTCCTGAATGGAGAACTCCAAGAACTAGTCTATGTTGAACAACCACCAGGTTTTGAGGACTCCAAGAAGCCTGATCATGTCTACCGATTGAAGAAAGCACTCTATGGCTTAAAGCAAGCTCCAAGAGCATGGTATGAAACCCTTTCTAAGTTCTTACTTAGCGATGGCTTAGGCTTCACTCGAGGTAAAATCGATACTACTTTATTGTTTGCCAAGCATAAGGGTCATTCATTGTTTGTTCAAATTTATGTCGATGATATTATTTTTGGTTCCACTAACGAATCACTTTGCAAGAGATTTGAGAAACTGATGCAGAGCAAGTTTGAGATGAGCATGATGGGTGAACTAACATATTTCCTTGGACTTCAAGTCAAACAAACCCATGAAGGAATATTCATCAGTCAAGCCAAGTATGCCAAAGAACTTATCAAGAATTTTGGCTTTGACAATGCTCACTCTCAAAGCACACCGATGGGCACTAACATTCACTTAGATAAGGATGAGTCTGGTAAGAAAGTAGATGTAACAGTCTACCGAGGTATGATCGGCTCACTCCTCTATCTTACTGCCAGTAGACCAGATATTATGTTTGCTGTTTGTGTTTGTGCCAGGTTTCAAGCTGACCCTAGGGAATCCCATCTGCAGGCTGTAAAACGTATTATTAAATATTCATGTGGCACTGCTAACCTTGGATTATGGTATGCAAGAGATTCATCTTTCAATCTAATAGGTTATTCAGATGCAGACTTTGCAGCTTGTAGGGTGACCAGAAAGAGTACAAGTGGAACTTGCCAATTTCTTGGTGATAGATTGGTGTCTTGGTCCTGTAAGAAGCAAGGATCAATTTCCACTTCCACTACTGAAGCTGAGTACATAGCTGCCGGCAGTTGTTGTTCACAGATTCTATGGATGAAGCAGCAGCTGGTTGACTATGAAGTTCCATCTCAAATTTGTCCCATCTATTGTGACAACCAATCAGCAATTTCAGTATCAAACAATCCGGTCATGCATTCCAAAACCAAGCACATAGACATCAAATACCACTTCCTGAAGGAACATGTTGAAAAAAGGAATGTTGTGCTGCTCAAAGTCCATACCAATTTCCAAAGAGCAGACATACTAACAAAGCCCTTGGATCAGAAAAGATTTGAATTCCTCGGAGGTGAATTGGGTATGATTGATTTTTATGGTTAAAATTGTGCTAACTTTGCTACTTGTGTTAGTCTGCCGATCAAATCAGCAGAGCATCAATTATCTTGCCGATCAAAATTTTGTCAAAATCATCTTGCCGATTCTATCTATATATCTTGCCGATTCAATCATTTTGCCGATTCAAGCTATCTTGCTGATTGGTAAAATCAAATCAGCACGTCTCTGCAAAAGATAAGATTCCTGACACATGACGTAAGCAATCAAATCAAAGGTACATCGGTCACACCATCTCCCTGACATGTGTGTGTACCTTTCTTATCCAAAATCGTGTCAAGATGTATTCCATTTAATGTGATACATCAGCAAGGTAAACAGGTCATCATCACTTCTATTTTATTTTTGACTAATTTACCCTTTCTCCCTCTAACTTTTAACTGTTCACCTTACCGATTTGTGTGCGCATTAATTTTTGCGTGCGCACGGTCTTCGAGACTATAGGTACAGTTATTTCTCTCCCTTGCCCTCTCATATTCTCTCTCTCCCCCATAACATATATAACGCCTTTCAAAATTCCATTAAGCTTTTTCTCCGCCATTTTTTTTCTCTGCTCTCTATTCTCTCTATCTCTCCTCTTTCCAGATTATCAGTTCATCGTTTTATTTGTTCATCTATTCATAATCTGGTAAGTGTTAATGTTTATACTCTGCTCATTTCTAATCATTTATGGTTTGATTTGTCTTTATTTCTAACATTGAGAGTTGTTTGAGTAATTTTGCAGACAATGTCCGGCGACTACTTCAACGACGAAGCCGACGGGGTTTTCTTGAAGAATCTTCTAATTGGGTCCTTGCTTGATTTGTTCATCACTCCATCAGGAGTTAGTTCAGTATTTGTGGATCTTGTCAAAGAATTCTTCTCAAACTCTTCTGTTGTCCGCTCTCGTGCTGACTCCTCCGTTATCGTCTCCATCAATTCTACTGTTTTGGGCGTGCAGATCTCTCTTACTCCCTCTTCTATCTCTGAAGTTTTTCCCAATCTTGGGAATGAAGGGTTGAGTGCTCTAGTTGATGAGCAGGAACTGGATAGGGCTTGGATTATCATGAGAGGTGCTGGCACAAGGCTTAGTGGCACTAATCATCTGAAGATTCACTATCCCCGAAGATACTATGCTTTGGCTGAGATAGTTGATAGATGTCTCATTTGCCGATCTGGATCCCACAGCAATATCACTGATGTGCAGTTTGAAGCTATGGCCGCCATTGTTCTGCAGATTGAGTTCAACTGGTGTGCCTACATATTCAGGATTATCGCTACGGCTGCTGATAAGTGGGCTTCTGACAGATTGAAGAACAAGGCCAATCCTGGAAAAGGATGCCATTATCTGTTGATAAGTATGATTCTGAGGAGAAATGCCAATGTAGTAGCTGCCGATCGCTTTCCATCCAGCTTGCCTTTCCATAGGTTGAAGTTCTTTAATGCTAAGGATTGGAAAAGGATTTCAAAGAATGCTTCCAGTGTCGATCCCCCCTATGTTGCTCCTGCACCTGTTGTTACTCAGAGGAAGAAAAAGGCAAAGACCATTCCTTCAGTTGCTTCTCAATCAGCAGCAGTCGCTACTCCTGCTACTTCAACTGATAGGATTCTTGCCGATTCTACTCCTGGTGCTCCAAAGAAAAGGAAACTGGTAAAGGTTGCCGATCAAGTGGTGACAAAGAAGGTGAAGCTTGCCGATGAAGTTCCTTCTTCAACTATTCCTCCTGCTGATCCAAGAGCCAAGCTAATTAGGTTTGCCCCTGCTCATCTTGCCGGTGCTTCCCTAACTACCGATCCTGCTGTCAAGGTTGAAATTCCTGATGAAGAATTCACTGATGACTTTGCCGATGGCAAAAGTATTGAGGATGTCATTGAGAAGCTCAAGTCTCAGACTCCTAGGAAATGCGCTCCAATCAGAAACCCAACTTTCCACACCTTCTACAAGAATCCTTGGTCCTTCACCAACAAGGTCTTGAACAAGAATTGGGTCTTTCCGATTGACCATCTGCCTCCCTTTATTCGTCGTCTTCTTCAGTTTCATGAAGAGATGAAAGACTCTGTCACTTCCGGAAATCCTGCTGATTATGTTGATCAAAAGAGTTTGGACAGACGCACTGATATGTGGAAAGAGAAGTTTGTCCCTCTATCAAAGTTCAAGCAGTTGAAAGAGGCTGAACTAAAGCTCAATTTTGGTCGGTATTTTGAATCCCTACCACTTTCCTGGAACCAGATCTATCTCTTTCAAGACAGAATTAGACAAGATATGATGGTTTAGGATGTATGGATTATCTACGCCAGGACTTTCAATCAGCTCTCTCAATTCACAGAGTTTGATCCTTATCAGATAGGCAGAGTGGAGAATAATGAAGATCTTCTGACCTACAATGATGACGAGGCTCCTGCTGACAGTCCTCTCAATGTACACTTCTTCAGATCAGTCAAGAAAGTCAATATGGACTTGATTGACAAATCCAATGAATTTCTGCTGAAGCAAGATGCCGATCGCATAGCTCCCGAAAATCTTGCCGATCCATCTGCTCAAGCTCCCTCTCCCAGCAGCAGCAAGACTTTATCTGATAATTCATTTGTTGCCGATAGTTCCGGTGATTCTGCCGATGGTGACTCTGCTGACAGTGATTCTGATGCTGATAATGATGATAGTGCTGATTTGTTTGGTGATTTGGTATGTGCTCACAAAGCCACTGCTGACTCTCCTTCCACTTCATTTACAACAGATAGTGACAAGATGCCAATCAGAACTGTCATGACTAAAGCTTCCACTGCTGAAGTCTTTGCAAAATCTGTATTTGAGGGTGATAGTAGTGTTGAAGGAAGGCATTCCGATGATTCTATCGAAGATATAGTGGAATTTCATGTTGAGCAAACTCCAGACACTCAACCTCTGATGGGTCTATCTGCCAACCTTCCTGCTCCAGTTGAGACAACTATGGACACTCAACAGTTGGATCTATCTGTTTCAGGAGGAGAACTTGCTGAAAAAGTGATTAATGAGACAACTGCTGAAACTCATCTTACTGAGCAAACTACAGACACTCAGTTAATATCAGTCATCCCTGAAATACAGATTGTTCCTCCTACTGGAATCAAGGAGGTTGTGGAGTTGGGAGGAGGTGCTGATGATAGTACTCCCAATTTGGATGCTGACATTGCTGCTAGTCTACAGTTTGAAGAGATTCTTCTACAGCCATTGTTCAGCTTGCCTTCTGTTATCACCCCTCTCTTGCCGGCTCCTGCTGCTGCTCGTGCCGATGTAGATCATGCCGATGAGATAGATCCTGCTGATTACATGGTGGTTGGAGAACAAGCCTTTGTTGATCCTGATGCTGTTGATACTTCTCCACCACCCAGCTATGATTATTTTCTCAATGGGAAGGATATGATGTGCTCAAACTGGTACACTTCCAATGCATCTATCCCCTCCAACAAATTTGGACAGCCTCTCTTCACTGTTCATCCAAGGTTATCCTTCAAGTATACCTTAGGCAGATGTCCACTCCCATTCGGCAAAGACCACCCTCATGTCACCAAGCATAAATTCTCTCCAGGAGATTCTACCAGTGATAGTCTAATCTATCTTCCCTGGATTCTCAATGATGATGACATTGTTCGTACAAAGGGAAAGACTCCTCGGATTTCTAGACTTAAGAAGAAAGTGGCCTATGACCCAATTCGATCTAGACCAGGACAGATAAAAATTAGAGGTGAATCTACCCTTCCCGATCCTTCTCCGACTGAAGTGTGCATTACTACAAATGGATGGATGAGAAGCTGCTTGATGATCAATGATCTGCTGACTGACATCATTGAAGTTAGGCATACCAATCCTCGTGGCCTTCTTCATTTGATCAAGTCTGCCGCTTTGGCTATGACTCTGCCATTATTTCATCCTCGTCAGCGTGCCGATCATCTAGTCTATACCTCAAGGCTGATGAATGCCGGGTTAATGACTATGATTCTTGAAGGTCGTGCTTACTTGAACTTAATCTTGGCTACCTTCCTTTCAATTGAAGACGGTGGTATGTTTCAGCTGCCGACTGATCGTGCAGTTATAGTTCATCCTGATTTTCCTTTGCCGATCTTTCGTGCTGATGATTCTGATGATCTCATTGTCTCAACTTCTGTCCCTGCCGATTTCTTCTCAGCTGCTGATGATGCTGCCCTTCAATGGTTCTTACTCATTCCTGCTGCTCCTGTTCCTCCATCTCCCTCTGAGCCGATCTTGATCTCCTCTGATGATGAGATGGTGACTGATGATGTGCTTATTGAAGATGCTGATCTAAATAATGAAGATTTTATCCCTTCAATAGTGCTCCCGTCGTCTTCCAGTATTTTCCAGCCGACCATCGTCAACAGTCTGTATGAGTATTTGAAGTTTAGTGAAGGCGATTTCACAAATCAGCAAGTGCCTGCCACTCGTGCTGATATTGGTGATATGGCTCTTTCTGTTGGTGACCTGGTTAAGGATGTTCACAAAGACCTGGTTAAGCGTCTACGTAAGTCCAATCAGGAGGAGGAGAATACTCTGGTCAAAGAATTGAAAGCTCTCCTTGCTGATAGAGAAGAGCGTATAATGGCTCTTTCTGAATCCTTGGGGACAACTCATAACATTCAACAGAATCTTGTTGACAATCAGAGGCTGCAGATAAGAGATATGGGAAGACTTGAAGAAGAATTATCTGAGACCAAAGCTGCTCTTGCCGAAGCTAATCTGAAGATAGCTGCTCTTGAAGCCAACAACAAGATGCTGTCTGAAAGATTGGAAAGTGCGCAGAGAAGACAGAGCAAAGCAAAGAGGAAAGCTGAAAGAAAAGAAGAAAAAGCAAGAAAGAAGGCTAGGAAGACTGAATCTACAAAGGACTCAACTCCAGCAGCAGATCCCAAGATTTCTGATCCTCCAGCTGCTGATCCTTGAGTCACATAGCCTATGATGTAGATATCTTATTGAAGACCTTCTCAGACAAATTTCTTTGCTTATAAAATTTTTATTATGCTAATATGTTTTTCTTATATTTGTGTTGTTATCTGCATTATTCTGTGCTATTCCCTTTTGCAGATCATCACTCTTGCCGATTCCTTGAACCGGCTTCACCACTTATTTTAGTGAATCCACCTTTTGCATTAGACATCCAGTGTGACTTACCTTAGGATTTGGTTATACCTAGATATCCTTAGAAATCTTTTCCCTAAGATAAGAGATGTCTTTAGCTTTAAGGGTGATTGGACTTAAGTAATTAGGAGGAGATTGTTGTTCAAATAGATACCTAGGTCCTAGAATTACTTAATCCCAATCATGTCTACACTTAGGGTCCCCCAATTTTATTAGAACCTTTTTAAGGTGCCCTTAGGATCCTTTGTGACCAGCACAGGTGTATTTCAACTCTTCATTCAAGACAAACCAGCAAGAGGAAGCAAATCAGCAGACCAGTAAACAAGTTGCCGATCAACTCTATTCTTAACATGCGACAAGTTGCCGATCAACTTGCTACAGAAGTTGCCGATCAACTTATTTAAGAAGTTGCCGATCAACTCCATTCACAACATGCCGATATGATAGACAGTCTGCACTGTCAGTCAGGTGACATCATTTCATTAAAGTCAACCTTGCTGATTGTCTCTATACTGTTTTATCATAAAGTAGTTTACCTGCTCTGTAATGATTTCTACGCCGTCTGACACATAGCTACTTTTACCTATACTCTGTCTCTACTTGCTTTTGCAGGTAACCGGTTGAGACAAAGGGGTCTTTACCCATCAGACTTTTAAGGCACGCGTATCTTCGCCATTAATGCCAAGGATACTGCATTAAATGCTCCACCTACCCAGCTGGAAATTCAAATGTTATCCTTCTTCAACAAGCTAAGACATTAACTCCTCCTATATATAGAGGACTCAGTGCATTGAAGAAGGTTGGTGATTTTAGTGCATTGAAGAGAGTTGGCTGTTTGCAGCATTCATTGAAGCTCAAACATTCCTTGTCCAGATAATCATTAGATCATTTAATAGGACATACACTTGTGCACAAACTCTACAACACTGTTAGTATTCCCGAACTAGATTATTTTAAGGAATACGTTGTCTGAGTTTTCACACACCCACCTGAGTGAGATAAGTTCTTTTGAACTTGCCGCTCAAATACACTTGGTCAGATATTTGCTTTACGATTCATTAAACTATCTCTAGAATTTAGTCTTTGTATCCGGCAAAGCCGCTCTTGTAATAGACTAGGGATATTTAATAGTGCTCTTAACCCAAATCCAAGTTCTGACCAAACTTGGTAGAGGACGTAGCAGTATTTACACTGTGAACCTCTCCAAATCTCTGTGTCCTCTGGTACTTACTGTCCTTGCCGGTTGGAACTCTATCACCGGCAAATCATTACTGTTCGTACTGACTCAACTTCATTTCCATTGACCAATCTCTTGAAACTGCATTGAACTTTTAGAAACTACTTTGTGTTTAAACCAAGCTCTCAAAACCTTTTTATAAACTGATTTTGTGTGAGTTAAAACAAGTCATATCTTCTCCGCTGCGCTTACTGATAATAGTTTGCAATCTGATAAGTGACTTTACATTAATAAAAGTGTTTCTTTGAAAAAGTTTTAATTAGGCTATTCACCCCCCCCCCTCTAGCCTATTTTCCTACCAATTGGGCCTAACATGCGGGATGCGCGCGCCTGAGGCTTAAAAGGCCAGACGCGCGCGCCTCCCCCATTAGGAAACAGAATGCCCAGAAAAGATGTAGATTTTGATCAGAATGCAAGTTTAACCCTCAGCAGAGTCGCCACTGTAGATACCTCGGGTGGAAAACCACGGCTTTAGGCTCGAGCGCGCGGGTCGTCCTAGGATGTCTAACTTGTTTTTAGAGTCGCCACCTATGTTTTGAGGAACATAAGAAAAACCTATTGATTGTAGCCTAAGTTTGATTACGAAAACAGAGATTCTTTGTTTTGAGGTTCGGGGCCGAGATGGGAAGTACCGAAACACCCATCTCGCCCAACTTAAGTTGGTCTTGCTTGATCAAAATCTACATGAATGAAAATGTTCTTCTTCTTCTTCTTTAAGTCATAAAAAGGGGGTTTAAAATAGGATTTGGAATGTAGGAGATAACTCCTTAACCAACCTCAATGAGATGAGGTGATCATTAGAGTCATGTCCCAAAATGATTTGGGTGATTGCACATTTGATTAAAGTAAAAGAGAGAGAGGAGATGAAGTAGAAAAGAAAGGAAAAGATGGACTTTTACCTACTCTTCGAAGAACTTCAAATGTTGCTTGATGAGATCCTTGGAGAACCTTTAGAAAGTGATTTTTTGTCTAGTTTTCGATTGGGTTTTTCCGATGATTTTTCGATCCTTGAAAATGGAGGTGAAGAGAGGTTTTTATAGGTGAAAGAGAGGTGTTTTTGGTGCCAAAACTCAGTCACCAAGAAATCCTTCCCGGGCAAAATCTTGTAAATTGAGCAAGGGAGGGAATCCTGGCCAGAAATCTGTAACTGACGCCCAGAGGCGCGCGCTTCCTGCTTTGGGGTCGGGAGGCGCGCGCGTCTGGCTCCTCCTGTCGGAGGCGCACGACTCAGAGAAGGCAATTTTGACAGAATGGACTAGAAAGTCAGCCCTGTCATTCAGTTTAGTCCCTGGACTTAACGAAGTCAGTCAGGAACTTAACGGAAGTGGCAGAAACTAACGAGAAACACTTAAAATGGGGAGAAACACAAAATCAATTGTGCAATCGGGGTGAGCGGTCCAAGGCGGGGTGTCTACAATTACCTTCTTCATTTCTAGCCAAAACTTGGTTTTTGAAGCTTGGTCATGCACAAACTTTTGGACATAAATTTGGGTTTTCAAAACCTCCTTGTGCATGACCCATTTTGTAAAAGATTTTTGAATTATTTGTTGTACACAACTTATTTTGCAAATGATTTTCAAAAGAATTGTTCTTCTTGAAAAATGTTGATTTCAAAGGATTATTTGGTTGTGCACAATTTGTTGTACATACAAGTTTAGGCTTTGTTTGTTCATATGATTCTTGCTTGATTGCTTTTGTAAATAGCTTATTCATGCTTGCTCATTTTTGTTGATTTTAACTCAAAAGAGAACATAGAATGGCTTCACACTACGCGCACTTGACCTTGAACGTTCCAAATACCCTTTAAACCCGGGATGGATGCCACGATGCAGCTTCATTGGTGCTCTTGTGCCCTTCTAGCACGCACGGGTCTATTCCACCTCCCCTTCCGAGCCCAGTCAACCACACTCGTCTGTGACACACAAATACCGAGACCTTGGTTGGTTTTTGGTCTTGCTCACGTTACCACGTCCCTAATACGTGATTGCACCTTTCTGAAACAAACTCCTGATGCACATCGAAGGTATCCCGAGACAGCGAAGAGGTGAGGACGTTGTTGCTCAACTGCCAAGATGCAACTGTGATTGCACGTGTGCAACCAAGCAAAGGGATTCCCAGATATTCGAAATCAAAGATACAAAGGAGCCAATGCCCAAGATACCAAGCTAGGGCCGATAATTACCTCCTCCCCTTTCAAAAAAAAAAAAAAAAAAAAAAAAGAGGAAAGGAAATGACAAGAGGAAATGCTTGCCTTAAGAGACCCATTCACACCAAAGAGGGTTCATCCCAAGAGGCCCATCTCAAAGAGATCACCGTAAAGCGGAAGCGAGCAACAATGTCCCCCCGAGACGACATCAAAAGAAAGCCAACTTCAGCAAAAGACGGCCTCAAAGCTGAACTACGGCGACCTGAGCTCCTCACATTGAGGGGAACGTAGGCAACCTTCGGGTCCGATCATAGCATGAAATGAATCCATCAAACCTCGGTCCTCCCAAAATGACCCGGTTCTCTTCCTTTGGTCCCATCAATGACCAATTTCCCAGATAACGACCAATCCCTCCTAAACACACCTCGATCTTGCCATTGATCGAATCTGAATATTAAATGATCACAACATTTATGCATGTTAAGGCTAATTGCTTGAATTTTGATCCAATGTTGGACACGGTTCATTCGAGCAATCATTTTGATGACATTAACTAAGGACGGTTTCGAATGCCTTGACAAGTCTTCTTTTCCTCATCTTAGGAGAGATCCAAACACTTGAATTTATGTCCATAGGCTTCCTTCCTCAGAAAAGGGACTCACTCCCATAAATGCATATGTGTGTCTATTCGTGTGAACAAGCATGACTTGCTCTTGTCCGTGTCAGAGTCAACTAGGTCACTCCTAGGAAGATAAGATGATGGGATATGCGGAAGAAGGAAAAATGATATGTTTGGATTGCTTAGGAAGAGGAAACCCATGCGAAAGAGGACTGCGTCCCGGGCAAGGAGGATACGCACCCAAAACAATAGGATGGGGACCCGAGGAATAGTTCCCAGCAAAGATAAAACACTGGGGCTGGCAAGCCATGACTACAAAACCCAAAGGAGTAGTTCCCGGCAAAGTTAAAGCACTGGGGCTGGCAAGCCATAATCGAGCGATGGAAGGGCCAACGAAGAGTCATGCTTTGGGTAAAACGGTACGAGTCAAATAAGGTCTCCCGTCTGTCAAAATTCCCTAAAAGTCCTTAGAAACCTTGTTCAAAAAGTCAACCATGCTTGTATGATCCGTACGGCTGGTTTTTCCCTGTAAAAAAAAATCATATCAGCAGCCTGTATCAGCTGATTTCCCACGAGTGAAATTCATTTTCACTTGTCCGAAACCTGTCAGACATGTGTCAAACTTCGCATGATTGAGTCCAAACACATCTCGGGAATCCCCGACGGTCCAGAAATGACCACGAAGCCCAAAGCTATGCATAAATGGTGAATTTACAAATAAAAGGACAATGTTTTAAACAACCAAAGATAACCAAATTTTCATACATGGTTTCGAATAAAGCAAATCGAAATAAAAATTGTTCACATGGGTACATCCTAATCAGAATCTGGGTAAGGATCCTCCGGAGGCGAGTGAACCCTCTCCAAGGGGCGAGATGGGTACATGTTGGGGTCGAAGAAGAAGATGGACTCCGCCAATCTTGAGCCTTCACCCGAAGAGGATTGGCCCGGAAATAAGGAAGGAGGAACCTGGGAATGAGGACCGGGGTGTCTGATCGGCTGGGGCTCTACACGCTCCAAGGCCAAATGAGCAAAAGGATCCGGGGCGAGCTCGTGAAAGCCGGGGTCACGGAGAGAATCCCGAAAGGCCTCCAAATCAGCTCCACCTAAGGTATGGCGACGGACAAAGGATGGGGGAAGCTCTACGCTCGAGGCTCGTCGGAAAGACCTCTCCCCACCACTCACTGAATTTCTGCCCGGCGCGAATCGTGATTCAGTCCGAGGCCCCTTGGAGGAGCGCCCAATAAACCTCTTCAGCCACCTTTTAGCCCGTTTCATGAGGGTGGGTTTATCCAACAAAGCCCGCGCCGCAACCTGCACAGGGAAATTAAACGGTTCAGTGGAAGAGATAGGGATATGGGATGAGTGAGTGTGAGAGAAAGGAATGAAAACATACCACGCCCTTATGAGCATCCTCAGGTGGGGCACCCTCTCCATCCATGGATGTGGCCACCATGTGGACCCGACCATCTGAATATATGAATGAGAAGTCCTGCCACATCGAAGGAGCCACTACCTACGGCGACCTCAGCTTCCGGGCCACGAAGCGCCCATACGGCTCGTCGGTTATGAAATCAGTGGCGCTCGCTCCCATAAGATAGGGGTCATCCCTTCGGTCAATCATAAACATGGAGTCAGAAGGATCAACGGGAGCCCTCTGCATAAGCTCGAGCCCGTGCTGCCAGAGCACTCATAGAAGGCCTCTCCTCGGAACCCCACCAGGAGCCTCCTTGTTGGGTTTCGTAGTAACATGCGCAGCAGAAATTAGCATTTAAAATTTATGAAACCCAAATCCCATAGATCCATTCATATGATTAGATCAAATACTTGCAATATGAATACTAGAAAACTAACCCTTGATGGCTTTGAATTTGGTTTTTGAACTTGGTTGAGAAATTGAAACTTTAATCACGAACAAGTAAGAACACGAACTCGAAGATGATAAGCTTCACCCTCTAGCGGTATCCACATCACGAATGAATATCAAGAACACTTGATCTGGGTTGCTAGACCAAAATTGTGAAACACGTTTTCACAATCAATATGAACTATATGGAATTTTGTTTGTGTACTATTTTGTTCTTCAATCTAGGATGTCTTAGAACAAAATAAAACTCTCCCAAACCCTTTGGAGACTTGCACAAAAGTTATGATATCTTCTGGCCCGAATTTTGCTGTTTATATATAAGTTAGACCTATTCCAAATAGGAAACTTGTGTCTAAACCCGTCCAAAATTCCTTTCCATATCAAATTAGGAAACTAGTCCCGACATGGTGTGCGGCCGCCCAAAAACCCTGTGCGGCCGCACATCTATCTGGAAGGTTTCTGGTACTATCTGACCCAAGATGTGCGGCTGCCCAAACCACCTTGTGCGATCGCACACTTATCCAGATTCCCATAGTTTTCACAATTCCAATATAATCCTTATTTAAGATTCGTTCTATTGTGTGTGACCCTCTAGGATTATACTAAGTTGGCAATGGGCTCAAACATGAATCCATAAGATATGATTAGGTTCTAGCAAACCGTCATACCTACCCAAATAGTATAACTAGATACAAGTTCGCATTCCTTTAGAATATGTCATAATCCCTTTATCCACGATCTCATTGAACACAAGTCATGGTCAAACGGTCAACTTGTCTTTGTTCAATACTTCCTCGATTCCGAATATGTTGATAATCCAAATGACATTGATCTAATCAATTCATTTGAGTCCGGCCGAACATTTTCATCAACATCATTCCTACGAGAGGACTAAGCTTGAGATCTCTCCGAAGGGGGACAAATCCATTCAGCTTATTATTCTTCCCTACGTGAATCCGATTATGCCAATCATACCCTTTATAACTACCCGGTTAAAGGTAGCGTTTGAATATGTCAAACATAATGTTCATCAAGTGGAAGACTATAATAACTTCATGTCTAAGGATTCCAATGACATAACTAATATGAGATATATGTACGACATAGACCATGACATAAATCTCATACAGCGGGTCATGTCCAGTACCTTGTTCCAAACAAGTACCCATAAATCTAACATGATCATCTCATGATCATTTAGCCTTTATACTAGTGCTCAACAAGTACTAGGGATGGAGATTATTATAAGTAAACATGAACAACAATAATAATCAAAACATCTCTTTATTGATATGAAATAAATGATAACAATTACAACGTTTATAAAACGTTCCTAGGGCACCACTACCAACAATCTCCCACTTGCCCTAGGCCCAATTTCCCATGTATCTAATACCCATGGACCTAATATGACCTTCATGTTTAGCTTGTGGAAGTCCCTTTGTTAGCGGGTCCGCAACATTGTCATTAGTATGTACTCTGCATATATTTACGTCTCCCCTATCAATGATTTCTCGAATGATACAAAAACGCCTAAGTATGTGTTTGGATTTTTGATGTGCTCTCGGTTCCTTTGCTTGAGCAATAGCACCATTATTATCGCAATAAAGGTCTATTGGATTAGCAATACTAGGAACCACTTCAAGTTCAGTTATGAACTTCTTAATCCAAACAGCTTCCTTTGCAGCATCCGATGCAGCAATATACTCAGCTTCTGTTGTAGAATCAGCGGTTGTAGTTTGCCTGGAACTCTTCCAGCTTACAGCTCCACCATTTAACATAAACACAAAACCCGATTGCGATCGACTATCATCTTTGTCAGTTTGGAAGCTTGCATCCGTGTAAGCATTTATCACGAGATCATCTTCCATTCCTCCATAGACCAAAAACAAATCTTTAGTTCTTCTCAAGTACTTAAGAATTGCTTTTACAACCATCCAGTGATTTTCACCGGGGTCGGATTGGTATCTACTTGTCATGCTCAAAGCATAAGATACATCCGGCCTAGTACAAATCATGGCATACATGATGGACCCAATTGCCAAAGCATATGGAACATCATTCATTTTCTCACGCACATCTTTTGTCTTAGGACATTGAGTCTTGCTTAGAGAAACTCTATGTAACACGGGCAAGGTACCTCTCTTAGAATTTTCAATAAGGAATCTTCTAATGACCTTTTCAATGTATGTATTTTGGCTTAAACCAAGTAGCCTCCTTGATCTATCTCTATAGATCATAATGCCAAGTATATATGCGGCTTCACCCATATCTTTCATTGCGAAACACTTTCCCAACCAAGTCTTTACGGACTGAAGTGTAGGAATGTCGTTTCCAATGAGTAATATGTCATCCACATATAAAATCAGGAATAGCACTATGCTCCCACTAATCTTCTTGTATACACAAGGCTCATCTTCGTTCTTGATGAAACCAAACTCTTTGACCGATTCATCAAAACGGAGATTCCAACTCCTAGAAGCTTGCTTCAATCCATAGATAGATCTCTGCAATTTGCATACCTTAGAATTCTGTTCAAAACCTTCCGGTTGTGTTATATACACATCCTCTTGTAGTTTTCCATTCAGGAAAGCGGTTTTGACATCCATTTGCCATATTTCATAGTCATGATATGCGGCAATGGCAATCAGAATTCTTATAGACTTGATCATTGCTACGGGTGAAAAGGTTTCATCATAGTCAATACCATGAACTTGCTTGCCTATAACCTTTCGCTACAAGCCTAGCTTTGTAAGTATACACCTTCCCATCCATGTCAGTCTTCTTCTTGAAGACCCATTTGCATCCTATGGTTTTTACACCTTCGGGCGCATTAATCAAGTTCCAAACTTGATTGTCTTGCATGGATTGCAATTCAGATTCCATGGATCCAAGCCACTTATCCGAATCAGGAGAAGACATCGCCTCTTGGTAGGTTGTCGGTTCATCATTCTCAATGATTTCCACCTTATTACTATCCGTTACGAGAAATCCATATCTCTCGGGCTCGGATCGTAACCTACTAGATCTGTGAGTTGCTTATGTATTTTGAACAGGTTCCACAACTCCTTGTGGTTCTTGTTCTTGTTCCACTATTGGTTCAATGTCATTTTCTGGGTCTCCAATCTCTTCAAGATTTATTTTACTCCCACTGATTTCTTTGGAGAGAAACTCTTTCTCTAGAAAGACACCAGTTCGGGCAACAAAAACTTTGTTGTCCTCACGGTTGTAAAAGTAATATCCTCTAGTTTCCTTTGGATATCCCACGAAAATACATTTGTCAGATTTGTGTGGAAGTTTGTCAGAGACAAGTCTTTTGACATAGGCTTCGCAACCCCAAATCTTCATGAAAGATAAACAAGTTTTCTTTCCGCTCCACATCTCATATGGAGTCTTTTGAACCGATTTAGTTGGAACACGTTTAGTGTGAATGCAGCGGTTTCTAGAGCGTAACCCCAAAAGGATATTGGAAGATCAACTTGACTCATCATTGATCGAACCATGTCTAACAAAGTCCGATTTCTCCTCTCGGACACACCATTCCATTGTGGTGTTCCGAGTGGAGTCAATTGTGAAACTATTCCACAATTCTTTAGATGATCATCAAATTCATGACTCAAGTATTCTCCACCTCGATCTGATCGAAGTGCCTTGATAATTTTGCCAAGTTTTTTTTCTACTTCATTTTGAAATATTCTAAATATCTCAAATGATTCACTTTTATGTTTCATTAGGTAAACATACCCAAATCTACTATAATCATCAGTGAAGGTTATGAAGTATTGAAATCCTCCCCTAGCATTGCTACTTAATGGTCCACATACATCGGAATGTATCAACCCCAATAAGTCGCTTGCCCTTTCACCTAGCTTGGTAAAAGGTGTCTTAGTCATTTTCCCAAGAAGACACGACTCACAAGTATCATATGACCCAAGGTCACATGAACCCAAGAGACCATCCCCATGGAGTTTTGAGATACGCTTCTCATTTATATGACCAAGATGGCAATGCCACAAATAAGTATGATTTACATCATTAGGTTTAGATTTCTTATTTATATGATAGACATTGTCATTATTTTCATTCTTGATATTCAAGACATAAAGGCCATTAAATGAATTAGAAATACCATAAAGCACATCATTTAAATAAATAGAAAATTTCTTATTCTCAATAAGAAACTTAAAACCTTCATTATCCAAACAAGAAATTGAAATGATATTTCTACTTAAATCCAGAACATAATAACAATTGTTCAAAACAAGAATTAATCCGTAAGGTAAAGTGACTTCATAAGTCCCTACGGCTAATGCAGTAACTCTTGCTCCATTCCCCACACGTAGGTCTACTTCACCCTCTTTAAGTAGTCTCCTATTCTTTAGACCCTGCACATTTAAACAAATGTGAGAACCACATCCGGTATCCAATACCCAAGAATCAGTGGTGGAAAAGAGAATATCTATCATATAGATACCTGAAGTTGACGCAGCCTTGCTGCTCTTCTTCTTCTTTTGCTCTTCCAAGAAAGCCTTGCAATTACGTTTCCAATGACCAATTTCTTGACAATGGAAACAGATTGCATCCTTTTGTGAATCGGGTTTTGCCTCAGAAGCCTTGGCAACCTTTGCCTTGCTTATCTTGGGTTTGACAACTTTCTTACCCTTTCCTTTGGCACTAGCCTTCTTCCCATCATGAACCAAGAGCACGGGAGAACCTTTCTTCGCAATCTTCATCTCCGCAGTTTTAAGCATCCCATGCAACTCGGAGAGATTCTTATCCATTCCATGCATGTTATAATTCATCACAAACTGATTATAACTCTTAGGCAATGAATTAAGAATGAGATCCGTGCTAGCTCCAATGGGATTGGATAGCCAAGTTTCTCAAGGTGCTCTACATAACCTTTCATTTTCAACATGTGAGGACTCACTTGTTGCCCTTCATTCATTTTGCAAGTAGTGAATGCAACAATGGTCTTGTATCTCTCTTTCCTAGCTTGCTCTTGAAACATGGCTCTTAACTCCACGCCTATCTCATAGGCTTCCAAATGTTCCAAAATTTGTTAGAGTTTTGAGCACATAGTAGCAAGCATGAGACAACTTACATCTCTAGAATCATTACGATGTTTCTTGTAATTGTCTCTTTCTGCCCTAGGGGCAGTAGGTTCTGGTTCAGCAGGAAGTGGCCCATCGAGAATGTACAACTTATCTTCTTGCCTTAGAACAATTCTTAGGCTACGGATCCAATCCATAAAGTTCGTACCATTCTCTTGGAGCTTATCCTTCTCAAGGATCGATCGCAACGAAATTGATTGAGTGTTAGTAGTCATTATCTACAATTATACAAAATTTCCAAAATTTAATAAGTACCAGTTCCATTAAAGAAATAAATAATGTATTTCTCAAAAAAATACTCCCACTAAATTATATAACCTTCATATACATCCCATATATAATATAATTTAATTGGGCTAAGATCCAACTTTAATTTAACTTTTGAGTCCACGGAGGCGGACCGCTCAAAACTAAATTAACTAGGTAGACAATCATGTCAATCATATATCATATGATTCTTAGATTCTTTTATGAGATTCTTTGAGAAATCCAATTTCAAAAAGCATGTTTAATCTCATCTTTTGCCTAGGCTCAAAACTGTTTTGACGCCTAATTAAGTCCAACCATTTTAAATGTATAGGAACCATTCAATTTAATGCACCTTGCGGAGGCAAGCCCACATCAAATTAATGAACCTCATCTTGCCCATACATGAATAAAATTAATGCACCTCGCGGAGGCGAACCCACATCAAAATCACCCATGTATAAACAAGTGTTTTAATCATGGCATGGCAAAAAGAACTTAAAACTTTCTTTGAAGGTTCATCACATATAGCATACAACACATTTATGAGCACATAATATAAACATGTTACGCATCAAGTTTAGCCACTAAATTAATCTCCATTAATTTAAGCATAATATTTATGTGTCATTAGTTTCTGTATAATTATGAGGATGAAACTGTTTTGAACTTTGGTTATCATCTTCCAAATCAAGACAACAAGAAGTGCGGCCGAAACTAAGCCATCAGGCATCCACAATTCCGCACTAATTCAAGAAACCAAGAAAGTAGTCCATGTGGCCGAAACTAAGCAATAGATGGTCTCGATGTACGTAGGCCAATTGCATCCATAATTCCACATGGATCTCCAATCTTTGAATCAAGAACATTGTTTCTCAATTTTAGCAATTATGAACTCTTCATAATTCTAACTTCGTTTTATCTTTGAAACTTTGATTGCGATCAAGTTTGGGAAACACAATCTCGATGAACGTAGATTAGCCATCCAAACCTTGAACCAATCTTAGAATCACAAGACTAAAACAAATAGGAAAATCAAACCCCAGGATCCACACCCAAAACAACTGCCCAAAACCCGCTCCAGATCAGCAGGTCTGGCCGGTATTGTCAATGATTCGGTTGGACCCCATCAAAATTCCAGAATCTGATTCTGATTCTGACCAACTGTGCAGTCGCCCACAAAAATCTGTGCGGTCGCACAAACATGTGCGGTCGCCCAATATTTTCTGTGCGGTCTCACAGTAGCATCAGACGAATTTTTAAAGTTCAAAAAATTGTCTCATAATTGTTTTCCCCCGATTATTAAAACTTTGATCCAATCAAAAATTAATAATCAAACAATTCAGAATCCAACATAATTTTTAGTGCGATTCAATAGTGCGATTAAAGTTGCAAGACAATAAACCATATAAAATCACATAACACATAAACATCATATAATCCAATATTCATATCATGCTAGGCACATAAACAATTTATATCCACACAACATGATCTAAGTATTGAAATAATCAACATGAACGAAGCTCTGATACCACTGTTGGGTTTCGTAGTAACATGCGCAGCGGAAATTAGCATTTAAAATTTAGGAAACCCAAAGCCCATAGATCCATTCATATGATTAGATCAAATACTTGCAATATGAATACTAGAAAACTAACCCTTGATGGCTTTGAATTTGGTCTTTGAACTTGGTCGATAAATTGAAACTTTAATCACGAACAAGTAAGAACACGAACTCGAAGATAATAAGATTCACCCTCTAGCGATATCCACACCACGAATGAATATCAAGAACACTTGATCTTGGTTGCTAGACCAAAATTGTGAAACACGTTTTCACAATAAATATGAACTATATGGAATTTTGTTTGTGTACTATTTTGTTCTTCAATCTAGGATGTCTTAGAACAAAATAAAACTCTCCCAAACCCTTTGAAGACTTGCAAAAAAGTTATGATATCTTCTGCCCCGAATTTTGCTGTTTATATACAAGTTAGACCTATTCTAAATAGGAAACTGTTAGTACCCGACCTGAAAATGAGTTTATTAGGACTTTTCCAAAAATACAAGGACTTTATGGGAATTAGAAACCTTGCAAAGACTTGTCCTGGATTCCCAAAATATCTCATTTATGACAAAATCCATCAAAATAGGCAACTTAGGGTTACCATAAAGCAACAGTGAAACCCTAGCTTGAAAATCAAGTCAGCCTGCAGACTTGGCCAGGCGGCCAACATTGTTACGCGTTGATCTTGGCCACGCGGCCAACATTGTCGCCGTCTTCAACAATGGCCAGGCGGCCAACCTTGCGCTGGATGATCTGGACCATCAGATCCTCCCATCAGTTTACTATATAAACCACTCCATTCCATTGGTTTTGGGGGATCCCATTTTGAGAGCTCTAAGTACGAATTTTGGAGTTCTTAAACACAATTTTCTCTCTAATTAACATTCAAACACTCAAGAAGATCCAAGGTTTATTTCTTGCCAACATAGGTAAGTTTTCTAACTTTTTCTTCGTGTTCTTGCATTATTCTTAATGTAGATCTTTTATATTCATGTTCGTACATGTTTATTCATAGTTTCTTCATATGTTTTGCATGCTCATTCATATGTTCATAATATGTTCTTCGCATGTTCTTCGTGTTCATAGATTAAAACCTTATTTATGCTATATTTAGGGTTGCGATCTTCATAATTACATGTTATTTCATAGCCGATGATGATCTAGGGTTCATCAACCCGAGGATGATCTAGGAACTACTTCTAAACCCTAATCTTTAGGTAATTCCCCCTCATTATGCATGATCCCGATTCTTCTGCCTATTCTAAATTCTCTGCGAACTACGCTGACCTGAGCTTCTCACATTGAGAGGAACGTAGGCAATCTTCGGATCCGGTCTAAATCACTAACACACTACTAACACATTCATCATGATAGAAAGACCGATCAATTCGGGCGATAGGAGTGATAACGTTCAATATTCTTCTCTTGTCGTAATTTGACCCCCGAACCCACTAAAAATGCTTTTTTCAATGTTTTGGCTATAATTAAAACGGCGTGGCGACTCTCATAATTTTAATGTCGTTATGGATATTCCTTTTGTAAATAAAAATAATCACAAGATACTTCCCATGCGTCGCTTCATCGGAAAGGGGTATTCACAGAAACTTGTGTCTAAACCCGTCCAAAATTCCTTTCCAAATCAAATTAGGAAACCAGTCCCGACATGGTGTGCGGCCGCCCAAAAACCCTGTGCTGCCGCACATCTATCTGGAAGGTTTCTGGTACTATCTGACCCAAGATGTGCGGCCGCCCAAACCACCTTGTGCGATCGCACACTTGTCCAGATTCCCATAGTTTTCACAATTCCAATATAATCCTTATTTAAGATTCGCTCTATTGTGTGTGACCCTCTAGGATTATACTAAGTTGGCAATGGGCTCAAACATGAATCCATAAGATATGATTAGGTTCTAGCAAACCGTCATACCTACCCAAATAGTATAACTAGATACAAGTTCGCATTCCTTTAGAATATGTCATAATCCCTTTATCCAGGATCTCATTGAACACAAGTCATGGTCAAACGGTCAACTTGTCTTTGTTCAATACTTCCTCGATTTCATATATGTTGATAATCCAAATGACATTGATCTAATAAATTCATTTGAGTCCGGCCGAACATTTTCATCAACATCATTCCTACGAGAGGCCTAAGCTTGAGATCTCTCCGAAGAGGGACAAATCCATTCAGCTTATTATTCTTCCCTACGTGAATCCGATTATGCCAATCATACCCTTTATAACTACCCGGTTAAAGGTAGCGTTTGAATATGTCAAACATAATGTTCATCAAGTGGAAGACTATAATAACTTCATATCTAAGGATTCCAATGACATAACTAATATGAGATATATGTACGACATAGACCATGACATAAATCTCATACAGCGGGCCATGTCCAGTACCTTGTTCCAAACAAGTACCCATAAATCTAACATGATCATCTCATGATCATTTAGCCTTTATACTAGTGCTTAACAAGTACTAGCGACGGAGATTATTATAAGTAAAGATGAACAACAATAATAATCAAAGCATCTCTTTATTGATATGAAATAAATGATAACAATTACAACGTTTATAAAACGTGCCTAGGGCACCACTACCAACACTCCTCTCCCGTGTGACCCGCAGGGCCTCAGATAGGTCAACGCCTAGCCCTTACCCCTCATACCTCGACCAAGGAAAGAGGTTGAGTTCGGCCGGCATGGCGCCCCTCAGCACTGCCCAAATGTCGGCATGGCGTACGGAGACACGCCCCTTGGACCCCCTCTTCTTTCGGGCCTCTCGAGACCAACAGACCACGGCCGGGAATGTAATAGCGGGATCAACGGTCAGCTCCTACGGATAGCCACCGAAGATCTTGTAGCACCAAGCCTGAAAGGAAAATGGCAAGGGAAACGTTAAGATGCCGAAAACTGGAAAAAGAGAATGAGAAGGAGAAAACAGAATGAGGGAAAAGAAAGAATCTACCTCTAGGGCAAACTGGAAGCAAGCCAAGGACTTGCTTGCTTTCCGGCTAAACTTGTCAAGCTTCATATACAGCTCGGCCAACCCAGCCTCTCCCCAAGCAATACTTCGGACGGTCTCAGGAGTAGTCAATGACCCGAGGAGAGGGAACATGCAGGTAGTGTCGGCGTTGGCGAAGAGGGTGTTGCTGAGAAGGAGCCACACATAAGCTCGTCCGAGCTGCTCCGCGGTCACCAAGCCTGCCAAATATTCTGGGATCCTATCCCAAATGGCCCGCTCAACAGCCTACACTGTGATCCCCAAGCCCTTGGTAGGGCCCGAGAAGCCAATAAGTGCCTGGATGTCCGGGGACGAGAGTCGATCAGTCCAGATAACAGGCCCGCCACTAAAGGAAAGCCCGGTAATGGCAGAAAAGTCGGCAGGGGTCACGGTCACCTCCCCCCAGCTCAAATGGAAAGTGTGGGTGGTATCCAACCAATGCTCGCCCAAGGCAGTAATGAGCCCAAGACTCCTGTTAGTGCTCGCCAGCTGGCCCACAGCATGAATGAACGACACCAGGCCGGTGCCCTCTACCTAATATCTCAGACCAGGATCGTCGCCAACAGCCACGGGCATAGCCTCCCACAGGGAGCAGCACATGTCGGGAGATCCCCGAGATTTGGGATCACCGCCCTGCAGGTAAACACAGCAAAGTTATGAATAACACATATTTAAAATACCAATGCATGTGATAAATGAATGTGATGAGTGATAAATGAATGTGATGAGTAAATTATGTGTATAAAATGTTTTCTCCCTTTTCAAATTGCGATAAGAGTTTTAGGGCGTGTGAATAAAATGTTTTCTCCCTTTTCAAATTGCGATAAGCGTTTGAGGGTGTGTGTATAAAATTCTCCCTTTTCAAATTGCGATAAGCGTTTGAGGGCGTGTGTGTATAAAATGTTTTCTCCTTTTTCAAATTGCGATAAGCGTTTGGGGGTGTGTTTGAAAAATATGTTTTCTCCCTTTTCAAATTGCGATAAGCATTTGAGGGTGTGTGTATAGAATTTTTTCTCCCTTTTTCAAATTGCGATAAGCGTTTGGGGGTGTGTTTGAAAAATATGTTTTCTCCCTTTTCAAATTGCGATAAGCATTTGAGGGTGTGTGTATAAAATGTTTTCTCCCTTTTCAAATTGCGATAAGCGTTTGGGGGTGTGTTTATATAGGGAATGTGCAAAGTTTTGTTTATAAAGGTGTTATCCTGTCCTAAAAAAAAAAAAAAAAAAAAAAAAAAAAACCCGTCCCCATTCCAAGACTTAGTGTCCCGAACCTTCATTAAAATGAGACAACTTGTCCCAGGAAACACTAGCACACACTTGAATGTGTCAAAATGACTAGTCGAGCCTTAGGTACAAGTAGTTTATACACAACGCACTTCGATTTTGGGAAGTATAGCTAGGCATGTCCAAATGACGCAATGGGCACGTGCTCACGTCCCTAGTGATCCCAATGACATAAAAATGAGGCTAATTTCATGAAATTTTGTCAAGAAATGTAAAGATCTCAAATAGCATGAACGTAGGACCTAAGACTAGGCAATGCACAAAATGCTCAAATTGGACATGAATCGAGTAGGAAAGGATGATTACCGCTCGTTCGTGACATAGATGGACGTCGGGAGACTTGTAGAAACCCGCTCCCACATCATTTAAGGCAATATGGTAGCCCCGGAAATTCTGGACCATGTCAAGCCTTCTATCCGCTCCTTTTGGGTAACCTCTTCTTGCCCGAGCATCCATGAGCAAACCTAAAACAAATTAGGTAGAAATTTCGGGAAAAGGGTGAAGTTATGCTCTCGAAAATCGCCTCACCTTCTCTGATTTTCGGCCTGAGTTTTGAAATGTGCAGCAACCATCCATATGGCTGCTGTTTTTGAAAAAGAAAGAGACGCCTCCTTAAGCCGTACGGCTGGTTTGGGCGAGAGGAAATCTCAGCCCGCAATTTATACTTTGGCCCCTGGCACCTTGAACATTGGCTTCCCCAGGTTTCTGAAATAGAACTTAGGCCCCCTCCCTTTGGAAAACATCTAAAATGCCCTTACAGCTTGAATTGAACCTAGAAAAATTAGGTTCCCAATGAAAATGAAATCGGGCAGTCCCTAGATGGACGTAAGACCAGCTCTTTGATCTAGCCCGGCCGTACTTCGTAAGCCCAGGTTAAGAATGTGATTTAACCCGGCCGTACTTCATAAGCCCAGGTTAAGAATGTGATTTGACCCGGCCGTACTTCGTAAGCCTAGGTTGAAAATGTGATTTAACCCGGCCGTACTTCGTAAGCCCAGGTTAAGAGTGTGATTTGACCCGGCCGTACTTCGTAAGCCCAGGTTAAGAATGTAATTTGACCCGGCCGTACTTCGTAAGCCCAGGTTGAAAATGTGAAATTATCCCGGCCGTACTTCGTAAGCCCAGGTTGAAAATGTGAAATTAGCCCGACCGTACTTCGTAAGCCCAGGTTAAGAATGTAATTTGACCCGGCCGTACTTCGTAAGCCCAGGTTGAAAATGTGAAATTAGCCCGGCCGTACTTCGTAAGCCCAGGTTAAGAATGTGATTTGACCCGGCCGTACTTCGTAAGCCCAGGTTGAAAATGTGAAATTAGCCTGGCCGTACTTCGTAAGCCCAGGTTAAGAGTGTGATTTAACCCGGCCGTACTTCGTAAGCCCAGGTTGAAAATGTGAAATTAGCCCGGCCGTACTTCGTAAGCCCAGGTTGAAAATGTGAAATCAGCCCGGCCGTACTTCGTAAGCCCAGGTTGAAAATGTGATTTAGCCTGGCCGTACTTTGTAAGCCCAGGTTAAGAGTGTGATTTGACCTGGCCGTTCTTCGTAAGTCCAGTTTAAAATATGAAAAATTGTTCTTTGGCCGTCCGGCGTGACGTAAGACCATTAAGTTTTGTGAGATTGCGTCCTTTGGCAGTCCGGTGTGACGTAAAGCCATTAGGTTTTGTGAGAATGTCCTTTTTGCCGTCCGGCGTGACGTAAGACCATTAAGTTCTACGAGATTCGTCCTTTGGCAGTCCGGAATGACATAAGTCCATTAGGATCCGTGAGATTCGTCCTTGGCCGTCCGGCGTGACGTAAGACCATTGGATTTTGTTGACCCGGCTGTACTTCGTAAGCCCAGGTTAAGAGTGTGATTTGACCCGGCCTTACTTCGTAAGCCCAGGTTAAGAATGTAATTTGACCCGGCCGTACTTCGTAAGCCCAGGTTAGGAATGTGATTTAACCCGGCCGTACTTCGTAAGCCCAGGTTAAGAATGTGATTTAACCTGGCCGCGCTTCGTAAGCTCAGGTTAAGAGTATGTAATTTAACCCGGCCGCACTTTGTAAGTCCATGTTAAGAGTTTGAATTTGGAAAGTTAACGTGGCTGTTCTTCGTAAGTCTAGTTAAAAATATGAAAAATTGTCCTTTGGCCGTCTTGCGTGACGTAAGACCATTAGGTTTTATGAGATTACGTCCTTTGGTAGTCCGGTGTGACGTAAGGCCATTAGGTTTTGTGAGAATGTCCTTTGGCCGTCCGGCGTGACGTAAGACCATTAGGTTCTGCGAGATTCGTCCTTTGGCAGTCCGGAATGACATAAGTCCATTAGGCTCCGTGAGATTCATCCTTGGCCGTCCGGCGTGACGTAAGACCATTGGATTTTGTTGACCCGGCCGTACTTCGTAAGCCCAGGTTAAGAGTGTGATTTGACTCGGCCGTACTTCATAATCCCAGGTTAAGAATGTAATTTGACCCGGCCGTACTTCGTAAGCCCAGGTTAGGAATGTGATTTAACCCGGCCGTACTTCGTAAGCCCAGATAAAGAATGTGATTTAACTCGGCCGCGCTTCGTAAGCCCAGGTTAAGAGTATGTAATTTAACCCGGCCGCGCTTCGTAAGTCCAGGTTAAGAGTTTGAATTTGGAAAGTTAACGTGGCCGTTCTTCGTAAGTCCAGTTAAAAATATGAAAAATTGTCCTTTGGCCGTCCGGCGTGACGTAAGACCATTAGGTTTTGTGAGATTTCATCCTTTGGCAGTCCGATGTGACGTAAGGCCATTAGGTTTTGTGACAATGTCCTTTGGCCGTCCGGCGTGACGTAAGACCATTAGGTTCTGCGAGATTCGTCCTTTAGCAGTCCGGAATGACATAAGTCCATTAGGCTCCGTGATATTCGTCCTTGGCCGTCCGGCGTGACGTAGGACCTTTGGATTTTGTTGACCCGGCCGTACTTCGTAAGTCCAGGGTAGAAAGTGAAATCGTGAAAGTCCCGGCCGTACCTCGTAAGTCCAGGATGAAAGTTAAGATGTTATCGCCTCGGCAGCCCTTGGTAGGGCGTAAGACCAGTATAGTCATGATTAGGTTAAGAAAACCTTTGTCCCCGAGAGTGGCCAGGTTAGAGAAAACCTATCAATGTGTCCCGGCGGTCCTTAGTCGGATGTAAGACCAGTTACCCTCGAGTCGACCCTCTTCGATATAGCCAAGCCGACCGAGTCCAGCCTCTGAGCCATGCCCATTATTTTAGCCTCTGAGTCATGCCTATTCCTCGAGTCGACCCTCTCCTGATAGAGCCAAGTCGATCGAGTCTAGCCTCTGAGCCATGCCCATTATTTGAGCCTCTGAGCCATGCCTATTCCTTGAGTCAACCTTCTCCGATAGAGCCAAGTCGTTCGAATCTAGCCTCTGAGCCATGCCCATTATTTGAGCCTCTGAGCCATGCCAGCCCCCTTAGTCAACCCTCTCCGAATAGAACCAAGTTGACCAAGTCCGGCCTTTGAGCCATGCCTGTTTAGGAAGGGATGAATGAATATCCACCTAAGGCCCATAGGTTTGAGTAGCCTTAAAATCTCTCACCCGAACTACGTTAGGCTTGATTCCCTCGAATAGGGATACGTAGGAATCCTATACCTCTAGGTCCAGCCATAGAACAAATCGGCCAAGCCGTCCTCCCATAGGATTGGGATGCTTATAGGTTTGAGTAGCCTTATAATCTCTCACCCAAATCGGCCAAGCCGTCCTCCCATCGGATTGGGATGCTTATAAGTTTGAGTAGCCTTAAAATCCCTCACCCAAATCGGCCAAGCCGTCCTCCCATCGGATTGGGATGCTTATAGGTTTGAGTAGCCTTAGAATCTCTCACCCAAATCGGCTATGCCGTCCTCCCATCAAAATGGAATGCTTATAGGTTTGAGTAGCCTTAGAATCTCTCACCCAAATCGGCTAAGCCGTCCTCCCATCAGATTGGGATGCTTGTTTTGTCGACAACCCCGCTTTCTTCAAAAGCGACGTTGCCGAGGGGCTCTGTAAGTACCCCAATCTGAATTGACCTACTTTAGAGGAATTCTTGGTACCATTTAGGGATAAACGAATGGGCCAGGACCTCGCTAGGATAAACTTGATATTCCAGGATTGAACTGGAATTAAACTTAGAAAAATCCAGAAGCTCGCCAAGTCGAGTCGTACGGATGGTTTGGGCACATGAGGTCCCTAGCCGTACGGCTATGTTGGGCACCCTCAGCCTCTATAAATTGAACCCCATACTGATCATTTCAGGGGGAGAAAACGTTTTGTGAGCTGAAACTCTACCAGTTTGAGAGCAGAAAGTGAGTGATATATACATTTGAGTGAAAAGAGAGGAAGATAGGCCATAACCACAATAGGTGAAGCCTCCTTCTCCCCATCTTCTTCTTCATCTCAAACTCTCTTTTATCTTTGTTCATATTACTTGTTTATCTTGTATTATTTCTTCTTGTTCTTGCAAAGTCTTGTCCATTTCAAGCACTTTAAATTTCTTGCAAGTCTTGTCTATTTTCAAGCACTATATCTATATATTATACAAGTCTTGGCCTTCCAAGCTATATATATTATGATTATATATGTATATGATCCAAATCATGAGGTGATTCAAGGTCCCCTTCACACCTAGTGTGATTTATGGGATAAAACCTAGGATGATCATGATTTGTTAAATTTCATGTTAATGTTGTTCTTGTTTGGCCATAAGAGTCATGATTGGGGGATAAAGTTTCAATCTTTATCATCCCAACCATGATCTAGCCATAAATCACCAAGTATGAAACATAAAGATTTGATCTTTATGTTATATTTTTATCCTTAAGGGTTTAATCTTGTATAATAAGTCCATTTTGGTGGTAAAGTTTCAATCTTTACCCACCAAAATGGTCATTTTGGTCTAAATGCCATGTTCATTAACTTTTCATAAATCTCTCCAATGATTGCCTTTGATCACACCTAAATCTTTGTTTTTGGGGTTCCTTTGATGATCAAAGTGCATAGGAATGAACTTTTCAAAGTTTTGTTGTTAATCATAAACTAGAAATCAACATTCTAGTCCAGTTTCAGCAAAGATACTCTGTTTTGACTGAAACTGGACTGTTTTCTGATAAACTGTAAAAATGCCCTGGAGAGCCCTCCCCATCCGTACGGCTACTTTGGCCAGGGAGGGCATTTTCCAGTTTCTTCCTTTTCTGAACAAAAAGTTTGCAAAATAAACCTTTTCTGTTAAATAATTAACTGGTTTTGCCAAAACAATCAGTTTCTCCCATTTTGAAAACACACACACACACATGCACTTTCGTTAACTAACATTAGGGAGACTCGGTCCTATCCGAGGCGACTTGGGTGACGTGAAACTCTTCCCAAGGTGTAACCTGACCTCCGAACTAATAGAATATCTAACATTTTCTTTTGTTGGGTTAAATAATTAACAAAAGTGGCGACTCCGTTATGTTTTGTGAGATAACCGTGTTCGGCCTTTTCGCCCCAAAACTCGTCGCGATCTTCCGCGCGGGGCGGGATCCTTACAGATACCGGATGTGGTTCTCACATTTGTTTAAATGTACAGGGACTAAAGAATATGAGACTGCTTAAAGAAGGTGAAGTGGACCTACGAGTGGGGAATGGAGCAAGAGTTGCTGCATTAGCCGTAGGAACTTATTAAGTCACTTTACCTTCCGGATTAATACTTGTTTTGAACAATTGCTATTATGTACCGGATTTAAGTAGAAATATTATTTCAATTTCTTGTTTGGATAATGAAGGTTTTAAGTTTCTTATTGAGAATAAGAGATTTTCTATTTATTTAAATGATGTGCTTTATGGTATTGCAAATTCATTTAATGGCCTTTATGTCTTGGATGTCAAGAATGATGAAATTTTCTATCATATAAATAAGAAATATAAACCTAATGATGTAAATCATACTTATTTGTGGCATTTCCGTCTTGGTCATATTAATGAGAAGCGTATCTCAAAACTCCATGGGGACGGTCTTTTGGGTTCATGTGATCTTGAGTCATATGATACTTGCGAGTCGTTTCTTCTTGGAAAAATGACCAAGACACCTTTTACCAAGCTAGGTGAAAGGGCAAGCGACTTATTGGGGTTGATACTTTCCGATGTATGCGGACCACTAAGTAGCAATGCTAGGGGAGGGTTTCAATACTTCATAACCTTCACTGATGATTATAGTAGATTTGGGTATGTTTACCTAATGAAACATAAAAGTGAAGCATTTGAGATATTTAGAATATTTCAAAATGAAGTAGAAAAACAACTTGGCAAAAGTATTAAGGCACTTCGATTGGATCGAGGTGGAGAATACTTGAGTCATGAATTCGATGATCATCTATAGAATTGTGGAATAATCTCACAATTGACTCCACCCGGAACACCACAATGGAATGGTGTGTCTGGGAGGAGAAATCGAACCTTGTTGGACATGGTTCGATCAATGATGAGTCGAGTTGAACTTCCTTTATCCTTTTGGGGTTATGCTCTAGAAACCGCTGCTCTCACACTTAATCAAGTTCCAACTAAATCGGTTCAAAAGACTCCATACGAAATGTGGAGCGGAAAGAAACCTAGTTTGTCTTTCATAAGGATTTTGGGTTGCGAAGCTTTTGTCAAAAGACTTGTCTCCGACAAGCTAGCACAGAAATCTGATAAATGTATTTTCGTGGGATATCCTAAGAAAACTAGAGGATATTACTTTTACAACCGAGAGGACAACAAGGTGTTTGTTGCCCGTACTGGTGTCTTTCTAGAGAAATAGTTTCTCTCCAAAGAAATCAGTGGGAGTAAATAAATCTTAAAGAAGTTCGAGACCCAGAAAATGACATTGAACCAATAGTGGAACAAGAACAAGAACCATAAGGGATTGTGGAACCTGTTCAAAATACACAAGTAACGC
Source organism: Campanula takesimana (assembly GCA_026119855.1). Taxonomy (NCBI): domain Eukaryota; kingdom Viridiplantae; phylum Streptophyta; class Magnoliopsida; order Asterales; family Campanulaceae; genus Campanula; species Campanula takesimana. The sequence goes on along the minus strand of JAOWBW010000218.1, from coordinate 2,204,385 downwards.
GCAGATCTGGTAGGCTATGGTCCGAGCCCGAGAGATATGGTTTTCTCGTAACGGATAGTAATGAGGTGGAAATCATTGATAATGATGAACCGACCACTTACCAAGAGGCGATGTCTTCTCCTGATTCGAAGAAATGGCTTGGAGCCATGGAATCCGAATTACAATCTATGCAAGATAATCAAGTTTGGAACTTGATTGATGCGCCCGAAGGTGTAAAAACCATAGGATGTAAATGGGTCTCAAAAAGAAGACCGACATGGATGGGAAGGTGCATACTTACAAAGCTAGACTTGTAGCGAAAGGTTATAGGCAAGTTCATGGTATTGACTATGATGAAACCTTTTCACCCGTAGCTATGATCAAGTCTATAAGAATTTTACTTGCCATTGACGCATATCATGACTATGAAATATAGAAAATGGATGTCAAAACCGCTTTCCTAAATGGAAAACTACAAGAGGATGTGTATATGACACAACCAGAAGGTTTTGAACAAAATTCTAAGGTATGCAAATTGCAAAGATCCATCTATGGATTGAAGCAAGCTTCTAGGAGTTGGAATCTCCGTTTTAATGAATCGGTCAAAGAGTTTGGCTTCATCAAGAACGAAGATGAACCTTGTGTATACAAGAAGATTAGTGGGAGCATAGTGCTATTCCTTGTTTTATATGTGGATGACATATTGCTCATTAGAAACGACATTCCCACACTTCAATCGGTAAAAACTTGGTTACGAAAGTGTTTCGCAATGAAAGATATGGGTGAAGCCACATATATCCTTGGCATTAAGATCTACAGAGATAGATCTAGGAAGCTAATTGGTTTAAGCCAAAGTACATACATTGACAAGGTCATTAGAAGATTCCGCATGAAAAATTCTAAGAGAGGAACCTTTCCAGTGTTACATGGAGTTTCTTTAAGCAAGACTCAATGTCCTAAGACAAAAGATGAGCGTGAGAAAATGAATGATGTTCCATATTCTTCGGCAATTGGGTCCATCATGTATGCCATGATTTATACTAGGACGGATGTATCTTATGCTTTGAGCATGACGAGTAGATATCAATCCGACCCCGGTGAAAATCACTGGGTAGCTGTAAAAGCGATTCTTAAATACTTGAGAAGGACTAAAGATTCGTTTTTGGTCTATGGAGGAATGAAAGATGATCTCGTGGTAAATGCTTACACGGATGCAAGCTTCCAAGCCGACAAAGATGATAGTCGATCGCAATCGGGTTTTGTGTTTATGTTAAATGGTGGAGCTGTAAGCTGGAAGAGTTCCAAGCAGAGTACAACCGCTGATTCTACAACTGAAGCTGAGTATATTGCTGCATCGGATGCTGCAAAGGAATCTGTTTGGATTAAGAAGTTCATCACTGAACTTGAAGTGGTTCCTAGTATTGCTAATCCAATAGACCTTTATTGTTATAATAATGGTGTTATTGCTCAAGCAAAGGAACCAAGGGCACATCAGAAATCCAAACACATACTTAGGCGTTTTCATATCATTCGAGAAATCATTGATAGGGGAGACGTAAATATATGCAGAGTACCAACTGATGACAATGTCGCGGACCCGCTAACAAAGGGACTTCCACAAGCTAAACATGATGGTCATGTTAGGTCCATGGGTATTAGATACATGGGAGATTGGGCCTAGGGCAAGTGGGAGATTGTTGGTAGTGGTGCCCTAGGCACGTTTAATAAATGTTGTAATTGTTATCACTTATTTCATATTAATAAAGAGATGTTTTGATTATTATTGCTGTTCATGTTTACTTATAATAATCTCCGTCCCTAGTACTTGTTAAATCACTAGTATAAAGGCTAAATGATCATGGGATGATCATGTTAGATTTATGGGTACTTGTTTGGAATAAGGTACTGGAAATGACCCGCTGTATGAGATTTATGTCATGGCCTTTGTCGTACATATATCGCATATTAGTTATGTCATTTAAATCCTTAGACATGAAGTTATTATAGTCTTCCACTTGATGAACATTATGTTTGACATATTCAAACGCTACCCTTAACCGGGAAGTTATAAAGGGTATGATTGGCATAAACGGATTCATGTATAGCCGGATTGGAGGTCGCCCTAGAACGCAACGTGAAAGAGTTAGAAGTGTATGGAGACTCTGCCTTGATTATTAACCAAACTGCGAAGAAATGGAAAACTATTGATCCTTGCCTGCAGCGGTACCAAGGTTACATGGATGAGTTGATAGCACAGTTCAAAGAAGTTAGCTTCCATTTCCTGCCGCGAGACAGAAATAGGTTCGCGGATGCTCTAGCGACATTGGCCTCCTTAGTTGAAATTCCAGAAGGAAGGTCCGTGAAACCATTCAGGGTTGGACGAAGGGAGAACCCTGCCTATTGCTGTGAAATCCAGATCGATGCTGAGGTAAACAGAGATCAATGGTACGCCCAAATCTACAAATTCCTTAAGCACGGAGAGATGTCCTTTGACGGAGATGTGAAGGCCAAGAGTCTGCAAGCACTCAAAAGGTTGGCGGGGCAGTTTGTGCTGTTAGACGACACTTTGTACAAGAGGCATTACGATGGTCTGTTGCTCTTATGTGTCGACAACAAGAAAGCTGAAGCAATAATGGAAGAAGTACACAACGGGTTGTGCGGACCCCACATGAATGCAAGGATGCTTAGACAGAAGATCACTCGGCTGGGCTATTATTGGATTACCATGGAGACAGACTGTATTCAATGGGTTCGACGGTGTCACAAGTGCCAAGTATGCTCCAACCTCAACCACATCCCCCCACACGAATTGTATAGTTCCACCACGCCTTGGCCATTCGCCATGTGGGGTATCGACATTATTGGGAAGATCTCGCCGGCCGGTAGTAATGGTCATGAATTCGTCCTCGTCGCGGTCGACTACTTCACAAAGTGGGTCGAAGCTCAGTCTTACAAGGTGCTGAATTCCAAGAAGGTAGCGCAGTTTATCAAAGAGAATATTATGTGTCGGTATGGAGTTCCTAACCTCATTATATCAGATAATGGCAGTCATTTCGAAGCCGAGTGTGCTCGCTTGCTTGTAGAATTCAAGATCGAACGAAAGAAATCTTCCCCATACTACCCACAGACTAACAGCGCGGTTGAGGCAGCCAACAAGACGATAGAGCAGATAATTCGCAAGATGGCTTCGCAAGGACGGGATTAGCCCGAGAAGTTACCATTAGCACTTTGGGGGTACAGAACGTCAGTCCGCACCGCTACTGGAGAGACCCCCTACGCTTTGACATACGGCATGGAGGCAGTGCTCCCTATTGAGTTGGAGGTGCCATCTTTGAGAGTCTTGCTCGAGAACCAAGTGAATGAGGTAGAATGGCTTCGTAGTCGCTATGATCAATTGGCAACACTCGACGAACGCAGATTGAAGGCCGTGGAACACATCCGGACCTATCAAAGGAGAACGACAAAAGCCTTCAATAAAAAGGTCAAGCCTGTTGACATAAAGGAAGGAGACTTGGTGCTCAAAGCACGCTTACCCAACAAATTCAACCCCCTCGGGAAATGGGCCCCCACTTGGGTAGGGCCGTTTGTGGTACAGAAGATCTTCTCCGGAGGAGCGGTCAGAATGGCAGATTTGGATGGCAACCCGTTCAAGGAACCAGTCAACCTCAGCAAGCTCAGACGCTACTATGACTAGACTCCCCCCTCTTAAAAAAAAATATATATATATATTTACTACGCAAAAAGAAGCCCGATAGACCGAAAACCCGCAAAGGGCGGTCTATGCAAAATAAGGGTGCGTACAAAGCTCGCTAGATCGAAAACCCGCAAGGGCGGTCTAGGCAAAAGTTAGAGCATTCCCCCTTCTATCTTCCCTTTCTTTAAAATCATTCTAGTCTGACTGGAGTGAACTACGGTGACCTGAGCCCCTTAGTCCTATTTGTAAAAGGGGAACGTAGGCAGCCTTTCAAAAGGTGCGGTCTAAAAAACAAATAAACATCCAAATCTTGTTAAACAATAAAGATAGAAGTTGTATTTTCTGAAAGCAAAAACTTTTATTTCCATAGTCATTGCATGTTAACACTTATTTGATGAGTCTAAGTTTGACATACTTTTTGAATAAATAACCTATTCTGAAATTGAAACTCAAACAAAAGCAAACTAAATCAAACTAATGTGTCTGCACGACTATGGAGATACGCTCAGGATTACTCCTTAGTGCCATTTGTGCCCTCGGTCTCTTTCTTCTTGCTTTGCCCACGGCGAACTTTCTTCTTGCTAGGACTCTCACAAAATCTTCTTTCAAACTTGCTAACACCTTTAGCCTTTCCATTAGGAGCCTCTTCACCTTTCCTCTTCTTTGACACCCCCACTTCTTCTCCGCCTCCGTTAGCCACGCGCTTACTCATCCTCCTCTCATAAGCCTCAGCCTCCTTAATTCTCAATGAATAACTTGGAGCACAGGATCCCAAGATAGTGCCCCTTAGGGTCTCTAGAGTCTGCTCCGCATGCCCAAGTCTCCCAATTTACCAATCCAAATACTCACGTGGCAGGAAGGTGTTGCTAGAGCGTGTGAGGAAGGTCCTACGACTAAATCTAGCCTCGCCCCACATCTGAGAAAGAAGGACTGAGACACTATCATCCAACTGAAGTACCCCAAATGGAAAATCATCTCTCTCCTCGTCCCAACCCTCCGGGATGGTCTGCACCAAACCATACTGACGAAGCACTCTAGAGGGATAGTAAAAGGTAGTCCCAGAAAGGGTTGGAACTTTGATCATGTGAAGTCCCACTTGTTTCTCCCTCACAGAGTGAATGTGCCAATGGGGCACCACCCACTGAATGTCGTCAGTCACCATTTCCGCCAAATACTTTTCCCAACCTTTGAGAGTCATGCCCTCAAACCGCTCCACCATGCCTCTAATGCGGTGCATCCATGGGGCCACCTTCAGAGAAGCCGCCAGTTTATTCACTCGAAGCCGCTCTTGCAACCACATGGTCAAAAGCCTATCACTACCACAAGGCATCCCACCATAAGCCGCGAGATGGGGAATCCCACAGAGCATCTCCCCAAGAATGGCCGGTACAATGTCATAACCCAAACGAGCCAAGTTCACCATACCCAAACATCCTTCACTGGCAAATCCCACCTCGGAAGGGAAAAGGATAGAGCTGAACAAGCACAGTGCAAGATGGTCCAAGGAGCGGTTAGAGGTCACGTCTGCATGCATGAAGTGTTGTGGCATCCAAGAAAGGTCGACATAACCGCCCCTAGAATACCTATCAAAGTCATCCGCGGGTACGCCAAAGGTCACCAACTTGTCCCTCAAGCAAACGAAGTCAAAAGGCAAGGCAACTTTACCCTTCCCTTCGTAGCCACATAATGCTGCGATGTCTTCATAAGTGGGTGTTATCTCGTTGAATGAAAAGTTGAAGACATGGAGGGTATCATTCCAAAATCTCCCACAGGCTTGCAAGAGGTTGGTATTGGAGTTCATGTGCAAAAGTGACCAAAGACACTTTATCCCATACCGTTCATCAAGCTTCCTACGACTAGAACTAGGAAGTTTGGCAACCCACTTCTCCAAAGAGGTTATAAAGACTTTCTTCTCAAGACTTGTGATTCTAGCCTCTTGATCCATGGCAAAGAGCAAGAAAATTGGCTAAAAAGGAACTCAAAAAACTGCTCAAAAAGTTGCTGGTACGTTTTGTGGCTGCAAAGGGTTCATTAAATAGGGCACAGACTCCCACTCTTGCCAGGAAAAGGAAAAGCAGAGCCGACTACAGACTTGGCCACGCGGCCACTTGTGATATTGGAAGATATGGCCACGCGGCCAACATTGCTCTGTGCCTTGCCATGGCCATGCGGCCAACTTTGCTCTGTGTCTTGCCATGGCCAGGCGGCCAACATCGCTCTGGGCCTCGCCATGGCCATGCGGCCAACATCGCTCCATGCAGAAATCTGGTTTATTTCTTCCCACTCCGTGACGGATCCATGCAACTACGTACCTGCCCCCTTCCATGGCTAATGCATTGTATAAAATTAGGAACATTTGTAAAATAACTAGTTTGCACAAGTAGGCTCCCACAATAAAATTGCATTTTAGAACATAATCTACATACATGCATTTTATATATTTGTTCTGTACATACATATCCCTCTGCTCTCTACTAGCTAACAGTGTAGGAAATAAAGGTAGACCCCGCCTAATCTGAATCTTCCTCCGTGGTGTCTCCACGCCGTGCTAAAGGCCGTGAGCTACCGGCACCCGAACTCCGTCCCCGGACCGCTCGACCACCAATATGAGAAGAGCCCGCGCCATTCGGAGACCGTTCCCGACGCTGGGGTGACGCAACGTCGTCGCTCTGACAAGTACATGAATGGTACGCCTCCCTCAGTAAGCGCATCAACACGTTCTCCCACCGAGCTGAACGGATATAGGCCTCCCGAGTCACCTGAAAGTGAAACCAAGGCAATGATTACAATGCAGAAAGAAACAAGTGTGTGCGAACATGACTAATATAAAACACAAAGCCATACCCCAGCGTCAGGCGGAGGAATGAATGTCTCCTCAACAAGATCTGCATCAGTCGGCTCCAAGTAAGCTCCACCTCCCGGCCACCCCTCATCACTCTCACACTACTCGAGCGAAGGGGCATGTCAACCAAAGGCCGACTCCGACCAACATAACGGGCCGAGCTCGACCCCTCTCCAGACAACATCCTAGCCCGTACCTGTGGACTGACCAGCCGCGTCCGTACATAGCCGGCATAATCATCACCCCCCCTGTAATGCTCTGCCGGAGTGGGAGCCAAGAAAGTCGCCAACCTCGCGGGACGGAGCATATCCCGAGGAGGGTCATAAGGAGCCCACGGTAACGCACCAGCCCTGTGCTGACGAACCACCCTCTCCCCAAGATACATGGCCTCCCCGGTAAGACCCACAAGCAGAACCCTAGAAGCGGTCAAATCCACCACAAAGGGACCCACCGAAGCCTCGTTGGCCGGGCTCCATGGGTAAAATCTAACCCCGATGGGCTCAGACATCGCAAACACCCTCCTCAAATCAGCAGCATCCACTGTCTTCCTGTCCCGGTTTCTGCGGGAAGGAGCCCTGTTGCCCTTGCACCAGTACGACATGATGGGAACAACCTTGTTAGCACTCATCACCAACTGAAAAGGGGCGACGCCGAAGATCTCGTACACCCAAGCCTGTGCATATAATGAGGGAGACGTTTCAGACCAAAAAATAGAACATAGATCTCAACAAATGAAAAAGAAGGGTAGTCAAGAGCGTACCTCAAAGGCGAACTGGAACCCGTCAAAGGCCGACGAGCTAGCCCTCGAGCAATGGTCCAAAGCCCTGTAAATCTCAGCCAAACCGGCTCCACCCCAAGAAATCCCACCGACTAAGTCCAAGTCCACAAGAGCCCCTAGCAGTGAGTACCGGCAGACGGTAGCCCCACTGGGAAACAAAATCTCTGAAAAGCTGTACCATAAGAACAGCCGGACCAAGCAATCCAAATCATATTCCCCCTACTAAAGGCCTCAATAGCCACCTCCACCAAGCGATTCACCTTTCCGGCCTCCACTCCATAACCCTTGACACCTCCTCCCAGGTCGGTATCGACTCCCAGTAGAGCCTGTCTATAGTCCCGCCGCTCCGCCAAGCTCTCATCAAAAGGCAAAGGGGTACCAGTAAACCTCAACCCTGTGATGGCCGCGAAATCCGTCGGCGTGATGGTAATCTCTCCCCAACTGAAGTGGAAGGTATGGGTGGTATCCCACCAGAACTCCCGGCACACCTCTATCACCGCTGCCACCTTCAGGGTAGCCCCGACCATGCGGACACTGTCAAAGAATGGGCCAAATCCCATAGCCTCGATCCGAGCACGCAAACCGCCCGGTCCCTCCGGCAGGGACGCCCACAGTTTGCCCACAGTCACTGTGGACCCACGAGCCTTGATCCTCTGCAGGTAAACACAGCACAAGTGTGTTACCATTCTAGCAATTTATAATTCCAGCAATTTAAATTCTAGCATTCCATCATTCTAGCATTTCATATTATGTGCATAAAACATACAAATGTGCAAGAAGGAGAGGGATGAAAATTCGAAATTTACCTCTCGCGTCTCCGGAAGCCCCATCGACCAATGACGCTCAAAGTCGATGTAAAAATCGTAATCTTGGTCGAACGTGGACCGCAGCAGATTATCGCGATAATTCCGAGTCGCGGCTCGTGGTCTCAAACCGCCCCGCGGAATCAAAGGCGCCGCTTCAAAGCCCGCTCCTGGGTCAGCCCCTACATTTCCTCCGCCCTGAGCATTACCGTGACCCTCTCCTTGTGGCTCTTGTTGTGGAATCATATACCCACCTTGGCCTGGGAAATCTCTAAATAATGCCTCATTGATCCAATCTGCCATAGCTTCAAGAGATATATGAAATGAAGGCCTCGAAATTATCAAAATCTGAGCTTTCTCTCTCTAAAAACTCAATTTTCTCACTCTAACTCGTCAATGGAGGAAGGAAGAAGAAGAAAGAAGAAAAGAAGAGGAAGAGGGAGGGTTTCTGGTGATGTGACCAAGAGTCAGCCCGCCGGCTACCTTGGCCACGCGGCCACTTTCGCCCGAGCAACCCCAGCCGTCAGATCAGCAATCCGCGTGAAGGAGATCTGACCACTCATCGGCCTTGGCCACGCGGCCACTATTGCAAATTCGTGTGTTTGGCCACGCGGCCAACCTTGCCCCTTCAGATAAATTTCCACTTTTGCCCCTGATCTTTTCCCTATTAATTCATTTTAAATGCCTTTAACACTACTTTGACTGATATTCGTTACCTTTGGGTACGGAAAGCCCCTTAAAGTTTCCATTCTTCACCAAATATTTGCTTAGGATTCGTATGATTGTAAAGACTTCGGCGCCTCTATGACATACCATCCTAGATCAATCGTAATTGGCAGAAGCCTCGGCGTTTCTATTTGCGAAAGATCCAGCATCTATTATTAGGATTCGTATGATTATAGAGACTTCGGCGCCTCTATGACATACCATCCTAGATCAATCGTGGTTAACAGAAGCCTCGGCGTTTCTGTTTGCGAAAGATCCAGCATCTATTATTAGGATTCGTATGGTTGTAGAGACTTCGGCGCCTCTATAACATACCATCCTAGATCAATCGTGGTTAACAAAAGCCTCGGCGTTTCTGTTCGCGAGAGATCCAACATCGATTACTTTAGCACAATCGGCAGGAACCCTGGCAATCCTGATTGCCTCCATCATTCCATCTTGGGATTATTTAGACAACGCAGTCTTTAATTTTCCCAAATAACTTCATTGCTTACGAATGATTCGTGCTTCGTGCAGGATAGTGCCCGTAGGTTTATTATCCGCAGTAAAAGTCCGACATCTCGTTTTATCCCCAGTAGATCTCGGAACTACGACCGGCTTGATTCCTCGGAGGATACGTAGGAAACCTGAAAAGGTCCAGCCACCCGACCGACGCGGTTATCTCTCATCCCCAGCAGGTGCATTTTCCCCAGCAGAAAACGTTGTTTCCCACCAGAGGACAGTTATTCCCAATATCCCATCAGATTTGAACTACGTTTGGCTTGATTCCCCCGCGGATACGTAGGTCGCCTGCCAAGGTTCAGCCGTTCCCTTACCTTTCATCTGTTTTGAAACTCATGTTTCAGACGGATCCTTCTTTTATCGTCGACCCCACATTGCCTTGCAAGAAGCGTCGCCGAGGGGCTACTGTTAGTACCCGACCTGAAAATGAGTTTATTAGGACTTTCCCAAAAATACAAGGACTTTATGGGAATTAGAAACCTTGCAAAGACTTGTCCTGGATTCCCAAAATATCTCATTTATGACAAAATCCATCAAAATAGGCAACTTAGGGTTACCATAAAGCAACAGTGAAACCCTAGCTTGAAAATCAAGTCAGCCTGCAGACTTGGCCAGGCGGCCAACATTGTTACGCGTTGATCTTGGCCACGCGGCCAACATTGTCGCCGTCTTCAACAATGGCCAGGCGGCCAACCTTGCGCTGGATGATCTGGACCATCAGATCCTCCCATCAGTTTACTATATAAACCACTCCATTCCATTGGTTTTGGGGGATCCCATTTTGAGAGCTCTAAGTACGAATTTTGGAGTTCTTAAACACAATTTTCTCTCTAATTAACATTCAAACACTCAAGAAGATCCAAGGTTTATTTCTTGCCAACATAGGTAAGTTTTCTAACTTTTTCTTCGTGTTCTTGCATTACTCTTAATGTAGATCTTTTATATTCATGTTCGTACATGTTTATTCATAGTTTCTTCATATGTTTTGCATGCTCATTCATATGTTCATAATATGTTCTTCGCATGTTCTTCGTGTTCATAGATTAAAACCTTATTTATGCTATATTTAGGGTTGCGATCTTCATAATTACATGTTATTTCATAGCCGATGATGATCTAGGGTTCATCAACCCGAGGATGATCTAGGAACTACTTCTAAACCCTAATCTTTAGGTAATTCCCCCCTCATTATGCATGATCCCGATTCTTCTGCCTATTCTAAATTCTCTGCGAACTACGCTGACCTGAGCTTCTCACATTGAGAGGAACGTAGGCAATCTTCGGATCCGGTCTAAATCACTAACACACTACTAACACATTCATCATGATAGAAAGACCGATCAATTCGGGCGATAGGAGTGATAACGTTCAATATTCTTCTCTTGTCGTAATTTGACCCCCGAACCCACTAAAAATGTTTTTTTCAATGTTTTGGCTATAATTAAAACGGCGTGGCGACTCTCATAATTTTAATGTCGTTATGGATATTCCTTTTGTAAATAAAAATAATCACAAGATACTTCCCATGCGTCGCTTCATCGGAAAGGGGTATTCACAGAAACTTGTGTCTAAACCCGTCCAAAATTCATCTCCAAATCAAATTAGGAAACCAGTCCCGACATGGTGTGCAGCCGCCCAAAAACCCTGTGCTGCCGCACATCTATCTGGAAGGTTTCTGGTACTATCTGACCCAAGATGTGCGGCCGCCCAAACCACCTTGTGCGATCGCACACTTGTCCAGATTCCCATAGTTTTCACAATTCCAATATAATCCTTATTTAAGATTCGCTCTATTGTGTGTGACCCTCTAGGATTATACTAAGTTGGCAATGGGCTCAAACATGAATCCATAAGATATGATTAGGTTCTAGCAAACCGTCATACCTACCCAAATAGTATAACTAGATACAAGTTCGCATTCCTTTAGAATATGTCATAATCCCTTTATCCACGATCTCATTGAACACAAGTCATGGTCAAACGGTCAACTTGTCTTTGTTCAATACTTCCTCGATTTCGAATATGTTGATAATCCAAATGACATTGATCTAATAAATTCATTTGAGTCCGGCCGAACATTTTCATCAACATCATTCCTACGAGAGGCCTAAGCTTGAGATCTCTCCGAAGAGGGACAAATCCATTCAGCTTAGTATTCTTCCCTACGTGAATCCGATTATGCCAATCATACCCTTTATAACTACCCGGTTAAAGGTAGCGTTTGAATATGTCAAACATAATGTTCATCAAGTGGAAGACTATAATAACTTCATATCTAAGGATTCCAATGACATAACTAATATGAGATATATGTACGACATAGACCATGACATAAATCTTATACAGCGGGCCATGTCCAGTACCTTGTTCCAAACAAGTACCCATAAATCTAACATGATCATCTCATGATCATTTAGCCTTTATACTAGTGCTTAACAAGTACTAGCGACGGAGATTATTATAAGTAAACATGAACAACAATAATAATCAAAGCATCTCTTTATTGATATGAAATAAATGATAACAATTACAACGTTTATAAAACGTGCCTAGGGCACCACTACCAACACTCCTCTCCCGTGTGACCCGCAGGGCCTCAGATAGGTCAACGCCTAGCCCTTACCCCTCATACCTCGACCAAGGAAAGAGGTTGAGTTTGGCCGGCATGGCGCCCCTCAGCACTGCCCAAACGTCGGCATGGCGTACGGAGACACGCCCCTTGGACCCCCTCTTCTTTCGGGCCTCTCGAGACCAACAGACCACGGTCGGGAATGTAATAGCGGGATCAACGGTCAGCTCCTACGGATAGCCACCAAAGATCTCGTAGCACCAAGCCTGAAAGGAAAATGGCAAGGGAAACGTTAAGATGCCGAAAACTGGAAAAAGAGAATGAGAAGGAGAAAACAGAATGAGGGAAAAGAAAGAATCTACCTCTAGGGCAAACTGGAAGCAAGCCAAGGACTTCCTTGCTTTCCGGCTAAACTTGTCAAGCTTCATATACAGCTCGGCCAACCCAGCCTCTCCCCAAGCAATACTCCGGACGGTCTCAGGAGTAGTCAATGACCCGAGGAGAGGGAACATGCAGGTAGTGTCGGCGTTGGCGAAGAGGGTGTTGCTGAGAAGGATCCACATATAAGCTCGTCCGAGCTGATCCGCGGTCACCAAGCCTGCCAAATATTCTGGGATCCTATCCCGAATGGCCCGCTCAACAGCCTGCACTGTGATCCCCAAGCCCTTGGTAGGGCCCGAGAAGCCAATAAGTGCCTGGATGTCCGGAGACGAGAGTCGATCGGTCCAGATAACAAGCCCACCACTAAAGGAAAGCCCGGTAATGGCAGAAAAGTCGGCAGGGGTCACGGTCACCTCCCCCCAGCTCAAATGGAAAGTGTGGGTGGTATCCAACCAATGCTCGCCCAAGGCAGTAATGAGCCCAAGACTCCTGTTAGTGCTCGCCAGCTGGCCCACAGCATGAATGAACGACACCAGGCCGGTGCCCTCTACCTAATATCTCAGACCAGGATCGTCGCCAACAGCCACGGGCATAGCCTCCCACAGGGAGCAGCACATGTCGGGAGATCCCCGAGATTTGGGATCACCGCCCTGCAGGTAAACACAGCAAAGTTATGAATAACACATATTTAAAATACCAATGCATGTGATAAATGAATGTGATGAGTGATAAATGAATGTGATGAGTAAATTATGTGTATAAAATGTTTTCTCCCTTTTCAAATTGCGATAAGCGTTTTAGGGCGTGTGAATAAAATGTTTTCTCCCTTTTCAAATTGCGATAAGCGTTTGAGGGTGTGTGTATAAAATTCTCCCTTTTCAAATTGCGATAAGCGTTTGTGGGCGTGTGTGTATAAAATGTTTTCTCCTTTTTCAAATTGCGATAAGCGTTTGGGGGTGTGTTTGAAAAATATGTTTTCTCCCTTTTCAAATTGCGATAAGCATTTGAGGGTGTGTGTATAGAATGTTTTCTCCCTTTTTCAAATTGCGATAAGCGTTTGGGGGTGTGTTTGAAAAATATGTTTTCTCCCTTTTCAAATTGCGATAAGCATTTGAGGGTGTGTGTATAAAATGTTTTCTCCCTTTTCAAATTGCGATAAGCGTTTGGGGGTGTGTTTATATAGGGAATGTGCAAAGTTTTGTTTATAAAGGTGTTATCCTGTCCCAAAAAAAAAAAAAAAAAAAAAAAAAAACCCGTCCCCATTCCAAGACTTAGTGTCCCGAACCTTCATTAAAATGAGACAACTTGTCCCAGGAAATACTAGCACACACTTTAATGTGTCAAAATGACTAGTCGAGCCTTAGGTACAAGTAGTTTATACACAACGCACTTCGATTTTGGGAAGTATAGCTAGGCATGTCCAAATGACGCAATGGGCACGTGCTCACGTCCCTAGTGATCCCAATGACATAAAAATGAGGCTAATTTCATGAAATTTTGTCAAGAAATGTAAAGATCTCAAATAGCATGAACGTAGGACCTAAGACTAGGGAATGCACAAAATGCTCAAATTGGACATGAATCGAGTAGGAAAGGATGATTACCGCTCGTTCGTGACATAGATGGACGTCGGGAGACTTGTAGAAACCCACTCCCACATCATTTAAGGCAATATGGTAGCCCCGGAAATTCTGGACCATGTCAAGCCTTCTATCCGCTCCTTTTGGGTAACCTCTTCTTGCCCGAGCATCCATGAGCAAACCTAAAACAAATTAGGTAGAAATTTCGGGAAAAGGGTGAAGTTATGCTCTCGAAAATCGCCTCACCTTCTCTGATTTTCGGCCTGAGTTTTGAAATGTGCAGCAACCATCCATATGGCTGCTGTTTTTGAAAAAGAAAGAGACGCCTCCTTAAGCCGTACGGCTGGTTTGGGCGAGAGGAAATCTCAGCCCGCAATTTATACTTTGGCCCCTGGCACCTTGAACATTGGCTTCCCCAGGTTTCTGAAATAGAACTTAGGCCCCCTCCCTTTGGAAAACATCTAAAATGCCCTTACAGCTTGAATTGAACCTAGAAAAATTAGGTTCCCAATGAAAATGAAATCGGGCAGTCCCTAGATGGACGTAAGACCAGCTCTTTGATCTAGCCCGGCCGTACTTCGTAAGCCCAGGTAAAGAATGTGATTTAACCCGGCCGTACTTCATAAGCCCAGGTTAAGAATGTGATTTGACCCGGCCGTACTTCGTAAGCCTAGGTTGAAAATGTGATTTAACCCGGCCGTACTTCGTAAGCCCAGGTTAAGAGTGTGATTTGACCCGGCCGTACTTCGTAAGCCCAGGTTAAGAATGTAATTTGACCCGGCCGTACTTCGTAAGCCCAGGTTGAAAATGTGAAATTATCCCGGCCGTACTTCGTAAGCCCAGGTTAAGAATGTAATTTGACCCGACCGTACTTCGTAAGCCCAGGTTGAAAATGTGAAATTAGCCCGGCCGTACTTCGTAAGCCCAGGTTGAAAATGTGAAATTAGCCCGGCCGTACTTCGTAAGCCCAGGTTAAGAATGTGATTTGACCCGGCCGTACTTCGTAAGCCCAGGTTGAAAATGTGAAATTAGCCTGGCCGTACTTCGTAAGCCCAGGTTAAGAGTGTGATTTAACCCGGCCGTACTTCGTAAGCCCAGGTTGAAAATGTGAAATTAGCCCGGCCGTACTTCGTAAGCCCAGGTTGAAAATGTGAAATCAGCCCGGCCGTACTTCGTAAGCCCAGGTTGAAAATGTGATTTAGCCTGGCCGTACTTTGTAAGCCCAGGTTAAGAGTGTGATTTGACCTGGCCGTTCTTCGTAAGTCCAGTTTAAAATATGAAAAATTGTCCTTTGGCCGTCCGGCGTGACGTAAGACCATTAAGTTTTGTGAGATTGCGTCCTTTGGTAGTCCGGTGTGACGTAAAGCCATTAGGTTTTGTGAGAATGTCCTTTTTGCCGTCCGGCGTGACGTAAGACCATTAGGTTCTACGAGATTCGTCCTTTGGCAGTCCGGAATGACATAAGTCCATTAGGATCCGTGAGATTCGTCCTTGGCCGTCCGGCGTGACGTAAGACCATTGGATTTTGTTGACCCGGCTGTACTTCGTAAGCCCAGGTTAAGAGTGTGATTTGACCCGGCCTTACTTCGTAAGCCCAGGTTAAGAATGTAATTTGACCCGGCCGTACTTCGTAAGCCCAGGTTAGGAATGTGATTTAACCCGGCCGTACTTCGTAAGCCCAGGTTAAGAATGTGATTTAACCTGGCCGCGCTTCGTAAGCTCAGGTTAAGAGTATGTAATTTAACCCGGCCGCACTTCGTAAGTCCATGTTAAGAGTTTGAATTTGGAAAGTTAACGTGGCTGTTCTTCGTAAGTCTAGTTAAAAATATGAAAAATTGTCCTTTGGCCGTCTTGCGTGACGTAAGACCATTAGGTTTTATGAGATTACGTCCTTTGGCAGTCCGGTGTGACGTAAGGCCATTAGGTTTTGTGAGAATGTCCTTTGGCCGTCCGGCATGACGTAAGACCATTAGGTTCTGCGAGATTCGTCCTTTGGCAGTCCGGAATGACATAAGTCCATTAGGCTCCGTGAGATTCATCCTTGGCCGTCCGGCGTGACGTAAGACCATTGGATTTTGTTGACCCGGCCGTACTTCGTAAGCCCAGGTTAAGAGTGTGATTTGACTCAGCCGTACTTCGTAATCCCAGGTTAAGAATGTAATTTTACCCGGCCGTACTTCGTAAGCCCAGGTTAGGAATGTGATTTAACCCGGCCGTACTTCGTAAGCCCAGATAAAGAATGTGATTTAACTCGGCCGCGCTTCGTAAGCCCAGGTTAAGAGTATGTAATTTAACCCGGCCGCGCTTCGTAAGTCCAGGTTAAGAGTTTGAATTTGGAAAGTTAACGTGGTCGTTCTTCGTAAGTCCAGTTAAAAATATGAAAAATTGTCCTTTGGCCGTCCGGCGTGACGTAAGACCATTAGGTTTTGTGAGATTTCATCCTTTGGCAGTCCGATGTGACGTAAGGCCATTAGGTTTTGTGACAATGTCCTTTGGCCGTCCGGCGTGACGTAAGACCATTAGGTTCTGCGAGATTCGTCCTTTAGCAGTCCGGAATGACATAAGTCCATTAGGCTCCGTGATATTCGTCCTTGGCCGTCCGGCGTGACGTAGGACCTTTGGATTTTGTTGACCCGGCCGTACTTCGTAAGTCCAGGGTAGAAAGTGAAATCGTGAAAGTCCCGGCCGTACCTCGTAAGTCCAGGATGAAAGTTAAGATGTTATCGACTCGGCAGCCCTTGGTAGGGCGTAAGACCAGTATAGTCATGATTAGGTTAAGAAAACCTTTGTCCCCGAGAGTGGCCAGGTTAGAGAAAACCTATCAATGTGTCCCGGCGGTCCTTAGTCGGATGTAAGACCAGTTACCCTCGAGTCGACCCTCTCCGATATAGCCAAGCCGACCGAGTCCAGCCTCTGAGCCATGCCCATTATTTGAGCCTCTGAGTCATGCCTATTCCTCGAGTCGACCCTCTCCTGATAGAGCCAAGTCGATCGAGTCTAGCCTCTGAGCCATGCCCATTATTTGAGCCTCTGAGCCATGCCTATTCCTTGAGTCAACCTTCTCCGATAGAGCCAAGTCGTTCGAATCTAGCCTCTGAGCCATGCCCATTATTTGAGCCTCTGAGCCATGCCAGCCCCCTTAGTCAACCCTCTCCGAATAGAACCAAGTTGACCAAGTCCGGCCTTTGAGCCATGCCTGTTTAGGAAGGGATGAATGAATATCCACCTAAGGCCCATAGGTTTGAGTAGCCTTAAAATCTCTCACCCGAACTACGTTAGGCTTGATTCCCTCGAATAGGGATACGTAGGAATCCTATACCTCTAGGTCCAGCCATAGAACAAATCGGCCAAGCCGTCCTCCCATAGGATTGGGATGCTTATAGGTTTGAGTAGCCTTATAATCTCTCACCCAAATCGGCCAAGCCGTCCTCCCATCGGATTGGGATGCTTATAAGTTTGAGTAGCCTTAAAATCCCTCACCCAAATCGGCCAAGCCGTCCTCCCATCGGATTGGGATGCTTATAGGTTTGAGTAGCCTTAGAATCTCTCACCCAAATCGGCTATGCCGTCCTCCCATCAAAATGGAATGCTTATAGGTTTGAGTAGCCTTAGAATCTCTCACCCAAATCGGCTAAGCCGTCCTCCCATCAGATTGGGATGCTTGTTTTGTCGACAACCCCGCTTTCTTCAAAAGCGACGTTGCCGAGGGGCTCTGTAAGTACCCCAATCTGAATTGACCTACTTTAGAGGAATTCTTGGTACCATTTAGGGATAAACGAATGGGCCAGGACCTCGCTAGGATAAACTTGATATTCCAGGATTGAACTGGAATTAAACTTAGAAAAATCCAGAAGCTCGCCAAGTCGAGTCGTACGGATGGTTTGGGCACATGAGGTCCCTAGCCATACGGCTATGTTGGGCACCCTCAGCCTCTATAAATTGAACCCCATACTGATCATTTCAGGGGAGAAAACATTTTGTGAGCTGAAACTCTACCAGTTTGAGAGCAGAAAGTGAGTGATATATACATTTGAGTGAAAAGAGAGGAAGATAGGCCATAACCATAATAGGTGAAGCCTCCTTCTCCCCATCTTCTTCTTCATCTCAAACTCTCTTTTATCTTTGTTCATATTACTTGTTTATCTTGTATTATTTCTTCTTGTTCTTGCAAAGTCTTGTCCATTTCAAGCACTTTACATTTCTTGCAAGTCTTGTCTATTTTCAAGCACTATATCTATATATTATACAAGTCTTGGCCTTCCAAGCTATATATATTATGATTATATATGTATATGATCCAAATCATGAGGTGATTCAAAGTCCCCTTCACACCTAGTGTGATTTATGGGATAAAACCTAGGATGATCATGATTTGTTAAATTTCATGTTAATGTTGTTCTTGTTTGGCCATAAGAGTCATGATTGGGGGATAAAGTTTCAATCTTTATCATCCCAACCATGATCTAGCCATAAATCACCAAGTATGAAACATAAATATTTGATCTTTATGTTATATTTTTATCCTTAAGGGTTTAATCTTGTATAATAAGTCCATTTTGGTGGTAAAGTTTCAATCTTTACCCACCAAAATGGTCATTTTGGTCTAAATGCCATGTTCATTAACTTTTCATAAATCTCTTCAATGATTGCCTTTGATCACACCTAAATATTTGTTTTTGTGGTTCCTTTGATGATCAAAGTGCATAGGAATGAACTTTTCAAAGTTTTGTTGTTAATCATAAACTGGAAATCAACATTCCAGTCCAGTTTCAGCAAAGATACTCTGTTTTGACTGAAACTGGACTGTTTTCTGATAAACTGTAAAAATGCCCTGGAGAGCCCTCCCCATCCGTACGGCTACTTTGGCCAGGGAGGGCATTTTCCAGTTTCTTCCTTTTCTGAACAAAAAGTTTGCAAAATAAACCTTTTCTGTTAAATAATTAACTGGTTTTGCCAAAACAATCAGTTTCTCCCATTTTGAAAACACACACACACACATGCACTTTCGTTAACTAACATTAGGGAGACTCGGTCCTATCCGAGGCGACTTGGGTGACGTGAAACTCTTCCCAAGGTGTAACCTGACCTCCGAACTAATAGACTATCTAACATTTTCTTTTGTTGGGTTAAATAATTAACAAAAGTGGCGACTCCGTTATGTTTTGTGAGATAACCGTGTTCGGCCTTTTCGCCCCAAAACTCGTCGCGATCTTCCGCGCGGGGCGGGATCCTTACAGATACCGGATGTGGTTCTCACATTTTTTTAAATGTACAGGGACTAAAGAATAGGAGACTGCTTAAAGAAGGTGAAGTGGACCTACGAGTGGGGAATGGAGCAAGAGTTGCTGCATTAGCCGTAGGAACTTATTAAGTCACTTTACCTTCCGGATTAATACTTGTTTTGAACAATTGCTATTATGTACCGGATTTAAGTAGAAATATTATTTCAATTTCTTGTTTGGATAATGAAGGTTTTAAGTTTCTTATTGAGAATAAGAGATTTTCTATTTATTTAAATGATGTGCTTTATGGTATTGCAAATTCATTTAATGGCCTTTATGTCTTGGATGTCAAGAATGATGAAATTTTCTATCATATAAATAAGAAATCTAAACCTAATGATGTAAATCATACTTATTTGTGGCATTTCCGTCTTGGTCATATTAATGAGAAGCGTATCTCAAAACTCCATGGGGACGGTCTTTTGGGTTCATGTGATCTTGAGTCATATGATACTTGCGAGTCGTTTCTTCTTGGAAAAATGACCAAGACACCTTTTACCAAGCTAGGTGAAAGGGCAAGCGACTTATTGGGGTTGATACTTTCCGATGTATGCGGACCACTAAGTAGCAATGCTAGGGGAGGGTTTCAATACTTCATAACCTTCACTGATGATTATAGTAGATTTGGGTATGTTTACCTAATGAAACATAAAAGTGAAGCATTTGAGATATTTAGAATATTTCAAAATGAAGTAGAAAAACAACTTGGCAAAAGTATTAAGGCACTTCGATTGGATCGAGGTGGAGAATACTTGAGTCATGAATTCGATGATCATCTATAGAATTGTGGAATAATCTCACAATTGACTCCACCCGGAACACCACAATGGAATGGTGTGTCTGGGAGGAGAAATCGAACCTTGTTGGACATGGTTCGATCAATGATGAGTCGAGTTGAACTTCCTTTATCCTTTTGGGGTTATGCTCTAGAAACCGCTGCTCTCACACTTAATCAAGTTCCAACTAAATCGGTTCAAAAGACTCCATACGAAATGTGGAGCGGAAAGAAACCTAGTTTGTCTTTCATAAGGATTTTGGGTTGCGAAGCTTTTGTCAAAAGACTTGTCTCCGACAAGCTAGCACAGAAATCTGATAAATGTATTTTCGTGGGATATCCTAAGAAAACTAGAGGATATTACTTTTACAACCGAGAGGACAACAAGGTGTTTGTTGCCCGTACTGGTGTCTTTCTAGAGAAATAGTTTCTCTCCAAAGAAATCAGTGGGAGTAAATAAATCTTAAAGAAGTTCGAGACCCAGAAAATGACATTGAACCAATAGTGCAACAAGAACAAGAACCATAAGGGATTGTGGAACCTGTTCAAAATACACAAGTAACGCACAGATCTGGTAGGCTATGGTCCGAGCCCGAGAGATATGGTTTTCTCGTAACGGATAGTAATGAGGTGGAAATCATTGATAATGATGAACCGACCACTTACCAAGAGGCGATGTCTTCTCCTGATTCGAAGAAATGGCTTGGAGCCATGGAATCCGAATTACAATCTATGCAAGATAATCAAGTTTGGAACTTGATTGATGCGCCCGAAGGTGTAAAAACCATAGGATGTAAATGGGTCTCAAAAAGAAGACCGACATGGATGGGAAGGTGCATACTTACAAAGCTAGACTTGTAGCGAAAGGTTATAGGCAAGTTCATGGTATTGACTATGATGAAACCTTTTCACCCGTAGCTATGATCAAGTCTATAAGAATTTTACTTGCCATTGACGCATATCATGACTATGAAATATGGAAAATAGATGTCAAAACCGCTTTCCTAAATGGAAAACTACAAGAGGATGTGTATATGACACAACCAGAAGGTTTTGAACAAAATTCTAAGGTATGCAAATTGCAAAGATCCATCTATGGATTGAAGCAAGCTTCTAGGAGTTGGAATCTCCGTTTTAATGAATCGGTCAAAGAGTTTGGCTTCATCAAGAACGAAGATGAACCTTGTGTATACAAGAAGATTAGTGGGAGCATAGTGATATTCCTTGTTTTATATGTGGATGACATATTGCTCATTAGAAACGACATTTCCACACTTCAATCGGTAAAAACTTGGTTACGAAAGTGTTTCGCAATGAAAGATATGGGTGAAGCCACATATATCCTTGGCATTAAGATCTACAGAGATAGATCTAGGAAGCTAATTGGTTTAAGCCAAAGTACATACATTGACAAGGTCATTAGAAGATTCCGCATGAAAAATTCTAAGAGAGGAACCTTTCCAGTGTTACATGGAGTTTCTTTAAGCAAGACTCAATGTCCTAAGACAAAAGATGAGCGTGAGAAAATGAATGATGTTCCATATTCTTCAGCAATTGGGTCCATCATGTATGCCATGATTTGTACTAGGACGGATGTATCTTATGCTTTGAGCATTACGAGTAGATATCAATCCGACCCCGGTGAAAATCACTGGGTAGCTGTAAAAGCGATTCTTAAATACTTGAGAAGGACTAAAGATTCGTTTTTGGTCTATGGAGGAATGAAAGATGATCTCGTGGTAAATGCTTACACGGATGCAAGCTTCCAAGCCGACAAAGATGATAGTCGATCGCAATCGGGTTTTGTGTTTATGTTAAATGGTGGAGCTGTAAGCTGGAAGAGTTCCAAGCAGAGTACAACCGCTGATTCTACAACTGAAGCTGAGTATATTGCTGCATCGGATGCTGCAAAGGAATCTGTTTGGATTAAGAAGTTCATCACTGAACTTGAAGTGGTTCCTAGTATTGCTAATCCAATAGACCTTTATTGTTATAATAATGGTGTTATTGCTCAAGCAAAGGAACCAAGGGCACATCAGAAATCCAAACACATACTTAGGCGTTTTCATATCATTCGAGAAATCATTGATAGGGGAGACGTAAATATATGCAGAGTACCAACTGATGACAATGTCGGACCCGCTAACAAAGGGACTTCCACAAGCTAAACATGATGGTCATGTTAGGTCCATGGGTATTAGATACATGGGAGATTGGGCCTAGGGCAAGTGGGAGATTGTTGGTAGTGGTGCCCTAGGCACGTTTAATAAATGTTGTAATTGTTATCACTTATTTCATATTAATAAAGAGATGTTTTGATTATTATTGCTGTTCATGTTTACTTATAATAATCTCCGTCCCTAGTACTTGTTAAATCACTAGTATAAAGGCTAAATGATCATGGGATGATCATGTTAGATTTATGGGTACTTGTTTGGAATAAGGTACTGGAAATGACCCGCTGTATGAGATTTATGTCATGGCCTTTGTCGTACATATATCGCATATTAGTTATGTCATTTAAATCCTTAGACATGAAGTTATTATAGTCTTCCACTTGATGAACATTATGTTTGACATATTCAAACGCTACCCTTAACCGGGAAGTTATAAAGGGTATGATTGGCATAATCGGATTCATGTAGGGAAGAATAATAAGCTTATATGGATTTGTCCCTCTTCGTAGAGATGTCAAGCTTGGGCCTCTCGTAGGAATGATGTTGATTAAAATGTTCGGCCGGACTCAAATTAATTGATTAGATCAATGTCATTTAGATTATCAACATATTCGGAAACGAGAAAGTATTGAACAAAGACAAGTTGACTTGTTGACCATGACTTGTGTTCAATGACATCGTGGACAAAAGGATTATGACATATTCTAAAGGAATGCGAACTTGTATCTAGTTACACTATTTGGGTAGGTATGACGGTTTGCTAGAACCTAATCATATCTTATGGTTTCATGTTTGAACCCATTGCCAACTTAGTGTAATCCTAGAGGGTCACACACAAATAGAACGAATCATAAAAGACTACATTGGAATATTAGGTCAAAGGGCCATTCAGTGATTTAAGGAAATTAGAGGAAGAAAAAGTGGAAAAGAGGAGGTCCAGGCGGACCAAGTCCTAGACCCGGTCGGACCATGATGGGTCCGGGAGGACCATGGTCTATACCCAGCCGGACCAGTCGGTTTCGGCAGGAACCTTCCTTAATCCGTTTTCTTGCGGGTTTAGACATAAGTTACCTATTTGGAATAGGTCTAACTTGTATATAAACAGCCCTAATTCGTCCCTAATAAGTACATGTGTTTTTGCAAGCCTCTAAAGAGT
Organism: Campanula takesimana; assembly: GCA_026119855.1. Lineage (NCBI taxonomy): Eukaryota > Viridiplantae > Streptophyta > Magnoliopsida > Asterales > Campanulaceae > Campanula > Campanula takesimana. The sequence goes on along the minus strand of JAOWBW010000218.1, from coordinate 2,181,142 downwards.
TTTTGAGGTTATTTCTTGTTCTAAGAAATCCTTAGATTGAAGAACAAGAATAAACACAATAATATTCCATATAGTCAAAATACAATTGAGAAAACGTGTTTCTCAATTTGGTCTAGCAACCAAGATCAAGTGCTCTTGATATTCGTTCAAGGTGTGGATACCGCTAGAGGGTGAAGCTCATCATCTTTAAAGTTTGTGTTCTTACTTGTTCGTGATCAAGATTCGATTTCTCCACCAAGATCAAACACTAAATTCAAAGGCATCAAGGGTTAGTATTCTAGTATTCATATTGCATGTATTTGATATAATCATAGGAACGGATCTATGGCTTTAGGTTTCATGAAAAATTTAAATTCTTTATTCCGCTGCGCATGTTACTACGAAACCCAACAGAGGCGTGAAGACCAACCTGTTGGTGTAAAAAAGAGAGACATCAATGAACGGTGTGTTAGAGGGGAGAGGTGACAACTCATAGTTAGCCAACAAGGAGAACTAGTCACAAGTAAATCAAGGTAGAAGTTGATTTGGGGAGGCAAGAAGAATCTAACACTGAGAGGTTGAAGCGTCGTTTGATTTCAACTCACCTTATTAATTGGGCATGGAGGCTCATGGTGGAGGAGCGTGGAAGCTTAACATGGTGTAATGGTGGAGCATGGAGGCTTATCATCAACAAAATGGAAGAGCTTGGTGCTTGTTGTTACAATATTCGAAGGGGGTCATCTTCTGGTGGGAGTATTGACAGGACGATTTCTATGTTTATGGTTTTAGTCTCCAGGTAGGAGATTGTTGGGAGTGGAGTCCTAAAACCGTGAGAAGACGGAAGGGGAAAGAAGTCTAAATCATAAGAGGTTGGTGGAGATCAAGGAGAGGTCATGTAGACACCCCGATCTCGCACCCCACCGGTCTAAACCCTAAAACTGACCTACAACCCTCGATTTAGCTATGCGGGAGTGAAGTGAGCCTTATTGGTGCATCGAATGGGTTAACGGAATTTAAATTCATGATCAGAGCGAAAAAAATGAGTAAACAAACTTATACTTTAATTTTTGAGCTGCAGGACCTGAAATGGGGCCCACACCCCTAGAACTGCTCGTTATCATCCATTTTGTGCATTAAAAATATATTATTGTCATCCCTTACTTATAAACACATTTTAGATAGACGGACATGACCACAAAATTATTTCAAGCAACTTTCATGTTGGGGCCGCGGACAACTGAGACAACGGAGTGCGCACACATGTACAAAACTTGGACTGTTGCGGAACCAATACGGGAAGCATTATTTGTAGCCATTTATGCCTAATAAATCCAAACATGGGGTTAATGGGCCAACCACCACCCATCAAGTGGCTGCAAGTGGTTGGCCAATTGGATAAGAGATTGACCAATCAGAGCGCGACACGTGGCAAGTGAGGATTCCCCCAGATATTCTGAAGACCACCGTACATCATCCTATGAGGAGTACGCCTCCATAGGAGCCGTACGGCTCTCCCCTCCTGGCAGATCAGCAACTTGGCCATTCAACTCAAACTTTAAGCCATTTCCAGCTGCATCTACCCGGTTGGTTGCCCCCTAAACCACCCTGTTGGTCCCAAAGGGGCAACAAAGGTATGAAAAATGCTAGAGGGGGGGTGAATAGCGTTTTAAAAATTCTTTTTCAAACCCTTTTGCAAATCAATGGCTTATGCGCACAGTTCTCAAATAAGCTAAGTATAGCGCGCAGAGAGAGTGTGAAATGCACAGCGGAAGTTTAAGCAGCACCTCCGCAGGAAAAAGCTGCGCAGAGATAAAACGCACGCGCTAAGTTTTGGCTTAAAGTGTTGGATAAAATGTTCTAAGGAAAGAAGCAATAACAAACACAGCAGCAATAGCAGCAGTCTGATAAGATCAAACAAAGCAGTTATTTAGAAATGATTAAGCAGGAAATAAACAGCGAGAATAATGAACAATTTATTTGGAGAGGTTCGATTAATGAAAGATCTACGTCCTCTACCAAGATGGTTAGTCTTGGATTTCTAATGGAGATCTTATAATATGAGAGAGTATTACAAATTACAACATTTGAGCTCAATACAAACTCAAGATCTATTATCTATGAAGAACAAATCCTAGACTAAACCGGTGTATCTCAAGAAGTTAGATCAAAATGATCAAAGCTTCAAGAGGTGTGTGTGTGTTCAAAAGTTCTGGGCTCTATGAATCTATGAGATGAAGAGCACGAAGAATTCTGGTGATTTAAGGCTTAGGATCTGGGCAGGAGTTTGAAGGTATGAAGGTTGATCTTGAATCTGGGAATAGTAAGCAGCAATCTTTAGAGCTTCAGTGATACTTATGAAAGCACAAACTCTAGCAACTTGGAAATGAAGATGAGCAGGCTATTTATAGCAGAGAGCTTAAAACTAGCCGTTGGTGCTCTGAGCAAGGATTATGAGCTGGCACAATATGAATGGTGCGCAGGTGTCCTTTATAGCCGTTTGGGCTCTGATCAAAGTTGATGACCTGGCACAATATGATTGGTGCGCAGGAATATTAGAGCCGTTGGAGACTGAGCATGAAGACCAAATTAAAAAGCTTCTTCTAGAAGGTTGACAGCTATCTTCATTTGAAATATTTCTCTTGAGCGCATCTCCACCGTTGGATCTGCTGAGTGTGCTTGCTTTGTTGATTCTGCACACCTCAGCATTTTTAATAAGCGTGCATCTTCTAAGCGCTTTCCAAGTTAGGTGATCTGAATGCATCGAAAACTGAGCAAGATAGAATGTTGTGCAGGAGAGACCTGCTGTAACGACCCCAAAAACACCCCTAATTTTCTTAACTTAAAATGGAACTTTTATGTGCATTTTATATGTTAGAAAATATTTTTATGACTTGCATATATTATTTGAGCATATGTGGTAGTTAAATTGTTAGTAGAAATTTTATGAAAAGGAATAAATGAGTTAGTTGAAACTTTAGGGTCCAAAGTGTAACTTTAAAGTTTGGGGGTTTAGTTGTTAGAAATGGAAGTGGAGGGGCCTAAGTGTAAAATTGGGATTTTTATAGAAAACATCTTTATCTCTTCTCTCCCTCTCCGTGTTTCATTTTTTTTCTTCAGCAACATTTCTTTCTGTTCTGCGTAGAAGAAAAAGGTAAGTTCAACCCATTTCGACTTATTTCTTTTAATTTACTTATCTGTTTTAAAAACTAATTATATAAAAATGATCAGGGCGTTGAGTAGGCCATTTCTACCCGATCAAATATTATTTTCTCGATACTTTTCCAGAAAATAGGTAAGTTACTAATTCCCCTTAAATAGTAAAATGGTCATATATTTGCTATATGTGTGATATGTGGTGAAATTATTGTGAAAAGAATTTATTTGTGATACTTGTTTATTTGGGACAAAGAGAGTATAACTATACTGGGTAAGTGACTTGGGTTGTATGCAGGGATGTATATAGAGTATGTTTATATATTGAGTATCTTAGTATAAGTGTGTGAAAGTATACTCCTATTTGTGGGACGGTAAAATATTAACTTGAGTTAAATGTTAAATAAGTATATTATAAAAATTATACTATTATTCTTGGGACGGGGAAATTAAATGAAAGTATCCCTAAATGGGTATATTAGTATATTAGAAAAATTATATTTATACTTGATACTTGTAATTGTTAATTTTGTGATTTGGATGAATTTTGTGATACTTGTTTATTTGGGACAGGGGGAGTATTTAATAATCTTGGGGTTATTTGGGTTTTAGAGGCACGGGAGTTGAGTTTTCTTGTCTTTAAATGTTAGGATGGAAGTATATATAGGTACTCCTAAGATTTGGAACGAAAGGAGTGAAAATCGGACCCCAAAACAGGGAGTTTGAATGTGTGCGGCCGAACACTTTATAAAATTGTCCGTTTTACGTTCAATCTTCCGGAGTCCATAACTTCTTCGTCCGGACTCCGTTTTGGACGTGTAAACTATCGTTGGAAATCTATTTTCGAGTACTATGAAATGGTTCTATTGGCCGCTTGGTTCCAGATCAGAATGGTTGTCCTTTTGTTGAGGTTTAAGATCAAGGTGTAGTCTCGGTCTAGGTTCCGTAGTACTATTCTAGTTGACTTATTTGGGCACCGTGGAACACTCTAGTGTTTGTTAATAGTTCCTTTGTGAACAAATGAGTTGGGATGTGGAATTTAACTAAGTGTTGTTTGGATATTATGGAACATCCTTTTGATGTGTTTTGGATTAATTGTGAATGGGTGCAAGATTGTATTGTGACTTAATGTTAATGGTAAAGGATTGTGTTGTGAAATCTTTATGAGTGTTTCTTTCGTGTGCAATTTGTGATGTGTTTGGCTTGGTTCCCTACTTTGGAATCATGTCCCGGTTGTTGTTTAAGCAAGTGTTTATTACTGTGCACTCGTGTAAAGTCTAGCTGGTAATTCTTGTGGTGATGTCGGGACAGTGGTAGGGATTACATCATTGTAAAGCTTCTATCATTGGTTTCCCATTGTTTATGATATCGGGCAGTGGCAGGGATTACAATGGCACACGAGCCAAGTTCATTGTAAGGCTTCTATCATTGGTTTCCCATTTTTAACCCCCTTCCTTGGGCCAAAGGTTGGGCACTTTGGGTTATGACTTGGTGTTATTTTCCCCTCTTGTTGTTGTTGTTATTGTTTGGTTCATGAACCCGTTTCAGCCCTTTGGTGCTGCTCAGTTGATACCTCTATGATGGTTATGTTTGTTTCGAGTACGGGATCCCGGCTTCAGCTATTTATGCTACTCAACTGGTTTGCTCAGATGGTTCTGTTTGTTTTGAGAACCTTGGCTCAAAGTATCCACGTATGAGTGTTTATTTCCGCCTTATGTACTGCATGATGAGTTGGTCGTTATTTCCAACTGGTATGGGACGGTTGGCGATAGGGAGCCTCTCATGTTATGTGCTATATGCTATATGATTATTTTTTGATATAGTTTCTTTATGATTATCATATCAGCATGTAACGTAGTTGCATTTTAGTAGCTTACTGAGATTCATTCTCACCCTTTATTTGTTTACTGTTTTAGATAAAGGCAAGTCCGGGGAATAGGATAATTGCACGGGAGGACGTCGTGGTGGTAACAGTTTGGATATGAGTTTTGTCAAGGTTACATTACATAGATGTATAACCTTTTGGGTAGAGTTTCCTTGACTTCATCATCTTGTAACACCTATATTTTGGATAATGTCGGTGTTTGTAGATTTGTATAAAAGTCTGTAAGCCTTCGGGCTAAATACTTCCGTTTGTGAAAGTTGTTTGAAAAGTTTGTTTGAAAGTTAGTGGAAGTCTTTGAACTTCAAGTGTGGATTTTGTTAAACTTTCTGAAAGTATATTTCGAAAAAATTTCTAAAGGTATTTTATAACGTCTTCCGATCGTGTCCCGAGCGTAGGACCAAGTAGGACCACGGGTTTGGGGCGTGACAGTTGGTATCAGAGCTAGGTTGTAGATGGTCTAGAATGACTATGTGACCTAAGAGGGTAGTTGGGTAGAGAGTGAGTAACGTTGAGTGTTTTATGCAGATAATCACTGAAGATGGTTGGAACAGAGGGTGATCAGTCGGGGCCTTCAGGGCTGGGTAATGCTAGAGAAGAGGTTTGAACAATGTTCCAAGGTATGTTTGAAACTGTAATGAAAACAATTGACGATATAGCTGAGCATAAAAGCAAGGTTGAAGCCTCAGATGTGACAAAACGAGGAGGACAGTTAAAACCACAACCTCAGCGTGGTAATAGTAAAGAATACCAAGGGACATCTTCGCAAGCTAAGGAATCTTTTCAAGGGCCACAGAATAAAAGAACTCAAGGCAAACGAGTATGTAGCTATTGTCGGAAGGAAGGGCATTTAGAAGAAAGATGTTGGAAAAAGCAAGGCAAATGTATGAGATGTGGTCAGTTGGGTCACTTTCAGAGGAATTGCTCTAGATTTAAGAATCAGTTATCGGGAAGTGTAATTGGGTCTTCTCAGGGCCAGAAGAGGGATTCTTCAGGGAAGCTTAAGGTACAAGGTAGTGTTTCTGCCATCAATCAACAACAAATTTCAGATCCTTCTAATGTGATTGGAGGTATAATTTCTATGTCTAGTTTGAGGGCACATACACTTATAGACCCTGGATCTTCGCATTCTTATGTGTCTGTGCATTTTGCTTCTCGATTTCATGTGTCTCATGAGTCTCTACCTTAGGTGTTAGAGGTGTCTATCCTAAGGGGGAGTGTTTAGTGATTGATAGAGTGTTGCGCCCTTGTGATGTGCAAATTTGTGAGCATGTTTTCCTTGCTAGTTTAGTTATTTTTCCATAGCAAGATTTTGATATTATTGTGGTGGAGTTTTATATGCTAGTATTCTTTAATTAAGCATGGTAGATATATGTGTTTAGCATTCATGCTATTTATGCATTAAAGTCTGAAATTTTTTTTATCACACGGTTATGCCTGTTATTTGGTTTATGGGGTTGGCAGCAGAGTGTCTATAGCTAAACTAGAGAATGTACTCTTCCTTTGTGGGATCTCAGATATGTTTTATATTGAGTAGTACATGATTGATGAAAACCTTGGATTATCTTGAGTTGTTCGGTATAATGCTATAGTGTTGATATCTAGTGCAATATATCCATAACATTGGTTGAGTTAAAGGAGTAGAAGATTCAACTTGAGATATTTCTTGACAAGGGATTCATTACGTTCAATATATCTACGTGGGATGTATCAGTATTGTTTATTATGAAAAGGTATGTTACTTTGCGATTGTATATTGAATACTAAGAGCTCAACCAGATGACTATAACGAATCATCACTTGTTATTTTATATGGGGGATATAATTGATCAACTTCAGAGATCAGTGGTTTATTCAGTGGTTGAATTGAAGTGATTATCATCAGTTGAAATTTTGAGTTGAGTATATTTTAAAAAACGGTTTTTCATACCAGGTATGGGCATCATAAATTGTGGTCATAGTGATTGAATTAACAACTACTTCAGTGGTATTGTTGGATATGCTGAGTTGTATCTGTAGCCGTAATTGGATTGCTTTGTGAGAGGCAACAGTTGTGAAATCAAGGCATTATGTCTTCTTGTTAGAGGATATATTATTTTGAGGAAGTTTCAATTCAGGCATGGTTATTGATTCTTTAAATATGGAAGCAACAGTAATTGGAAAAATCCTACTTCAATAGCAGAGGTATGTAACTTTTTGAGATTGGCATATGGTTAGAGATTCATTGATGGATTTCTAAGGTAGCTACACAGTTAACTATATGACACAGAAAGATACACTTTCTTGATGGATTGGTAAGAGTGAAACGAGTTTTTAATTGTTGAATCGAGAGTTGATGACAACTTCAGTATTGATATTGTTTAGTGGATTTGATTAGTATTACAGTTATCTAGAGGATATGATCAGTGTTACTATTTTCTAGTGGATATGTCGAGTTTTACTATTATAGTGGATCTGATAAATTTATTATTCATGGAGATGCCTTAAAAAGTGATTGAGATGTTCATCGCTTCAGAATTGTATGGTAACAATGAGTGCTTTGAGAAGATTGATTCCTTATGAACAAAAATCATCCTACCCATAATTTGAGATTTATTGCGATTATACATCCATTGCATTATTGAATGACCTTTATAAAGTCATATTGAAGTGTTTATCAACCATGACAGTTAAAGTATTGGTTTTTTCAAAGAGAGTTACACATGAGACAATGCAAGTAGAGTATTATGTTATATCATCCGGGAAAGGTAATGTGTTAGAGGAATTAACATTTTGGAGTCTTTGTGAGTTGAGACATGGTGTGATTTTGCGATTGTGGAAGCTTTAAGTTTCTACTCTATTGAATGATTTCAACTATAGAAAATTACTAGTGGAATGAATGATGATAGACAACACGACTTCGTTTGTTGCTAGTGATGGAACTTTAACTTTTGTAGTAAAGTATGTAGTCGATACTTAGTGGAACCAACATGCATAACGGGATTCAACTACAGGTACTTGAAGAGACACACAAGACCAATTTAATTATGAATCCAAGTAAATGTAGAGTATTGAGATAAATTTGAAGAGTTACATTTGATTTGTTTGACAAGCGAAATTCTAAGCATTTAACTAAGTCCTTGAGCTGCGAATAATCTGGAAGTAATATATCAGTGATCAGTTGGTTTGTGACAAGCCTTTGAGATTTTTGAGTGGATATGAATCTATTGCGAAAGGTTTTATTGAAGGAGTTTGTTAATATATCAATTCTTTTGAGATATGGGGAAGAGTTAGAGATCGGGCTTGTATTCCTTCTCTTGACAAGGTTTATAATGTGTTCCATGTGTCGATGGTACGCAAATCTATTTAGGATTCTTTTCATGTATGTCTAAAGTTCCTGAGGATATTGAGCCGAGTATGTCTTATGAGGAGCACCCAGACCAAGTCATTGATTCGAAGGTTCAAGAATTGAGAAATGAGAGTATTCCTTTTGCTCGAGCTGTATAGAGAAACCATAATGTGGAAGAATCTACTTGGGAGCTTCGGGACGAAATGGAAAGGAAATATCTTTGGTTGTTTGATTCGTTTGGTAAGTTACCCTAAAATTCGGGACGAATTTTCTTTAAGGGGGAGTGATTGTAACGACCCCAAAAACACCCCTAATTTTCTTAACTTAAAATGGAACTTTTATGTGCATTTTATGTGTTAAAAAATATTTTTATGACTTGCATATATTATTTGAGCATATGTGGTAGTTAAAGTGTTAGTAGAAATTTTGTTAAAGGAATAAATGAGTTAGTTGAAACTTTAGGGTCCAAGTGTAACTTTAAAGTTTGGGGGTTTAGTTGTTAGAAATGGAAGTGGAGGGGCCTAAGTGTAAAATTGGGATTTTTATAAAAACATCTTTATCTCTTCTCTCCCTCTCCCTCTCCGTGTTTCATTTTTTTTCTTCAGCAACATTTCTTTCTGTTCTGCGTAGAAGAAAAAGGTAAGTTCAACCCATTTCGACTTATTTCTTTTAATTTACTTATCCGTTTTAAAAACTAATTATATAAAAATGATCAGGGCGTTGAGTAGGCCATTTCTACCCGATCAAATATTATTTTCTCGATACTTTTCCGGAAAATAGGTAAGTTACTAACTCCCCTTAAATAGTAAAATGGTCATATATTTGCTATATGTGTGATATGTGGTGAAATTATTGTGAAAAGAATTTATTTGTGATACTTGTTTATTTGGGACAAAGGGAGTATAACTATACTGGGTAAGTGACTTGGTTTGTATGCAGGGATGTATATGGAGTATGTTTATATATTGAGAATGTTAGTATAAGTGTGTGAAAGTATACTCATATTTGTGGGACGGTAAAATATTAACTTGAGTTAAATGTTAAATAAGTATATTATAAAAATTATACTATTATTCTTGGGACGGGGAAATTAAATGAAAGTATCCCTAAATGAGTATATTAGTATATTAGAAAAATTATATTTATACTTGATACTTGTAATTGTTAATTTTGTGATTTGGATAAATTTTGTGAGGGCGAATGACCATTTGGTGCAATGTACTTTAGCTTAGGTTACACCAAATGCAATGTACTACGTTTAGACATCTTAATCCTATGTACTTTATCAATTGGTTACATATAATGAAATGCGTTTATGAAGACCCTAACGACGTTATAAAATTTAACAAAAATTCCTACATTTCATCTTTGTCAGTTAAATACTCGAACATCCGTTAAAAAGCACAAACCACGTTATTTAGACACCCAATTGAACAATATGGCTCTTCCAAGTTGAGAATACAAGTTTGAAAGAGAAAAGAAATATGCGCACAAAAAGGAGTAACTTGCGCAAAGCAAAAAAATTACATAGATCCTAATCTATGTTGATCCGGTGAAGGGCTTCGCGCAGCTCATTCTGCAAACTGTTGAACTTGTTCATAAGCTCAACTTTGAGCGCTTGAAACTTTTCTTTGAACGCAACAGCTTCTTCAACATAAACTGTGATTCTTCTGCGCACATCCCTGTTATCTGCTTGCAGTTCTCAGAAGTTTGCTGCGTAGGCCATCTGATGCCCAGTCATCTGGTAGAAATATGACTGCTCAGCAGCATTGATGGTGTCGATGATGGTGGCCTGCATAGCTTCAAGGCGAGTGTCAGTATGGAGGCGCTGGGTGTTCACGCTGGCTTGAATGTCAAACATTGCTTGGTCCATCCAAGCGTTGAACCCGTCAGCGAAATCAGTCATCACTTGAGTAATGCACTCCCTGACACCTTCCATGTTGAGCGCACTAGCTTGTGCAGGACCACCTTGGCCAAATCTCTCCTCTATCTGTGCTTCAAGGCCGGCAAACCCTTCAAGTAAACCATCGGCCAAGCTCTTGCGTAGACGCTTCAGCATTCCTATAAACCCATCATTTATAGCGGTATAGGTGCAAATATTTTTGAGCATCCCAGCAATTAACTTCAACGAGTCCAGGATCATTTGATCTAAAGCATCTGGGACACGCTGCGAAGAGGGGCCGGCGGCAGAGGTACTTGCCTTTGATGCATTCTCCCCCTTAATGGCAGCAATCTCCAATCGCTGCGCATCAAGTTGATCTTGAATAACGGTTTGCGCAGTGATGAGTTGAGCCATCTGAGACTACGCAGCAACTTGATTTACTTGAATGGAATTCAAGGCTTGTAAGATCTGGCACAGCTCATTGGAGGAGGAGAGAGATGAGGTAGATACCGCAGGAACTGTTGAGGTAGCAGGAGGCGGTTGCTCTGTCGGCTTGGGAGGAGAGGTTGTGGAGATGGGATCAAGAGGGGACAGCCGCGGAGGAGATGGATACGCAGGAGATCTATGCGCAAAAGAGTGCTCACTGCTTTCAGAGGCAGTGGCACCATCCTTGGCAGAATCTTCTGGGATAGGATCAGCAGTAGGAGGAGGCGCTGGAAACTCAGGCGCAACAAAGTCAGGTTTATCAGTGGGCGCAGCAATAGGCTCAGAAGCTGGGCCATCACCACCAATAGTCTGATCCACTTCATCAGCATCATCCTTATCCTCAGGCTCAATGTCCATACCTTCATCCAGGACAGAGGTAACCCTGTGAGTGTTGCCAACAGGGATATTAACGCGCTGAAATGCGCTGGATGTTGGTTCTCGAGGAGAGCTTGGAGGAGAGGGAGTTTGGCGCTTTTTGGAGCCCTTTGTGCGACTACGCACCTTCTGTTTGCGCCAAGGAGAAGAAAGGGGGGCATCAGCAGGAGGCACGGGCGCAACATCAGGGTCTTGCACAGCTGGGGCCTTAGGATGAGTCTCCCCCTGAATCTCAGCATCTTCAGAATCACCAGTGTGATCCATGAGAGACTCAGTGTCATGCGTAGACGGAGGAATACGTTGGAAGGCACCCTTGGCAGTCTTGGTCTTCTTCGGGGAGGGCGCAGGCGCATCAGCCTTGCGTTTCTTGGAGGGAGGCTTTGGAGCAGCAGGGGAAGGCTCTCTGATCTTAATGCCTGCAGTGGATTGGACATTGGGAACATCCTTGTGCTTCTTTTACTTAGGCTCAGCAATGCCCTTGCCCTTGCGCTTGGAGGCTTCATCAGCCGTTTCATGCGCAGCACTTGGGCCTTCAGTGCCCTTGGCCTTGCCTTCCTTGGGTAATTTTCCCAACCAAGGTTCTCTGTTAGGATCATCATCAGATCGCCAGATTCTGTAGTAGTCCGCATCGCCAATCTCATCGCGCAGCAGATGAAGCTGCGCTCGAGAATAAAACTTTGAAGCACAGGACTGCTTCAGAATTGGCGTCTTCCTTACAAAGTCATTTAATTCAGTATATTAGAGCAGGAGCTTGGATAGCAGGCGACAGTGCGTCCGATACTTAGGTTTTGACGTGTTGAGGCATGTATCATAGCTCGTCATTGCCTTGGTGATCTCATTCCAGATGATCTGAGGCCAATCCAGCCTTTCCTTCAAGTAGATGGCGCAGCGATATTCCCATTGCTTGGAAATAAACTTTCCCTTATTCCCATTCTTGCAGTTTAGGGAATCGCCAATCAAGGTGCACAGGTGATACATCACCTCACCAAACTCTTTGCGATCATGCACAGACCATCGCTTGACAAGAGTGGGCTCGCCAACTAACTTCATCGCCAATCTGTCTTGCCGCGCAGTATCAAAAGTGTCTGGCGCATCACCGACATCGAAGTCGCTCGCAAAGCCTGCGGATGTGGTTAGGGTGTACCAAGATTTCGCAATTTTGTACCACCGCCATAATGATCTCAGTGCTCTCACCCTTGTGCTTGGCAGGAACAACACGCGCAGTCTCGAAGAATTCATCGACGAGAGAAGGCACGTAGAATGGCTGGTCCAAAGTGAAGAGAGGAAGAATTCCAGAGGATCGCAGATGTCTTATCAACCTGCGCCCAACAGCATCCTGGTTGAGATCTTGCGGATTGACATCCCATCCACAAATGAAATAGAAGGGATTCTGCACAAAACAAAGAATAGGAATTAGACGTTATGTTGCGCATGGAGCGTTGCGCATGCGCAAATAGCGCATGGGTACCTATGCGCAGTAACTCCATACAAAAGATAGCATAAAAGTAATGGGCAAAGCCAAGCAAGCATGCGCAAAACGTAAACACTTGGAAATTCTTATGCGAACAAGAGCATAAGAGAAAAATCAAGAAAATGAAGAACACGAAATGAACTGTTCATGAACACGAAGTGCATCAAGAACACCAAAAATCAAAAGTTATCCAAATCCAATAAAAAATACATCAAAATGACCGCATGAACAGGACGAAGACAACCATGTAAAACAGTATAGTCAACAACATTAAAACAAGCTCAAAAATTCAGAATAACTGTTCGTCTGCTATGGAGGTTTTTGGACAGAAAATTTTGCAGAAATCACTTAAAAAGAGTATTGATCATGAAATAAATTACATGAAAGAGTAGATCAAGGAAAAACGAACATAACACAACAATCGATTTCAAAAATGATCAACAAACAAGCACGCAATCACAAAGGGAAGCTTGTAAAGCTTTAAACCCTAACAATGGCGGAAATTAAAAAGCAGAGAAAGAAATCATACCATATCTTCGACGACGGGCTGGGGAGGAGGATGTTCTTGTTGTTCTTGTTCAGACCCAGGGCGAGAAGAAGAAGAAGTCTCTTCAGATGAAGAAAAGAGAATGATTTCGGGCATTTTCTTTGAAGTCTTCTTTGGAGCCATTGATATAGAAAGAAATGTAGATGAAAAAGGAAGTTTTGGGAAGATGAAATCTAGAGAAGATGAAGGTCAAAGAGAGAAGAAGAGGAAATCTTTGGAAGTTGGTAAGAAATAGAGAGAGAAAATGGAGGTTTGGTGAAAGAGAATGAGGAGAAAAGAGAGAAGAGAGAGGTCGCAGACGGTTTATACCAAAAGAGGGAAAAATTAATGACGTCAGCGCAAGGACAGTTGGTGAAAAAGCGGACTGGGGCACGTGCTGTGATTATGTGGCCCAACCGGATGTGCGCGTGCGTAGGCCTAGCGCGCGCGTGAGTGTGAAGTCCTAAGCTGGTCACTGTCGAGTCATCTTCCTCATAAATGCTGAGTCAGTGAAAGGACGGGCGCACGTTAGCAGGGTGACGTGGCCGAACGGGGGACGCGCGTGCGTAGTCTTTGCGCGTGCGTGTGTCAGCGAATAGAAGCTGACTGCTGTCGCATCACCTTCCTCATTAAATAGTGAGCAGACATTCGCAAGGTGCGCTGTCATTAATCGCAGTTTGCATTAAATGACAATGGGACATGCGCAGGGGTAAAAAGGTAATTTCCCAAAATTCAAAAAATAAAGGCGCGAGAGAATTTAAATTACACAAGTACCCTTGTGACTAAGCGTTGACTTTTCAGTCAAGGACCTGTGTGCAAAATCTAATGAATAGAGTACTTACCTGCGGTCCACTTAGAAGTGCGCATGTCGTTTTGCGCATAGCGAATAATGTGCAAAGAGACTTCAAATCTCAACTTAATTTTTCATGCGCATTAACTTACTGCGCAGTGGATGCGCAGATGCATGAAATCTTAACCTTAAACTTATCAAGCAAACACAAAAACATTAGTATTGACAAATTATATGGACAAGTTAGCTGAGTTCAATCATACCCATTTCTCCTCTCAAGAAGACAAATCTTTTTGCGTCAAGAGCCTTTGTGAGGATATCAGCAATTTGATTATCTGTGCCCATGTGCTCTAAGTGTATATTTCCTTTTTCCACGTGGTCCTTGAGAAAATGATATTTGATGTCGATGTGCTTTGTCTTTGAATGCATTACAGGATTGTTGGAGACTGCTATGGTGGACATATTGTTGCAGAAAATTGGGCAATTTCCTTCATTAATTCCATAATCCACTAGTTGTTGCTTCATCCATAGGATTTGGCAGCAGCAGCTTCCAGCAGAAATGTATTCAGCTTCTGTAGTGGAGATGGACACAGCAGCTTGTTTCTTGCTTGCCCACACAACAAGTCGATTTCCAAGAAAATGACAAGTTCCACTTGTGCTCTTCCTGTCAATTGTGCATGCTGCGTAATCTGCATCTGAATAACCTAGCAAATCGAAATTCGAATCTTTGGTGTACCAAAGTCCAAGGTTAACAGTTCCAGAAAGATAACGAATAATGCGTTTAACAGCAGTTAAGTGCTCTTCTCTAGGGTCCGCTTGATAGCGCGCACAGACACAAACACTAAACATAATATTTGGCCTACTTGCAGTAAGATAGAGTAGAGAGCCAATCATACCTCGATATAAAGTTTGATCAACTTTCTTACCTTTCAAGTCTTTATCAAGTTTATTGCCCGTAGCCATTGGAGTGTCGTATGCTTTAGCATTCTCAAGTCCAAATTTCTTGATTAAGTCCCTTGTGTACTTGGCTTGATTTATGAAGATGCCATCATTCAATTGCTTGATTTGAAGTCCGAGGAAGAATGTGAGTTCTCCCATCATGCTCATTTCAAACTTGCTTTTCATGAGCTTCTCGAAACGCTTACAAAGTAACTCATTAGTAGAACCAAATATAATATCATCGACATAAATTTGAACAAGTAAAGAATGATCATTATACTTAGCAATAAAAAGAGTTGTATCGATTTTACTGCGCTTGAAGCCTTTCTCTAGCAGGAATTTTGATAGAGTATCGTACCATGCTCTTGGAGCCTGCTTAAGTCCATACAAAGCTTTTTGAAGCTTGAAGACGTGATTTGGAAACTGCTATCTTCAAATCCAGAAGGTTGAGCTACGTAGACCGTCTCTTGGAGTTCACCGTTGAGAAATGCGCTTTTCACATCCATTTGATAAAGCTTGAATTTCTTGTGAGAGGCATAAGCTAAGAAAATTCTGATAGCTTCTAGTCTTGCTACAGGCGCAAACGTTTCATCGTAATCGATTCCTTCCTCTTGCCTATAGCCTTGCACAACCAACCTTGCTTTGTTTCTGGTGATGCTTCCATTCTCATCCATCTTGTTTCTGAATACCCATTTTGTACCAATAACTCCTTGGTCATGAGGTCTGGGTACTAAGGTCCAAACTTTGCAGCGCTCAAATTGATTAAGCTCTTCTTGCATAGTAGTAACCCAGCTTGAATCTTGGAGCGCTTCATCAATATTCTTTGGTTCGATTTGAGAGATAAAGGAGTGATATTCATCATCGAAGTTTGATGCTCTCCTAGTACGAACCCCTACATTGAGATCACCAATGATATTTGAAGTTGGATGATCTCTAACTTCACGAACCTCAGGAGGTAAGTTAGGTTGAGTGGTAGGAATACGAAGATCTTCAATGGGTACTTCATTTGCTCCAGCATCGAGATCATCAAAAGTGATTTGCTGAAGCAGAGAAACATCATGCGCAGGAGGAGGTGTTTGCGCATCAGGAGTCGTCACTTCTGGCGCAGCATCTGGTGTATGCGCATGAGATGGGCTTCCTTGATCCTGGTTTTGATCTACTTGATTATCATTCTGCGCAGGTACAGTATGAGGCTACGTACCTGTCTCAACATTCTCAGCAGAATCATCAGAATCATTTATAGCCAAATGTGGCTCAAGGAGAGAATGCTCATCAAAAGTAACATGTACGGATTCAACAATTACTAGAGTAGTTCTATTAAAAACACGAAAAGCTTTAGAATGTTTGGCATACCCAACAAAAATACCTTCATCTGCTTTGGTATCGAATTTACCTCTATGATCTTTGCTGTTGTAGAGGATATAGCATTTGCAGCCAAAAATCTTGAAGAAAGCAATGTTGGGCGCTCTTCCTCTCCATAGCTCATATGGAGTCTTGTTATAGGCTTTGTTGATGAGGGATCTATTCTGAGTAAAGTAAGCAGTGTTGACAGCTTCTCCCCAAAAATACTTTGGAAGCTTAGCTTCAGCTATCATTGTTTTTCCAGCCTCAATCAACGTGCGATTCTTTCTTTCCACAACGCCATTTTATTGAGGAACTCCAGCAGCAGAGAAATTGTGATCAATTCCATGGTCATCGCAGTATTGAGCAACACCGTTATTCTTGAATTCAGTTCTATTGTCTGATCTAACGCTCACGATGTCGTCTTCCTTTTGAGTTTGGAGCTTTCGAAATAGTGCAGTCAAGATATCATAGCAATCATCTTTGGATATCATCATTTCGACCCATGTGTATCTTGAGTAGTCATCTACCACAACTAAAGTATATTTGTTTCCTCCAATTCTCGTGGTGGTGACCGGTCCAAACAAATCCATGTGAAGCAGTTGTAAACATTTGGAAGTTGAGGAGGCAATCTAGCTGGAGAAAGACTGCTTAGGTTGTTTACCGAGCTGGCATGATGCGCATTTTCTGTCATGATGGTCAGCTACTTTGGGAAGTCCTTTGACAAGATTTTCCCTTCCTAGCTTAGCCAAATACTTGAAGTTCAAATGACTTAAGCGCTTATGCCATAGCCAGCTGCTTCCGCTTACATTCTTTTCTACAAAACAGAGATTAGTGATAGAATCTATAGCAGTAAGATCAATAATGTAAACATTAGTCTTACGAGTCCCTGTGAGCAAAGTCAGTCCGGATACGCCATCTTTGATATAGCAGTGCGTTGCAGTGAAGTGACATTCCAAACCTTTATCGCAGAATTGTGATATGGAGAGCAGGTTGTGCTTGAGACCTTCTACGAGCGCAATTTTCTCAATGCACACTTTATCTTTTCTGATTCTTCCATATCCAACTATGTGCCCTTTGTTGTTATCTCCAAACGTTACAGAGGGACCTTTTCCTTCATGCACATCTTCAAGAGCGATTACATCTCCAGTCATTTGTCTAGAACATCCACTGTCGAGATACCATATATGCGCTTTAGCTTGTGAGGAGTGCGCAGTGAAGCAGGAGACCTGAAAAATAGACATTAAGAACGCAGGTCCCCTTTATTCTTGGGTCCTAGAGTTAGCAACTTTTGACAACCCAGTCCTGTCTGACCTTAGGATTTTTACGTCCCTTGGCATTAGGAGCAAATCGCAAAAGACATTCTGCAGCCTTGTGACCTAAACCATCACACACAACACAATGATGAAAGCCACTTATAGATTTGGTTTTTACAAACTCTTTACTTTCCTTTGGCGCATCATTCTTTACTGGAGCAGATGAACTTGCTTTGACAAATATAATTTTCTGAGGTTTGGGTGCGCTTTTCTTAAGAAAGCGCATCTGGCGTTGAGGCGAATGACCCTTTTGCACAAATTTGACATTTGAAGTTGAAGTGCAACCATAGTCAGAATATGACTTGTCATGCGCAGGTTCAGCTTTAGCCTTACCCTTGGCTTTCCCAGTTTGCATTTTTGGGTAGACATAATGGAAATTTTGTCTCTGGACTTTCTCCTGTCTTTTACCCATTGAAGCAGAGTGCTTTGATTTAGGAATTTAAATAGTTTGTTGTGGTGTAAACTCCTTTTCCTTTTCAGAGAAAACTGCGCATTTAAAGTTATCACTAGTTGAGAACCCTAAGCCTTCCTTGTCTTCACTGGCTTTTTGGGATTCTAGAATTTGGTCCATAGTGACACGAGATTTGGTCCACTCATCAGTGATCTTTGTGAGATCAGCTACTTGAGCAGCCAATTCTTCGTTTCTTACTTTAAATAGCGCATTTTGATCTGTAAGAAAACGGTTCTTTTCAGTAAGAGGAGTCATGCTCTTAATCTGCTCCTTAAGGAGGGTGATCTCAGATTTTAAAAGAGTTTTCTCCGTCTTAAGCTGTGAAATTTCTCCAATTGATAAGTCCACTGCTTCTTTCATAGAATTAAATTTCTTGATTACCTTTTCAGCTTGCTGAAAAATAGACTCGCGCTCAGCAGCAGATTCATTCTTTTCTATTACAATTTCACCAGGAATTTCAAGAGATTCTTTGCGCGGAGGCGCAGCTACAAATTTCCTTGATAGGTCTGCTCTGGCAAACAAGTACTTGCCATTCTGTCTGCTTGGAGTCAGATGTCCCATTTCCACCAGTTCTGTGATAGTGGGACCTTTCTTCTGAATTGTCCTTGGCGCAGCCTTTGTGTCCGTATCGGGATCATTGTCTGAATCGCTATCAGCATTGGCCACCAAGCAGAGCAGTCCATCCTCAGAGTCATAATCATTACTGTCTTCAGTGTCAGTCTCTATCCAAGTCTTCAGTTCCTTTTCTGCGCCGTCTTCTTCAGCAATCATTTCGCGCTGCCTTGATGATCTCTGCACGGTATTTCTCTTCATGTACTCAAATTTTGGAGTACGGCATTTTGAAGCAAAATGACCGGGCTTTCTGTAGTTGTAGCAGACCAACTCTTCACCTTTCTTTGAGTCTCTGCCACGAGAGAATTTAGCTGGAGCTTTACTTGAGGATCCTGGCTTAGAGAATTTCCTGAATTTTTGGAATCGCTTAACGAACATAGCGAAATCATCATCATCCATTTCAAGTAAAGAGGAAGTGGAGACTTTGTCTGAGATTTGAGCAGCTGCAGGTTCCTTTTGCGCAATGTAGGAAACAAGTTTTCCTTTTCCTTCAGTTTCATCAATTCGATCAAGCTTTAGCTCATACACCTTTAACTTAGCGTATAAACTGCGCAGAGGCCAAGTATCTAGAAATCCAGAATCTTCCAGATGACTTGCCTTGTGCACATATCTGGAACCTAGCGCATCTAAGAATTGAGAATTGACTTCTTTATTAGTGAAAGTAGTTCCAAGAGATTTACAAGAGTTAACAACAGCACAGAAGCGATCATAAGTTTGTCTCAAGGTTTCACCATCCTTTCTCATGAAGCAGTTGAATTTTCTTTGCACCACAAATCTTTTGTTTTCCTTGCTTACTTTGTCTCCATTCACATATCCTTCAATAGCATCCCATAGTTCCTTTGCAGTTCCACCGCTCACAATTTGATTGTGCGTGGAGAG
Source organism: Campanula takesimana (assembly GCA_026119855.1). NCBI lineage: Eukaryota > Viridiplantae > Streptophyta > Magnoliopsida > Asterales > Campanulaceae > Campanula > Campanula takesimana. The sequence goes on along the minus strand of JAOWBW010000218.1, from coordinate 2,161,732 downwards.
GCCTAGAGTGCTAAGAATGATGTTCCTTGCTCTTCCATCATAGCCAACCCATTTCTTCATCAGTCCATTCCTCCTTGATCTTCTTGATGGTAGGTTTCTCCTTATTTGTAGCAGCATCAGGATTAGCCTTCATTGGAATGTAGGGTCCTTCAAGAACGATGTCGTGGAGGATCTCGTCGATAGAAGAAAAATGAGTGAGCATGCAGTGCTTCCAGATTTCAAAATGATCTTCATTCAGCACTGGAACATGTGAATAGTTAGCCATTGCCCAAGATTTTGAAGCCATCTTGAATCGGCACCCAAGCTGTTAAGCTTGAAAAACAAAACAAGTTTTATGAAGGTGTTTGCTCTGATACCACTTGTTGGTCCCAAAAGGGGCAACAAGGGTATGAAAAATGCTAGAGGGGGGGTGAATAGAGTTTTAAAAATTCTTTTTCAAACCCTTTTGCAAATCAATGGCTTATGCGCACAGTTCTCAAATAAGCTAAGTATAGCGCGCAGAGAGAGTGTGAAATGCACAGCGGAAGTTTAAGCAGCACCTGCGCAGGAAAAAGCTGCGTAGAGATAAAACGCACGCGCTAAGTTTTGGCTTAAAGTGTTGGATAAAATGTTCTAAGGCAATAAGCAATAACAAACACAGCAGCAATAGCAGCAATCTGATAAGATCAAACAAAGCAGTTATTTAGAAATGATTAAGCAGGAAATAAACAGCGAGAATAATGAACAAGCTATTTAGAGAGGTTCGATCAATGAAAGATCTACGTCCTCTACCAAGATGGTTAGTCTTGGATTTCTAATGGAGATCTTATAATATGAGAGAGTATTACAAATTACAACATTTAAGCTCAATACAAACTCAAGATCTATTATCTATGAAGAACAAATCCTAGACTAAACCGGTGTATCTCAAGAAGTTAGATCAAAATGATCAAAGCTTCAAGAGGTGTGTGTGTGTTCAGAAGTTCTGGGATCTATGAATCTATGAGATGAAGAGCACGAAGAATTCTGGTGATTTAAGGCTTAGGATCTGGGCAGGAGTTTGAAGGTATGAAGGTTGATCTTGAATCTGGGAATAGTAAGCAGCAATCTTCAGAGCTTCAGTGATACTTATGAAAGCACAAACTCTAGCAAATTGGAAATGAAGATGAGCAGGCTATTTATAGCAGAGAGCTTAAAACTAGCCGTTGGTGCTCTGAGCAAGGACGATGAGCTGGCACAATATGATTGGTGCGCAGGTGTCCTTTATAGCCGTTTGGGCTCTGATCAAAGTTGATGACCTGGCACAATATGATTGGTGCGCAGGAATATTAGAGCCGTTGGAGACTGAGCATGAAGACCAAATTTAAAAGCTTCTTTTAGAAGGTTGACAGCTATCTTCATTTGAAATATTTCTCTTGAGCGCGTCTCCACCGTTGGATTTCCTGAGTGTGCTTGCTTTGTCGATTCTGCACACCTCAGCATTTTTAATAAGCGTGCATCTTCTAAGCGCTTTCCAAGTTAGGTGATCTGAATGCATCGAAAACTGAGCAAGATAGAATGCTGCGCAGGAGAGACCTGCGCAGTGGTGTCCTGCGCAGAGAGGTCCTGCGCAGTGACCACAGACTTTCTTAGATCTTCATTCCTTTACACTCCAAGTCCTATATTCTAAGCCTATACTATAAAATGGACTAGGATAAGAATTGAAGTTATAAAACTTCTTACATAGGGTCGTAAAGTCCATAGAATATTCTTAGGTGATGGTATCAATCAATTCTAACATAATTAGGAGGGCTGAGAGATAAGCATACCCAACACACCCCCTAGGCCTAAGCAAGGGAACCTAAAGTCATTTGACACCCTCCCCCATCCATATCACTAACTAACTCATCCATTTCTACACACACAATACACAAGAGCAACACATACAACTCATACTCTATTCACTCAAACACACTTCCCATATTGCACTCTCAAGAACACTAACCTTACACCTCCATAATCTCAGTCCATACACCTTCACCATACCATCATATCATCACCATAACACCACTCTAAACACCCACACAAAAGAAGCAAACAACTCACATCAAACAACTCTCTCAAACACAAGCACAAGCACTTTCAAGAAAAACCAAAAAAATCTTCCCTTGGAAGCAAAGGAAGCACAACCTACGTAATATTTTCTCCTTGTGATCTTCATATATGTAAAAATGTAGCTTTTCATGTAGCTTGTTAATAGGTCTAGCTACTTGTTAGGCTAGACCTCCATTATTGAACCAAAGATGTAATGTTGATGTTCTTTGCCATGTTTTTGTTAAAAAAATGTTTGTAATGTTATATCTTAGTTGTTTTTCCTTTATATGTTCTTAGATCTTGTATACATTGTGTATATTATGTATGTTGAATGTTCATGTTTATTGATTTGGGAAGATTTTCCAAAGACTATCATGTGTTTTATACAAAACCCCCAAATATGTCCATGTTTGTCTTGTCTAATGTAAAACTTCATCAAGTCAGGCCTAAATAAGTGATTTTCCATGCTTTTTGTGTCACTAACATTTACATATATGCACACACAAAGTTTCATGTTCATAGAACTTCATTTGATTGGGTTTTGATGATTGTTTCCATGAAGTATGTGGCTGCCCAGCAAGTTTTGAGTCCAGACTACTGTCTTGTCATCTCCATTACTTATGTAAAACGTGGTTTTTGGTCTTTGTCCATAAAAGGGTTTTTGTTCTTCACAGATAAAGGGAAATTAGAATGTAAATATCATATTTTTCCAATGAGTGTAAGTATCTCTTCCCATTTTTTGTTTCAACTCTTTGCTCTCAGATTGATCTACTTGCTGTTCTTACACCAAAATATAAGAGGTATTTTGACCTGCTTAAACTTGCTTTCTGGACTTGAAACTTGGCATTATTAAGGTTTAAGATGTTATGAACAACTTTCATGTTTGGTTTTGTCCCCAAATCCCACGTTTTCATGATGTAAATGATAGATGTTTTGTGGATGTACACCATGTTTCCTGTTCTGACTGCTTTTGATTTGCATAACTTATTTGGACATCATAAAATGCCCCTAAAATCAAAATAATAATCATGGTTGATTTTTAACATGTTAGGAAGGATTAATCACCCTTGCTTTTCAGATTGCATGATTTTTGAGACAGGTACATAAAAATAGAATGGACAACAGTCCATTAACTGGAAATGGACTTGAACTTGAAAAATTGTTTTGATATGGGACTTATCTCCCATTTATTCACCATTTGTACATAATAATCCTCCATTTTGTACTTTCTTTTAATTGATACGAATGATCAAAACCATTTTCAAAACCAAGTGAGAGTCCACCCAAACCGACTCTCATTTGTGAGTTTAAGCAAACATACCTAGAATAAGAGACTCTGTTGTACATAAACTCACCATTTTGTTAAGGCATAGAAACAAGGCATAAAATAAAGTTAAGAGGCATGCATGCTAGAGACCATCATGGGCGAGGAGAGTGCCTAACCCCTTCTCTTCTCGTAACTTAACCCCCGAACCCACTTTCTCTTACAAAAGGTTTTATTTTCGTTTTCCCTAAAATAAAGCGAGGTGGCGACTCTTGCATTCTTTAAAACTTCGAGACGAAACCATTGTGTGAAACCGAGCGCGGATTCAAGATTTCGAGCGCGGGCTCTCATAGTGGCGACTCTGCTGGGGACATTTTTTAAGTGGGCTAGACTCTAATTTTTGTGCCTGCCATGCTTTATATGCTTTACCTTGTTTGTATATATTTATCCCTAACATCGTTTTTATAGGGACATTCATTTTACCTCTTTTGTATATATATGTGTGGTGAATGTTTCCCTTTACATAAAAAAAATGAAAAAACAAACAAAAAAAAATCGTTTTTTCTTTCTTGCTTTCAAAAAACCATTTTCAAAAGTATAGATACCTCACACACATGCACATTTTCAAACTTGTGATGTAGAACAGGACAAAACTTAGAGAGTGTTACCCGAGGACATAAGGGAGCTCATCTACTTCCCGTTAGGGTCCGCGGTTAACATTCCCGCCCCAAAGCGCGCCTATTTATCGTTGCGATAGGTGTAAACGTAGTCTTCCCTTCCCAAGCCTCGAGTCCATCTATAGTAATATAAAGTGAGAAAAACTTTCCTTTTTTACTTTCGGGTCCACAACACTTCTATAAATGGATGGACCTATAAAGTGGGAAAGTTGGACTAGCCAATTTGGGCCATGTGCTAACACTTGGACTGCGGTTGAGGAAAAAACGTGGCAGCTGTTTGAGAACTTTTGAGTAGTTACGCCATATGCATTCTACGTGGCTTATTTCCATGTTTTGCCCGTTGCATTGAACGGTAATTTAAAATTTTGGTTTTAAATTACACGCGTCACGGCTCCTCTATTTAAACTAGAGAAAATTTTGGGGGAAACTAGTTCCTCCATAAGTTATAAAAAGTCTTGTTTTTATAGGGTTTAAGGTTTAGGGTTTGGGGTTTTAGGTTTAGATTTTAGGGTTTCAGGTTTAGGGTTTAAGGGTAAAAAACAGGACTTTTAATAACTTATGAAGGAACTAGTTTCTCCTAAAACACACTCTTTAAACTATCCAATCCACCGCCGTCCAAAACCACCGGAATCACCAAAATCAAATTCATCACAACCACCAAACCAAAAACCATAAAGAACATTGTTATTGATCAAATTGTAAACAAATCAGACAATCAGTTTAGAAAAATCAAGCAACCATATAAAAGCCAAATCTGGAAAAACTTTAAATTTGTAATAATTTTGATGGTGCATTCGATTAATCAAATGTGTGATTTTACTTGGCAGGTACGAGGACATCGCCGGAGATTGCAGCCGCCGTCGGGGAAGATGCCTTCAGCGGATAAGATGTAAGGCTGAGAACTCGCCAGATCTGGAGAGGATAAGTCTCGATGTTGAAGCGCCAGTGCGGTAGATGTACCGGTGGGTGACGAGGAGACGATGGTCGGTGGAGATAGAAAAGTTGGGAGATTGATTGAGTAGGGACTGGGGAGCTAATAACTGAGTGCATGTGTGTTCATTTATCCAAGATTATCGGGGAGTTTGTTAAGTGTTATCCACATTCGGAGTTGATAGCCTAGACTCCTTCATTGATTGGGTCTTCATTCGAGTTACTGTCGCGCCCCGACCCGTGGTCCTACTTGGCCCCACGTCTGGGACACGCGCGGAAGACGTCATAAAACAATTTAAAGGAAATTTTTCGAAATATACTTTCATAAAAAGGGTCACACGACCAACACAACTACTTGAAACTTGACTTGAAGTCACAAAACAAACCAACTTTCACAACGAGTACTGAGCCACTTGGCCACAACTTTACTTACAAATATACAACACCGACATCTACCAAAAGAGATGATACAAAGCTAAGTCACGGGTACACTACCCCAAAGGTGTTGCATTTACATAATGTATCCTTTAACATACACATCACTTCCCAAAAAGTCTTACCCAAAGAACTCCTTCTCGACGTCCTCCCTGTGTGTGAACTATCCCCTGGGCTCCCTATCTAAAACGGTAAACAAATAAGGGGTGAGAATAAATCTCAGTAAGTTACTAAAATGCAACTACATTACATGCTTAAATGATAAACATAAAGGAACAATGTCACAAATGATCATATAGCATATAGCACATAATATGAGAGGCTCCCTATCGCCAACCGTCCCATACCGGTTGGAAATAACGACCAACTCATCATACAACACATTGTGTAGGAGTAAACACTCCTACGAGGATACCAAGCCAAGGTTTACCGAAATAACATGATCATCAGAGAAAACCATCTGAATAACCATCTGAGAAGACCATCTGTCTGAAACCATCTGAGAAACCCATCTGTCTAAAACCATCTGAGCAGCATAAATAGCTGAAGCCGGGATCCCGAAAACCAAACCATAACCAACAGAGCCAAAGTAACAACAGGCAGCATCAATAGCTGAAACAGGTTCCGGAACCATATAACATAACAACAACAATAGTGGGAGAAAATGACACAAAGTCATACCCCTAAATGCTCACGCGAGGGAGCGAGTTCATCCCATCCAAGGCCAATCTGGACTGAGGAAATAGGTCCAGTGGAAAAGCCTTATAGTGCACTTAACTGATGCCACTACAATGCCTTCCACCTCCACTCGATAACATCCCAAACCTGGGAAATAGGACCAGTGGAAAAGCCTTATAATGAACTTGGCTAGTGTGCCACTATAATGCTTTCCACCTCCACTCGATAACACACAAAACCAACTGGACTTTCAACAAAGAGCACAGTAATAAATACTTGCTAAAACAAAAACCAGGGCATGATTCCATAGAAGGAAACCACACAAGCTCATCATAGAGAAGTAAACACGTTTTCACAATAATGTGCACAATCTTGACATTAAGTCACAACACAATCCATCTACACAATCACATTAAGTCAAACCCGATCACAAAGGACCAATTCTATCATTTTGATACCTCATAACAATTATCTAGGCATCCTAGGACATCGGCTAAGACCTAGCCCAATACTTAACGAAAAACAAACAAGTTGTTAAAACTCAGACTGCTCGGCCGCTCTACTTACTTGACTCGGCCGAGCGGATCGGTCGAGTCCTTTACTTTGATCGGCCGCTCTCCTAGAACTCAACATTCGACAATAAGGGGATCGGCCGCTCTAATTTACTGACTCGGCCGCTCCACTGCAGAATGGCCAATTCCCAGGAAAAATCTAACAAAGTTCACTTTCATTACCAAGTTGTTACCCAATCCTAAAGCACAACAACATCATTATAACTTCACAACACTACCATACCAACCTCATCTAGCATATACCCATAATAATAAAAGTTATTACTACTCCCTCCGTCCCAAATTTACAAGTATAATAAAAGTTATTACTACTCCCTCCGTCCCAAATTTACAAGTATAATAAAAGTTATTACTACTCCCTCCGTCCCAAATTTACAAGTATGATAAAAGTTATTACTACTCCCTCCGTTCCAAATTTACAAGTATAATAAAAGTATACCCAAAACATTATTTTATCACATATAAAGCATGTTTGTGACCATTTTAACATTTAAAGGGGGGATTAGTAACTTACCTACTACTGAAGTTACGTCAAAGAAATTATATTTTAATCGGCTACACATAATCTACTCGACTCCGTAAATGATGTAGTGAAGTCAGATCATCAATCGGACATCAAAAACGCGAGATATGGCTCGATCTATCTCCGGCTCTTTCAAAACCCTCTCGTAGAGTCTTTCTGATGCGCATATGAAAAATGCCTAGAAAATGGCTGATCATCTTCTATTAAATAAGTATACACTATACTCAATGCTATTGGTTATTTTGGGCGGCAGTTAATTAGCCTTAATTTCTCTCAGTTATACACTACTTACTTTAGTTTGGCTAATTAAACAAAAACACAGGGCTAAGGAAAGAGGGAGGGCGTGTCGGTTATGAGTCAGCTTCTTATTTACTCACCACAAAGGTCAAACAAAATATCCAAGTTAATTTTGGTGGACCTTTACAATTAACTTAAAATATAGTATAATGTAAACATATGACCAAACAACAATGTCTTTTCCCAGCCCATAACACCATATTTCGGTCAATTTGGTCAAAGTGACCAACATTTGATATGTGATGTGGCATATTATGATAAGATAGTCAAACTAGTTTAATTAATGACATTGGCTAAATCTATCACTACTTAGCAGCTCATATAAAACGTTTTACAAGGCCAAATTGATCAAATAAATATTCTTTTCAACGTTCTAGATGTCTATTTTAACCAGCTTCTTTCGGATTCGGATTTAGAATTTTCTGCAAAGAATTATGACCGTTTTACTGCTGAGGGTCAAAATTGGCCGACTACTAAAATTTTAATTCATCTCTATATTTTTGTGTGTAAAATTTTCTATTTAAATGTTACAAAATCATGATATAGAAGAACATATATTTATGTCAAATTATACTCTATGACACAAACAAATAAAAATAGATAAGTAGCACATAAAAGTTCCAATTTAAGTTAAGAAAATTAGGGTAGGTTTTGGGGTCGTTACAGTTACAAACGTTACTGATCATGCTCCATTATTTTCGCAGGAGTTACCTGAAAAATAGGATGAGAGATGTGATTAAATAAAACGTGTTTAGTGATATAAATGTAAGTCTGTATGGTGACAACTTGAAGAATCAAGATGCTGTGCCAAGTTGAGACATTCAAGATGAAAACGCAGATAAAAATTTCAGCCCAAACATCTATAAAAGAATAAAAAAAAAAAAGGAGGGGGGGGGGGGGAGGCGACCAAGAAAAATGACGAACGGGTGATTAATTTGATTATTAAAGAAAGTAAGATTGTTGCGGTAGGATAGATTGGATAGCATACCATTATATGGGTGTTGACTTATTTTTTGTCCGTTTAGTGTTTTTTTTTATTATTCATATTTAAAATGGAAAATGTTTGTGTTATCTATTTATTTAATGATATCTCTTATATTTTGGAAAGAATAACAATGTATCTATGCATAATTAATGTTTTTACTTTCAACTTTTTGATCATATAAATACATTTGGATGAATATTTACTTATTTAGTGAAATTGTTTATTAGTATTAAATCTAAAAGTAATTATTAATAGTTTTTGGTATTAATGATTTTCCGTAAGATTATATGGGACAACTTCTATAAAAAAAAAAAAAAAAAAAAAAAAATCTTTTATATTACAACATTTTCTATTACTTTGCAATGTTTATTTTCATTGAAAGTAAATCCATAAAATGTTTGTAAGCATAGAGAGCCGTTATTTTCGTGTTTTTTTTTAGGGATAAAGAAATTGTAGAGATAGGAGACGTATTTTGAGGATTGGAGGAAAACGAATAGAAAATCATAGAGAAATAGGGAGAAAAATGTATTTTGTGCTTTTGATTATAAATATTTTTTTAATATGACTGTTAAAAAAAATTGGTATAAAAAAATTTTAAGATTTTTTTTTTATTTTATGACTGATAAGTAAAACACAAAATTTTGGGGGAAACTAGTTTCCCCCAAACTTAAAAAAAGACCGGTTTTTGAAGTGGAAACCATCACACGCATAGCGACACAAGGGACCGGGATTGAAACCCACGCCATCCTTTTGACCCAATTTACTAAACTGGTAAACATAAATGCAAACTTTCTCTCTCTCTCTCTCTCTCTCAAAAAAAAAAAAAAAAAACACAGAGCGCCCAAATTTTCATGTTCTCTCTCTCTCTCTCTAAAACCGGTGAAGACTACCTTTAACTTTCTACTATTTTGTTCGATTTTTTCAATTTGAAGTAAAATTTGTTTGATTCTCCTTCCATCGTTCATTAATTTCACTCTATTTGACGCAAACTACGGTTTGATTTAAAGAAAAATAACGCGGAAAGGCGTTGTGAAGCCAGGGCGTGATGGAGGTATGTGTTGATTTCAAGCTTTTTCGCTTGATTCTCACTCTATTTTGTTCGATTACTGTGTTGATTTCAAGCCTTTTTTGTTCGATTTTTGTGATGCTTGATTAGGCATTTTGAGTTTGGTACTTGTTACTCAGTGATTTAAACAAGCAAAAGGAGTCTTTGTTGAATAAAGTTGAAGACTTTCTGACAATCAAACACGATCACATTGACAAGGTTGTTTGGAGCAAAGACAACGAGGAGAAGAAGAGGAAGAAAACTGTTGGTTCGACTGCAACATATGTCAGCAAACTAGGTCTAGAAAGGGTGTTAGTAAGTGAAATTGTAACTTGTTGTTTTGAAATCCAAACTTGTTGTTTTAAGTTATTAACTTGATGTTTTTTATGCCTAAACATGTTCATTCAGTTGTATTAAAAGTTCATGTTCAAACTGCTAATATCAAGTTTATCGGTTAAAACACCAAGTTACACTATTATAATACCAAGTATAGATCTGATACAACATACTTGATTAACCACCAGGCTGCACTAATAAAACACTAAGTTACTGTACTAAAATATAAAGTTACAATACTAAAACACCAAGTTACTATACTAAAACAACAGCAAGTTATATTATAAGCTGATGTTCAAAAAGCTTATTTCAATAGAAAATGCATTGTTATTATAATATCAAGTTTGCTTGTTAAAAAATCAAGTTAAATTACGAAAACATCAAGTATATATCTGATACAACATAACTTGATATCCACCAGGCTGCACTAATAAACAAAAAGTTACTGTACTAAAATATCATGTTACAATAACAAAACACCAAGTTATTATACTAAAACAACAAGCTACACCAAATCAATTCCATTTCAATTTGAGCAACTTGAACATCTTCATTTCAATTTGAGCAACAAACGACTACAGGATTCAAATTAATGGTAGATTTGGTGTTTTTTGAGCCAAATGAAGATATCCATCTCTTTAAATTGATCTTCATTGTCTTTTTCAATCTCACTCTCCTCTGATTCAATAACATTGTTATCCACCATCTCTATCTCTATCTCCATCATCTATAAAAAGAGATCAATTTCAATTAGATCAAGTAGCTCATTCGAATATCAATTTTAATTTCAATTAGATCAAATTGATGAACAAAATGCTTAGATTCAAACCTGATCAATCGTTTTTGAAGCTTCCATCTGCAACTTCAATGGTGATATATATATATATATATATATAGAGAGAGAGAGAGAGACGCGCGCGCACACACAAGCAGAGAGAGAGAGAGAGAGAGATGGTGGAAGGAGGAAAGTGGGCTGAGAAGATGATGTGTGTGCTGCTGTGTGTTTGGTAGGTTTCATACCCTAGTTTTAATAAGTTGAACCCGTAATATTAAACTGGTTCATTAACAACCGGTTTTTCCTACTTTCCCTCAAAACAGGTCTTTTTTTAACATTAGGGGGAAACTAGTTTCCCCCAAAACACACTCTAAGTAAAATGACATTTAAAGCTACATCATTTGGCCTACAAATTGATTAGCGTATGTTTTTAATATGATTTGAACGCTCTATCTTCACTATGAACATAAATATCAAATATCACTATGACTAAAGTTTTTTTTTTTTTGATTAGTATAAATAAATAAGACAAATTCTTAGGTACATCCGGTGTACCATGTGCGACGGGCATTGCCCATGGACCAGCCCGACCCGCCGCCCGACCCGCCCCGCCCGCCAGCCATTCTTCCACTCCCAGCGCGACACGTGTCAATTTAAAAAAAAAAACTCCAATAACTTTAAAATGCTATATCTTGAGATTTATAACTCAGAAAAATAAAATAAAAATACCGTTGTGTTCGTCTCGTCGAGACGAAGAAAACTACATAGGTCATGATATGGTTTGACTTTTTTTTTAAATACTTTTTAAGACACAAAAAAAATTGATCTGCTTGTCAGCTCAAATGTAACACTCTGTTCTGATAAAAGTAACACTTTCATCTTCAAAAAGTAACACTTTTCTACTGTTAAATATAACAGCAGTTTTTTATATAAAAAAAAAATGGGTTTGCATTTCAATTGTTACTTTCTCAATAAAAAAATTGTTACATTTCATATATAATGTTACATTCAAGAATGTAAAATGTTACAATTCAGAAAAAAAAATGTTACATTTATTTTTTATAAAATGTAACATTAGTTTAGTTGTCAATCATATGTTAATGTTGGGGGAAAAAAATGTTACATTTGAAAAAAATAGTGTTACATTCATTTATAAAAAGTGTGACATTAGTTTAGTTGTCAATCTTTATGTTATTTTTAATTTATTGCACCAAAATAGTGGTACATTTTGGAACAAAAAGTGTTACATTTTGAAAAACAAAAGTGTTACATTTCGTTATACTAAGTGTTACTTTTGTTGAAGGAAAAAAAGTTGGGGTGACAAAAAAAAATATCGGCTCGGCGGCTTGGCTCGGCGGCTCCGTTGTACGCCGTACGATGTACAGGAGACGACCTCAAGAAATAATATAGAAAGAATATTAAAATATGCTCCGTAGAACCTAAAATGCTAATGTCACTATAATTATTTTTACCTTGATATGTCAAATGTTGTTGTTATTATTATGATTTGTCAAATAGTTTGGTTTTAATACTCTAATTATTTAAGTTTTTAAGGCATAGTTGTTTTCATTCTAAATATATAGTTATTTTATTTTAAAAATATAGTTGTTTTCATTAAAGAATAAATGATAAATAGCTATTTTTAGATAAATTAATATAAAATAATCTTACGTGCAAATAATTTATATACATATTCTTTTTTAGAACATTAGGGTTGTATGTAGAATACCTCCACTAAATAAAGATGCCTTTTGTACAACATTCTAAAGCACATTATCTATAATTATCTATAATACAATCTATAATACAATAACAGTCAAAAATAACCGATTCATAAAAAAAAAAGGTCAGGATCGTTTCTCAACCACCATAAAGAGTGGCTGAGATTCCCCTATCTCTCACATGGCAGTTCACGACGGTTGCGCAAGGTTTTGACGGCGGTTGCGCGAGGTTTAGATCGAGGCTTCGCAAACAAAGAGAAATCTATTCACGCACGTAGCCCTTCCCGGAGCCATGCCGGCTTTGCTCCCTTTCGATTCCTGCAAAGCTAAGGATTTTCCAGTTTCAAATTGTTATTCTCAAGCATTATTCAATCTCATTTTGGGTATTCTCAAATCCAAAATCAACTGCCTGCCTTCTCAAAAATCAGTTCTTTTCCTAGCCTAACCCCTTTTGATCTCACCTCAACCACACCCTTTGATCGCAGCCGACTGAAGGCTTTCAAACAGGGTCTTCAACTCTGAAGTGGGCGGTTTCGAGAACAAACACTATTTGCTTGGTGAGCCTTATTATGTTTGATAGATGAACTATGTTTTTGAATTTTCGTTGATCCTTAATACATATTGCTGCATAATGGCTGAGGTTCGTTTTTTGCTTTCCATGTGTTAAACATTGTGAATCTACAATATTTCTTCTTTCTTCTGTCAAATTGTCTCATTAACATCTACTAATTAAAATCTGAACCAATGATCAGCATCAAAGTCTGTGATTTTTTAGATTTTCACTAATTATATTGCTCTTTACTTTGACCCTTTCTGAAATTTAGACATTTGTCCATGATTTTCCGGTTAGATTGAAGTCCAAACTTGGGTTGGAGTCCCTGCTACTTCAAAAGGTATTGTCTTATGTAGTTATGTTACTGTGTATTTTTTTTTTATTTTTTTTTATAATGTGTGTAGACGTGTTTGTGTGTGGGCGTGTAGTTCTAACACACCCTTAGGGAAGGATCTTTACCTTGCAATTTTTGGCGCTGATCAGGATCTTCCTTTTGTACATAAGAAGCACCCAACGAGGAGCTAAAAGTCTTGTTGCTACGAGGGTCTCCGCCCAAGAGTTTAGTTGTTTCTTTTATTTCCCTTTGTATCAAAAAACCTATGTCTAAATTGATGTTTACTGACTGTTAAATATGTAACTGCTTATTGGAATAATCGTCTGTGTTGAATATAAAGCAAGTACAATCAATGATTTCTGCAGATTTATTCTTAAACAAAGGAATGTAGTCTGGTATATGAATGAAAAGTAATTAGCTGAATTCACCTTTTTTTTTTTAATAATGTTGTTTTGCTATATTTATAATGATTTTCCATAATGTCTAACATATGCAATCTAAAATTTAAAAATTTTGTTAGTTAAGATGTTATTCATCTGTTGTTGATTTCCCCTCATCGTCTAATTAACAAAGTTAATGTTGGTAAAATTTTGGCATTTGCTATGATAAGGAGTATGTGTTGCTTCTTGCTGCCTGGACTTTAAGGACTAGCTTCAAGGACTAAAAGGCAGCATGGAATTATGGCTTCCATTGTAGTAAGGTTCAAGGTATTTTACTGTGGGATCTGTCACTCATAGGATACTGTCCTCCACAACAAACTGTCACCGTGCCACGGTGACAGTTTGTTGTGGAGGACAGCACGGGCATAGATACTAGTCTATAATACAATAGGAAGCATGAATAACTGCTTTATAAAGAGGGGCTGAGATTGATTCTCAACCACTATATCCGACGGTCTAAATCAACCTATACATATTGCCATAAATGTCAATTGTAAACTGCTTATCCCACGAATCTTCCCACTCCCAGTGGTTGCAGTGGCTTAGTAATCCAAAAAATCCACTAAACAAACTTCTCAACCGAAGGGGTTGTCGTTCTGAAACTAAATGGGTACAGGGATAGCGTGAACAGAAGCAACGCTTGTTTGCCGTTTAAACAACGGGTACTTCTTCTGTCGATAGTTGTTGTCATGTTTTGTGACTGTGATGCTACTTCTCTTTTGAAATTGTTTGTCAAAGGCTACTGAGAACAAGTGTTACCTCAAGTGTTAGGTAACACCCAAGATAACACACACGGACAGAATACACACACCCGAGTAAAAACAAATTTGTAAAAGAGTTTTGCAGCAGACAAAAGCACAAGAATTATTTTTCTCAAGTTATATAAATATAACTTGAGATGCCTAAATGGCGAAAACCTTATAATCAATATGAGTACCAATTACAAAGTCAAAAGGTTCCCTATAGCTAATACAATATATGACCTATGGAACCAAAAATAGAAACAAAGTACGATGATCCTATCATATCCAAAACACACTCAAACCCGAAGTATTTGAGTGTTAAAAGAGTGTATGGGAGAGAGGGCCTAACGAGCCAAGAAGTACTTTGCTCTTTGTGCTTTGGATGTGTGTAAAATTTGGCTTGATTACAAAGTGTTCATCCTAGCACTATTTATAGCCTTCAATACTTGATGGCTACACAAAGAAATAGCCTTGGGTCTGCCTTCCACGTTGTGAGAGAGTGGGGAAAGTGAGTGGGTTTGTTCTCCACAATTTGTGCAAAGACTTGGTCCACCTTCCATGATTTTCTCAACCGGTTTCTTTGTGCCCAAGTCTAAGCTTCGCCCACTTGTACTCCATGCTTCTCCATGCTTGTACTCTCTTCTTTGATCAGCAACAAATCCTTTGAATGAGTCTTCCCACGTTTTTCCATATTTAACACATGTTAAATATGTTTGTAACTTCTCCAATTTTCGGCATTTATGCATAATTCTCTTTTAATTTCTTCTCCATGTATTTAGCTCCTAAATCCACCTTATTATAACCTGAAATCTGGACTAATATCTAGACAATAATATTAGGACATTAATATAAAAATTATATTAGAAGGAAATGTCAAATTACAAAGTATATTCGTCAGGCAGCACTAGACTGTTAGTGGCAACATCTGAGGTAACACCTCTGTCTGCACTAACAATCTCCCCCTTAATTTTGAGATTTCTTTCCAAGCTCCTAAGTGATGGTACCTGAAAAATATGTTAGCCATACACAGTATAACAGAGCATCTTCCAAAAGTTAAACTCCCCCTTAATCTAGGAGTTAACAAAAACAACAAAGATTTACAAAAAAACAATACTAGTTTAAAAACAAAATCAACTTTTGGGCCTCAAACTAGTAGTTTAAAACAAAGGTAAATCCAAGTTTTAAAACCAGAAAACCACAAAATATTATCCAAAGATAATCACCAAAATAAACACCAAAGTTTTAAGTTCTAAACTAAGAAACCGAAATACGAAATTGTTTTAAAAACCAAACCAACCAAAAACGGAAATTATTTTGAAACCATTTCAAAGTACCATTAAAATCCATTTCCCAAGAGTTGTGGCAACATCAACCTTCAAACAAGGTTATTATTCTTCTTCATCATATGGCTCATCACTTATGCCAACATCTCCAGTAACATCTTAGGCAGCATCATAATCACCAGCAACATCTGTAGCAGCACTTATACCAGCACTAGTACCATCACTAGTACCAACACCACCATCTCCCCTAGGTTGGGAAGAAATCAAATTAATGAAGCCGACAAAGTCTTATTGGAGGGTTAAGCAGCCGATTTGGAGGAAGAAGGGGCTTTTATTTTGGGTTTCTTGGTGACGATAACAGGTGGTTGAGAAGCAGTCACTGAGGGTGTAGGTTTAGCCGAGGTAGCAACCATTGAGGGCTCATCAATTGACATAGCCATGGAAGGAGAAACACGTGAATCCATGGGAGATATGTCCATGGGCGAAATAACACCCGAGACAACACCTGAGACTCTTCTTGAGGTGCGGATTGTTTAGGGTTTCGGGGAGGAGAAGCCATTGTTGAAATTGAGAGGTAGAATTTGAGAACTTTGAGAAGGGTTTTGAGAATTTGTGGGGTTGCTGTGAAAAAGAAAAAGACGAAGGAGAGAGGGAGTATATATGTGCGAGTGTGTGAGAGAAAGAGAGAGTAAAATAGGGATAGATATTTAGGAGGTTAAGGAGTGAATAGGAGAAGAAATTAATTTAAACTTAACTCTTATCATCTAGATTAACTAAGACCCCTATTTTTACTCATATTTTAAACTATCCTAATCAAACTCCCCCTATTTACTTGCACACACAAAACCAACTCCCTACACATCCGTTTATTTTTTATTAAAGAAAACGAAAAAGAAAAAAAAAAAAAAAAAAGTAAAACGAACGGGTAAAAGAAGGAAGTAACCGATCCCTCACAAATTGAAGATAGACTTCCATGATTTTAGGGATTTAGTTACTTGAAATTTTTACCACAAATAAAAAGGATTTGTTTAAAACTTTTTCAAAATTGTAAACTCTTTGTATAATAAAAAGACTTTCAAACTTTGAAAATTTAATAAACAAATTCGAAAATAAAAGAAAAAAAACTAATGTAGCACACACTAATGTGTTAATGGCAATGATGGTAACACTTAAGATATCATTCGTGATAAACATCTCTTGATAAATTTAAAACAAGACATTTCAAGGCAAGCCTCATTTTTAAAACACTTGAGGCAGAGATATGCTTCTTTAATAAGCAATTGAAGCTTAACAAGTTTTTTTCTTTATTTTCAAGTATTTCAAACATAACAAGCTTGTTTTTAATTTAAGCATTTTTTAAACATATTAACACTTCTTTATCTACAAGGAAGCATCGTAGTAGCGAGCTCCGTGCCCCGAGTCCTTATAAAGTGTAAATATGCTTAGGTGATTTGTACCTTTCAAGTAGGATACATTGTAGCTTCGAACTCCATGTTCCTAATACTTAGTACAAGTCACAAGATAACATCTCCCTTTGGCAAGAGTGCATCGTCGTAGCGAGCGTCGTGCCCCGAGCTACTAAGGAACTATTATCTTAGCTTTTTAGCCTTTATGCCTCTGATTTCATCAAAAAGTTAGTGACTTTTTCACTTTTGAGTACAAAGGGAATTTTATCAAAGATGTTACCTTGAGTGTTATCCTACGATAACAAAAAGGTCAGTATGTGCCACCGTCAATGGATAGAAAAAGCTACCCACTGACAGATTTAAAACAGAGAAACATAAAAAAAAATTGAAGTTTTTTTAAAAAAAAAAAAATAAATAAAATATTATACAACAACAAAGATGATCCAAGAGGTTTAAACAAGACACGGAACAAGAGACTTCATCAAGTTAGAAAATCTCTTATGGTTAAAAACTTGAATTAAATATTCATCTTTAAAAAAAATATTTTTAGACGCAAGCTTAGAAAGAAAACATGAATGGTTTACCATGTCTCGATGATTAACCGGTTCCTTACCTCTAGTTTGTATCCCTTCTTCTAATCTCCCTATCACTTGGGATATAGGATGGTTCTTTTGAATCCTCAAAGGGGGAACTCTTCTGACGGGATCATCTACTCTATTGGAGTCCTCATTATTTTCATTTTCTGCAACTGGACATACTTCTGGTGTTATCTCTGGTGTTGCATCAGGTGTGGTATCACTGGTGCCGACATCTGGTCCAACATTTATGTCGACACTTGGTCCAACATACATGTCAAAATCACTTTGAGGTTGTTCCAGCAGTACCAAAGGAGGATAATCACCTGGTTTATCTGCAATACTTGACAGATCATCAAAAACAATATCTACAGATTCTTGAATAGTTTCCAAACTTAAATTATACACTCAATATGCATGATTGTCTTGAGAATATATAAGAAAAATGGCTTTATCGCTCTTAGAGTAAAGCTTATCTAAGTAATCACAGTCTTTTAATATGAAATATACACACCCAAACACATGGAAGTAATGTACATGTGGTTTCTTCCCATTAAAAATCTCATAGGGTGTCATTGTTAAACCAGGACTTAAAAAGACTCTATTTGAAATGTGACAAGCCGTGCTCAAAGCTTCAGCCCAAAATCTTTTTTAAATCCGTTTTGAGAATAACATAACACGGGCCATATCAAGTAATGTCCTATTTTTCCTTTCGGCCACCCCATTCCGTTGATGTGATTTTGATACCGAAAAATCATGGTTTATCCCCTTTTTCTTACAAAAAGTATAAACGGAAACATTTGAAAATTATTTTCCATGATTAGTGCAAGAGTTTAAATTTATCTAAAGTTTCAAATTTTTCTCTTAGGAAATATACCCATGAAAACCTAGAGAAATCATCAACTATAACAAAAATATACCTCTTAACTCCCAGGCTTTGTACCTCGATTGGACCCATCAAGTCCCTGTGCAAAAGCTGAAAAAATGTGTTGTCCCGAAGTGTTGCTCTTGGTGTTGGGCCGCACACTGGGTAACACGAGTCTCCTCATTTTTAAGGCAGTCTCCACAAACCATTTTGTTCTTAAGATTCAGTTTAGGGATTCCTTTGGCAGCCTCAAACTTGATAATGTTCTTCAAGTTTCGATAATGGGCATGTCCAAACTTTTGATGCCGCAATGTTGTAACATCTATTTTTGTCAAATGGCACACCTGTTTGTCTTCAACAAGATAACAATTGTCACTTGATCTAATTCCTGTCATCACACAATTGTTAGTACAATCAAAGACTTCACAAGTATTTTTGTTGAATTTCACCTCTAAGTTGTCATCACAAAGTTGGCTAATACTAATTAAATTAGCTCCAAGTTCATCTACATGTAAGACATTCTTTAAAGAAGGAAAACCAGTCACATTTAGTGTCCATTTTCCTATTATATTGCTTTTACTTCCACCACCATAAGTAACACAACCTCCTTGAAATGATTCATAGTCTTTCAAAAATAATTTTGTTCTCGTCATGTGACGTGAACATCCACTGTCAAAGTACCATGATCCTTCAATATTTATTTTTAAGGAAGTGTAAACAACATCGCATCTCAATTTAGATTTAGGTTTCCATGACTTCTTTTTTGTGTTTTTGACCTTCTGACAGAATGTGTTATCTGGAGTGCTGGGTAACACTTCAGGTAACACAGAATGACTGGATTGTTTCTTTGAAAGAGTATTACACTTATTTTTAAAATGTCCAGAGGTGTGACAGTATTGACACACTTTTCTTTTGTCAGAAGAGCCATTAGAGAAAGAATTTTGATCAAAAGCACGTTCTTTCACAAAACATATTTCATGTTCATCACAACTCAAAGAAGAAATAATTTTATCTAATGATTCTCGGAAACCAATACCTGCTTTGAGAGGCTTACTCAAATTGAGAATCTCATCCAGTTTGGATGATCCGGTGTTGATTTTCTTCAAGGTAGTTTCGGCTAAAGTCAATTTTTCATTGACTTTCTCTAGTCGGCATCCCTCTTGGATGCTTGAACTTCCAAGCGAGTCAAGTAGGCCTTGAGTCCGTCATTCATCTTGGTTAAAGTTTTAACCATTTTGTTCTATTTCTTCCATTCCTTGAGCAACTCCTCATAAAGGTTCTTTAACCCAGCAATGAGTTCATCTTTGCTCAGCTCATCCTCTTGTGAATTCCTGCATCAAGGTTAGTGGAAACCACGAAACAAACATCATTATATGAACTGAAATTGTTATACCTGACAGGTGTGGTCTCAGGTGCTATCTCTGACTGGAAAACATCTGAGGTAACATGTTCAGTATCTGTGTCACTTAGTGTGACAAACATGGTTGTTTGATCTGGTTCTTCCTCCTGGACTAAAACAGGAAGTCGTTTCAGATTAGGATTAGCAGGATTGAAAGCCATGACAAAGGACCGAACCACTTAGTACCGTCAAGTGACGGGGCTCTGGTGCCAATTAAAATTGTTTGTCAAAGGCTACTGAGAACAAGTGTTACCTCAAGTGTTAGGTAACACCCCAGATAACACACACGGATAGAATACACACACCCGAGTAAAAATAAATTTGTAAAAGAATTTTGCAGCGGACAAAAGCACAAGAATTATTTTTCTCAAGTTATATAAATATAACTTGAGATGCCTAAATGGCGAAAACCTTATAATCAATATGAGTACCAATTACAAAGTCAAAAGGTTCCCTATAGCTAATACACTATATGATCTATGGAACCAAAAATAGAAACAAATTACGATGATCCTATCCTATCCAAAACACACTCAAACCCGAAGTATTTGAGTGTTAAAAGAGTGTATGGGAGAGAGAACCTAACGAGCCAAGAAGTACTTTGCTCTTTGTGCTTTGGATGTGTGTAAAATTTGGCTTGATTACAAAGTGTTCATCCTAGCACTATTTATAGCCTTCAATACTTGATGGCTACACAAAGAAATAGCCTTGGGTCTGCCTTCCACGTTGTGAGAGAGTGGGGAAAGTGAGTGGGTTTGTTCTCCACAATTAGTGCAAAGACTTGGTCCACTTTCCATGATTTTCTCAACCGGTTTCTTTGTGCCCAAGTCTAAGCTTCGCCCACTTGTACTCCATGCTTCTCCATGCTTGTACTCTCTTCTTTGATCAGCAACAAATAATCCTTTGAATGAGTCTTCCCACATTTTTCCATATTTAACACATGTTAAATATGTTTGTAACTTCTCCAATTTTCGGCATTTATGCATAATTCTCTTTTAATTTCTTCTCCATGTATTTAGCTCCTAAATCCACCTTATTATAACCTGAAATATGGACTAACATCTAGACAATAATATTAGGACATTAGTATAAAAATTATATTAGAAAGAAATGTCAAATTATAAAGTATATTCGTCAGGCAGCACTAGACTGTCAGTGGCAACATCTGAGGTAACACCTCTGTCTGCACTAACATCTTTCTTATGTCAGTTGTAAGTTATATTTACTGGCGCAAGCGGCAGTGTAGAGGAGAGGGAGTAGTGATGATGATTGATGTACATTCATTTTCTTTTATGTGTGTGAATTTAAATTGTTTTTGCATAAAATTTTCACAAGAATGTACATTGTATGATTTACTTTGGATACTTGTGGAGTCTTTGAATCTATGGTAAAGTATGTGTGTAAGGATTATTTTTTTCTGCATTTGTGTGACTATATGTATGGGTGGTGGTGGTCTGAGGACCGAGGAGTGAGGGGTGTGTAGGTGAGTAGGAGGAGAAGGGAATTTGGGACTGAAGAAACCTTTTTGAAATGGTCTATGTTGCACTGTACAATCAGGATCTTGAACCATGCTCCATTTGCAGGGTACTGATCTCTACCTCTCTTTGTATTTCAATAATGGAGAAGACCATAAAGGGCTAGAGTGTGGCTGTGTGGGCCTGATTTACACACTTATCAACCAATGGCTGATGCAGAAGAATTTATGCTCTATTTATGAACAACAGACCTTTCTACAAACACAAGAGGGGAGGTTCAATTTTTCGATGGACATTATTACATCAGTTGATTATAAAAAGGGTTAATTGCACTTTGGTTACCTGAGTTTTCCAAAATTTTGCAATCGGTTACTAAAGATGTCAAAGTTGCGATTGGGTTCCTTAATTTGCTGAACCGGAGCAATCTGGTATAAAATCCGTTAACTTGTTAAAATTCTAACAAAGTCGTCACATGTGCCAAACGTGTGACATTTTAGTGAGGGCAAAAATGTCTTTTCTTAATAAAAATCCCCAACCCTTCGTTCATTTTACTGATTCAAAGTCGCCCCCAGAAACCCCCATTCCACCATCATCCTCACACTCACAGCCACCACCACTGCCTTATAGCCACCACCACTACCACCATCCCTCACCACCACCACCATCGCCGTCACCATCCTAACAGCCAAATCATCAAATCTAGAAGCCCAAAAACAAAATCCGAAAATCCATTCCAATGAGTTTATACAATTCCACCCCCAATCCGAAAATCCAAAATCAAAACCAAATCTAACAAGCTGCTATTTTTCCCCATCACCTTTCTCTCTCTAAAACCCCTCTTTTTCTCTCTCTAAACCCAGTCGCTATTTTCAATTTCTTATCCATCTCATACACATCGTTGTTCAACAGGGTGACCCCACTGTATGCTGGGCCGTAGAGTCTTTCATAAGCGGCAGCGATTTCGTCCTCGATGGCGGTTAAGGGGTCTAAATCGAGCCTCGTTTCGATGAACTCGGCGGAGAAGTCGTCCTGTTCTTCGTCGTCGTCCGGTGAGTTCATACAATCCAAAATCCATTCCAATGAGTTCATACAATTCCACCCCCAACCATCAAATCTTGAAACCATCAACAACCTCTCCGACTCCGAAGACGACGGCGATGATGATGATGAAGACGGGACCGATGGCAGCAAAACCCAGCTCGCAAAAGAGGAATCGAAGCTCGAGAAGGTGATTATTAAGACGATTCTTGGTGGGAAAATCGAAACCCTAAAACCCAATTCGGGTCATGGGGGAACAACGGTGGTGGTGGTTAGGTGGGTGGCGATTGGTGTCCGATTAATAGGGGTGGATGGTGGTGGGACGGAGAAGAAGAGGATGGGGGAGGGGAAGATGCATTTTTTTTTTTAAGTTTTGATTTAAGGTTAGATTGGGTCATTCTAAAGGGGGAAGGGGTATATGTAAAATAACATTTACACATTAACCCCTTTCACTTAAGAAAAATATTGTTAAGGTCTACAAATGTTGTTTTACTTCAATTGTAATTAAAGTAGGTAGATACATCGACATATTTGCCTTCACTAAAATGTCACGTGTTTGGCACATGTGACATCTTTGTTAGAATTTTAACAAGTTAACGGATTTTACACCAGATTGCTCCGGTTCAGCAAATTAAGGAACTCAATCGCAACTTTGACATATTTAGTAATCGATTGCAGAATTTTGGAAAACTCAAGTAACCAAAGTGCAATTAACCCTTATAAAAATGTGACTAGGATAAAGAAATATGGGAGAGGTGACTGTAGTTGGCAGACTTGAAATTATGGGAGAGGTGACTGTAGTTGGTAGGGGTGTACAATAATTCAAAGTTTGGACATAGTTTGGTTGGATGCATTGTGAGATCATGCCATTCTTGCTGGGCCTGCACTAATGATATTGAAAATCGTGTCTCAAACAATAAGTAATACTATTACCTATAGCATACTGTCACCCGTAGCATACTATTACCGTGCCATTGGTACGGGCAAAGATAAAGATACTAGTTATTTTACAAACAAAAGAGAAGGAGCGCGAAAGTGAAGGTGTTTTGGGGAACGGAGAAGTTATCATAGTTTGCGTTTGGGTAGTTTTTAATTTAAAAATCATTGTACGGAATAGTATTTTTTTTAATTGTTATTGTAATTTTTAAGGCATTAGTATAGTTTTTTTAAGAGGTAAAAGAGGTTGATTCAATTAACTGATTTTATTCATGTGGTCAGTAGTTTTGAATTAAAATTTGAAAATCTAGAATTGCATTTGGTGCAATATACTAAAGACATATGCAACTAGGAAAAAAAAAAAACAATTCAAAATCATTCTTTAATGAACAAACCTAAGTTTTATTGAAATTAATGAAATAAAATAATCTTATTTTTAAAAAAATCAAATTATATAAAAGCGAAAAATAAATAAATGGAAAAATTCCATAAACATGTAACGATATTTACTTGACGATGCTCTTGGCCACTAACGATTTTTGCACTGACGATGTTGTATTTAAAGAAATTTTTCACAATATAAAAACATTTCACTTTTATGATGTACTCCCTCCGTTTCATGTTTCATGAGAACTGAGACTTATTTCTCTTTTCGTCCGTTTCACCTCAATTGAGACTGCCCAAAATGGCAAACTTTTTAATATTTTATATTCACCCAACCCCACCACTCATTCTCTCTTTTCATTCTCCACCACTTATTCTATTCAACCAACACTACTATTTACCCCACTAATTCTCTCTCTTCATTTTCTACCACACATTTTCCTTATTTTATTAGTATTCCTTAGTTCTTGTGTCATTTCCTTTAGTCTCAGTTCTCATGAAACGGAGGGAGTATTATTTTAATTTCTATCATTTGAAACATAAGTGACACCCCGTGCATCGCACGGGGGTCACACTAGTGTTTTCAAAATGACACGTCACAGACTTCATACCGGTTTTTTGTCTAGCAATTTACCTTCAATCCTATGAGTTCCCAAAAAGGTTATAAACGACCTCAATTGTGGATATCATGCGGAATTCTTGGATTGACTTGAAATTGCCAAGACCCTCACATAGAAACTTGTAATAGGCAAAGCTATAGATCGGCAGGGTTTTAGATAATACTGTAATAGATTCCATAAGAATTTGTAAACGATGGCAATTGCTTTAAAATAAATGATATAGTTCAGCTGTTAAAAAAAAAAAAAAAAAAAAAAAAAAAAAACATGATCGTGCACTGTTCTTTTCTTCGTTGATCTTTCCTTTGGAAAAGGATGATTGATAAAGCAAACTCGCAATTCCTATCGAAACTTGGAATGTGCAAAACAATTAGAAACATCAAAAAACGCAAAATTTCTTCAAGATCTTATCTATACATCCTCCTTTGCAGGCAAAATTTTCTATTACGATCTACTTGCTTGACAACAATCTTAGATCTAACTGATGTCTACTTGTTGGGAAGAATCACAATTAGAAAAATACTTCAGTTATTATACGACTGCTTCAAAACTCGCTCACGTGTTGAGCTGACTCCACAGTTCCCATGCTACCTATAGAGATACTAGAGGAGAGAATGAGAGGAACCTGGGCTTTGTGGTAATTTTACAGAAGCTATTCTAATGTGAAAATGAATTTCCTACGGATTGGTGAAACGACCAGAGCTTGACACTCTCCTCCTCCGTCGCCGCTTCTGTCGGATTCGCCAAAAACTTATGAGGAGAAGGAGACCTGAGAAAACAACAGCTTTGTTAATAATATTCAAGTACTATGAGTTGATTGCTAAACAGCAATAAACTTCACTGACCTGAAATGGCAATAATAGCAGGTACAAGCCAGTGGCTTGGAACTAGTCCAGGTTCTAACTGCAAGTACAAAGTGAAATGTGGTTACTTTCAGCTTTTTGTAGTTATACATGTGCATGTGGAATAGTGCTAAGTATCAGGAAATAAGTTTGTAATCATCCGAATCTTGTATCATACTCCCTCTGTCCCCGAAAGATAGTCTCATTTTGACTTTTTTATGGCCAACAAAAATGAACTTTGACCAACCATTGGTGACAATCTAATCATTCTAATGAAATTCTAAAATTTGTAATTGATAAATCATTAAGTAATTTATTAATAACAATTTCTATAATTTCATTGTGATCATTAAATTGACACCATTGTTTGGTCAAAGTTTATTTTTGTTGACTATAAAAAGTCAAAATGGGACTATCTTTCTGGGACAGACACATATACCAAACAATCACACGCTTAACCTTTTAGGACGAAAACTTGAGAATCTTTCTTGATCCCCCCCCCCCCGGGGACAAGGGTAATCATACGAATCTAGTATCATACTCCCTCTGTCCCGGAAAGTTTGTCTCAATTTCACTTTTTGTGGTCAACACAAATGAACTTTGACCAAAGGTCAAACATTGATGTCGATATAATCATCCTTGTGAAATTTTAAAAATTATAATTGATAAATCACCAAGTGATTTATCAATAAGAATTTTAAAAATTTCATTGTGATCAATAGAGTGACACCAATGTATGGTCAACGTTCATTTATGTTGACCATAGAAAGTCAAATTGGGACAAACTTTCCAGGACAGCGGGAGTATCACATATTATCCAATCACAAGCTTAACTTTTTATAACATAAACTTGAGAGAACCTTTTTCGGAATCCCTAGTACCCACCACCACCACCACCCAACCAAGAGGGGGGGGGGGGTATTTAACTGTTGTGCTCTTCTATAGTTAAAAGAGATGGGATAGATTAATTGCAGAATAGCACACTATCGGAGGAAGAACTTTTTCATGTGGCATGCACCTAACAGGAGAACCACAGGAAAATTTGTCATGGTAAATAAAAGAGAAATACTGGAAATTTGTTCTTACATCATCTCTGTAGAGTAGGCCTAGGTATTTGTTCGCTTGAGGATTGTCCTTATCCTTTTTGGTTTTAGTAAAAGGCTCCAATGAAGAGTTAAGACCCTTGCCCAAATCAATAACAGGATATCCTGGCAATTTTCGATTTCTCCCACTGACTTGCAAGCCATAACCCTTTGTTCCCCACATGTCAAACCTGGAGTCACTCCTGCAAATCAAGTCCTTTCCAACAACTCCAGAGTAAGTAGAGAAATTCAAATCAGTTCTGCGGGACGGTAACTGATTGTCATCCACGCGCAAGGGCTTATCCTGTTTAGCAGAAGTTGAGAAAAGCACTGGATCTTTAATATTCCTTCCAGTGAAATCTAGTATCTTCCTCAAAAGCCAGTAACAGTTGGTAACCATGTGGCTGCTATCCAAACAATTGGAATCTCCATATACAGCTATTCGACTATTTCCCATCTCCAAAAGGCCAAGAATAGATGAGTCTGCCTGCAAGCAAAATGGATTTGACTTCTGTAAGCATGGTACATCTCAAAGCAACGTTCTCGCCAAGTAGAAAGTCATAACAGTTGTTATCAACGGATTCTATAGATGAATGAGGAAGAAAGTACTCCCTTCGTCCCAAAAAGATAGTCCCATTTATTTTTTGAATGGTCAACACAAGCGAGCTTTGACCAAACCAAACATTAATATTAATCTAAGCATCCTAGTGGAATTCTAAAATTTGGTATTGATAAATAAGTTAATGATTTATAAATAAAAGATTAGAATTCCACTAGGATGATTAGAGTGGGATTAATGTTTGGTCAAATTTCACTTGCGTTAGACCATTCAAAAACCAAATGGGACTGTTTCTCTTGGGACGGAGGTTGTACAACTTTTTGCAGCCACATGATTATTTAAGAGTTAATAAAAGTAACATTTAGATATCTTACCTTTTCTGTACTGGAAACAAGGACATTCTGGGTGGCCCCACTCTCCGAGCTGTCTTGAAACGGGAAGCTGTGCACATAGCCACCTCCTGGAAATCTTACAATATCAGTCCCAGATGCATATCTACTCTGCTCACCATCCATAGAAAAATCACCATTCAGAATCTTATCTCCAAAAGCGATCCCAAATGGGGCCAGCAGATCATTCAATGCGGGAACATTTGCACCTCCTGTGACGGGGGTCCACCAGCTCCGTGTATTATCGTCGAAAAATCTCATCTTTACCATTGTATCCACATTATACCAGTCAGCAAAAACAGCCAAGCTAAGTCCAAAATTAACAACATCATCCCTTAGCTTTTGAATCTCTTCTTCATAATACTCGTCTTCGAGATCCACCAGCAAAAGCGTCCCGTATTGCCGAGCATCAAAGCATGTCAATGGTGAACCAAGTGTTTCCACATAGTATCCAGCATCTCTTAACATGTTGAACATAATATGAAAATTTGTGTGCAGGTGATCCCCATGCCAGTCAAGAATGTCACTACGTACATCCAATGAGTCTCTTGGGATATAACCTGGTGGGTATTTAATACTATGAAACTGATCCCACAAAACCCGCATTGATCTTGGAGGAGTTGGAATGACGTTTAGTTTCAGATGTAGCACACAGGTACTGATTCTGCGGGTTATCTCTCCTTGAGCAGGCGGACTGAATACTTTAACCGTCACATTGCCTTCAATCATTCCTGAAAATTGAGCTCCTTCTTCCTTGATTTGCATGTGCAGTGCTAGATAACCAGTCCATGGCCAGATTACATCAGAATATGTGAAATGTATACTCAAAAGATTGCCTTCCTCTTTTGAAGGATGCCAAGTTGGTGGGCTTTCAACGTAGCCAATAACACCCATTCCATTTAGTATTGTAGTGTTGAAGAGTACAGGCATTGCACCTGCGTAGAGAGGTTGGCGACAGAAGGGCCATGAATAGGGGCAATCTGTGTAATCAAGAACACCAGGGAAAATGCTTGCTCGAGGTTTATAGCTCTTCAGGAGTTCATATGATTCTAACCTGACATTAAAGGAAAAGGTTAGAACAAGCTATACACCAGAAAGACAAACTCAATCCTATTACAATTGTCCAGCTATCCTACTCCCAAATATTTCATGAAATAGTCCCTCTTAAATGTCTAGTTCCCAGTTTTATTGATATTCCAAGCACCCTAATTGGATAGGACAAGTTAGATTGATCTATGGGATACATCTAAGTGGTTTTCCAAGAGCTTTATTCAAGGCCATCTGGTCTGAACGAGATGAAAGTATTTTCCTCAAAAGTTGGCCTACCAAATGCAGATGACTACTGAGGGAGAAGAATTAGCCATCAAGACCAACATATATACAAATTAAAAAAAATAATAGACATGTTTAGACCTAAATACAGCAAGAACTCACAGATCAACTCTGCCTGCACCCTGCTCGTACATATTAGGACCTGAGAGCTTGGCAGCCCCCTCAACTAGAGCTTGTTTCATGCTTGCTGGATTCAAGGTGGCCTTTCGACTGCTTTCAGGGATGACGCTTACTAGAAGGCATACTATACCAGCAACAACAGGACTTGCCACACTAGTGCCCGATAAGCTTTTACAGCCTGTGCTGATCTTCGATCCCATAATTTCTCTCCCATAGGCAACAACATCTGGCTTTACACGGCCATAACTGTAAACATAAACATAAACATTTAAGATGTAAATATACGTATTCAACTGCCTGATAAACAAATATTTTACAGATATGATATGACTAAGAACATAAAGTAAAAAATGGAAGGCAAGATAGTAAAAGTACAGAAATCAAAATACGGAAGTAGAGGGTAAAACCACACCACTATCTATAGAAATGTTAGACATCATGACCATGCCACAATGAACTCAAACATAGGAAAGTACTTTGATTAACGGCCGAGTGTAAGCCATCTAATCGAATTACCAACAGTCAAGAGGAAATGGAGCCATCATTATATATTGAAACTACCAAGCACCAGATTTAAGTTCCAGTTTGTGCTAATATAGCTCATAATACAAAGCACCAAACAGCAAACAAATTTAAACTTGCAGCAGAAAACAGACAAAATTTTATTCAGAAACCAACCCATGAGGAATTTCCCAAGTACTCATGCCACGCGATGAGAAGGAGGCAATGTGATCACTATAATCAATACCACCAACACCAATTACATCACTTTGATCCGCAGGATTGTTTAGGGTACCATACAGTGGTCCATCATTTCCAATCGCAGAGACCATGATAATATTATTTGCTGTCAGTTCCCACACCTGGTAGATAGTTTCAGTAAAATGAGACAAATATGAAAAGTGAGCCTTCTATTAGACCAATTTTTGAAAATAACTGTAAACACAAAGGAGAGTGCTATGATGCACAAACCATTCGCTAATCTAGCAGCATTAAAAAGCAAGGAGGAGATACACTATGCCAAGTCGTTAATAACATTCCGAAGCAAACAATCTCACCTTCTCTACAAACGGAAGATCCAAGTAATCAGGACCACCTATGCTCAAATTGAGCACATCCATATTGGTTGCGATGGCGTAATTGAATGCATCAAGAAACCATGACGTGTACGATACCTGTAAAAAGCTGAATACAAACTTATGATAGCCTTGCCAAATCTTAAAGTCTCAATGAGAATAAAGCTTGACTCTGAATAACATTCTTCTTCTCAAAAGTCATTTTTTAAGTCTCAGTCAAAAACGAAACAAGTTAAGTCTTTTATAGTAAATCGAATCATAAGACATTTTGCAGCCATATGCTCATACTCCCTCCATCCAATATCAAATTGCAAATTTGCCATTTTGGGTGTCTCACTTAAAATTGCAAAAGCCTAAAATAGAAAGTTCATAATATTTTTTTAACAATGGGACTCACTTGTCATACTCACATAAACTAACCCACTTCCTATTCTCCACCCAACTTTCTCTCTTCTACAAAACTATCTACACTCACAACACATCACCTTTTTAACTTTTCCTTAATTCCCGTGCATAACCTTATTTTTGCAATTTAAAAAAGACAGAGGGAGTATATAAAAACAAATATCCAATGATGGCTAACAGTCTCCTCCAACCTAAGATCATGTAAAACTACAATGCCAACCACCTTAAAAAGGTAATGAAATACACGAGAGACTCTTCTAGCATTTGTTAAATACTGTTTTCTTAATCGTACAAATATGCATTACCTGCGCATCTGTAAACACGCGAAACGCATATATCTCAGTATCTGGTGCAAATCCAAGACACTCTTCATCTTCACCAGCTATAACTCCTGCGACAAATGTTCCATGTCCAAGGTTGTCATTTAGCGTATTCTCATTTGTCCAATTTGTTCGCTCCTGAAATTGCGAAAGACGATAAGTAGATCACTCACAAAGGCCTCTTTTTCCAATAAAAATATGAATATAGATTCATGAAAACTTGTATTTCTGCTACAATCTGAACTAAAGAGAATCAAACGCTACTCCTAATATCTACTTGAGTTAAATCAGAAAACAAATACCTTGATATTGCGAAAATGTGGATGATTTGCTCGTATCCCAGTATCAAATATAGCCATTTTAACTTTTGCCCCTGTGTACCCTTTTGACCAAAGCGCATCTGCTCCAAACAAAGATGTAACTTGAGATTTCTGCAACAAAAATTTCCACATCACACTGAGTAAACGCCAGCATAATAAATACAGAAATAACGAAAAAGATTTAAATAAATGCAGAGCATATGTTGTGCTTTGTTGATTTCCGAATTTCGACAAATCCAAATGCGAAAATGAAATCCACTGGAGAGCAACTAAGAGGAGGAAAAAGCGCAATTAAGTGTCTGATAAATACAAAATAATATCTTCCTTAAGTACAAATAGAAAAAAAACAAACAGGGGTACCTATATGGTAAAGTGGGAACTCTGAAACCTACATTATTCTTAGCCATTGAACTATAAATGAAAAGGAATAAATTATTATGACAGCGTATGTAGCAGCCAAATCGTCATTCCTATCCACACCGACTACTCCAGCTAAGGCATTACATGATGTTTGTCACATCAGTCAACTCTTGTTCATTATTGAAGAACTACTTCAAAAGAGTGTGGGAAACAAAAAAGAACATAAAAAACTAGAAAAGGCTACAGCTAATGTGGATAGCTCTCTTAGCCAATAATTCACATCCACTCCGTGATGTGTCACACTTGATTAATTGTTAGAAAATTTCAAGAACACAAAAGGGCTCAAAAAGTCTAAACCGCAAATGAGGATAGCTCCATTGGCTTAAGCACATGCCACTCCAGTTTACACGACAATGTGAATTAACGACTCTCCTTTGAACAAGTGCTATCGCCAAAGACATTCTCAATAATACATGGAAATCGTCCTTGTTCGAGATCTAATTACATGGAAAGACATTTAAAGGATCTTGATTTCCATCAAGTCCATGAAGCTGACATGACCTCGAATAATCCTATTCAGGCTTATATCCTCTTGATCTACAAATCTAATCCTGTAGAAGTATATTTCCTCCCTAACATATGCAAGGCACAGCAACAATTAAAAAAAAAAAAAAAAATGGTACAAAGCAACAATTCAAAATTGAAGCACACATAGTCCATCCCCAAACAATTGTATTACCCTGAGCCATGTGTACCAACCAGAATGCAATGCAACAGTTGAAGGATCTACTGATCCAGACCAACTCCACTATTCGTGTCATAATTAAATCCTAAGGCATTTGAATCTTTTTTTGTTCCTCATAAGCCAGTCAACCTCCTCTAATACAATCCATAACCCTAGAAACAATTAGATTTGTATCACCACCATCCACTATAATCTCTAAAAGTTCCCTACTCGCTTCAGTCATTTCCCACGAGGCTGCAACCTTCACCATAACACACCTTTGCAAATACTTTCTTTTTTACTTATCATTTTCGATCGAACAAGAATTAAACTAAACTATACTTTCATCCAATCACTACTTCCTTTTGTTCGGCTAAGCTCCAATTAATCTCCCGCCCTGCATCCATAAAACACTGCTCTAAATGCAAACCTGAAAGTAAACAAGCATGACACATGAAGAGTCCCACGCTCCACTAATTTGGCTCACTAGGAAAACCTTCAAACTCGATAAAGAACATCTTCAATTATCTTTAATTTCTATAGCAGTTTGACACTTTCAAAGTTGAAGCAATAGAATCAACATAACACTGGATTTCTATACGTACTCAGAGCAGTTAACCAAAGAGGATTCATAACTTGAATCAGTATAGTTCGGTGAATTGAGATAGTTTCTTATAGCTCCTACTTAGTAGCAATGGAAATAAAATTACGGAAATAACAAAGAGAAAGTAGCACTACCTGCATCAAAAGATGACGATCCCAGTCAATTGTGGTGTTACTAGTAGGCGCAGTCACATAACTGTCATCTTCACTAAACGACATTGCCGTAAAAATCTTCCCAGGCCGCTTCTTCCCATCCACAAACGCCCCTACACGCTTCCTTTTCTTCTTCCCAAGCAAGCTCCTCTTCTGATAACTAAAATCAACTCTCACGTCTTTCACCAGCTCCAATTTCTCAAACTCTTCGATCAACTCCTCGCTAACCGGTTCATCAATCGCCACAACTCCGAAATCGGTCGGAAATTTAGCCGCAGGATTGTTCCGATCAATCCATTTCCAGTTTTTGAATTTCGCGTTCTGGACGAGATACGCTCTGTGATCTTCGGCTTTTTTGTAATCGGTGAATCGAACGATGTAGTTGCGGCATGTGGAACGCGGCGGCTCGTGTGGTTGTGATTGAGGTTCCGTTTGGGTTAGAGTTAGGGTTAGGGTTTGGTTTAGGAGGAGATGGGGAGGTCGGAGGTGGAGGATGGAGGATTTGAAATGGAAGACGGAGATTGAGATGATGAGTGAGAAGAAGACGGAGAGATTGAAAATGGAGATACGATGATTGATCGTGTTCATGGTGAGAGCTACAGTTGATTTGGCGGGAAAATTGTCATCGGGATTGGAGAGAAAGAGAGATTAATGTCGAAAATGGTTGATTGAATCTCTGTTTGATGTTGATGCGCAGATTCTTTGTAAAAAAGTCATCGGTTTTGGGGTTTTTATTTTATTTTTATTTTTTCGAGCTTCGAGCTAGACGGCGTATTTCACGTCCAAGCACTTTCGGGGTGTTTGGCTGCATGAAATTTTAATTCTATGTTCATTTTTTGGATTTTTATTTTACTCTTTCTATTTCAAAATGTTAGTAGTATTTTTTTTTTATTGTTACTATAAATAAATTTTGAGTAATAATTATTATTAATATTAATGAAAAATTATAAATTATTATTAATAATATTTGTAATGATATATTAATAATAAGTTATAAATTTTTATTAAAATTTCAAAAAAAATTATTGCTTAAAATTCATTTATAACAACAAAGAAAAGCATAGACTAATTTTTCAAGACAGTGAAAGTATTTTTTTTGGAAAATTCTTGCCTATTACTCTAATCGCTAAACAGGTTTATATTTAGATACTGTCATATTTACACAAAGAGCCCTTTTTTTAGGCGATAATAATTTGAAGAGTTGGTTTTGGGGGAAACTAATTTAAGATTTGAATCGGGAAACAAGGTTGGAATCGGGAAACATACGATGATAGCGGAGGGAGGGACGCAGCGGGTACGATAATGGCGCCGCCTCGATGGGGCTGATGAAACCGACCGATTTGAGATCTTGCAACTCCTCCTTGATGGACCCAACGTCTTCAAAATTGTCGAGGTTAACGACATCGATGGTGTTTGGTGATTTGTCGGAGATATTGTTTGCAAAGCTCCCTAAATGAATTTCTCTCTCCTCATTTGTTCTTCATTCTACTTCCGGGGGAGGACAGATTGAAGTGGATTTTTTGGTTGTTTGGTGGTTGGGTGAGTTGATTTTCGCTGAAGATGAGGTGGCTGCTTTTTATGCAAATGTGTGAGAAGTGAGAGAATTGAAAATAAGACCTTTTAGGGTTATGATGTTAATGAGTGAAAGGGTATAAAATATTCTTGATATCTTTTGGGTTTTTGTAATTCTGATTTATACATTATTTTAATTTATTTTTATATCTTTGAGATTTTGATATATAGTTGTAAATATTTAGTTTAAGTTATTTTAGGATATTGTATTATTTATCTCAAGAAATAGTTCATTTTAGGATAGGTATGTTTTATAACCTGCTAATATTTATCTTTGGTAGTTATCTTTTGTATTTTAGGTAGGGTTGGACTCTTGTTGATCAAGCTATGGAGCAGCTATTTAAGCTATTTAAGGAGAAGAAACAAGTCATTCTTATGGATGGATTCCAGCGATTTTGAAAGAGCATTCAAAGAGAAAAATTAAATTTTCTTAAAGAGTCCCTTTTGTCCTTAAAGTTGGTTTATGATTAAGATTTAAAGTCTTCAAGGTTCTTTACAATTATTCTTGCATTAAGAACATATATCGATGTCCATCTTTAGCCTTGAAGCTTTGATCTAAGTCTTTGATTCTTCAAGGTTGTTTAGTGTTTGATTTGTTCTAGGAGTCTAGAACTCATTTAGTCTTTTATTTATTCTATTTCTTTCTTTGTAATCATTTTCTATAACTTGTATTCTGCAAGTTTTTAATTAATGAAAGTTTTTCAGGAAGCATAGTCTTGCTGAAGTGTTAAAATTCATGTTTTTAATTATCCGCTGCGTTTTACTGTTTTTTACTGTTATTCTGTTCGTAAGACAGTTGTGTGTTAAGTTGTGTTGTCACTTGTGTGATCATTTGAACACACAAGTGGTCGTTTCCAGAAACAGTCCTAGCTACAAATCATTCAGTTGGCATTACGAGCATTCTCTCGACATTATTGAGAACCGATCTTTTTAGTAGCCATAACGGACTGTAAACAAACCAAGCCGAGGGTTTTAATGTCGAATTTTGAAAATCTGAGAATGGAAGAGAATAAAACCATTAATAATTTTTCTTCTAAATTGCTAGAAATTGCAAATGAGTCATATATGCTATGAGAATCCATCTATAATGCTAGACTCATTAGCAAAATGTTAATATCCCTACCAGAAAGAGTCAACATGATTTTCTTTGTTGTAAAGGAAATCTATGATGTGTAGATTCTAAGTTTTGACAAATTTATTAGGATCTTAACTATTTATGGATTAAATCTTTGTGTGGAAAAAATTAAAAAGGAACAATCCATTTTTTTTTCTAGTGTCATCAAGGTGTCTAAAGATTTAGTTCAATTTGGAAGAAGAAGATCGGGCCTAATAACCAAAAGGGTTAACAACATGTTGAAAAACAAAATGTTGGCAAGTTTTATGAATAAGGCATCATCTCCGTCTCCCTCGGTTGAAAATTTTAAAAAGGGAATGAGCTGTTGGGTTTCAATGTAACATGCGCAGCGGAATATAGCATTTAAAATTTTGAAACCCAAAGCCCATAGATCCGTTCATATGATTAAATCAAATACAACAATATGAATAGAGGAGAAACTAACCCTTGATGACTTTGAATTCTAGCTTTGATCTTGGTGGAGATTTGAAGCTTGATCACGAAGAAAGTAGGAACACGAACTTTGAAGATGATGAGCTTCACCCTCTAGCGGTATCCACACCACGAACGAATATCAAGGAGCTTTTTGATCTTGGTTGCTAGACCAACAATTATGAAACACACTTTCACAATTGATAATGACTATATGGAATTTTAATTGTGTATTATTTTGTTCTTCAATCAAAAGATATCTTGGAACAAAATAAACTCTCTCAAACTCTTTGGAGACTTATAAAATCATTGGTAAAGAGTGCTGGCCGAATTTGGTCTTTTATACACAAGTAGGACCTATTCCAAATAGGAAACTTGTGTCAAAATCCGTCTAAAATTCGTTTCCTAATCAAATTAGGAATCTACCTCCCGACAGCACCGTGCGGCCGCCCAAAGAAGGCTGTGCGGTCGCCCAACTTTGGGCGGTCGCCCGGTCCCTTTTGGGGCGGTCGCCCGCCTGCCCAGAATTGCTGAAAAATTCCACTTTAGTCCTTTTAAAGATTCGTTCTATTGTGTGTGACCCTCTAGGATTATACTAAGTTGGCAATGGGTTCAAACATGAAACCATAAGATATGATTAGGTTCTAGCAAACCGTCATACCAACCCAAATAATATAACTAGATACAAGTTCGCATTCCTTTTAGAACATGTCATAATCCCTTTGTCCACGATGTCATTGAACACAAGTCATGGTCAAACAGTCAACATGTTTTGTTCAATACTTTCTCGTTTCCGACTACGTTGATAATCCAAATGACATTGATCCAATCAATTCATTTGAGTCCGGCCGAACATTTCATCAACATCATTCCTACGAGAGGCCCAAGCTTGACATCTCTCCGCAGAGGGACAAATCCATTTAGCTTATTATTCTTCCCTACGTGAATCCGATTATGCCAATCATACCCTTTATAACTACCCGGTTAAAGGTAGCGTTTGAATATGTCAAACATAATGTTCATCAAGTGGAAGACTATAATAACTTCATGTCTAAGGATTCGAATGACATAACTAATATGAGATATATGTTCGACATAGACCATGACATAAATCTCATACAGTGGGTCATGTCCAGTACCTTGTTCCAAACAAGTACCCATAAATCTAACATGATCATCCCATGATCATTTAGCCTTTATACTAGTGCTTAACAAGTACTAGGGACGAAGATTATTATAAGTAAACATGAACAACAATAATAATCAAAACATCTCTTTATTGATATGAAATAAATGATAACAATTACAACGTTTATTAAACGTGCCTAGGGCACCACTACCAACAATCTCCCACTTGCCCTAGGCCCAATCTCCCATGTATCTAATACCCATGGACCTAACATGACCATCATGTTTAGCTTGTGGAAGTCCCTTTGTTAGCGGGTCCGCAACATTGTCATCAGTAGGTACTCTGCATATATTTACATCTCCCCTATCAACGATCTCTCGAATGATATGAAAATGCCTAAGTATGTGTTTGGATTTCTGATGTGCTCTTGGTTCCTTTGCTTGAGCAATAGCACCATTATTATCGCAATAAAGGTCTATTGGATTAGCAATACTAGGAACCACTTCAAGTTCAGTGATGAACTTCTTAATCCAAACAGCTTCCTTTGCAGCATCCGATGCAGCAATATACTCAGCTTCTGTTGTAGAATCAGCGGTTGTACTTTTCTTGGAACTCTTCCAGCTTACAGCTCCACCATTTAACATAAACACAAAACCCGATTGCGATCGGCTATCATCTTTGTTGGTTTGGAAGCTTGCATCCGTGTAAGCATTTACAACGAGATCATCTTCCATTCCTCCATAGACCAAAAACGAGTCTTTAGTTTTTCTCAAGTACTTAAGAATCGCTTTTACAGCTACCCAGTGATTTTCGCCAGGGTCGTATTGGTATCTACTTGTCATGCTCAAAGCATAAGATACATCCGGCCTAGTACAAATCATGGCATACATGATGGACCCAATTGCCGAAGTATATGGAACATCATTCATTTTCTCACGCTCATCGTTTGTCTTAGGACATTGAGTCTTGCTTAGAGAAACTCCATGTAACACGGTCAAGGTGCCTCTCTTAGAATTTTCCATACGGAATCTTCTAATGACCTTGTCAATGTATGTACTTTGGCTTAAACCAAGTAGCCTCCTTGATCTATCTCTATAGATCTTAATGCCAAGTATATATGCGGCTTTACCCATATCTTTCATTGCAAAACACTTTCCTAACCAAGTCTTCACAGACTGAAGTGTAGGAATGTCGTTTCCAATGAGTAATATGTCATCCACATATAAGATAAGGAATAGCACTATGCTCCCACTAATTTTCTTGTATACACAAGGTTCATCTTCATTCTTGATGAATCCAAACTCTTTGACCGATTCATCAAAACGGAGATTCCAACTCCTTAAAGCTTGCTTCAATCCATAGATGGATCTCTGCAATTTGCATACTTTAGAATTCTGTTCAAAACCTTCTGGTTGTGTCATATACACATCCTCTTGAAGTTTTCCATTTAGGAAAGCGGTTTTGATATCCATTTGCCATATTTCATAGTCATGATATGCGGCAATGGCAAGCAGAATTCTTATAGACTTGATCATTGCTACGGGTGAAAAGGTTTCATCATAGTCAATACCATGAACTTGCCTATAACCTTTCGCTACAAGTCTAGCTTTGTAAGTATGCACCTTCCCATCCATGCAGTCTTCTTCTTGAAGACCCATTTGCATCCTATGGTTTTTACACCTTCGGGTGCATCAATCAAATTCCAAACTTGATTGTCTTGCATAGATTGCAATTCGGATTCCATGGCTCCAAGCCACTTGTCCGAATCAGGAGAAGACATCGCCTCTTGGTAGGTTGACGGTTCATCATTCTCAATGATTTCTACCTCATTACTATCCGTTACGAGAAATCCATATCTCTCGGGCTCGGATCGTAACCTACTAGATCTGCGAGTTACTTGTATATTTTGAACAGGTTCCACAACTCCTTGTGGTTCTTGTTCTTGTTCCACTATTGGTTCAATGTTATTTTCTGGGTCTCGAATTTCTTCAAGATTTATTTTACTCCCACTGATTTTTTTAGAGAGAAACTCTTTCTCTAGAAAGACACCAGTTCGGGCAACAAACACTTTGTTGTCCGTTTTGTTGTAAAAGTATTATCCTTTAGTTTTTTTAGGATATCCCACGAAAATACATTTATCAGATTTGTGTGCAAGTTTGTCAGAGACAAGTCTTTTGACAAAAGCTTCACAACCCCAAATCTTCATGAAAGACAAACAAGGCTTCTTTCCATGAAGTCTTTTGAACCGATTTAGTTGGAACACGATTTAGTGTGAAAGCAGCGGTTTCTAGAGCGTAACCCCAAAAGGATATTGGAAGATCAACTTGACTCATCATAGATCGAACCATATCTAATAAAGTCCGATTTCTCCTCTCAGACACACCATTCCATTGTGGTGTTCCGGGTGGAGTCAATTGTGAAACTATTCCACAATTCTTTAGATGATCGTCAAATTCTTGACTCAGGTATTCTCCACCTCGATCTGATCGAAGTGCCTTAATACTTTTGCCAAGTTGTTTTTCTACTTCATTTTGAAATATTCTAAATATCTCAAATGATTCACTCTTATGTTTCATTAGGTAAACATACCCAAATCTACTATAATCATCAGTGAAGGTTATGAAGTATTGAAATCCTCCCCTAGCATTGCTACTTAATGGTCCGCATACATCGGAATGTATCAAACCCAATAAGTCGATTGCCCTTTCACCCAACTTGGTAAAAGGTATCTTAGTCATTTTTCCAAGAAGACACGACTCGCAAGTATCATATGACTCAAGGTCACATGAACCCAAAAGTCCGTCCCCATGGAGTTATGAGATACGCTTCTCATTAATATGACCAAGACGGCAATGCCATAAATAGGTATGATTTACATTATTAGGTTTAGATTTCTTATTTATATGATAGACATTGTCATTATTTTCATCCTTGACATTCAAGACATAAAGGCCATTAAATGAATTAGCAATACCATAAAGCACATCATTTAAATAAATAGAAAATTTCTTATTCTCAATAAGAAACTTAAAACCTTCATTATCCAAACAAGAAATTGAAATAATATTTCTACTTAAATCCGGAACATAATAACAATTGTTCAAAACAAGAATTAATCCGGAAGGTAAAGTGACTTCATAAGTCCCTACGGCTAATGCAGCAACTCTTGCTCCATTCCCCACGCGCAGGTCTACTTCACCCTCTTTAAGTAGTCTCCTATTCTTTAGTCCCTGCACATTTAAACAAATGTGAGAACCACATCCGGTATCCAATACCCAAGAATCAGTGGTAGAAAGGAGAATATCTATCATATAGATACCTGAAGTCGACGCAGCCTTGCTGCCCTTCTTCTTCTTTTGCTCTTCCAAGAAAACCTTGCAATTACGTTTCCAATGACCAATTTCTTGACAATGGAAACAGATTGCATCCTTTTGTGTATCAGGTTTTGCCTCAGAAGCCTTGGCAACCTTTGCCTTGCTTATCTTGGGTTTGACAACTTTTGCCTTACCCTTTCCTTTGGCACTAGCCTTCTTCCCATCATGAACCAAAAGCACGGGAGAACCTTTCTCCACAATTTTTATCTCTGCAGTTTTGAGCATCCCATGCAACTCAGAGAGATTCTTATCCATCCCATGCATGTTATAATTCATCACAAACTAATTATAACTTTTAGGCAATGAATTAAGAATGAGATCCGTGGCTAACTCCAATGGGATTGGATAGCCAAGTTTCTCAAGGTGCTCTACATAACCTTTCATTTTAAGAAAGTGAGGACTCACTTGTTGCCCTTCATTCATCTTACAAGTAGTGAATGCAACAATGGTCTTGTACCTCTCTTGCCTAGCTTGCTCTTGAAACATGGCTCTCAACTCCACGCTTATCTCATAAGCTTCCAAATGTTCCAAACTTTGTTGGAGTTTTGAGCACATAGCAGCAAGCATGAGACAACTTACATCTCTAGAATCATTACGATGTTTCTTGTAAGCATCTCTTTCTGCCCTAGGGGCAGTAGGCGGTGGTTCAGCAGGAAGTGGCCCATCGAAAATGTACAACTTGTCTTCTTGCCTAAGAACAATTCTTAGGCTACGGATCCAATCCATATAGTTGTTACCATTTTCTTCAAGCTTATCTTTCTCAAGGATCGATCGCAATGACATTGATTGAGTGTTATTAGTCATTATCTACAAATATGCAAAATTTCCAAAATTTAATAAGTACCGGTTTTTCATTAAAGAAATAATTAATGTATTTTTCAAACAAAATACTCCCACTAAATTATACAACCTTCTTTATACATCCAATGTATAGTATAATTTAAATGGGTTGAGATCCCGCTTTAATCTAATTTTGAGTACGCTTTGGCGCAGCGCTCAAAATCAAATCAATTAGGTAGACAACTCTTATCAATCATATCGCATATGACTCTTAGTTATTTTCATGAGATTCTTTAAGAAATCCAATTTCAAAAAGCATGTTAAATCTCATCTTTGCCTTAAGCCCAAAACTGTTTTGACGCTTAATTAAGTCCAACCATTTTAAACGCATAGGAAACTCTTATTCACTCATCTTGCTCATATATAAATAAAATCAATGCACCTCGCTTTGGCGAGCCCACATAAAATTACTCATGTATAAACAAGTGTTTTAATCATGGCATGGCAAAAGGACTTAAAACTTTCTTGAAGGTTCATTACATATAGCATATAACACATTTATGAGCACATAATATAAACATGTTACGCATCAAGTTTAGCCACTAAATTAATCTCCATTAATTCAAGCATGATATTTACGTGTCATTAGTTCCTCTATAATTATGAGGATGAGACTATTTCAACTTAGGTTATTATCTCCAAATCAAGACAACAAGAAGTGCGGTCGAACTAAGCCATTAAGCAACCACAATCCCGCACTAATTCAAGAAACCAAGAAAGTAGTCCATGTGGCCGAAACTAAGCAATAGATGGTCTCGATGAACGTAGGCCAATTGCATTCACAATTCCACATGGATCTCCAATCATTGAATCAAGAACTTTGTTTCTCAATTTTAGCAATTATGAACTCTTCATAATTCTAACTTCGTTTTATCTTTGAAACTTTGATTGCGATCAAGTTTGGGAAACACAATCTCGATGAACGCAGATTAGCCATCCAAACCTTGAACCAATCTTAGAATCACAAGACTAAAACAAATAGGAACATCAAACCCTAAAATCCACACACAAACCAACTACCCAAAACTCATTCCAGATCAGCAAGTCTGGACTGGTTCTGTTACTGGTTTTGTTGAATTTTTCGAAAAATTCCAGATTCTGTTTTTGACCAAAATCAGACCTTCTGATCCCTTTGTGCGGCCGCCCAAATAGGACCTGTGCGGTCGCCCAAAACCGTGCGGCCGCCCAAGCTATTCCGTGCGGTCGCCCGATGCCATCAGAATGTGCAGAATTTTTAAAGTTCGGAAATTTTGTCTCAAAATTGTTTTTTCCCGATTATTAAAACTTTGATCCAATCAAATAATTAAGGCAAAACTGCACCAAAAATCACTCAACTATGACCACTTTGGGTATTTGGTCACTAAACTAATTTCCTTTTGAAACAACACATTCAACTTATTTATTTTTGCATCCATAGTCACTATCACTAACCCCGTTAGTTTTTTGACGTTAAATAGTCATGTGCCAATGCACATGACTTTTTTTAAAGGGTATTTTAGGTAGTTCACTTTAAGCTAGAATATAAAGGTTAAACTTGTTTCAAATAAGTCCCTGATCAATTGTTTTTCACCACTTTAGCTATTGATGTTAAGGAAACTAAACAAATGCACCCACATTTGTTAAGTAGACTAACTCCCTCTCTTTATCTTCCCAATCACCGGTCAATCTCTGGCACCCACACGCCACCGGCTACCACCGCCACTAGTCCGCGGTAAGCACCACCACAAACCCACCACTACCATCAACACCACCATAATTCCACCCCCAATCACCAGCCATAATCATCAACACCACTAGCAACACATAAAATCAAAATAAAATCCAGATTCAAACCAAATCAATTGAAACCAAGATCTTGAATCCATAGGTTCTAACCCAGATCCACAAATTCAAGAATTGAAATTACAAATTTGAAAAATGAACTAGGAGTTGAAACCATAAATTCAAATATTGAAGCCCCAAGTGGGTGGAAAGGATTCATCGACGAGATACGATTCCACGACGACCGTCCCACTACCCGCCGGCGATGGGTGGAGCGTCGTCACCGATCTGTCAAGTCGTCGTTGGTAACGGTGGCGTGGGTATACTCCGAGAAATACACGTCATCTCCGGCCTCCCC
Organism: Campanula takesimana; assembly: GCA_026119855.1. Taxonomy (NCBI): domain Eukaryota; kingdom Viridiplantae; phylum Streptophyta; class Magnoliopsida; order Asterales; family Campanulaceae; genus Campanula; species Campanula takesimana. The sequence goes on along the minus strand of JAOWBW010000218.1, from coordinate 2,118,529 downwards.
AAGTCGTCGTCGTCCCCGGAAAATTGATCGGAATCGCAATTATTCCACCGGCAGCCACCTCGAACGACCGCGTGAGTTTCTCGAGCTCACCAATTCACTGATTTGCGAAGCCGATCACCTAAATTGGCAAGATCTGGGGGCGTCAAATTGTCTCCCTCAAATGAATCTCAGATCCGGCCATCGTCCGTCGCTCCTCCTCTATCTCTCGTCTCGTCTTCTTCTCAGATCTGGTAGTGGTTATATACATATTGGGTTTTTTTTTTCATTTTAAACCCTAAACTTTGTTTTTTCACTCATTAAGCCGGATAATTTGTTTCCCATTCTTTTGACCAAACTACCTGAACTACCCTTTAAAATATTGTCACATGCATGGCACATGACTATTTAACGCCAAAAAACTAACGGGGTTAGTGATAGTGACTATGGATGCAAAAATAAATAAGTTGGATGTGTTGTTTCAAAAGGAAATTAGTTTAGTAACCAAATACCCAAAGTGGTCATAGTTGAGTGATTTTTAATGCAGTTTTGCCAATAATTAATAATCAACAATTCTGAATCCACCATAATTTATTTATTGCGATTGAATCGTGCGATTAAAGTTGCAAAACAATAAACCACATAAAATCACATAACACATAAACATCATATATTCCAATATTCATATCATGCAAGGCACATAAACAATTTATATACATATAACATGATCTAGGTATTGAAATAATCAACATGAACGGGGCTCTGATACCACTATTGGGTTTCGATGTCACATGCGCAGCGGAATATAACATTTAAAATTTTGAAACCCAAAGCCCATAGATCCGTTCATATGATTAAATCAAATACAACAATATGAATAGAGGAGAAACTAACCCTTGATGACTTTGAATTCTAGCTTTGATCTTGGTGGAGATTTGAAGCTTGATCACGAAGAAAGTAGGAACACGAACTTTGAAGATGATGAGCTTCACCCTCTAGCGGTATCCACACTACGAACGAATATCAAGGAGCTTCTTGATCTTGGTTGCTAGACCAACAATTATGAAACACACTTTCACAATTGATAATGACTATATGGAATTTTAATTGTGTATTATTTTGTTCTTCAATCAAAAGATATCTTGGAACAAAATAAACTCTCTCAAACTCTTTGGAGACTTATAAAATCATTGGTAAAGAGTGCTGGCCGAATTTGGTCTTTTATACACAAGTAGGACCTATTCCAAATAGGAAACTTGTGTCAAAATCCGTCTAAAATTCGTTTCCTAATCAAATTAGGAATCTACCTCCCGACAGCACCGTGCGGCCGCCCAAAGAAGGCTGTGCGGTCGCCTAACTTTGGGCGGTCGCCCGGTCCCTTTTGGGCGGTCGCCCGCCTGCCCAGAATTGCTGAAAAATTCCACTTTAGTCCTTTTAAAGATTCGTTCTATTGTGTGTGACCCTCTAGGATTATACTAAGTTGGAAATGGGTTCAAACATGAAACCATAAGATATGATTAGGTTCTAGCAAACCGTCATACCTACCCAAATAATATAACTAGATACAAGTTCGCATTCCTTTTAGAACATGTCATAATCCCTTTGTCCACGATGTCATTGAACACAAGTCATGGTCAAACAGTCAACATGTTTTGTTCAATACTTTCTCGTTTCCGACTATGTTGATAATCCAAATGACATTGATCCAATCAATTCATTTGAGTCCGGCCGAACATTTCATCAACATCATTCCTACGAGAGGCCCAAGCTTGACATCTCTCCGCAGAGGGACAAATCCATTTAGCTTATTATTCTTCCCTACGTGAATCCGATTATGCCAATCATACCCTTTATAACTACCCGGTTAAAGGTAGCGTTTGAATATGTCAAACATAATGTTCATCAAGTGGAAGACTATAATAACTTCATGTCTAAGGATTCGAATGACATAACTAATATGAGATATATGTTCGACATAGACCATGACATAAATCTCATACAGCGGGTCATGTCCAGTACCTTGTTCCAAACAAGTACCCATAAATCTAACATGATCATCCCATAATCATTTAGCCTTTATACTAGTGCTTAACAAGTACTAGGGACGGAGATTATTATAAGTAAACATGAACAACAATAATAATCAAAACATCTCTTTATTGATATGAAATAAATGATAACAATTACAACGTTTATTAAACGTGCCTAGGGCACCACTACCAACATGAGCTATACAACGAACCTTAGTGATAGTGATGATGATGACGAGACAGCTCATTTTTTAATTATGCAATCAATTCACTTCACGTTGTCTGATGGTGAATCTGACATTAAAGATGTACAGTATCATGATTGCACAAATGTCTGCATGACTGACTGCAGTAAATACAACTGCTTGAACTCTACAATTGCAGGTAAATCTGATGTTGTCCATGAAGATGAGCAAAGTACAACTTATGATGAGTTGTACAGTACATTCGTTGAACTTCATACTGATTGGACCAAACGAATGAAACAACTCAAAGCACTCAAACAAGTAAATGATAACCTTGTTGCTCCAAATGTGATTTTAAAATTTGAGGGTGAAAGATTATCCAAAGAGAGTGATTCTCAAAAAGACTCCATAACCAAGTTAAAAGTTTTGCTCTTAAAAAAGTCAATGTGTGTGAAGAGTGTAAGACAAGTATTGACAGCGAAACTGAAACTCCAACTAAACTGAACACTGGTAAGGCTAAATTGGAAGAAGATTTGAGTCTAAGTAATCAAGGGAAATTTGAAAGTGGCTATGGAGGTCTCATTTTCGTCAAAAAGGGTGAATGTCCTTTTAAGGTTGAACACAAATCTCCTCATAAATCCATAAAACATAGGAAGAGAAAATATGTTTGTCATCACTGTTTTGTTCCTGGTCACATTCGATCATTTTACTTTAAGTTGAAACAGGAATGTGAATTTATGAAGACTTGTGGACACTTGAGCAGACAGTTGAGCGCACAATCACGTACTCAACTGAACATATAGAGCACCATAGTTTCAAAAATTGTTTGGGTGGAAAAGGAAAAAGTCAATTGCAAAGTGGTGTTTATATCACTGAAAAGCAGTGTCGAGGGGTCCTGCTATTTTGATAGTAGTTGTTCCCGCCATATGACTGGATCCCTTGAGAATTTGGTTGACTATGAAGCCTTCAAAGGTGTAAAAGTCAATTTTAGAGGAGGTGCTCAAGGTAAGTTCATGGGAAAATGTATGCTGAATCTAGTAGGTCTACCTAGTTTGCATAATGTGTTGCATGTTGATGGGTTAAAGGCTAATTTGATATGCATAAATCAATTATGTGATGATGATCTTTATGTCAAATTTGATAAGAAGATGTGTGAGGTCTTTGATGATTAAAATAGATGTGTTTTAACAAGAGTAAGATCCTCCGATCATTGTTACAAGTTGGTTATTTTTAATTATACTCCTGATCTTATTGTCAAATTTGCTGAGAATTGTGTTGCAGGTTATCTAAGTGAGCATGATCTGGCTAGTGCTGAGTCCAAACTAGAAAATGGAAGTGAATCTGCAGAACTAGCACATATACAGACAGTTGCACAACCAGTTGTCCAAACAACTAACACACAACGGACCAAACATGTAACACCCATCGAATTTCCTGTTCAATACTTGACATACTTGTTAAATACTTGAACTTGCATATTATGTGTTAGTTTTACTTGAGTTAAATTTTTAACTGCTTTAAATAGTTAAGGTGGTTAAATGTCTAGTTTTGACTTTTGGGTCATTTGTGAAAATTTGACTTTAGGGGTCTTTTTGTTAAAAGTGAAACTTGAGGGGCCTAAGTGCAATTCTTTGAAAGTTTAAGTTTATCAAATGGGGTTTGCCTTCCTCAGATTCATTCTTCCCCAAAATTCATTACGTAGACTCTCTCTGTTCTGAAAAGCTAGGGTAAAAGTTTTCCCTATTCCCGACTCCTCGAGTTTAATTATCTCTCCTTTCTTGATTCTGATCCCGGATTAATATTCGTGGCGTTGAATAGAGCGTTCCAGGCCGAACAGAAATAAGTTTTGGTCAACTTGAATTTTGACTAGGTAAGTTATTAGCTCCCCCTTACTTGTAATAACATGCATAAATGTTATTCTCGATACTTGTGATTGTTAATTTTGTGTTTGGGGTGATTTTTGTGGTACTTGTAATTGTGGGACAAAGGGAGTAAAATTCTACTGTGAAAGGGAATAACTAGAAATGAAAGTAATAGTTTTGGAACTTGTATGCACTCCTTGGTATTGTTAAATGTTAGTGAAAAGTTACTCCTAAGCTTGGGACGGAGAATTGTTAAGTTTGAACCCAGGGGAAATTTACCAAATTGTGCTGAGCACGGTCGTGCGCCTTTAATTGGCACGGTCGTGCCAAATATCGCCTTTAGACAAAAATCTCTCGGCAGAGTTAGCACGGTCGTGCGCCTTTTATGGGCACGGTCGTGCCAAAAATGAAATTTTGGGTGAAAATCCCTCGGCAGATTTAGCACGGTCGTGCGCCTTTTATGGGCACGGTCGTGCCAAAAAGGAATTTTGTGTGAAAACCTCTCGGCTTTGATAGCACGGTCGTGCCACTTTTGCACGCACGGTCGTGCCAAGTGGAAATTCTGATTTTTCCTTCTTGAATTGTTTCCTTCATAACTTTCTATAGGAAAGTCGGAATCAAGATCCGAAAGAAGCTGAATAACCTAGACTTATAGGGCTATTTAAAGACTTAATTAATGAGGTTTTAAAGTGAATGTCTAGAGCATCTAGATAGGTGTTTTAGGACATTGAACATAAGTATAAGAGTAGTATCTCTTCTTTATGTCTTGAAAGTGCTATGAACAAGCACTAATGTGTTATACTTGTTGTGAATCCAATGATTGTGCAACTTAGGGGCATTAGCACAAGGTCTTAGACTTGAACATCCTAAGAATAGGAGTTGGATTTTGTAAGAGTAAATGTATAACTCTTATACTTGTTTGAATGTCCAAAGATTGGAAGTTATAACTTGAAGTATAAGACATTAAAAGCTTGTACATGACTTGAACATCCATAGAAATGGATTAAGACTTGAATATAAGATAATAAAATCTTGTACTTGGCTTGACACCAATACATATGTATGGTAGTGAACTAGAAAGTGCTATGAACAAGCACTAACTTGTATGAAACATGTTCTTGTTGTGTATGTGCAAACATTGCATATAGTTGCTTGATAACAAGGTGACTTCTTGAGTACTTGAAGCATGTTCCTTGTTGAGCTAGTCCACTACATTTGGATTAGTTCTTCTCCCGTTGTTCAAGTAAATATCTACTTGTACTTTCTTGTGTGAGTCCAGCTGGTTCTCCTTGCTTGTTCGAAAATGTATAGGTTCACGCTTGTCGCGAGAGCTGGGGTTTAAGTGACAATCGGGTCCCTATGTATTTCCGCCCGACCCCTTACTACCGGCCATAGTAAGGGCATAGCTTCCTTAGTTGGAGCAATAAGCCTGACTTAAGTGAATGCTAAATTCCCGTCCCGAACACCTCATGAATAATCATGAGTACTGATATTGAGAATGACACTGGTTACCGGGTCTTCTGATATATACTGAATAATCAGTTCCTGTTATTGATCGTGATTGTCAAAGTAATACAAGCTGCGACAACAATGGTATTCTTGGGAGGAATAAGGAAGGAAGCAATATCCTTATAACTTGCTTGATTAGCTTTATGTGCTACTTGATGAGTGGATTATCCTCTCATATACTTGTTACTTGATGATACTTGAGATATGATTATTTGAGTATCTACTTGAATTGTATGATAACATGTCATGTAGTTGCATCTAATAGCTTACTGAGATTTATCTCACCCTTTATTTGTTCCCCCCCAGGAAAGGAAGGATAGTGCGCAGTGAGGCTCGACATAGTTGGGAGCTTGCTTCGCAGGTCGTGATTATTTTGGGGCTTGTGTCCTTTTACACTTGGTGAGGACGATGTATTGGGTTTTGTATAACTCCTTATTTTGGGGTAGACAGTCTTGTTCAGTTCTTGTTGTCACTAGACATCTTGTATAGTACTCTTAATGCCAGCTTATGTGCTAGGCATGTTTCCGCTGTGTATGTATTAAGTTTGGTTTTGAATTTTCTTGTCTAGAACTCGTGTTGTGAGCTAGTATAGCTCCTTACTCTAGAGTATATATATCATGTCAGTTTGTTAAACAAATGTCATTAAGTTTCTTGTTAAGTTTCTTGTTTCCCGTTAGGCACTCCATCCAGGTTCGAGGTTCTATTAGGGGATCCCGGGACCTGGGGGCGTGTCAGGTTGGTATCAGAGCTACCCTGGTTTAGCTACCCTGTTTAGCTACCTTGGTTTGCTCTAAGTCTGGATAGGGTCTATGGCCTAGGTATGGGTGAGTCTTGGGGTGTTATTAATAACGCTGAGTGTTTACCTACAGGTACAATGAGTTCTGAAGGTACTAGTGGCAGTAATCAACTGAGATCTATAACTCCTCAAGAAGAAATGGTTGATAATGTTGACTGGGATTATCCTAATCGCCTTACAAGGTTCTTGAAGCTGAAACCTCGTAGTTTTGATGGGGAATTTGATGCTAAGAAGGCAGAAGAGTGGATTGAAAGTATTGAGAAGATCTTTACAGCCTTGAGATGTGCGGGTGGTGATAAGGTAACCTTTGCAACCTTTAAACTTGAGAAAGCCGCTGAACATTGGTGGCAAGTGTTGAGTAAAAGCTGGGAACTGGAAGGTGTACCACAGACATGGGAGAATTTTCTTAAAGCTTTTAAGTCACAGTTTATTCCAACAGTGGTCCAAGATAGGAAAGAGATGGAATTTCTTAATCTGGAGCAGGGAAGTCTGACCGTGGGGCAATACTCAACCAAGTTCACAGAATTGGCAAGGTATTGTGATCACTTAGTTCCAAATGAAGCCAAGAAGGCACAGAGGTTTGTTAAAGGGTTAACGACTGAGTATAGGAAGCAACTTCTTTCTTTACAACTCACTAGCTATCAACAAGCAGTGGAGAAGGCTTATACCATTGAAAATGATATCGAAGAACACAAGGTGAAGTTGGGAACAACCATGACTGGTCGTGTATCAGAGAAAACTCAGGGATCTGGTTCTAAAGGTGGTAAATCTGGCCGCCAAGATCGTCGATTCCGACAGCCAACTGAAAGCAAAGGTAGTGTATCAACTGGTTCGAGGACAACAGTCCAAGGTTCCAGGAGAGTATGTGGCTATTGTTCGAAAGAAGGCCATTCTGAAGACAAGTGTTGGCTAAAGCAAGGAAAGTGTATAGTGTGTGGTGAAGCGGGGCACTTTACTAGAAATTGTTCTAAAAGTAAAGTAAATCAAGTTGGGGGTACAAGTCAACCAGTCTCAGGTTCCAAGAGAGATAGTGGGGGTCGACCAAAAGTTCAGGGTCGAGTGTTTGCTTTAGATCAGCAGGGTGTAGCTGAGTCTTCTGCGGTCATAGGAGGTATTATATTACTTTCTAGTACGAGAGCGCGAGTCTTGATAGATCCAGGCTCATCTCATTCTTATGTGGCATCTCATTTTGTGTCGCATTTGCATGTTCTTCCTGATTCTATGCCTTATGTGCTAGAAGTATCTTCCCCTATGGGAGATTGCATGTTTACTTCTGAGGTTTACAAGAAATGTGAGGTTCTTGTGGGTGACCATTCCCTTCTTGCTGACCTAGTCGTGTTACCTATAAGGGAATTTGACGTGATTCTTGGTATGGATTGGTTATATGTGCATCATGCATCTGTTGATTGTTATAGAAAAGTAGTAACTTTTCTATTCCTGGTTTGCCTGATTTTACCTTTGAAGGTGATAGGCCTGTATGTGCTATACATGTTATTTCTGCTTTAAAAGCTAGAAAACTTTTATCTCGTGGTTGTGCCGGGTATCTCGCATGTGTACTTGATCAGAGTTTATCTGTTCCCAAGATGGAGGATATTCCTGTTGTGTCTGAATTTTCAGATGTGTTCTCTTCTGAGTATAGCATGCCACCTGATCGAGAGCTTGAGTTCTGTATTGAGTTATTACCAGGTACAGCACCAATCTCTAAAGCACCTTATAGAATGGCTCCAGCTGAGTTGAGAGAGTTAAAAACACAGCTTGAGGAATTGCTTGATCGGGGCTTTATCAGGCCTAGTGTATCACCGTGGGGTGCACCAGTGTTATTTGTCAGAAAGAAAGATGGGACTCTGCGATTGTGTATTGATTAGAGATCTTAATCAGGTAACTGTCAAGAATAAATATCCGTTACCTCATATTGATGACTTGTTTGATCAGCTTCAGGGTTCAGTAGTGTATTCGAAGCTTGTCTTGAGAAGTGGTTATCATCAGTTGAAAATCAGATCTGAGGATATACCAAAGACAGCTTTCCGTACCAGGTATGGGCATTATGAGTTTATTGTTATGCCATTTGGTTTGACAAATGCTCCAGCTGTATTTATGGATTTGATGAACCGTATCTTCAAGCCATATCTTGATTGCTTTGTGGTGGTATTCATTGATGATATTCTTGTGTATTCTAAGTCACGGGCTGAGCATGAACAACATCTCAGAGTGGTATTACAAGTTCTTCGTGAGAAACAACTATTTGCAAAATTCAGCAAATGTGCTTTCTGGTTAGAAGAAGTTTCATTCTTGGGGCATGTTTTTGTCTGCTACTGGTATTGCAGTAGATCCTTCCAAAGTTGAAGCAGTTGTAAACTGGAAAAGGCCAACTACAGTGACAGAGATCCGTAGTTTCTTGGGCTTGGCTAGTTATTATCGGAGGTTCATTGAGGGATTCTCCAAGATTGCTACTCCATTGACTAATATGACTCGAAAAGCTATTTCTTTTGAGTGGAATGATAAATGTGAAGCAAGTTTTCAGGAGTTAAAAAGGCGTTTGACTACAGCTCCAGTCTTGGCTTTGCCTAATGGTTCCGAGCATTTCATGGGTTATACTGATGCTTCTAAAGAAGGATTGGGTTGTGTTCTAATGCAAGATGGCAAGGTAATAGCTTATGCTTCTCGAAAACTATCTCCTTATGAAAAGAATTATCCTACTCATGATTTAGAGTTGGCTGCGATTATTTTTGCTTTGCATAAATGGAGGCACTACTTGTATGGAACCAAATTTGAAGTCTTTACCGATCATAAAAGTTTGAAGTACTTGTTTTCTCAAAAAGAGCTTAATATGAGACAACGTAGATGGATGGAGAAATTGAAGGATCATGATTGTACTATCCTTTATCATCCAGGAAAAACAAATGTTGTGGCAGATGCACTAAGCAGAAAGACTTATATTTCTTGCTTGATGATTCCTGAATGGAAGATGTTTGAAGATTTGTGTGATTGGAGTCCTTGTGAATCAAATCATGGAGTTATGTTTGCGAATATAAAAGCTACTTCAGATTTACTCCAACAGATCAAAGAAGCTCAGGTAATTGATTCTGAATTACAGAAAATCATTAGTGGAATGAATGAAGGAAAGCAACCAGATTTTTCTTTCAACAGTGATGGAATTCTTACCTTCCGAGGTCGAGTTTGTATTCCAGTTGATCCTGAGATAAAGAAGAAAGTTCTTGAAGAGGCTCACAAAGCCAAGTATACTATTCATCCTGGAAGTACTAAAATGTATCAAGACTTGAAGAAACATTTCTGGTGGAACAATATGAAAAGAGAAATTGCTGAGTATGTATCCAAATGTTTGTCTTGTCAACAAGTAAAAGTGGAACATCAACGTCCCGCAGGTTTGTTGCAACCATTGGAAATTCCGGAGTGGAAATGGGAACATATTACTATAGATTTTGTGACTGGTTTGCCACGTACCAGACGAGGCCATGATGCTGTTTGGGTTATAGTGGACAGGTTGACTAAATCAGCTCATTTCTTGTCTGTTTCCATGGGATATTCATTGTCTCAGTTGGCATCTTTATATGTTCAGGAGATTGTCCGACTGCATGGGGTTCCTGTGAGTATTGTATCTGATAGAGATTCTCGTTTTACTTCTCGATTCTGGCAGTCTATTCAGGGTGCCATGGGTACTAAATTGAATTTCAGTACAGCTTTTCATCCTCAATCTGATGGGCAATCTGAGAGACTTATACAGATTCTCGAGGATATGTTACGTGCTTGTGTTATTGATTTCAAAGGCAGTTGGGATACTCATCTTCCTTTGGCTGAGTTTGCTTATAATAACAGTTTTCAGTCTAGCATTGAAATGGCTCCATATGAGGCTCTTTATGGCATAAAATGTCGATCTCCTATATGCTGGGATGAAGTGGGAGAAGCTAGACTCTTGGGTCCTGAAATGGTTCAACAATCAGTTGAGAGTGTGAAACTCATTCGAAACAGATTGCGTACAGCTCAGAGTAGACAAAAGAGTTATGCAGATCATCGTAGAAGGGATCTTGAATTCCAGGTAGGTGACTTTGTATTCTTGAAGGTCTCTCCTCGTAGAGGTATAAAGAGATTTGGGAAGAAAGGAAAGTTATCTCCTCGTTATATCGGTCCATTTGAGATTCTTGAAAGAGTTGGGAAGTTGGCTTATAGAGTGGCTTTACCTCCTTCTTTATCTGGTATTCATAATGTGTTCCATGTATCTATGCTTCGCAAGTATATGGCAGATGAATCACATGTTCTTGAGTATGAGGCTATTCCATTTCAGCCTGATTTGTCTTATGAGGAACAGCCTGTTGAAATTCTTGACTGGAAAGAGCAAGTTTTGCGTACCAAAAGGATTCCTATTGTGAAGGTCCTTTGGAGGAATCATGAAATTGAAGAGGCCACTTGGGAAACCGAGAAAGAGATGCGAGATAAATACCCGAGCCTATTTGAAAATCTTGGTAAGTAAAATTCGTGGGCGAATTTTCTTTAAGGTGGGGAGGATGTAACACCCATCGAATTTCCTGTTAAATACTTGTTAAATACTTGTTAAATACTTGAACTTGCATATTATGTGTTAGTTTTACTTGAGTTAAATTTTTAACTGCTTTAAATAGTTAAGGTGGTTAAATGTCTAGTTTTGACTTTTGGGTCATTTGTGAAAATTTGACTTTAGGGGTCTTTTTGTTAAAAGTGAAACTTGAGGGGCCTAAGTGCAATTCTTTGAAAGTTTAAGTTTATCAAATGGGGTTTGCCTTCCTCAGATTCATTCTTCCCCAAAATTCATTACGTAGACTCTCTCTGTTCTGAAAAGCTAGGGTAAAAGTTTTCCCTATTCCCGACTCCTCGAGTTTAATTATCTCTCCGTTCTTGATTCTGATCCCGGATTAATATTCGTGGCGTTGAATAGAGCGTTCCAGGCCGAACAGAAATAAGTTTTGGTCAACTTGAATTTTGACTAGGTAAGTTATTAGCTCCCCCTTACTTGTAATAACATGCATAAATGTTATTCTCGATACTTGTGATTGTTAATTTTGTGTTTGGGGTGATTTTTGTGGTACTTGTAATTGTGGGACAAATGGAGTAAAATTCTACTGTGAAAGGGAATAACTAGAAATGAAAGTAATAGTTTTGGAACTTGTATGCACTCCTTGGTATTGTTAAATGTTAGTGAAAAGTTACTACTAAGCTTGGGACGGAGAATTGTTAAGTTTGAACTCAGGGGAAATTTACCAAATTGTGCTGAGCACGGTCGTGCGCCTTTAATTGGCATGGTCGTGCCAAATATCGCCTTTAGACAAAAATCTCTCGGCAGAGTTAGCACGGTCGTGCGCCTTTTATGGGCACGGTCGTGCCAAAAATGAAATTTTGGGTGAAAATCCCTCGGCAGATTTAGCACGGTCGTGCGCCTTTTATGGGCACGGTCGTGCCAAAAAGGAATTTTGTGTGAAAACCTCTCGGCTTTGATAGCACGGTCGTGCCACTTTTGCACGCACGGTCGTGCCAAGTGGAAATTCTGATTTTTCCTTCTTGAATTGTTTCCTTCATAACTTTCTATAGGAAAGTCGGAATCAAGATCCGAAAGAAGCTGAATAACCTAGACTTATAGGGCTATTCAAAGACTTAATTAATGAGGTTTTAAAGTGAATGTATAGAGCATCTAGATAGATGTTTTAGGACATTGAACATAAGTATAAGAGTAGTATCTCTTCTTTATGTCTTGAAAGTGCTATGAACAAGCACTAATGTGTTATACTTGTTGTGAATCCAATGATTGTGCACCTTAGGGTTATTAGCACAAGGTCTTAGACTTGAACATCCTAAGAATAGGAGTTGGATTTTGTAAGAGTAAATGTATAACTCTTATACTTGTTTGAATGTCCAAAGATTGGAAGTTATAACTTGAAGTATAAGACATTAAAAGCTTGTACATGACTTGAACATCCATAGAAATGGATTAAGACTTGAATATAAGATAATAAAATCTTGTACTTGGCTTGACACCAATACATATGTATGGTAGTGAACTAGAAAGTGCTATGAACAAGCACTAACTTGTATGAAACATGTTCTTGTTGTGTATGTGCAAACATTGCATATAGTTGCTTGATAACAAGGTGACTTCTTGAGTACTTGAAGCATGTTCCTTGTTGAGCTAGTCCACTACATTTGGATTAGTTCTTCTCCCGTTGTTCAAGTAAATATCTACTTGTACTTTCTTGTGTGAGTCCAGCTGGTTCTCCTTGCTTGTTCGAAAATGTATAGGTTCACGCTTGTCGCGAGAGCTGGGGTTTAAGTGACAATCGGGTCCCTATGTATTTCCGCCCGACCCCTTACTACCGGCCATAGTAAGGGCATAGCTTCCTTAGTTGGAGCAATAAGCCTGACTTAAGTGAATGCTAAATTCCCGTCCCGAACACCTCATGAATAATCATGAGTACTGATATTGAGAATGACACTGGTTACCGGGTCTTCTGATATATACTGAATAATCAGTTCCTGTTATTGATCGTGATTGTCAAAGTAATACAAGCTGCGACAACAATGGTATTCTTGGGAGGAATAAGGAAGGAAGCAATATCCTTATAACTTGCTTGATTAGCTTTATGTGCTACTTGATGAGTGGATTATCCTCTCATATACTTGTTACTTGATGATACTTGAGATATGATTATTTGAGTATCTACTTGAATTGCATGATAACATGTCATGTAGTTGCATCTAATAGCTTACTGAGATTTATCTCACCCTTTATTTGTTCCCCCCCAGGAAAGGAAGGATAGTGCGCAGTGAGCCTCGACATAGTTGGGAGCTTGCTTCGCAGGTCGTGATTATTTTGGGGCTTGTGTCCTTTTACACTTGGTGAGGACGATGTATTGGGTTTTGTATAACTCCTTATTTTGGGGTAGACAGTCTTGTTCAGTTCTTGTTGTCACTAGACATCTTGTATAGTACTCTTAATGCCAGCTTATGTGCTAGGCATGTTTCCGCTGTGTATGTATTAAGTTTGGTTTTGAATTTTCTTGTCTAGAACTCGTGTTGTGAGCTAGTATAGCTCCTTACTCTAGAGTATATATATCATGTCAGTTTGTTAAACAAATGTCATTAAGTTTCTTGTTAAGTTTCTTGTTTCCCGTTAGGCACTCCATCCAGGTTCGAGGTTCTATTAGGGGATCCCGGGACCTGGGGGCGTGTCAAAACAACAACTGAAAGAGGTTCAGGTTCTGAAACTAAAGAAGTATTTAACTTGAATGAAGGATCTAGTGTGAGCAAGTCTGAAGATATTCTTTCTAGAATACAGAAAAACCATACTACTTCTCACGTCATTAGGGGAGTGTATGAAAAGAGAAAAACAAGAGGAAAGAAGGTCAATTACCGTGACCTTGAAAGTTTGGTATGCATGAATTATGTGTACCATTAGGTAAGTTCATGTTGTTTAATTGCCAATGACGAATCTAATTCAGATGCATTTTCTATGGCATTTGAGGGGGAGTTAATCACTGTTTCAAAAAGCACCAATGTTAGGTATTTTGGAAATAAGTTGGGTTATTGGGAACAAACTTTTGTTTCACTATCACTTGCTGAATTAAAATGTGTAGTAGGTGCACTAAACTCCTTTGGATGAATAATTTGATCAAAGACAGTAGAATTAATGACAAAATCTTATATGTCTTTTGTGATGCTAAGGGTACCATAGAGATACTAAAAGACCCCGTTCATAGTTCTACCCCTAAGCATCTTGATTTTATGCGTGACTTTATTAGAGATATTGTTGAACAAAAATCATTAATCATCACTTTGGTAAAAATAATAAACGATTAAATGACGTTTTCATAAGACCATCGTTTTTCGAGGGATGTTCTTTCCTAAAAAGATATGTCGGTGTGTGTGAGTTCAGTTGATCGCGCAAGTGTGTGGACAACTATCTGCATCTCTGTATAATTGTACATTACAAAAAACACAAAATTTAACAAAAAAAAAAAAAAAAAACTGCATTCATGTTTTGCACGATTATCTCTTGTGATCACGTGGTTGGCTCATTTTGGTGACTCTGTGTTTGACCCTTGAATGTGAGATCCTTCTTGGTTTGGTAATAAAATTACCTTGTTAATTTATGTGTGATATTTATCATGGAGTGGATATTTAATGTAAGGTAACTGAGAAAACAAGTTGCCTCATCTGTTTTGAAGCTATTGCTCATGTGGTCAAATGCCAATGTTATATTGATTGCATAACTTGAGGAAAAAAATTGGGTAGCACTATGGTGTGAGAGTGGAGACCTCCTCTCAGTGACTGATTCAATGCCTCAATATGGAAATGTTCTAGAGGCTCCATGATTGAAGGGTAACTCATTGAATTTTTGTGTTGTTGGATCGTGTCATTATGTAAGTTGATCATACCATGTCACACTTTATTGAGATTATTCTCCACTGTGTGTGCTTTGTAGGCATAACTTAAAACTAAAACTTCTTTGGCCTCGTGATAATTTCATTTCGTTGATTATATTTTTATTAAATTGTGTGCTAATCATTTTTTGATTAACAATATGTTTAATGAATGTGTGCCCATGTTATATGCAAAGGAAATCTGAACAAGACAATCTTTGGGGTTCAAGTGGATATTATCTTCTGTGGTATTGTAATGGGTCACAAAGTCCGGATAAAATTTTGGTTTTTGACTTCATGTTTGTTGTCCAGTTTGATCCTTCGAAATGTTAGGTCACCTTGACTTTCTTTGTTGCCTGGACCGAGTGCCTTCTTTCCGGCTATAATCAACAACATTTATCTCTCTCTCTCTCTTTGGAAAGTTAATATTTTTTGTGAGAATGTCATTTCTACAGTTGTCTTTGCTGATGTTTTGAAAGTTATGTGCACATCTTTGCACTCAACTAGTTGCACATCTGTGCAGTTAATCTTCAGTCTTCTTTCTTTTATCTACAAATAATTCAATTTTTCAATCTCATGCTAAGATAACTAATTTATATGGAAGAGACTATATAATGGATGTATAATGGATGAACGATTTTTCTGTGTATATCACCTAAATAAATATATGCGAGAATTATATATACTATCCCTCTCAAAATGAATTTTCAGTTTTACTTTTAATTAAAACTAATTTTAAACATTTATTTATTTATTTTAAGATAGAGATAGTATCCTTTTCCCACCCATTTATATTTCTAATTTCACCAAATAAATGTTTATCATTTTACTTTTTGTCTAGGTTAAGAGGAAAAATAAGAAGCAACTGGATTAAACAAAGTGGTGAAGAAGTTCAAGATTTAAACAATGAGTTATATGGATAGAGTATAAAATTTGTATGGTGAATTTGTTTATAAATATTTTTACCATTTATTAATTAAATTAAATATTAATATGCTGAAAAAATAACAATATATAATTTATATTTAATACTGTTAAAAGTGATGGATTTATTAACAAATGTGCTATAACATAATAAAAATATTATATAATTCGATAGAAAACATCTAACTTCAATAAGATATTTTAAAACTCTATCAAATATTTTTTAGTCTCATTTGTTTGTGAAAAAGAATGGAAGGTACTGGATGATATGTGACTTGGCTATTTTAAAATGTATAATGAAAAGTTTAAAAATATTATGTATAAATTAAACTAAAAACGTGCTAAAAATTTATTAAATTTTGATATATTTACTCTAAAAAAATATACATTAAAAAGAATTAAGTATTTTAATTTCAATTTGTGTTATTTTTAATATTAATTAAATTAGCAAAATGTAGTGGATAAGTAAATTTTTTAGTGTAGGTAAGACAACCCTAAAACATTTCATTATTTCCTTAAAACATGGAAGGATATATATGTACATTTACAAAAAATTCAATACTCTTGATATCTTTTGGATTTTTGTAATTTTGATTTATACATTATTTTGATTTTTTTTTAGGGAGAGGCTAATGCCACAACATTTTTTACTTATCTGATACATTTTTCTTAAATTTACCAAATTGTCCATTAATATTTTGTTGAGTAAATGAAACCTATTAAATACCAAAAATACCCATCCTTAAATTTAGGCTGTTAAACATCCACCGTATAACTCAAAGAAACCCTAATAATAACCAATTCAGCAACGAGTTGATCCTTTTCTCCGGGATTTTTATTTCTATCCGTCAACCTAATTTGGTTCCTCAATTACGGTGCTATAGTGATTTATGATTGTTTGTTGTAACTCAATAAAACTTATTTCTCTCATCAATTGTGATATCAACTAATTAATAAATATTTCGATGTTGATTCTATCAATCAAATCCTTTTAGGAGAATACTTTGATTTTGATTTTGTTACGATTCGATTTGGGGCAATTTTGAATTGCCTTCTCTATTTGCCGATTTTGTATATATCTTTAAACCAAGGGTTCCTTATGCATTGATCTCATCATGCTAATTCCATTAATGTGGTTAATGTTAAGCTTTTTGTATCTTGGTTGAAACTATAGTTCTCACCTCTTTTACTACTTCTTCCGTCCTAAAATGAATGTCTAAAATTTCTCCTGATCAAGAGCAAATTTATAAATTTATTTTGTAATAAAAATAATAATTTATATAAGTCATCTTGTAACCATTGGAAGTGACTACTACTGTACAATAATAGTTCCTATGACAATCTATTTAAGTTTATGTGTGTCTGCGTGATTTTGTCTTTTTTTTTTTTTTAAGTAAAACTACTGCAGATATCACCCATTACGATCTATTAAGTTTATGATGTATGGGAGCATTTTTAATTATAAATGTCTACTTAGTTTGTTCTGAGTGAAAAAGAAAGAGTTTGTTCAAAAAAAAAGAAAGAAAAAAGACAAAGAAAGAAAGAAAGAAAGAAAGAATGAAAAAGAATAATAAAATTATGCATAAATTGTTTATTAATAAGATAGAACACAAGCTTAAAGGGTAATTTGCGGAATTACTAATATTCATATAATTGGCAAGTCACTTAAGGTCAGTTTTGTCCAAATTAATAATTAATCTCAGTAAAAATTAATAATGTAGCGGATAAGTAAAAAGCGTAGTGTGAGAGCCCACGCTCGAACCTTAATTCGCGCTCGTGTTCTCATAATGGTTACCCTCTATTGGTTTTGAAAACCAGAGAGTCGCCACCTCATTTTATTTTGGGTAAAATACAGAATAGGGCTTAATATCTACGGAGCGATTGCAATTTGGGGCCTGGCGTCCAAATTTTATCAATTTAGGGCCTGACATGCTATTTTTTGGACAATTTAAGGCTTTTTAACGATTTTCGTCCAAATTCATGTTAAGTAGTCGCATGCATCGCACGTGACATTAATTGGGGGGTTAATTGCAAAATTTTAAAAGTAAAGGGAAGAGTAAAAAAAAGGCAATAGAACCCAAACCCAGCTGAGGCGTCGTTTCTCTCTCAGCGACGGTAAGTTTGGTTCCTACTTCCATCCGGCTCACGCCGGCGGTACTATTCCCACATCCAGCGATCTATCCCTTCGACCCTCCTTCGGCGGCTCTCTCTTCCGATGACGACCACCCTTTCCCTCTCCCTCTACCTCTCCGTCTAACGTCGTCGCTCAAGCCGGAAAAACCTCAGATATATCTACATCCATTCGAACACTCCGACTGGCTTCTTCACCTCCAACCACTCATTTTTGGCCCACCCTTGAGTCATCTCCTGCTACTACACTGCTGCACCTTTCTCTCTTCAAGAACTGCTGCAAATTAGAATTGGTAAGTGGGTCTAAAATTTTAGATGTTTTGGTTTTAATTTGGAGTTTGGGTTTTGATTTAGAGTGTGGTTTTGTGGTTTTGAAAGTGAGTTTTGAAATTCAGAATTGGGGTTGAAAGTGAATTTTGTAATTAAGGATTTTGTGTGTTGTAAATTTGGCTGGTGCTGGTGCTGGTGTGTTAGAGGTGGTGGTGGTGCTAGGGTGTTAGAGGTGTTGGTGGTAGTGAGCTAGATTGTTTAAGGTGGAGGTGGTGGTGGTGGTGGTCTTGTTGTTGATGATGAACATGGAGTAAGAAGATGAAGATGATGAACTTGGAGGAAGAAGATGAAAATGATGAACATAAATTTATTTTAATTTTTGAAATTTATTATCTAACATTATTATCACTATATTTACTAAAACAAGTATCTATTTAATATGCACAAAATTACTGAAATTTGAAATTTTATTTATTATTACTTTTTACATACTCCCTCCGTCCCAAAATGATTTTCTCATTTTCCATTTCTCATTGTTCCAAAAAGTTCTTCACATTTCTACATTTTAAGCTTAAGCAAAGCATGACTATTGAAGAAAGTGTTCATATATTTAGAAAGTTTGAATAGTCAAACGCGAAGATCATTTTGGGACGGAGAGAGTATTAATTATTTAATTTTGTATTACATTTAAAAATTTAATAATTTTTAAGCTTCTTACGAAAAAAATAAACTTGATTATTAATGATTCAAAAAAAAAACTTGATTATTAATATTTAAAAGTATATTCTTAACTAATTTTGAAAAACATTAAAGTCAGTATTGATCCATGCATAAGAATATTGTACCATGTTATTTACGCACAAATTGGTGTATGAGATGGGTTATCTTTCTGATCATTCCCTTTACTTTCAAAATTTGCAGTTGACCCCCCAATTTACTGTCACATGCGCGACACGTAACCACTTAACGTGAATTTGGAAGGAAATCGTCAAAAAGCCCTAAATTGGGTAAAAATTGACATGTGAGGCTCTAAATTGACAAAATTTGGACATCAGGCCCAAAATTGCAGTCGCTCCGTGGACATTAGGCCCTATTTTGTATTTTACCCTTTTATTTTAGGAAAATAGAGATAAAACATTTATTTTGGAAAATAAGTGGGTTCGGGGGCTAAGTTACAAGAGGAGAAGGTGTTAGGCACTCCACTCGCAAGAAAGTAATCACAAAGAATGTTCAACACGGGAAAACCAGGGAGTTTTGCACATTCATCACAAATTTTCTATATCATAACTCATGAATCTGGAGAAACACAAAGAATTAAAGTTGAATAAAATATTCCAAAGATGAAGTACCCCAAATTTTATGTTCAGAAAATGAGTTTAAGTGGCTCAAAAGGTCTCTGATATTTTGATGTCAGAAGCTGAAAGTGTAGATTCTGGGACTTAAAGGTTGAAAAAAGAGAACAAAAGGGGCACTTTCTTAGATCTTAAAATATTTTCACTTTCCGGAGTTTGTTAAGAACAAGACTCATGTTTTGACTTTAACCCAAAAACCAGGTTTTGACAAAGTTTTGAGTGCAAGAACGCAGTATGGTGCAGAGAAGAACAAGCAGGACAACACATATGGGATTCAAAAATATGCATGAAAACCTAGGCTAAACATGAGATATGGACATGAAACTTGACGAGAGTGAACTTAAACATATAAGGAACAACTTTCATGTTTTGACCCAGACCCAGAAATCATTTTAAGATAGAGTTTTGAAAGCATGAAAATCCTTGGTTTGAGCAGAGTATATGTATATGGACTGCTTGCTTAGATCATAAAAATGGACTTCAAAACATGACTTAACTCAAAACAAATCCATGAAACTCAAGGAACTCATACTTCAACATGTTAAGAACATTATCCAATAGTTATTTTACATCAAAAGTCAACTTAAACATGAATGTGCATGGAAATAGTTGAGGAGGAAAGATTCATAGCCTTTGAGGAAAATAGGAGATTTATGCATAAAACACTTGAGATATGGCCAAGAAATGAACATGTAAGTGTAATAGAATCATGCAAACATGAAAAACCTCAAATTTTAACATCAATAAAATCCTTTACAAAACCACATTACAAGTTCTTTCATGAGATTTCTTTGAGAAATATAGGGGTCTAGTCAACTAGTGGCTAGACCCTTATACAAACACTCAAATACTTACATTTTGAGAAATCTAAGGAATACAAATGAGAGATTACCTAGTGAGGAGGGGGGATGGTGTGCTTCCTTTGCTTTCAAGGGAAGGCTTTAGTTTTTGAGTTTGATTTGGAGTCGTTTGGAGGGTTGGATTGGAGTAGTATTGTGTTTGCTTGAGTTTGGAGAGTTGTTTGAGTAGTTTAGAGTGGTGGTTTAGTGGTGGAGATGTGATATGGTGGTAGAGTAGTGGTGGGGGGGGGATGAATGGAGTAAGAACTTGAGAGAGTTTGGAGGAAGTGTTGGAATGAAGATGTAGTGAATGTGTGTCCCCCTCTCTCTTAGGCTATTTAGGAGGGTATATGGAGGGAGGAGAAAGGTGTAAAATGACCATTGTGTCCTCCAAGTATGGGTAGAGGAGGGAGGAACCGGATTCTCAGCAAAAAGGGTCATGGGAAGTGATGGGAATGCCATGATAATGTCTTGAATTATTGAGAAACAAAGCTGATGGCATCCCAGAAGGGGGATCCGTACGGCTATGATGGAGGCGTACTCCTCCATTATGGCTGTACGGTCTTAGTGGAAAATATGTCCCATCTTGTTTTGCCACGTGTCGCCTCTTGGTTGGACCATTGGGGTGTGACTCACCCATCCTTGGCTGCCACATGGCACGAGATTGGAATGGTCTAACATGCATGGCTCGATATTTTCTCCAACTCCGTGTTCCCGCTCCACAACAGCTTGCAACTGCTCCGGCGTGCGCGCTCCGGTGTCTCGGTTGTCCACGGGTCCAACACAAAAGTTGCTTCTTGTAATTTTGTCACAATGGCATATCTATTGTAACACCTCGAAAAAAAAAATTAATGACTATACAAGATCTCACTAATAATTTCAAAATGCTCTGGATTAATTCCTCGCTGTCCCGAACCCCGATCAACGGTCAACTGCAAAAGGTCAAAATGGTGGGGGGTGAGCTGGGGGGCTCAATAAGAAAAGGGATACACAATATCACATAGGCCGATGGAACACAAATAACAAATAACTATGTCCATGAATTTATAAATATGGACATTCCAATATGATTCGCATTTTATTAAACCAATCAATCATACATCACAGCCCGATGCACTAATTATGTTCAGGCCCAGTGGTTTATCCATAACAACTGAATTGTTGGCCGTCCTCATGGAGCCGGACCCAATACAAACACAATAACTGATAAACGAGTCCACTGCGACCTTCACATAATTAGCTACATCGAAACTATTCCATATAACACTTCTCATATTTGAGAACAAATAACACATATAGCATGCTTTCATAATAACCGTAATATTTATGAGCCAATATCAATATCAAATCAAATCGGAACGAACAATAGATATACGTATCAATAAAATGAAGTACTACGATAAGAATTGTTTAAAACAAAATGACACGAAATCAATACTGCGTAGTCTCCCTTACCTCAAAAATGCTAAAATGGAAGCCTAAATAAATCATCGAGACCGAACATGTAGGAGTTTATTGCCACTTTGACCTGCGTACTATTAAAAGATTGACGATTTGCCCTCGTACTAAAGAAACTCACACTATAACCTGCGTACTATGATTTTAATAAAAAAGTGCCCAAGGATAACGATGACCCATTAGAAATCTAACGGGCTGTCAGCATATGTTAAGAATTTAACAGAGTTACAATAAAAAAAAATGTCAAATCTAACCCTGACTATGATATTATTGTCATAAAGGTCCAAAAAAATATTTATATTTATATTTATTTTTGAAATAATTAGGATATTTTTTTTTATAATTAAGCCCTTATTATTTATTCAAACGCCCCCACTGTGACCACTATCACTGCCACCCGCCACCGCTGCACCAGCAAAAATCATGATCTTGCCGGAAAACCACAATTCCAGAATCCCGTTTGTCTTTTATCTTCCTTTTGCCCCGATTTGGAAACCTATAGCAGTCTCCGGTTATCCAGTTCTCTGGCCAATGAATTTGCGATTTAGGGCACAGAAATGAAGAAAATGAAGAAATTAAGGCTCGAAATTGAAGCAATAGGGATCGAATCAGATCTGGGTTTGCCAATTAGAACACGGTAGGGGATGAAATAGATGCTGGAGGTGTTAGAATTTTCGGTGATGCTACCGGAATGGGAGGGGGATGGCTGGACGTGGGGAGGAATGGAGAGGAGGGTAGGGTAGAGAGAGATGTGGTGGGCGACGGTCGCCGGAGTAGAGGGAGACTACCGCTGGAGGTGGGGGATATGGTCGCCGGCGTAAGGCAGAGGAAAGCTGGTCAGAGATGGTATGGTGGAGAGAGAAAGAGTATAGAGAGAGAGATAGACGAGGGAGGAGAGTGTGTGTATTTTGTGTGGGTGTAATCTAGAAAGAAGAGGTGTGCATAGTACAATTTAAAGTGATAAGGGATTATATGGATCAAAATTGTGTTTGGGACAAAGTGAGTATACCAATTTATTACTCCCTCTGTCCCTAAATGAGTGTCCATTTTCAAGAAATCTTTGTCCCAAAATGAGTGTCTTTTTTTAACATAACTTTGTCCCTAAATGTTTTTTTTCGATTTTTTTTTCACCGGTTTCTTTATACGTGCGAAGCTAAATGTTTGGAAAGGAGATTACAAGATTATATATGAATCTTTGCTACCAAATTGTAAACAAAGTTGAGATTTTCAATGTCCCTTAAAATGAAATTTGGACACTCATTTTGGGACAGAGGTAGTAATATAAAAAATAAAAAAAAAATAAAAATTATAAATATAAATAAATTTTGGACCATTACAAAATTAATATCATTATTAGGGTCACATTTGAATTTTTTTTTTTGCAAATCTGTTAAATTCTTAACATATGTTGACAGCCCGTTAGATTTCTAACGGGTCATCGTTATCCTTGGGCACTTTTTTATTAAAACCATAGTACGCAGGTCATAGTGTGAGTTTCTTTAGTACGAGGGCAAATCGTCAATCTTTTAATTGTACGCAGGTCAAAGTGGCAATAAACTCGAACATGTAGCTACCAACTTATGGCTCAACTGTTCAAGATATAGAACATGATATTTTTCCTCTTTCTCATTTCTCTCTCTCTCTCTCTCTCTCGGGTTGATCAAACTGATATATAGCATGAGAATAGTTTTTAAGTCTTATGAATGGGTGAGTCACCAACCAAAATCTTAAATGTAATCCACCTCATGCAAAGAGTCATGCTAAGGCACGTGACAACTAGGGATGGCCAACGGTTTCGGTTCTGGTTCGGAATCGGCGGTTTCGGTTCGGCTTTTATGTGAACCTTAACCGGCCCTTGGTTACACGGATCCGGTTCCGGATGTCACAATCCGGTTCCGCGGTTCTTTCTTTTTTTTTTTTTTTTTTATATCATACAATAATGAATAAACAACTTAAAAATTATTTCATAAGTGATTTTTTTTCTAAAAAAAAAAAAGCTAAATCAACATTATATTGAAAAACAAACATAGAAAAAAATAAAATAAATGATAGTATATAAAAGAAAAAATGGGACGGTACGCTTTAAATTTTATTAATTAAAGGCAAATTTACAATGAGGGGGACAACCAAATTTTTATTATTTTTATTCACTGAATTTGGCTAAAAAATCAGTCAAAACACAACTTTTCTTGTCAACCTTCCATTAGTAACGGTTAATTCTGATGAAACTGTTAGAAATCTAATGATTTTGATTGTTTTTTAACGGTTTTACAGACGGTTCAGACGGTTCCGGTTCACGGTTTGGTTGGGCGGTTCGGAACCGCCGGTTCACGATTTTTTGGGGGGTTGAACCTTAACCGGACCTTATCCAAAACGGTTCTGGTTCCCACAGTTCCGGTTTTCGTGGCGGTTCATGACGGTTACGGTTTTTTCGGTTCCGATTCCGGGCCGGTTCGACGATTCCGGTCCAGTTTGGCCATCCTTAGTGACAACTAGCTTGTTTGTCAAAAACATTTCCATGCAACAACATTGTGGCCCCACACCAAAACAGTTCATAAAAATCCACTACCACATTAATCCGTCCCACTTAGTTCTTATTTTCATTTAAGGGTATTATTATTTTTTCCGATCCGTCTCAAAACGTCGTGCTTAATTTCGGGATGTTACATCTATAACATGTTGATAAGTAATGAATAACATAAATATAATTTTAAATGCAAAGGATGGCCGGTAAAAGGCTCTCTTAGGGTTGCGGGCCCTGCCGTGGGTCCCGACGCTCAATTTTTGGAGGATACTTCTATTTACTCGGTTTTGAGTCTTGATCACAATCTCGAACTCGGTTTTTCCATCCGATACACCGATAAGGCGGTCGGTAGTCCTAAACCTCCTATTTAGGGTTTTAGGTCGTTTTCAAGGTTTATACTGGTTCATAGTTGGTTTTAGGGGTGCGAGATCGGGGTGTCTATACGTAGTGGCGTTAGCCATTCCCTTATTTTATATCTTTGAGATTTTGATTTATAGTTGTAAATAATTAATTTACATTATTTTAGGATATTGTATTATTTATCTTAAGGAATAGTGACACGCCCCAAGTCCCGGGATTCCCTAATAGAACCTCGAACCTGGTGCGCGTAACTAACAAGAAACAAGAAACTAACGGAAAACAGGAATAATACCTGTTAAAACAAAACTGACATGATATATATACTCAAGAGTAAGGAGCTAAGATAGCTCACACGAGTTCTAGACCAAGAAAATTAAAACCAAAATGGTTACATACAGCGGAAGACATGCCTAGCAAATAAGCTAGCAACAAGAACTGTCTAGGGACAACAAATACTACCCCAATACAAGCCCAGAGTTTATTAACTCATACAAGATCGTCCTTACCAAAATATAAAAGGACACTAACTTCGAACAAGAATATCCTGCTGAGTAAATTCCCAGCTAAGTCGAGCCTCACTGCGTACTATCCCCTGCTTTCCTGGGGGGGAAACAATTAAACAAATAAAGGGTGAGATAAATCTCAGTAAGCTATTAACATGCAACTATATGTCATGTTATCATGTAATACAAGTAGATACTCAAGTAATCATATATCAAGTATCATCAAGTAACAAGTATAGGAGAGGCTAACCAACTCAACAAGTAATCAAGCTCAAGAAATGATCAGGTAACAAGTAGTCAAGTAGTGCGAGAGGCTAGACCAGCTCACAAGATGCACATAAGCCTATCACGCATTGTACCTGAATCCTTCCTTATTCCTCCCAAGAATACCATTTGTTGTCGATGCTTTTCTAGCTGAGGACAACCAAGAACAAGAACAAGAACTGCTGTGCAGTATATAAGAAGACCTGGTAACCAGTATCATCCACAAGAACAAGATCCACGTGGTGTACAAGACAAGAGTTAGCATTCACTTAGGTCAGGCTTATTGCTCCAACCAAGGAAGCTATGCCCTTACTATGGCCGGTAGTAAGGGGTCAAGCGGAAATACATAGGGACCCGATTGTCACTTAAACCCCAGCTCTCGCGACAAGCGTGAACCTATATATTTTTGAACAAGCAAGGAGAACTAGCTGGACTCACACAAGAATGCACAAGTAGTTGTTTACTTGAACTACGAGAACAGAACTCAGTCCCTTATTAGTGGACTATTCTTTATGCACCATGTAATCATGTATCATGTGCTCACGAGAATATGAACCATGTAATCATATATCACGTGCTCACGAGAATATGCACCATGTAATCATATATCATGTGCTCACGAGAATATGCACCATGTAATCATATATCATGTGCTCACGAGAATATGCACCATGTAGTAATGTATCATGTGCTCACGAGAATATAAGTACACGTACGCAATTATTGCGAATACCAATCAAGTTCAACTATGGCACGTAAGTGTCCATGTAACACGATCAATCCAAGTTAGGGTCTATTAATAACAGACCTCAATCACGTAGTAGGGTATATCACTTAGTCACATGCCAAGTTTGCACGTACATATTCATATCACGTTTAACACCTTAAAGTGTCTATCACGATACCCTTACTATCAAATAGAGCTCAACACCTTGGACTCTAAACACGTAGTAGAATAGGTCACCTTGTACCTAGACACAGTCATACTTCACGTATATGTATCGTTAGTAATCGAATACATTTTCTAACACATATTGTGTTCTGTAATCATTCTTATTAATTTAAATCGTAGTATTCACGATTATATGAATTATCTTCGTATTACACTAGTCCCTATTTTCTTTAGGAACCATTTCAAGACAAGATATCTTCTTTATATTTTATATACTTCATTGAGTATATACACGATTAAAACCAATCACTAGCACTTTAGTGTTTGTTCATAACACTTACAATACACACGTATCAAGTTCAAGTATGTAGTAGAGTTAATCATTCTCTATCTAGTTCCATAACCCAATTCTTTGGTTATTCATGTCATGTATCAAATAATCAAGAAGCTACATTCTATCAAGTAGCTACATGCAAGATTTGCATATACACATCAAGAATCTTTCAAGTTTATTACCATACTCATGTAATGGTTTCAAGACATTCAAGACTTTCAAGACAATCAAGACAGTCAAGACTTTTACAAGATTTTATCATCTTGTATCCAAGTTCTCAATCCATTTTCTTTGGATGATTAAACATGTACAAGAATTAATTATCTTATACCTCAAGTTCAAGCTAAAAAGATGAACTATACATCTTTCACATATTATTTTTCAATCCTTTTCTTAGGACATTCAAGCTCAAGACATTAGTTGGTGTCCCTAAGGTACACAACCATTAACTTCAAGACACATAAAAGAGTTACTACTCTTATACTCAAGTTATCATTTAATTATGATTCAAGTCCACCTTTTATTTATTCACAAAGGGACTATTTTTCAGTACTAGAGTGTTCTACAACACTCATCTAGGCCATCTAGGGTAGTACCCTAAACCTAGACCAAGAATACTTCGAGTTCAAATTAAGTAAATGAGCTATACAACTCATACTTACGAGTTCTTAATCCCTACATAGGATATTCGAGCTCAAGTCATTGTTTTAATGCCCCTAAGGTGCACAATCATAGGCTTCAAGACAAGCATAACACATAAGTGCTTGTTCATAGCACTTTCAAGACATATAAAAGAGTTCTTCCTTTTATACTCAAGTTCTCATTTTAATTTAATGAGTAATCATGTTCAAGACTCACTTCTGATACCCCTAAGGTATCACAATACTTACTAGGACATCTTATCCTAAGGCTATATGCCTTAACAAGGGTTATTTCCAACTTATATAATCATTAAACAAGTTTTACAATTTTTCAGGACATATGGGCGGCCGCACAAAATGGTGTGGGCGGTCGCCCAAAATCAGGATTTCCAAGAACAAAATACTTCAGATAGATGGGCGGTCGCCCAGCCCAAAATGGGCGGTCGCTCAAGGCCCAAAAATGCCAAAATCCGAATTCTTTCCCAGGTTAAATAATTTTCCGTCCCAAGCGTAGGAGTAACTTTTATTAACTCTTAGGCAATACCCAAAACATTATTTCAGGCTCAATTCATTTCTTTTACCGTCCCATAAATAATAGGACAATTTCCTTTTATTCCATTTCAATATTTCACCGACCCCAAAAGTATAAGTACAATTTTATATTATACTAATATACCCATCTAGGGATACTTCCATTCATTTCCCCGTACCACAAATAATGGTACAATTTTTCTAATAATATTTAAATCAAGTTACTATTTTACCGTCTCGCGAATAGGAGTATATTTTTTTTTCTTTGCCTAACAATTAGCCAACACAGGGAAGCTAAATTAACCAGGTTTAGAATTGCAAGTTTCTTCATATTTCATACGCAGTATATTTATAATCCCTTCGTCCCAAAATTACAAGTATCACAAAAATTGCTCAAAACACCATTTTAAGAAGAACAAGTATCGGGAATAACATATATACATGTTATTACAAGTAAGGGGGAGTCAATAACTTACCTAGTCAAAAATCAAGTTGACCTAAATTAATTTCTGATCGGTCTGGAACGCTCTATTCAGCGCCACGAATATTTATCCGGGACCGGAATCACGAACAGAGGGATAATTAAGCTCGAGGAGTCGAGAATAGGAAGAATTCCTAACTTAGCTTTTACGAGACAGAGAATGATCGAGAGAAATGGAGAAGAATCCTTTCTCTGAGAAGGCAACCCACCTTTTATACTAAACAAGTTTCGAAAATTGCAACTAGGCCCCTCAAGTTTCACTTTTTACAAAAAGGCCCCTTAGAGTCATAATTTCACAAATGACCCTAAAGTCAAAACTAGACATTTAACCACCTTAATATTCTAAAGCAGTTAATAAATTAATTCAAGTAAAACTAGCACATAATATGCAAGATCAAGCATTTAAGCAAGCACGTCAAGAATTTAACAAATACGTTAAATATTTAACGAGATTAAGGATGGGCGTTACATCCTCCCCGCCTTAAAGAAAATCCGTCCTCGAATTTTTACTAGATCAAGATTATAACATATATAATCAACAAGTAGGACTCGATCACATCAAGAATATACACATATACTCGTAATTAAGTATTACACATATACCCACAAATATTTTATGCAATCACGATACATCAATCATGACAATAAGACACAATAAAGTCATGCAGACTCGATTAGTCAATCCACTATATCGGTGAAACTTGACATATCCACTAGAAATAATAGGACTGGTCATATCCTCCAGATCACTGTAATACTAGTCAAATCCACTAGGCAATCTCAGATACTGAAGTCATGGTTATCCATCGTTTCAATATTCAGAACTGACTTTACGTATATCAATCCATCGAAAAAAAATCCATCAAAAGATGTAGCTCTCAGTGTCGAATAATTAACGATAGAGCTGCCCTCGAAATTCATTAATGAATCTCTAACAAGATCAAGAAAATCTCAAGAACACACGTACCTTGGTTGTTTCCACTAATAGGTCAACACAGATACTCAATTCAGACATCCACTACAAGGTAGATATATCCTCTATCAAGAAATTCTCAAGTTGAATCTTCAACTGGTTTAACTCAATCGAGGTCAAGAACATTAATCCAGGTGTCAGCACTGTATTCGCACTGTAACAACTCAAGATAATCCAAGTTTCTCATCAAGAATGATACATCCATCTGGTTTGGTGTAGAGACTCCACTGTCAATCACATAGGTTAAATACCCAGTACAATCTCAAGAACCCTTTCTAGACTTTCAATGCAGAACATAAAAGTTATGCATAAATCTATCATGCTCACATATATAGTCAAGCATACTAGCAGAGAATTAATTACCATCTATTGTGGTAAACAAGAATGGCATAACATATAAAAAGCCAAATCATAACACGTAAGAGTCAAGCCATAACACGTATCACATCAATGTCCCATCTAGGTAACATGACCAAGTTAACATAGAACGTATAGGGTGTTATCACCCACACTTCTATCAAGCTCTTATACATAACGATATCAAGCATGTAGTCTCTTACTAGAGAATACACTTCTACGTAATTCACGAGATAAGGACAAGCATGCATATATAGCACGAAACAATGTCCACAAGACAAGATAGATACGCCTAAGTCTTTAAAGACTCGCGCTCTCGATTCTCAAACCATCTAATCCAATTGGATTAACACTATCAACACCAGTCCTATGCCTGGTATAACAACAAGTAACGAAGCACTCGGCGTCGAAAACACACCCAAGACTAACCCAACCTAGGCCATAGACCCTATCCAGGCTTAGAGCTAAACCATAGCTCTGATACCACCCTGACACGCCCCAAGTCCCGGGATTCCCTAATAGAACCTCGAACCTGGTGCGCGTAACTAACAAGAAATAAGAAACTAACGGAAAACAGGAATAATACCTGTTAAAACAAAACTGACATGATATATATACTCAAGAGTAGGGAGCTAAGATAGCTCACACGAGTTATAGACCAAGAAAATTAAAACCAAAATGGTTACATACAGCGGAAGACATGCCTAGCAAATAAGCTAGCAACAAGAACTGTCTAGGGACAACAAATACTACCCCAATATAAGCCCAGAGTTTATTAACTCATACAAGATCGTCCTTACCAAAATATAAAAGGACACTAACTTCGAACAAGAATATCCTGCTGAGTAAATTCCCAGCTAAGTCGAGCCTCACTGCGTACTATCCCCTGCTTTCCTGGGGGGGAAACAATTAAACAAATAAAGGGTGAGATAAATCTCAGTAAGCTATTAACATGCAACTATATGTCATGTTATCATGTAATACAAGTAGATACTCAAGTAATCATATATCAAGTATCATCAAGTAACAAGTATAGGAGAGGCTAACCAACTCAACAAGTAATCAAGCTCAAGAAATGATCAGGTAACAAGTAGTCAAGTAGTGCGAGAGGCTAGACCAGCTCACAAGATGCACATAAGCCTATCACGCATTGTACCTGAATCCTTCCTTATTCCTCCCAAGAATACCATTTGTTGTCGATGCTTTTCTAGCTGAGGACAACCAAGAACAAGAACTGCTGTGCAGTATATAAGAAGACCTGGTAACCAGTATCCTCCACAAGAACAAGATCCACGTGGTGTACAAGACAAGAGTTAGCATTCACTTAGGTCAGGCTTATTGCTCCAACCAAGGAAGCTATGCCCTTACTATGGCCGGTAGTAAGGGGTCAAGCGGAAATACATAGGGACCCGATTGTCACTTAAACCCCAGCTCTCGCGACAAGCGTGAACCTATATATTTTTGAACAAGCAAGGAGAACCAGCTGGACTCACACAAGAATGCACAAGTAGTTGTTTACTTGAACTACGAGAACAGAACTCAGTCCCTTATTAGTGGACTATTCTTTATGCACCATGTAATCATGTATCATGTGCTCACGAGAATATGCACCATGTAATCATATATCATGTGCTCACGAGAATATGCACCATGTAATCATATATCATGTGCTCACGAGAATATGCACCATGTAATCATATATCATGTGCTCACGAGAATATGCACCATGTAGTAATGTATCATGTGCTCACGAGAATATAAGTACACGTACGCAATTATTACGAATACCAATCAAGTTTAACTATGGCACGTAAGTGTCCATGTAACACGATCAATCCAAGTTAGGGTCTATTAATAACAGACCTCAATCACGTAGTAGGGTATATCACTTAGTCACATGCCAAGTTTGCACGTACATATTCATATCACGTTTAACACCTTAAAGTGTCTATCACGATACCCTTACTATCAAATAGAGCTCAACACCTTGGACTCTAAACACGTAGTAGAATAGGTCACCTTGTACCTAGACACAGTCATACTTCACGTATATGTATCGTTAGTAATCGAATACATTTTCTAACACATATTGTGTTCTGTAATCATTCTTATTAATTTAAATCGTAGTATTCACGATTATATGAATTATCTTCGTATTACACTAGTCCCTATTTTCTTTAGGAACCATTTCAAGACAAGATATCTTCTTTATATTTTATATACTTCATTGAGTATATACACGATTAAAACCAATCACTAGCACTTTAGTGTTTGTTCATAACACTTACAATACACACGTATCAAGTTCAAGTATGTAGTAGAGTTAATCATTCTCTATCTAGTTCCATAACCCAATTCTTTGGTTATTCATGTCATGTATCAAATAATCAAGAAGCTACATTCTATCAAGTAGCTACATGCAAGATTTGCATATACACATCAAGAATCTTTCAAGTTTATTACCATACTCATGTAATGGTTTCAAGACATTCAAGACTTTCAAGACAATCAAGACAGTCAAGACTTTTACAAGATTTTATCATCTTGTATCCAAGTTCTCAATCCATTTTCTTTGGATGATTAAACATGTACAAGAATTAATTATCTTATACCTCAAGTTCAAGCTAAAAAGATGAACTATACATCTTTCACATATTATTTTTCAATCCTTTTCTTAGGACATTCAAGCTCAAGACATTAGTTGGTGTCCCTAAGGTACACAACCATTAACTTCAAGACACATAAAAGAGTTACTACTCTTATACTCAAGTTATCATTTAATTATGATTCAAGTCCACCTTTTATTTATTCACAAAGGGACTATTTTTCAGTACTAGAGTGTTCTACAACACTCATCTAGGCCATCTAGGGTAGTACCCTAAACCTAGACCAAGAATACTTCGAGTTCAAATTAAGTAAATGAGCTATACAACTCATACTTACGAGTTCTTAATCCCTACATAGGATATTCGAGCTCAAGTCATTGTTTTAATGCCCCTAAGGTGCACAATCATAGGCTTCAAGACAAGCATAACACATAAGTGCTTGTTCATAGCACTTTCAAGACATATAAAAGAGTTCTTCCTTTTATACTCAAGTTCTCATTTTAATTTAATGAGTAATCATGTTCAAGACTCACTTCTGATACCCCTAAGGTATCACAATACTTACTAGGACATCTTATCCTAAGGCTATATGCCTTAACAAGGGTTATTTCCAACTTATATAATCATTAAACAAGTTTTACAATTTTTCAGGACATATGGGCGGCCGCACAAAATGGTGTGGGCGGTCGCCCAAAATCAGGATTTCCAAGAACAAAATACTTCAGATAGATGGGCGGTCGCCCAGCCCAAAATGGGCGGTCGCTCAAGGCCCAAAAATGCCAAAATCCGAATTCTTTCCCAGGTTAAATAATTTTCCGTCCCAAGCGTAGGAGTAACTTTTATTAACTCTTAGGCAATACCCAAAACATTATTTCAGGCTCAATTCATTTCTTTTACCGTCCCATAAATAATAGGACAATTTCCTTTTATTCCATTTCAATATTTCACCGACCCCAAAAGTATAAGTACAATTTTATATTATACTAATATACCCATCTAGGGATACTTCCATTCATTTCCCCGTACCACAAATAATGGTACAATTTTTCTAATAATATTTAAATCAAGTTACTATTTTACCGTCTCGCGAATAGGAGTATATTTTTTTTTTCTTTGCCTAACAATTAGCCAACACAGGGAAGCTAAATTAACCAGGTTTAGAATTGCAAGTTTCTTCATATTTCATACGCAGTATATTTATAATCCCTTCGTCCCAAAATTACAAGTATCACAAAAATTGCTCAAAACACCATTTTAAGAAGAACAAGTATCGGGAATAACATATATACATGTTATTACAAGTAAGGGGGAGTCAATAACTTACCTAGTCAAAAATCAAGTTGACCTAAATTAATTTCTGATCGGTCTGGAACGCTCTATTCAGCGCCACGAATATTTATCCGGGACCGGAATCACGAACAGAGGGATAATTAAGCTCGAGGAGTCGAGAATAGGAAGAATTCCTAACTTAGCTTTTACGAGACAGAGAATGATCGAGAGAAATGGAGAAGAATCCTTTCTCTGAGAAGGCAACCCACCTTTTATACTAAACAAGTTTCGAAAATTGCAACTAGGCCCCTCAAGTTTCACTTTTTACAAAAAGGCCCCTTAGAGTCATAATTTCACAAATGACCCTAAAGTCAAAACTAGACATTTAACCACCTTAATATTCTAAAGCAGTTAATAAATTAATTCAAGTAAAACTAGCACATAATATGCAAGATCAAGCATTTAAGCAAGCA
The DNA here is from genome assembly GCA_026119855.1 of Campanula takesimana. Taxonomy (NCBI): domain Eukaryota; kingdom Viridiplantae; phylum Streptophyta; class Magnoliopsida; order Asterales; family Campanulaceae; genus Campanula; species Campanula takesimana. The sequence continues at coordinate 2,084,588 of JAOWBW010000218.1, read as the reverse complement.
CGTCAAGAATTTAACAAATACGTTAAATATTTAACGAGATTAAGGATGGGCGTTACATCCTCCCCGCCTTAAAGAAAATCCGTCCTCGAATTTTTACTAGATCAAGATTATAACATATATAATCAACAAGTAGGACTCGATCACATCAAGAATATACACATATACTCGTAATTAAGTATTACACATATACCCACAAATATTTTATGCAATCACGATACATCAATCATGACAATAAGACACAATAAAGTCATGCAGACTCGATTAGTCAATCCACTATATCGGTGAAACTTGACATATCCACTAGAAATAATAGGACTGGTCATATCCTCCAGATCACTGTAATACTAGTCAAATCCACTAGGCAATCTCAGATACTGAAGTCATGGTTATCCATCGTTTCAATATTCAGAACTGACTTTACGTATATCAATCCATCGAAAAAAAAATCCATCAAAAGATGTAGCTCTCAGTGTCGAATAATTAACGATAGAGCTGCCCTCGAAATTCATTAATGAATCTCTAACAAGATCAAGAAAATCTCAAGAACACACGTACCTTGGTTGTTTCCACTAATAGGTCAACACAGATACTCAATTCAGACATCCACTACAAGGTAGATATATCCTCTATCAAGAAATTCTCAAGTTGAATCTTCAACTGGTTTAACTCAATCGAGGTCAAGAACATTAATCCAGGTGTCAGCACTGTATTCGCACTGTAACAACTCAAGATAATCCAAGTTTCTCATCAAGAATGGATACATCCATCTGGTTTGGTGTAGAGACTCCACTGTCAATCACATAGGTTAAATACCCAGTACAATCTCAAGAACCCTTTCTAGACTTTCAATGCAGAACATAAAAGTTATGCATAAATCTATCATGCTCACATATATAGTCAAGCATACTAGCAGAGAATTAATTACCATCTATTGTGGTAAACAAGAATGGCATAACATATAAAAAGCCAAATCATAACACGTAAGAGTCAAGCCATAACACGTATCACATCAATGTCCCATCTAGGTAACATGACCAAGTTAACATAGAACGTATAGGGTGTTATCACCCACACTTCTATCAAGCTCTTATACATAACGATATCAAGCATGTAGTCTCTTACTAGAGAATACACTTCTACGTAATTCACGAGATAAGGACAAGCATGCATATATAGCACGAAACAATGTCCACAAGACAAGATAGATACGCCTAAGTCTTTAAAGACTCGCGCTCTCGATTCTCAAACCATCTAATCCAATTGGATTAACACTATCAACACCAGTCCTATGCCTGGTATAACAACAAGTAACGAAGCACTCGGCGTCGAAAACACACCCAAGACTAACCCAACCTAGGCCATAGACCCTATCCAGGCTTAGAGCTAAACCATAGCTCTGATACCACCCTGACACGCCCCAAGTCCCGGGATTCCCTAATAGAACCTCGAACCTGGTGCGCGTAACTAACAAGAAATAAGAAACTAACGGAAAACAGGAATAATACCTGTTAAAACAAAACTGACATGATATATATACTCAAGAGTAGGGAGCTAAGATAGCTCACACGAGTTATAGACCAAGAAAATTAAAACCAAAATGGTTACATACAGCGGAAGACATGCCTAGCAAATAAGCTAGCAACAAGAACTGTCTAGGGACAACAAATACTACCCCAATATAAGCCCAGAGTTTATTAACTCATACAAGATCGTCCTTACCAAAATATAAAAGGACACTAACTTCGAACAAGAATATCCTGCTGAGTAAATTCCCAGCTAAGTCGAGCCTCACTGCGTACTATCCCCTGCTTTCCTGGGGGGGAAACAATTAAACAAATAAAGGGTGAGATAAATCTCAGTAAGCTATTAACATGCAACTATATGTCATGTTATCATGTAATACAAGTAGATACTCAAGTAATCATATATCAAGTATCATCAAGTAACAAGTATAGGAGAGGCTAACCAACTCAACAAGTAATCAAGCTCAAGAAATGATCAGGTAACAAGTAGTCAAGTAGTGCGAGAGGCTAGACCAGCTCACAAGATGCACATAAGCCTATCACGCATTGTACCTGAATCCTTCCTTATTCCTCCCAAGAATACCATTTGTTGTCGATGCTTTTCTAGCTGAGGACAACCAAGAACAAGAACTGCTGTGCAGTATATAAGAAGACCTGGTAACCAGTATCCTCCACAAGAACAAGATCCACGTGGTGTACAAGACAAGAGTTAGCATTCACTTAGGTCAGGCTTATTGCTCCAACCAAGGAAGCTATGCCCTTACTATGGCCGGTAGTAAGGGGTCAAGCGGAAATACATAGGGACCCGATTGTCACTTAAACCCCAGCTCTCGCGACAAGCGTGAACCTATATATTTTTGAACAAGCAAGGAGAACCAGCTGGACTCACACAAGAATGCACAAGTAGTTGTTTACTTGAACTACGAGAACAGAACTCAGTCCCTTATTAGTGGACTATTCTTTATGCACCATGTAATCATGTATCATGTGCTCACGAGAATATGCACCATGTAATCATATATCATGTGCTCACGAGAATATGCACCATGTAATCATATATCATGTGCTCACGAGAATATGCACCATGTAATCATATATCATGTGCTCACGAGAATATGCACCATGTAGTAATGTATCATGTGCTCACGAGAATATAAGTACACGTACGCAATTATTACGAATACCAATCAAGTTTAACTATGGCACGTAAGTGTCCATGTAACACGATCAATCCAAGTTAGGGTCTATTAATAACAGACCTCAATCACGTAGTAGGGTATATCACTTAGTCACATGCCAAGTTTGCACGTACATATTCATATCACGTTTAACACCTTAAAGTGTCTATCACGATACCCTTACTATCAAATAGAGCTCAACACCTTGGACTCTAAACACGTAGTAGAATAGGTCACCTTGTACCTAGACACAGTCATACTTCACGTATATGTATCGTTAGTAATCGAATACATTTTCTAACACATATTGTGTTCTGTAATCATTCTTATTAATTTAAATCGTAGTATTCACGATTATATGAATTATCTTCGTATTACACTAGTCCCTATTTTCTTTAGGAACCATTTCAAGACAAGATATCTTCTTTATATTTTATATACTTCATTGAGTATATACACGATTAAAACCAATCACTAGCACTTTAGTGTTTGTTCATAACACTTACAATACACACGTATCAAGTTCAAGTATGTAGTAGAGTTAATCATTCTCTATCTAGTTCCATAACCCAATTCTTTGGTTATTCATGTCATGTATCAAATAATCAAGAAGCTACATTCTATCAAGTAGCTACATGCAAGATTTGCATATACACATCAAGAATCTTTCAAGTTTATTACCATACTCATGTAATGGTTTCAAGACATTCAAGACTTTCAAGACAATCAAGACAGTCAAGACTTTTACAAGATTTTATCATCTTGTATCCAAGTTCTCAATCCATTTTCTTTGGATGATTAAACATGTACAAGAATTAATTATCTTATACCTCAAGTTCAAGCTAAAAAGATGAACTATACATCTTTCACATATTATTTTTCAATCCTTTTCTTAGGACATTCAAGCTCAAGACATTAGTTGGTGTCCCTAAGGTACACAACCATTAACTTCAAGACACATAAAAGAGTTACTACTCTTATACTCAAGTTATCATTTAATTATGATTCAAGTCCACCTTTTATTTATTCACAAAGGGACTATTTTTCAGTACTAGAGTGTTCTACAACACTCATCTAGGCCATCTAGGGTAGTACCCTAAACCTAGACCAAGAATACTTCGAGTTCAAATTAAGTAAATGAGCTATACAACTCATACTTACGAGTTCTTAATCCCTACATAGGATATTCGAGCTCAAGTCATTGTTTTAATGCCCCTAAGGTGCACAATCATAGGCTTCAAGACAAGCATAACACATAAGTGCTTGTTCATAGCACTTTCAAGACATATAAAAGAGTTCTTCCTTTTATACTCAAGTTCTCATTTTAATTTAATGAGTAATCATGTTCAAGACTCACTTCTGATACCCCTAAGGTATCACAATACTTACTAGGACATCTTATCCTAAGGCTATATGCCTTAACAAGGGTTATTTCCAACTTATATAATCATTAAACAAGTTTTACAATTTTTCAGGACATATGGGCGGCCGCACAAAATGGTGTGGGCGGTCGCCCAAAATCAGGATTTCCAAGAACAAAATACTTCAGATAGATGGGCGGTCGCCCAGCCCAAAATGGGCGGTCGCTCAAGGCCCAAAAATGCCAAAATCCGAATTCTTTCCCAGGTTAAATAATTTTCCGTCCCAAGCGTAGGAGTAACTTTTATTAACTCTTAGGCAATACCCAAAACATTATTTCAGGCTCAATTCATTTCTTTTACCGTCCCATAAATAATAGGACAATTTCCTTTTATTCCATTTCAATATTTCACCGACCCCAAAAGTATAAGTACAATTTTATATTATACTAATATACCCATCTAGGGATACTTCCATTCATTTCCCCGTACCACAAATAATGGTACAATTTTTCTAATAATATTTAAATCAAGTTACTATTTTACCGTCTCGCGAATAGGAGTATATTTTTTTTTTCTTTGCCTAACAATTAGCCAACACAGGGAAGCTAAATTAACCAGGTTTAGAATTGCAAGTTTCTTCATATTTCATACGCAGTATATTTATAATCCCTTCGTCCCAAAATTACAAGTATCACAAAAATTGCTCAAAACACCATTTTAAGAAGAACAAGTATCGGGAATAACATATATACATGTTATTACAAGTAAGGGGGAGTCAATAACTTACCTAGTCAAAAATCAAGTTGACCTAAATTAATTTCTGATCGGTCTGGAACGCTCTATTCAGCGCCACGAATATTTATCCGGGACCGGAATCACGAACAGAGGGATAATTAAGCTCGAGGAGTCGAGAATAGGAAGAATTCCTAACTTAGCTTTTACGAGACAGAGAATGATCGAGAGAAATGGAGAAGAATCCTTTCTCTGAGAAGGCAACCCACCTTTTATACTAAACAAGTTTCGAAAATTGCAACTAGGCCCCTCAAGTTTCACTTTTTACAAAAAGGCCCCTTAGAGTCATAATTTCACAAATGACCCTAAAGTCAAAACTAGACATTTAACCACCTTAATATTCTAAAGCAGTTAATAAATTAATTCAAGTAAAACTAGCACATAATATGCAAGATCAAGCATTTAAGCAAGCACGTCAAGAATTTAACAAATACGTTAAATATTTAACGAGATTAAGGATGGGCGTTACATCCTCCCCGCCTTAAAGAAAATCCGTCCTCGAATTTTTACTAGATCAAGATTATAACATATATAATCAACAAGTAGGACTCGATCACATCAAGAATATACACATATACTCGTAATTAAGTATTACACATATACCCACAAATATTTTATGCAATCACGATACATCAATCATGACAATAAGACACAATAAAGTCATGCAGACTCGATTAGTCAATCCACTATATCGGTGAAACTTGACATATCCACTAGAAATAATAGGACTGGTCATATCCTCCAGATCACTGTAATACTAGTCAAATCCACTAGGCAATCTCAGATACTGAAGTCATGGTTATCCATCGTTTCAATATTCAGAACTGACTTTACGTATATCAATCCATCGAAAAAAAAATCCATCAAAAGATGTAGCTCTCAGTGTCGAATAATTAACGATAGAGCTGCCCTCGAAATTCATTAATGAATCTCTAACAAGATCAAGAAAATCTCAAGAACACACGTACCTTGGTTGTTTCCACTAATAGGTCAACACAGATACTCAATTCAGACATCCACTACAAGGTAGATATATCCTCTATCAAGAAATTCTCAAGTTGAATCTTCAACTGGTTTAACTCAATCGAGGTCAAGAACATTAATCCAGGTGTCAGCACTGTATTCGCACTGTAACAACTCAAGATAATCCAAGTTTCTCATCAAGAATGGATACATCCATCTGGTTTGGTGTAGAGACTCCACTGTCAATCACATAGGTTAAATACCCAGTACAATCTCAAGAACCCTTTCTAGACTTTCAATGCAGAACATAAAAGTTATGCATAAATCTATCATGCTCACATATATAGTCAAGCATACTAGCAGAGAATTAATTACCATCTATTGTGGTAAACAAGAATGGCATAACATATAAAAAGCCAAATCATAACACGTAAGAGTCAAGCCATAACACGTATCACATCAATGTCCCATCTAGGTAACATGACCAAGTTAACATAGAACGTATAGGGTGTTATCACCCACACTTCTATCAAGCTCTTATACATAACGATATCAAGCATGTAGTCTCTTACTAGAGAATACACTTCTACGTAATTCACGAGATAAGGACAAGCATGCATATATAGCACGAAACAATGTCCACAAGACAAGATAGATACGCCTAAGTCTTTAAAGACTCGCGCTCTCGATTCTCAAACCATCTAATCCAATTGGATTAACACTATCAACACCAGTCCTATGCCTGGTATAACAACAAGTAACGAAGCACTCGGCGTCGAAAACACACCCAAGACTAACCCAACCTAGGCCATAGACCCTATCCAGGCTTAGAGCTAAACCATAGCTCTGATACCACCCTGACACGCCCCAAGTCCCGGGATTCCCTAATAGAACCTCGAACCTGGTGCGCGTAACTAACAAGAAATAAGAAACTAACGGAAAACAGGAATAATACCTGTTAAAACAAAACTGACATGATATATATACTCAAGAGTAGGGAGCTAAGATAGCTCACACGAGTTATAGACCAAGAAAATTAAAACCAAAATGGTTACATACAGCGGAAGACATGCCTAGCAAATAAGCTAGCAACAAGAACTGTCTAGGGACAACAAATACTACCCCAATATAAGCCCAGAGTTTATTAACTCATACAAGATCGTCCTTACCAAAATATAAAAGGACACTAACTTCGAACAAGAATATCCTGCTGAGTAAATTCCCAGCTAAGTCGAGCCTCACTGCGTACTATCCCCTGCTTTCCTGGGGGGGAAACAATTAAACAAATAAAGGGTGAGATAAATCTCAGTAAGCTATTAACATGCAACTATATGTCATGTTATCATGTAATACAAGTAGATACTCAAGTAATCATATATCAAGTATCATCAAGTAACAAGTATAGGAGAGGCTAACCAACTCAACAAGTAATCAAGCTCAAGAAATGATCAGGTAACAAGTAGTCAAGTAGTGCGAGAGGCTAGACCAGCTCACAAGATGCACATAAGCCTATCACGCATTGTACCTGAATCCTTCCTTATTCCTCCCAAGAATACCATTTGTTGTCGATGCTTTTCTAGCTGAGGACAACCAAGAACAAGAACTGCTGTGCAGTATATAAGAAGACCTGGTAACCAGTATCCTCCACAAGAACAAGATCCACGTGGTGTACAAGACAAGAGTTAGCATTCACTTAGGTCAGGCTTATTGCTCCAACCAAGGAAGCTATGCCCTTACTATGGCCGGTAGTAAGGGGTCAAGCGGAAATACATAGGGACCCGATTGTCACTTAAACCCCAGCTCTCGCGACAAGCGTGAACCTATATATTTTTGAACAAGCAAGGAGAACCAGCTGGACTCACACAAGAATGCACAAGTAGTTGTTTACTTGAACTACGAGAACAGAACTCAGTCCCTTATTAGTGGACTATTCTTTATGCACCATGTAATCATGTATCATGTGCTCACGAGAATATGCACCATGTAATCATATATCATGTGCTCACGAGAATATGCACCATGTAATCATATATCATGTGCTCACGAGAATATGCACCATGTAATCATATATCATGTGCTCACGAGAATATGCACCATGTAGTAATGTATCATGTGCTCACGAGAATATAAGTACACGTACGCAATTATTACGAATACCAATCAAGTTTAACTATGGCACGTAAGTGTCCATGTAACACGATCAATCCAAGTTAGGGTCTATTAATAACAGACCTCAATCACGTAGTAGGGTATATCACTTAGTCACATGCCAAGTTTGCACGTACATATTCATATCACGTTTAACACCTTAAAGTGTCTATCACGATACCCTTACTATCAAATAGAGCTCAACACCTTGGACTCTAAACACGTAGTAGAATAGGTCACCTTGTACCTAGACACAGTCATACTTCACGTATATGTATCGTTAGTAATCGAATACATTTTCTAACACATATTGTGTTCTGTAATCATTCTTATTAATTTAAATCGTAGTATTCACGATTATATGAATTATCTTCGTATTACACTAGTCCCTATTTTCTTTAGGAACCATTTCAAGACAAGATATCTTCTTTATATTTTATATACTTCATTGAGTATATACACGATTAAAACCAATCACTAGCACTTTAGTGTTTGTTCATAACACTTACAATACACACGTATCAAGTTCAAGTATGTAGTAGAGTTAATCATTCTCTATCTAGTTCCATAACCCAATTCTTTGGTTATTCATGTCATGTATCAAATAATCAAGAAGCTACATTCTATCAAGTAGCTACATGCAAGATTTGCATATACACATCAAGAATCTTTCAAGTTTATTACCATACTCATGTAATGGTTTCAAGACATTCAAGACTTTCAAGACAATCAAGACAGTCAAGACTTTTACAAGATTTTATCATCTTGTATCCAAGTTCTCAATCCATTTTCTTTGGATGATTAAACATGTACAAGAATTAATTATCTTATACCTCAAGTTCAAGCTAAAAAGATGAACTATACATCTTTCACATATTATTTTTCAATCCTTTTCTTAGGACATTCAAGCTCAAGACATTAGTTGGTGTCCCTAAGGTACACAACCATTAACTTCAAGACACATAAAAGAGTTACTACTCTTATACTCAAGTTATCATTTAATTATGATTCAAGTCCACCTTTTATTTATTCACAAAGGGACTATTTTTCAGTACTAGAGTGTTCTACAACACTCATCTAGGCCATCTAGGGTAGTACCCTAAACCTAGACCAAGAATACTTCGAGTTCAAATTAAGTAAATGAGCTATACAACTCATACTTACGAGTTCTTAATCCCTACATAGGATATTCGAGCTCAAGTCATTGTTTTAATGCCCCTAAGGTGCACAATCATAGGCTTCAAGACAAGCATAACACATAAGTGCTTGTTCATAGCACTTTCAAGACATATAAAAGAGTTCTTCCTTTTATACTCAAGTTCTCATTTTAATTTAATGAGTAATCATGTTCAAGACTCACTTCTGATACCCCTAAGGTATCACAATACTTACTAGGACATCTTATCCTAAGGCTATATGCCTTAACAAGGGTTATTTCCAACTTATATAATCATTAAACAAGTTTTACAATTTTTCAGGACATATGGGCGGCCGCACAAAATGGTGTGGGCGGTCGCCCAAAATCAGGATTTCCAAGAACAAAATACTTCAGATAGATGGGCGGTCGCCCAGCCCAAAATGGGCGGTCGCTCAAGGCCCAAAAATGCCAAAATCCGAATTCTTTCCCAGGTTAAATAATTTTCCGTCCCAAGCGTAGGAGTAACTTTTATTAACTCTTAGGCAATACCCAAAACATTATTTCAGGCTCAATTCATTTCTTTTACCGTCCCATAAATAATAGGACAATTTCCTTTTATTCCATTTCAATATTTCACCGACCCCAAAAGTATAAGTACAATTTTATATTATACTAATATACCCATCTAGGGATACTTCCATTCATTTCCCCGTACCACAAATAATGGTACAATTTTTCTAATAATATTTAAATCAAGTTACTATTTTACCGTCTCGCGAATAGGAGTATATTTTTTTTTTCTTTGCCTAACAATTAGCCAACACAGGGAAGCTAAATTAACCAGGTTTAGAATTGCAAGTTTCTTCATATTTCATACGCAGTATATTTATAATCCCTTCGTCCCAAAATTACAAGTATCACAAAAATTGCTCAAAACACCATTTTAAGAAGAACAAGTATCGGGAATAACATATATACATGTTATTACAAGTAAGGGGGAGTCAATAACTTACCTAGTCAAAAATCAAGTTGACCTAAATTAATTTCTGATCGGTCTGGAACGCTCTATTCAGCGCCACGAATATTTATCCGGGACCGGAATCACGAACAGAGGGATAATTAAGCTCGAGGAGTCGAGAATAGGAAGAATTCCTAACTTAGCTTTTACGAGACAGAGAATGATCGAGAGAAATGGAGAAGAATCCTTTCTCTGAGAAGGCAACCCACCTTTTATACTAAACAAGTTTCGAAAATTGCAACTAGGCCCCTCAAGTTTCACTTTTTACAAAAAGGCCCCTTAGAGTCATAATTTCACAAATGACCCTAAAGTCAAAACTAGACATTTAACCACCTTAATATTCTAAAGCAGTTAATAAATTAATTCAAGTAAAACTAGCACATAATATGCAAGATCAAGCATTTAAGCAAGCACGTCAAGAATTTAACAAATACGTTAAATATTTAACGAGATTAAGGATGGGCGTTACATCCTCCCCGCCTTAAAGAAAATCCGTCCTCGAATTTTTACTAGATCAAGATTATAACATATATAATCAACAAGTAGGACTCGATCACATCAAGAATATACACATATACTCGTAATTAAGTATTACACATATACCCACAAATATTTTATGCAATCACGATACATCAATCATGACAATAAGACACAATAAAGTCATGCAGACTCGATTAGTCAATCCACTATATCGGTGAAACTTGACATATCCACTAGAAATAATAGGACTGGTCATATCCTCCAGATCACTGTAATACTAGTCAAATCCACTAGGCAATCTCAGATACTGAAGTCATGGTTATCCATCGTTTCAATATTCAGAACTGACTTTACGTATATCAATCCATCGAAAAAAAAATCCATCAAAAGATGTAGCTCTCAGTGTCGAATAATTAACGATAGAGCTGCCCTCGAAATTCATTAATGAATCTCTAACAAGATCAAGAAAATCTCAAGAACACACGTACCTTGGTTGTTTCCACTAATAGGTCAACACAGATACTCAATTCAGACATCCACTACAAGGTAGATATATCCTCTATCAAGAAATTCTCAAGTTGAATCTTCAACTGGTTTAACTCAATCGAGGTCAAGAACATTAATCCAGGTGTCAGCACTGTATTCGCACTGTAACAACTCAAGATAATCCAAGTTTCTCATCAAGAATGGATACATCCATCTGGTTTGGTGTAGAGACTCCACTGTCAATCACATAGGTTAAATACCCAGTACAATCTCAAGAACCCTTTCTAGACTTTCAATGCAGAACATAAAAGTTATGCATAAATCTATCATGCTCACATATATAGTCAAGCATACTAGCAGAGAATTAATTACCATCTATTGTGGTAAACAAGAATGGCATAACATATAAAAAGCCAAATCATAACACGTAAGAGTCAAGCCATAACACGTATCACATCAATGTCCCATCTAGGTAACATGACCAAGTTAACATAGAACGTATAGGGTGTTATCACCCACACTTCTATCAAGCTCTTATACATAACGATATCAAGCATGTAGTCTCTTACTAGAGAATACACTTCTACGTAATTCACGAGATAAGGACAAGCATGCATATATAGCACGAAACAATGTCCACAAGACAAGATAGATACGCCTAAGTCTTTAAAGACTCGCGCTCTCGATTCTCAAACCATCTAATCCAATTGGATTAACACTATCAACACCAGTCCTATGCCTGGTATAACAACAAGTAACGAAGCACTCGGCGTCGAAAACACACCCAAGACTAACCCAACCTAGGCCATAGACCCTATCCAGGCTTAGAGCTAAACCATAGCTCTGATACCACCCTGACACGCCCCAAGTCCCGGGATTCCCTAATAGAACCTCGAACCTGGTGCGCGTAACTAACAAGAAATAAGAAACTAACGGAAAACAGGAATAATACCTGTTAAAACAAAACTGACATGATATATATACTCAAGAGTAGGGAGCTAAGATAGCTCACACGAGTTATAGACCAAGAAAATTAAAACCAAAATGGTTACATACAGCGGAAGACATGCCTAGCAAATAAGCTAGCAACAAGAACTGTCTAGGGACAACAAATACTACCCCAATATAAGCCCAGAGTTTATTAACTCATACAAGATCGTCCTTACCAAAATATAAAAGGACACTAACTTCGAACAAGAATATCCTGCTGAGTAAATTCCCAGCTAAGTCGAGCCTCACTGCGTACTATCCCCTGCTTTCCTGGGGGGGAAACAATTAAACAAATAAAGGGTGAGATAAATCTCAGTAAGCTATTAACATGCAACTATATGTCATGTTATCATGTAATACAAGTAGATACTCAAGTAATCATATATCAAGTATCATCAAGTAACAAGTATAGGAGAGGCTAACCAACTCAACAAGTAATCAAGCTCAAGAAATGATCAGGTAACAAGTAGTCAAGTAGTGCGAGAGGCTAGACCAGCTCACAAGATGCACATAAGCCTATCACGCATTGTACCTGAATCCTTCCTTATTCCTCCCAAGAATACCATTTGTTGTCGATGCTTTTCTAGCTGAGGACAACCAAGAACAAGAACTGCTGTGCAGTATATAAGAAGACCTGGTAACCAGTATCCTCCACAAGAACAAGATCCACGTGGTGTACAAGACAAGAGTTAGCATTCACTTAGGTCAGGCTTATTGCTCCAACCAAGGAAGCTATGCCCTTACTATGGCCGGTAGTAAGGGGTCAAGCGGAAATACATAGGGACCCGATTGTCACTTAAACCCCAGCTCTCGCGACAAGCGTGAACCTATATATTTTTGAACAAGCAAGGAGAACTAGCTGGACTCACACAAGAATGCACAAGTAGTTGTTTACTTGAACTACGAGAACAGAACTCAGTCCCTTATTAGTGGACTATTCTTTATGCACCATGTAATCATGTATCATGTGCTCACGAGAATATGCACCATGTAATCATATATCATGTGCTCACGAGAATATGCACCATGTAATCATATATCATGTGCTCACGAGAATATGCACCATGTAATCATATATCATGTGCTCACGAGAATATGCACCATGTAGTAATGTATCATGTGCTCACGAGAATATAAGTACACGTACGCAATTATTACGAATACCAATCAAGTTTAACTATGGCACGTAAGTGTCCATGTAACACGATCAATCCAAGTTAGGGTCTATTAATAACAGACCTCAATCACGTAGTAGGGTATATCACTTAGTCACATGCCAAGTTTGCACGTACATATTCATATCACGTTTAACACCTTAAAGTGTCTATCACGATACCCTTACTATCAAATAGAGCTCAACACCTTGGACTCTAAACACGTAGTAGAATAGGTCACCTTGTACCTAGACACAGTCATACTTCACGTATATGTATCGTTAGTAATCGAATACATTTTCTAACACATATTGTGTTCTGTAATCATTCTTATTAATTTAAATCGTAGTATTCACGATTATATGAATTATCTTCGTATTACACTAGTCCCTATTTTCTTTAGGAACCATTTCAAGACAAGATATCTTCTTTATATTTTATATACTTCATTGAGTATATACACGATTAAAACCAATCACTAGCACTTTAGTGTTTGTTCATAACACTTACAATACACACGTATCAAGTTCAAGTATGTAGTAGAGTTAATCATTCTCTATCTAGTTCCATAACCCAATTCTTTGGTTATTCATGTCATGTATCAAATAATCAAGAAGCTACATTCTATCAAGTAGCTACATGCAAGATTTGCATATACACATCAAGAATCTTTCAAGTTTATTACCATACTCATGTAATGGTTTCAAGACATTCAAGACTTTCAAGACAATCAAGACAGTCAAGACTTTTACAAGATTTTATCATCTTGTATCCAAGTTCTCAATCCATTTTCTTTGGATGATTAAACATGTACAAGAATTAATTATCTTATACCTCAAGTTCAAGCTAAAAAGATGAACTATACATCTTTCACATATTATTTTTCAATCCTTTTCTTAGGACATTCAAGCTCAAGACATTAGTTGGTGTCCCTAAGGTACACAACCATTAACTTCAAGACACATAAAAGAGTTACTACTCTTATACTCAAGTTATCATTTAATTATGATTCAAGTCCACCTTTTATTTATTCACAAAGGGACTATTTTTCAGTACTAGAGTGTTCCACAACACTCATCTAGGCCATCTAGGGTAGTACCCTAAACCTAGACCAAGAATACTTCGAGTTCAAATTAAGTAAATGAGCTATACAACTCATACTTACGAGTTCTTAATCCCTACATAGGATATTCGAGCTCAAGTCATTGTTTTAATGCCCCTAAGGTGCACAATCATAGGCTTTAAGACAAGCATAACACATAAGTGCTTGTTCATAGCACTTTCAAGACATATAAAAGAGTTCTTCCTTTTATACTCAAGTTCTCATTTTAATTTAATGAGTAATCATGTTCAAGACTCACTTCTGATACCCCTAAGGTATCACAATACTTACTAGGACATCTTATCCTAAGGCTATATGCCTTAACAAGGGTTATTTCCAACTTATATAATCATTAAACAAGTTTTACAATTTTTCAGGACATATGGGCGGCCGCACAAAATGGTGTGGGCGGTCGCCCAAAATCAGGATTTCCAAGAACAAAATACTTCAGATAGATGGGCGGTCGCCCAGCCCAAAATGGGCGGTCGCTCAAGGCCCAAAAATGCCAAAATCCGAATTCTTTCCCAGGTTAAATAATTTTCCGACCCAAGCGTAGGAGTAACTTTTATTAACTCTTAGGCAATACCCAAAACATTATTTCAGGCTCAATTCATTTCTTTTACCGTCCCATAAATAATAGGACAATTTCCTTTTATTCCATTTCAATATTTCACCGACCCCAAAAGTATAAGTACAATTTTATATTATACTAATATACCCATCTAGGGATACTTCCATTCATTTCCCCGTACCACAAATAATGGTACAATTTTTCTAATAATATTTAAATCAAGTTACTATTTTACCGTCTCACGAATAGGAGTATATTTTTTTTTCTTTGCCTAACAATTAGCCAACACAGGGAAGCTAAATTAACCAAGTTTAGAATTGCAAGTTTCTTCATATTTCATACGCAGTATATTTATACTCCCTTCGTCCCAAAATTACAAGTATCACAAAAATTGCTCAAAACACCATTTTAACAAGAACAAGTATCGGGAATAACATATATACATGTTATTACAAGTAAGGGGGAGTCAATAACTTACCTAGTCAAAAATCAAGTTGACCCAAATTAATTTCTGATAGGTCTGGAACGCTCTATTCAGCGCCACGAATATTTATCCGGGACCGGAATCACGAACAGAGGGATAATTAAGCTCGAGGAGTCGAGAATAGGAAGAATTCCTAACTTAGCTTTTACGAGACAGAGAATGATCGAGAGAAATGGAGAAGAATCCTTTCTCTGAGAAGGCAACCCACCTTTTATACTAAACAAGTTTCGAAAATTGCAATTAGGCCCCTCAAGTTTCACTTTTTACAAAAATGCCCCTTAGAGTCATAATTTCACAAATGACCCTAAAGTCAAAACTAGACATTTAACCACCTTAATATTCTAAAGCAGTTAATAAATTAATTCAAGTAAAACTAGCACATAATAAGCAAGATCAAGCATTTAAGCAAGCACGTCAAGAATTTAACAAATACGTTAAATATTTAACGAGATTAAGGTTGGGCGTTACAAATAGTTCATTTTAGGATAGTTATTTTTTATGATTTAGTTTACTAACCCACTAATATTTATCTTTGGTAGTTATCTTTTGTATTTTTGATAGAGTTGGGCTCTTGTTGATCAAGCTATGAAGCAGCTATTTAAGGAGAAAAAACCAGCCATTCTTATGGACAGATTCCAGCGATTTTGAGAGAGCATTCAAAGAGAGAAATAAATTTTTCTTAAAGAGTCCCCTTTTTTCCTTGAAGTAGGTTTATGATTAAGATTTAGAGTCTTCAAGGTTTGTTGCAATTGTTCTTGCATTAAAAACATATATCGATGTCCATCTTTAGCCTTGAAGCTTTGATCTAAGTCTTTGATTCTTCAAGGTTGTTTAGTGTTTGATTTGTTCTAGGAGTCTAGTACTCATTTACTCTTTTAATTATTTAATTTCTTTCATTGTAATTGTTTTCTATAACTTGTATTCTGTAAGTTTTTAATTAATGAAAGTTTTCCAGCAAGCATAGTCTTGCTGAAGTGTTAAAATCCGTGTTTCTAGTTATCCGTTGCATTTTTCTGCTTTTTTTTTTTACTGATAATTAGTATATTATACAGTTGTGTGTTAAGTTGTGTTGTCACTTGTGTGATCATTTAAGCACACAAGTGGTCATTTTCAGAGATAGTCCTAGCTACAAATCAAGGTACAAGTTTCGTCAAATTTTTCACAACATAATTACTTCTCCTGGTCAACATTGTTAGTTTTAGTTAATGGTCGGGAGAAATGATATGTTTGCTCTTCTATTCTCTTCGCTTACACCTTACACTTCTGCTGAGTCTAACAAAATTCAGGTGCGGAGCCTTCCACTGTGGATCGAGACTAAGATGTCATGTGACTCGTACATGACATGAATTCAGCTAATAAATTAACAAATCGTTACTTTTTATTACCACATTGCAATATATATATATATATATATATATATATATATATATACACTATATTTTTTGACAATGTCCACGCCATAAGGAGGCGAGGAGAGGGATCGAACCCTAGCGCTCACCGAGGGTGAAGCTTGGATTTACCACTGGGCCACTCCTTTGGGGACACCACATTGCAATATATTAAAAACATAAAAATCAGATTTGTACATTTTCAAATTGAATAAGAATAATACTAGGGGCACAAAAAAATCACAAAATCTTGCTCACAAAATCCTAGGTGTAATGATTTTATTGGTGTTTTTAAGTAGAATGTGCTGGGTCCATTATCAATGCAACAAAGAAAATATCGCCACTGTTTGGTCAAATTTTGGAATTCAACTTCAAGATATGAATTTGGGTATAATGGAATAAAATAGCAAATGATTTAAGAATAAATGGAATAGGTATTTAACGAGGAAAGCCCTTGAACAACTTGTTCGCCGGCACAAAACTTCAAAGATGGAATATTATTAGTAATGGTGAAGAACAATGAGACAAGTAAGAATATAAATCCAAAATAAATTGCAGTGCGTATGTGTGTGCGTTACATAATCTGTGTAAACTATTTATACTAAAAGAATGATCACAAACTAGTTAACAAGGCCATGATTCTCGGGTAGTTTTGTTTGGGCTTATTCTCTTGCCGTTGCTTGAATTGGCGTTGAGTAAATAAGACTTCGTGTTTGACTGAGTCTCTATGCAAGGAACGTTTGCTTAATTGTGCTCCATGATTTGCGCATTATCTCAAAAAAAGATAGGAACATTCATACTTGCATAAGAAACGTGATAACTAACCAAGATGTTAGTGTCAAGATGCAGGATGTCGGAGCAAGCTGGTGTCTTTAAGATGCAGCGTGAATTTTATCCTCAAACAATTGCCCCTGATATTGTATTTAAAAAGAAAAGAAATTTTAAGGTCAAAAATCAATTTTAACTGCTGGCACCCACTACATGCTAAATGGAGTGATGGGATGAGGTAGTTTCATACACTAGTAGGTTTTTAAACCCCTATAGGAGTCTATAACCGTTAGGTCTATTAAAGGACCGCCTTCTTGAATCCTTCCCTTCGCAAAAACCGCTCTCAAGGCTTCCAGTTTCTTCATAAATTTGCTGCGGTGAGTTCTGTAGACACCCCGCCTTGGACCGCTCACCCCGATTGCACACTTGATTTTGTGTTTCTCCCTCTTTTATGTGTTTTCTGTTAGTTTCTGTTACTTTGGTTACGTTCTAGACGGGCTCCGTTAAGTTCAGGGACTAAACTGAATAACAGTTCTAACTTTCTAGTCCATTCTGTCAAAATTTGCCTTTCAGAGTCGCGCGCCTCTGCCCCTTGAGGCCAGACGCGCGCGCTTTTCGCCGCCTAGGTGGGATGCACGCGCTTCTGGGGTGTGTCAGTTACAGATTCTGCCCAAGAATCTCTCCCTTGCTCATTATACATGATTTTGCCCGGGAAAGATTTCTTGGAGACTCCGTTTGGCTCCAAAACACACACATTTTTAACTATAAACCCCCCCCCCCCAATCCATCATTAAAAGGGGTCTTTTTGGCACAAAGAACTTTTCCACCTTAGACTTTTCTCTAAACAAAGCTCTAGGCAATTTACAAAAGATATTCTCTCCAAGTATTCAACCTCTTCTTCAAGACTTTTTCAAGAGGTTCTCTTTGAAGGATATTATAGGTAAAATGTCTTGACTTCATTCTTTATTTCTTCTTATTCTTCTAATTATTCTTCTTCTTTAATCAAATGTGCAATCACCCCAAAACCATTTGGGACATGACACCAATGGCCCTTTCATTACATTGAATTGGCTTAGGAGTTATCTCCCTACATTCTAAACTATAAAACCCCTTTTTATCATCATTCAAATAGGAAGAACACATCTACCTTTAAAGTGAATTATGAACAAACAAGACCGACATTTCTCGGGCGAAATGGGTGTTTAAGTACTTCCCATTTCGTAACCTAACCCCCGAACCCCTCATCCCAAAGAATCTCTGTTTTCGTAAATCAAACTTAGGCTCATAAACATTAGGTTTTCTTACGTTCCTCAAAAACGTGGGTGGCGACTCTAAAACATCAATTAGACATCCTAGGATAACTCACAGCTCCAGCCGAGTGGGGGTTTTCCTGGGGTATCTACAGTGGCGACTCCGCTGGGGACAGCTTGAGGGTTAAACTTGTGTTTCTGCTCATAATTCACTTTTCTGGGCATTCTGGAAATTGATATGGGAAGCGCGCGCTTCGGACCTTCATAGTCCAAAGCGCGCGTGTCCCACGTCACATTCCAGAATCGGCCGCCTTCCATGTGTTCTTCCCATTCTTCCTATTATTTCATGCTAACAAACATTGCAGGGGTTTCATTACACAATCAGGACCAGGGCAATCCCCTGAGTCCATAAGTTTCTGACAATCTGACAGGTCAGCCCAGAAGCGGGCGCCTCCCATGAACAATGCTCCATGCGCGCGCTTCCCACAACACCAGCCTGAGGCGCGCGCTTCTGGGCCAATTTCCAGGACAAGAACAGGTTTCAGGGACTGAACAGAACAGTCGGGTGTGGGCACAGTTGCCTGCATCAGAGCAGAATTGAACCTTTGGACTTTCTTAATTTTTATGTTTATTTACCTGTCACACTGGTGATTCGGGAGTTGTAATTTACGTGCTTTTGTGTTTTTTTTTATCTTTTCTTTTCAAAAAAAAAAAAAAAATTTGTCATGTGATAGACCTCACACTACATGCACATTACTCCTATGAATTTCTCACTATTGAGTCGCACAAGTCCAACCCCAAACCCGTCGAGGCGCGTCTACAGGGATTCATCCAACAGGCTTGTCCGTGAACCGATCACTCCAACAGCTTCTACATCATCAATGGCCGGCGACTCCAACACCAACAACGCCCTGACTCTCGAACAGCTCTCTGCCATGGTTCAAACACTCCAACAACAAGTCTCTACCCTTAACCAAGAGGCTCAAACCAAGGAGAGCTTATGGCAAGCTCATGTTGACAGTCAACAAGCGTCCCACGAAGCCGAGGTCGAACAATTGAAAGCCAAGCTCATCAAGCTCTCCAAGAATAAGGGGGTGAACGACAATGAGGAATCCGAATGGACCCAAGGTTTGTTTGAAAGCCCATATGTTAGTGCCCGTACCAAAAAAGTGGGGGAGCCAAGCACCGACAACAACAACCACAAAATGGTCAATTCCATCATGGCCTACATTGATCAGAAATTTGACGGCCTCAACATGGGAAAAGGCTCCAACACAAGCCTTTATCAGTCATCCATTCTCATGAGCATGATGGCCGCTCTCCCCGACAAGTTCAAAATGCCCGACATTAGCAAGTTCAAGGGAAACTCATGCCCGATGGCTCACATCGAGACTTACATTTGGGCTATGGTTCCGAAGAAGGTCTCCCCAAAAGTGATGGCTCAATGCTTTCCTTTCACTCTCGAGGGGGCGGCAAAGGATTTGTATGCAACTCTCCCGCTCACTGTCCGTCTTGATTGGGATGCCGCTATACTTGCCTTCAAAAATAAATATCAAGGCAACACCACTCATCGGCCCACAAGGAAAGAGCTCGAGAACACCACTCAAAGAGACAACGAGTCCTTTATTGACTTCACAAGGAGATGGAATGACAAGCTCTTTGAAATTGTTGAAAGGCCAAACACGAAAGAACAAATGGACATCTTTCTCAAGTGTCTCAAGATTGATCTCCGCACCCACCTAAGTGGGGCTTGCTACTCCGACTTCTCCCAAATGTATGAGGCGGGGGGAACGCATGGATGACTTCCTCAAGGAGATAAAGAAATCCACTCCTACTTTCCGTTACAAGGCCGCCTCTAGCTCAAACAAAGAGGCTTATGTCAATGCCGTTACTACCGACAAAGGGAATTACAAAAAGGTCCCTCCACCACAAGGCAAGCGGTTCCAAAGGCATGACCATCACCGAGGCCTATGAAGCTCTAAAGGCCATGGGGAAAATCACTCCTCTCCAAGGGTACAAGCAACCACAACCGCTCCGTCCCAACCATGCCCACCACAAGTGGTGTGACTACCATCAATGCACCGGCCACCTCACCGAGGAATGCTTCTCCATCCGCAACACCATCCAAGACCTTATAGACAAGAAGTAATTCATAATCCCCAATGAGGGTGGTGTAAATATAATAGAGGTAGGAGAGTTTGAAGGAACCACTCATTCGATCCCATTTGTGAATGAGGGCTCCGATGATATGAATAAACTTGACAATTCCTGTTATGTTGTGACTTACGATGAAGTTATGAGGGAAGTCTTAGAGAATAGGAAGAAGAAGCTCCAAAGGTCCGTGAATGTGCTCACCCACAGCGGTCGGGTAATAGCGAGCACCTCGGTTCCCACGAATACAGCAACCAACACCTCTTCTCAAAGACCAAAAGCACAAGATGCCCCCGAAGACCCTTTATTGACACAACTCAAGAAGACACAAGCCAACATATCCATCTGGGACCTTATTGCATCATCAAAGAAACACTGAGACCTCGTCATCAAGAACTTGGACGACACATCAGTCTCTCCCGACACAACGTCCGAAGACCTTACAGCAATGATAGGTCACATTCACTTTGGCAATGTCATCCTTTTTGCCGACATGGACCTCCTGCCATTTGGGTCCGATCACAATGAAGCCATCTACCTCAAAGTAAGGGCAAGGGGGAGACCCATTTCAAGAGTTTTAGTAGACGGTGGTTCCGCACTCAACTTAATGCCTAGCCGAGTCATGGGCATATTGGGGCTCAAAAGCTCCGATTTACAACCTTCTACCCAAGTCATTAGAGGGTACGACAGCACGGCCCGTACAGTCATGGGAATGCTAGAAGTTGATGTCGAATTTGGGAGCATGATCATGTCCGTCCCATTTCAAGTACTCGATGTTCTGTCTTCGTTCAACTTACTTTTGGGCCGACCATGGATCCACAGTTCCAATGCTGTCCCTTCCACTCTCCATCAGTGTGTCAAAATCAGAAACGGGGATGAGATAGTCACCGTCATGGCCGAGAATGTCACCAGCCACAGAAATAAGGGACAACCCGTCCACCAAGTTCAACACGGGATAAAACATTCCACTCTCTCCGGCGTCAACGCCATCGACAAAGAAGGGGGAAGTGGGCAATGGACCTTCGGTAATCCTAAGATCCTCCGCATGATGAGGAACATGAATCACTTTCCCGGTCTAGACCTAGGGAAGCATCAACAAGGAACATTGTACCCTGTAGTGGTTCCTTTTGTCAGAAACAAGTTTGGTTTGGGATACGAGCCTACCGAAGATGACTTAAAATACGAGCAAGCGGTCAAGAATCAAAAGACTCGAGCTCGCAAAGAAGGTCGACAATATGAAATCCCCAACTTGAGGCCTTACCGCAACACACTGAACGGTTATTTTGTTTGCCAAGGGGAGGATGTCCCGTACATGATCTTTCCCGAGCCATGGGTTAACAACAAGGGCGTCAGAAAACCCGGTCTTGAGATCTTCACTGATTGTGAAATTCCGACACAAGAAAGGGAGCCTATTCCAATGTCACCCCGAGAGTGGTGGGGCAAGAAAGTAACCATAGAGTCCGAGGTAGAGATTACCGCGGGGGAAGGACTGTCCGATCTAGCCTCCATGTTCGAAGAATTTGCCATCATGGCCGATTGTCAAGTCAACGCCATCTCCGACAACACAGAAATGGAGAGTCCATCTATCAGCAAGATCCAGCCAAGCTCCAAGCCAATCAACAACTGGTATTCTACGAAGGGGCCCATGGTATCCGGGGAATTCCTAGTTCGAGAAATGGGTTGCATACCCCACACATCAACAAAGGAAGAGCGGCTCACACTTACTTTCGAGTCCGAGAGTGTTTCTAATACCCTCACCCAAGAGGATATGGAGGCCATAGCCGAGCGTGTGTTTCCTTTCTTTGCTAATGAAAAATTCGATATTTCTGAGTACCCCGAGATTGCAAACATCATAAATGATGAATTAACTAATAACAAACTTAATGAACAAGTTAATAACGATTCAAATTATGATTAATTAGACCACGAAAACATAACATACCTAAATGAACTAGCTCAACAGGTTCGTTGTCGTGGTGAAAATGGGGGCCTGATGAGGAATTGCATGTTGTTAATCTGGGTACCGACGAAGAACCGAAAGAAACGAAGATAGGCAGCTTCTTCAAGGGGGAAGACAGAGACAGATTGACTGCACTGCTCAAAGAATTTGTGGATGTATTCGCATGGTCGTACAAAGACATGCCGGGTTTGGACAAAAAGGTCGTAGAGCACAGAATTCCGATCAGAGAGGACGCCAAGCCAGTAAAGCAGAAGCTCAAATATATCAAACCAGAATGGTCCCTACAAGTCAAAGAAGAGATTGAAAAGCTCCTCAGTGTGGGTTTCATCAAAGTCATTGAGTATCCGACTTGGCTAGCCAACATTGTGATAGTCAGAAAGGCAAACGGCAAGGTTCGAGTTTGTGTGGACTTCCGGGATCTGAATAAAGCTTCCCCGAAAGATGATTTTCCGCTACCAAACATCGACATGCTCGTCGATTCGACTGCCAACTATGAAATCCGCTCATTTGTGGACGGTTTTGCCAGTTACAATCAGATTCTCATGTCCAAGGAGGACCAACACAAGACAGCTGTCACAACACCATGGGGCACTTTCTGCTACACAGTCATGCCGTTCGGGTTAAGGAACGCTGGGGCTACCTACCAAAGGGATGTTACGGATCTATTCCATGACATGATTCATAAAGAGATCGAGGTCTATGTAGACGACATGATCATCCATTCAAAGGGAACCAACGGTCAACATTTGATCGATCTTCGCAAGTTCTTTGAACGACTCCGACAACACAACATGAGACTCAATCCCGCAAAGTGCACTTTTGGGGTCATCAGAGGAAAGGTTCTCGGTTACATGGTCACGGAGAGGGGAATTGAAGCCGATCCCTCCAAGATCAAGGAAATCATTGACATGCCTCCCCCAAAGACGCAGAAAGAAATCAAAGGTTTCATGGGCAGAATTCAATACATCAGTTGGTTTGTGCACCAACTCACTTCCATGGATCTTCAAGCTACTCAAGAAGAATGCAGCTCTAGAATGGACCGATGCTTACCAAGAAGCCTTCGACCAAGTGAAGCATTACTTGACGTGCCCTCCAGTTTTGGTTCCACCGCACAAAGAGAAGCCTCTCTTGCTCTATCTCACTTTCAATAATGAAGCCCTAGGTGCTATGTTAGCACAAGAACAATGAGACTCCACAAAAGAGAATGCTATCTACTTTGTCAGCCACCGGTTTTAAGGGCTGAGAAGAACTACTCTGTCTTAGAGAAGTCTTGTGCGGCATTGGTTTGGGTTACCCAAAAGCTCAAGCATTACATGAAGGCCTTCCCAATCAAATTGGTAGCAAAAGTGGACCCACTCCGCTACATCTTTGAGAAGCCCTTCATGTCAACAAGAATAGCCAAATGGTACTCCATGCTCGCCGGCTACGATATCACTTACGTCACACTCAAATCCATCAGGGGGAAAGTGTTCAGTGATCAGCTTGCTGAATTTCCGTGTGACAAAGTAAAGGGGGAAGATGTACAATTCCCCGACGAGCATTTAATTTGTGCTACAACAGAGGAAGATAAGTGGCAAATTTTTTTCGACGGCGCAGCCAATAAGCATGGATATGGCATAGGGATGTTACTTGTTGATCCAAAAGACATCTATACTCCAATTGCTATCCGCCTCGAATTTAAGGCCACCAACAACATCGCTGAGTACGAAGCGTGCATAGCGGGGCTCAAAGCGGCCCTCGAGAGAAATGTCATGAGCTTAGAAGTATTTGGTGATTCCTTACTCATCATCAATCAGACATCTGGAAAATGGAGAATTCAGGACTCAACTCTACAACGGTATGGTCAACATCTCGAGGAGTTGGTTGAACAGTTTCAAGAAATCACCTTCAACTACCTGCTAAGGGACAAGAACCGTTTCGCTGATTCACTAGCCACCATCGCTTCACTAGTCAAAATGCCTGAGGGAAAAATGGTGAAACCCTTTAAAATCTCCCGAAGGAACAGTCCGGCTTACTGCATGAGTATCGAGATCAACGAGGTCTAAGCAAACTCTCCGTGGTATTCGGATATCATGAATTTCCTCAAGAATGGCACTTATCCCGAAAATAGCAATAAGAAGTCTCAGATGGCGTTGCAAAGGCTAGCCTCTCGATATGTACTGATTGGAGACCGAGTCTACAAAAGGCACCACGAAGGGATCAATCTTCTATGTGCAAATGAGACCGAAGCTCAAGAAATAATGCATGAGATCCACGAAGGGTGAATGTGGGCCCCATATGAACAGGTTTATGTTGACCAAGAAGATACTCTGCATGGGTTATTATTGGAGTACCATGGAAAGAGACTGCATCGAGAAAGTCAGAAAGTGCGCCAAATGCCAATTCCATGCCAACCTACAACATGCTCCACCCTCATAACTTTACAACATGACCACGCCATGGCCTTTAACTTGTTGGGGCATAGACATCATCGGCAAAGTTCACCCTACTGGTAGCAACGGACAATCTTTCGTCCTAGTAGCCGTGGACTATTTTACAAAATGGGTCGAAGCACAGGCTTACCGGGTTCTCAACGCTAAGAAAGTGGCCGAATTCGTGAAGACCCACATCATGTGCCGGTACGGCGTTCCTCATGAAATCATTTCAGACAACGGTTCTCACTTTGAGAAAGAGATAGACGCGCTACTGGTAGAATACAAGATTACTAAGTGTAGACACCCCGCCTTGGACCTCTCACCCTGATTGCATAAATAGTATTTTTATTTAACTTGTTTTTGTTAATTTATGTTACTTCCGTTAAGTTCTTAACTGATTCTGTTAGTTTTGGACTAAACTGCATAACAGAGTTAACTTTTAGAGTCATTTCTGTCATTCTGTCTTTTCCATCCGCGGGCGCTTCCGACACTGTTTGTGGGCTGCGCGCGCGTCTCGCCCCTAAAGCGGGACTCGCGCGCCTCCCATTATGGCAGTAACGGATTGCACCTTATTTCCCTCTCTTTTCTTATTTACAACATCTCTTCTTGATCACAAAAGAGCCTCTGTTTATCTCCACATTAATCCCCTCTAGTTTTATAACCTCCAATCCCATTATTCTAACCATTTCTTAAAAACAAAAATATTTCTTTTTATTATTATTTGATTTTCTTTTATTTATTTCATTTATTATTTTATTTATCTTATTTTCTATTGGTCAATTCCATCTCACATGGATTGATCATTTTCCCTCCAACCTTTCCCTCTCTTTTCTACCTATAAAAACCTCTCATTTCTACCTTAGAAAATGACTCTCTTTTTAGACCAAAACTTTGATTCACAAACTACATTATACACAAATTCTCCCTACAAGAGTTCTTCGTGACAAGACTCTATACAAATTGTTCTACAACAATTTCCCTACAACAACACCATCTTCAAGTCAAGGTTTAAAGTCCTTCTTCTTAAGGTACAACTTCCCTTTTTCTTCTTCTTATTTTATTCATGTCTAGTCAATGTATGCAAATCTCCATAAAAAAAGATACAACCAAAAGGCCACTTCACTATTGAAGTTTGGCCAATGTTACATCCCAACATTTCAACATTAATTTAATTCCATTTCATCTCTTAATTATTTAGCAAATATTCAACATGTAACCATTAGACATTCAATCAATAAAATCATTTAGCTTTCATTCTCCCCTTATCTTTACTTTGTAGTTGTTAGCATATTTTATCAATTGAAGGACACATAAATATAAGAACACCAAGAGTAGCAAGACTCGCGTAAGCGGGGCAGAGTGGGTGTTTAAGTACTTCCCACTCCGTCACCTAACCCCCGAACCCTCATCTCAAGAATCTTTGGTTTCGTAATCAATAAAAAGGCTATTTTCTTAGGTTTTCTCGCGTTCCTCTAAAACGTGGGTGGCGACTCTTAAAATCAATTAGACATCCTAGGATAATTCACCGCTCTAGCCAAGCCGTGGTTCCCCGGGGTATCTACAGTGGCGACTCTGCTGGGGAATATTGAGGGTTAAACTTGCATTTTCTGCTTTTGGTGTTCTTATATCTGTTTTCTGGGCATTCTGGTAAAAAGGGTAGGAAGCGCGCGCCTCTGGCCCTCTTGGCCTAAAGCGCGCGCTTCCGACCCTAATTACCAGAATCGCCCGCCTCCCATCTTGTCCTTCAATTCCATGTTTCTGTGCTAACATTTACTGCAGGGGAAAAAGTTCTATAATTTAGGGTCAAGGCAATCCCTTGAACCCACTGATTTGCAGGTACTGCCCAGAAGCGGGCGCCTCCACTTCTCTCAGTCTAACGCGCGCGCCTCCCGAGTAGGCATCTGAATGCGCGCGCTTCTGGGAATTTCCCAAAAACAGAAACAGTGAACAGAATGGACAGTTTTGACAGTGTGTGGGCACCAGGCCTGCACAGAACAACTTTTATTTCCTGTTCATTTTTATCGGTCACACGGGTGATTCGAAAGTTGTAAATTACGTGCTTATTTGTTTTTTTTTATTTCCTTTGAAAAAAAAATATTTTGTCACTTGTTAGACCTCACACTACGCGCACAATTCTTATCAACTGCTCACTATCAAGTCGCACAAGTCCAACCCCAAACCCGTCGAGGCCCGTCCTAGGAAGTTTCATCCGAAGCGGTAAACCTCAGCCCATGGTGTAGTTCACGACTACATGCCGGGGGTGACCTTTAAGCCTCTCTTTAGCCGAGCACAAACCACACATTTCTAGTTAGGGTCTAACACTCCGTGACTCAAGTCGGTTTTCATGTGCCGAGATTTCCCTAAACTAATGTCTTCAAATCATACATGCCACTCGTTGTTTTGGACGAAATAAAACTCCGTCCCCAAGTGGTTATTATGGACGAAAATAAAAGTCCGTCCCCGCATGTATGCTTTACTACATTAATTTAGTTTAATCCCGACACATGTAGGATTCACAAGCGTGGTGGAATCCGATGAGTATATGGGATCGCGAGAAGGTCTATATACTAGTGTGACGATTCCACTATTTTTCTAGAAACCTCAAAAAGGACCACGTCCTTCCGACTTTTGTAAATAATAATAAAAAAAAGAGACATTTTTCTTATGTGGTTAAGTATTTTTCCTTTGTTTGTGGGTCAATTATTTTACTCAAAATATGTTTGTGGGGCCATCCTAAGATCGACCGTGTTCTCTCAATAGGTCCAATGGCTTCCAACGGCAACAACAACAAGGGTGAGAACATCTCCGTGTCCAACCGAAGGCTCATCAACATAATAAGAGCCATGGGGGAACAAATGGATAGACTTGTCGAGGATGCCCGCCGCAAGGATGATTTATGGCAAGCCCGTCTTGATCTCGAGAGGAGAATTCATAAGGAAGAAGTGTCCGAACTTAAGGCCCGTTTATGGGAGTTCACCGACAACAAGGCAAAGGTCAACGGTAAGGCATGTTCAAGTGGCTCGCCTCTCAAAAGTCACAAAGGTTCTACCAACGACCGTGTCTACACTCCCCTCCAAGGTATGACCGTCACCAAGGCCTATGAAGATCTCAAAGCAAAGGGACAAATTTCTCCTCTCCAAGGGTACAAGCAACCACAACCATTGCGTCGCAACCATGCCCACCACAAGTGGTGTGACTATCACCTATGCAGCGGTCACCTCACCGAGGATTGCTTCTCCCTCCGCGACATCATCCAAGATTCGATTGACAATGGTGAATTTACCGTGGGTGAAGAACAACAGTCAGAGAGTGAGAACATGCAAGAACTCATCAAGGAAGGGGCTCAGATTTGAAATGGGGCCTCAACAAGAGATCATGCCACACGGAAGACTACAACGACAATGGGGACTTCAACAACAATCTTCGTTTCTCTTTATCTACCTAGAAATAGGATAAAAAAACAGTCAAAAGTCCTCTAATGTGTGCATTAATGTTTTCTCTCGTCCAATGTTAAAATTTTGAGTCAATCATTAAAAGTCGCTCTTGTCCTCATACACTCTTCCAAGTTGTTCAATTAATTCTTGGAAAAATGATGAAAAAATGTCTAAACAAGTTTTGGAATGAAGGCCATCGCTTGAACGCCTAGGGGCTAAACATCAACGACGGCATCAACAACGAAGACATCCACAACGATGAAATCAAGACAAAGAAAGGTGGAGCAACGATCATGAAGCAAAGTTTTCAAAAGGGGATTAAAAAAAAAAAAAAAAGAGGCTCGCTAGGTTGAAATCCTCAAATCAACCTAGGCAAAAGTTAGAGCAAAAAATAAAATAAAAAATACCCCTCAATCAAAGAAATACAAGATCAACATCATTCCACCAACGAAGGACGAAGCAACATCAACAACAATCACGACGAAACAACAACCATCTCGACGAATGGAGCATCCACAAGAACTACGGTGACCTGAGCCTCTACACTGGAGGAACGTAGGCAACCTGCGGGTCCGGTCTCATGCAAGAAAGAAGATATGTTTTGCCCTAGCGCGTTATGGTGATCGACCTTCCTCTCGAACTTGTCATGACATCTTTGTACGATTTATTTACCAATGAATTAATCACCAAAAGATTGAACAACTTTCTTAGATTTGGAATCGCTTTCCGTTCCTTGTCGAGTCTAGGGGTTTCTCTTCTTTTTGCGATACTCCCAATTTCTTGCAATCAAACTAGGGCTTTCCTTCTCTTCTCTCTTAATGACTTACTTACCTTCGTGAGTCATTCAATAAATAAAAATACATGTCAATACTAGGGACCACTTCCCTAGTCGAGTCAATGTCACTCATCATTAGTGATAAGAGGTCTTCACCGCAAAATCACATATCTTATCTCCTCAGCCAGAGTCAATGCACACTTCCTCATTAATCGAGTCAAAAAAAAAAAGAAGACGCAAAAGAGATGCCCGCTAGATTGAAAACCCGAAAGGGCGGTCTAGGCAAAAAACAGGGTGCGTCATAACAAAAATAAGAGAGTGAGAGAGAGAAGGGAAAGAGGAATGGAGATCCCCGGCTTCTAAAGAAGACAACTACACGAGCTCTACATTGGATCTCCTCAACAAATCAATTCCCCACCGAGTCAACTTTGGGATTGCAAAAGGCTTGACAAGATATGGCACCATCAAAGGTTGTCTTGAGTTATTGGCATCATTCCCCAGCAGTGTGCTTTTTTGGGTTCATGAAAAGAAGGCCCGTGGTAACCAAGACCCATCCGAGAACAAGCCCATCATAAAAGAGCACGAGGTTTCACAAATAATCCCTAGCTAGTCAATTGGCTTGGGCAGCAAAATAGCGACAACATGTGTCTCAGTTTTCAAAGCTTCTGCAAGTATGTGCTTCTAAAGTATGCCGAAAGGATCCCGAGAAATGAAGTAGCTCTTGCCATGTCATCTCATGTTTGTTCCCTCGCACGAGGATGAGTCACTCTTGCTTTGCTCAACAAATGGTGATGCCCTAGGGGCTATGTGACTCAAGAACAAGGGCTTCTTTTGCTTCATTTGACAATCAATAAGCCCTGGGGGCTATGCTCGAGAAAGATGTGTGAGACTATCCTCAAAGTCTCTCAAAAGGGATGTCAAAAAGCCCTCTTGTCATGTGTGCCCGTACTCGTTCCCCCAATAAGGATGGACCTTCCTCGCAATCAATGATGGAACTCTAGGGGCTACGGTTAAGTCTTAAAGGCCCCCTCGGCAAGAAGCAATTCACTTCAATGTCCCCAGCAACATTTGAAGCTTCATACCGGAAGGTCTCAAGGGGCTTCGCAATCTACAAATCTTTTGGGCCACGTCTTTACAGTAATTCAAGCAAAGGGCAATATTGGGGTTTCAAGCTTTTGGGCAGTGGTACCCGAGCAATGCAATTTGGGAGTAGTCTTATGGCTCCATGAAAGGGATCAAACTTCAATGGTCCCTCAACACTTCCAGTCAAAAGGCCTCTTGGTTTTAAATGAAGGCTCCGATGATATGAATGAATTTGATGATTCTTGTTAGAACTCACAGCGAGATTCTGAAGGAAATCATAGAGAAAAGGAAAAAGATTCAATATGCTAGACTCACCCGGCTGAGTTATAGCGGGCAATGCCAATATGTTAACTCTATAAGCAGAGTTACGGCCAATCCCAATGTTTCTGCAAGTACTGCACCCCCTTCTCCAAGATCAAAAGCACAGGCTGCATCCGAAGATCCGCCGTCGGCTCAACTCAAGAAGACTCAAGCAAACATACCGTTCGAGACTTTATCACACCAAGACCTTATCATCTGCAACAACATCACCATCTCCCACGAGACGTCTCCCGAAGACCGTACTACATTTTCAATATGGACCTTCTGCCATTTGGGTATCAACCACAAAAAGGGCCATCCATCTCCAAGTAAGAGAAAGAAGGAGATCGCCTTCAAGAGTCCTATCCAATGTGGCACCCGCTCTCAATATAAAGCTAAGCCGATTTGGGGCTTCACACCGAAAGGCCTCCACATCCCACCGTCTACAAACTTGATAAGCCCATGACATTTGGGGCTTAGCAATCTCTCAAAGCTTGGTATCAATGATCTTCTCTTAGGGCTTGCCCACGTCGACAACAAAAGACAGTTTATTTGAATGGGCTAAGAGTTGATTCATCTTGAGGCTTCATAAGCCACTCAAAGTTAAGCATTCGAGGGGCTTTACAGTCAGCAACCCCTTGACATCTCGGCATCAATAGTCCTTTTGAAGCCCCATAAACGACAAATCTCTTGGGGCTAGACATCAATTTTAATTGGACACCGCGACGATAACATTCAAGCAAGGCAATCCGGACTTCGATCGAATATGACTTGATCTTGGGTTGGCTTTACAAACACACGATGGTTAAAATGGTTCACCCACGAACTAAAATTTTTTTGTCACATGTGTGCATATTCTTTCCCTTCTAATCTAAATAAAAAAAAAATCTTTTTCTTTTTCTCCTTCTATGTGCAAAAGTATGTGCTTTACTTTGCTTTGCTCCTAGAATTCTTCCCCAGCGTTCTCCATCATCCTTGAACTACGCTGGTCTGATTCCTTCCAATGGATACGTAGGCAGCCTTTTGGCACGACCAACCCATCATCCGGAATACTGTCCCACCAACACTCCATCAAAAACGTCATCAAAGGCAAAAACAATTCATCATCACCAACATCATCATTCTCCATCCAAAGCATGGACATTCTTCATCAAAAGCATCAACATCCTTCAGCAATCCATCTCCAATCAAGCGGCAATGGTAAGTGAAGGTATGAATACATCCGAGGCTTTCCTCAAATCACACCGCACATAAAATCACTTTCTCCATTCTTACAAAAACTCCCTCTCATGCAAAACTGCTTTCAAATCACATCGCACCACGAGCACAATTTCTCTCTTCATTTCACACTTCATGCATCTTCTTGCACAAACACATATACCTGCCAAGCACACACATAACAGGTACCACCACGAAGTCAACAGCATCCGCTACTCAAGGCACTTCATCCCCAGCAAAAAATGGTCCACAGTCAACCATGCCCGAATCCCCACGATAAAGCCAACAGCAACTGCAGCTCTAGATTGCAATTTGGTCTACGGTGATCCCGCAATTAGCAAACGGATCCCGCAATCAGCAAACGGATCCGGCACCAGCAAACGGATCCCGCACTAGCAAACGGATCCCACATCAGCAAACGGATCCCGCATCAGGAAACGGATCCCAGATCAGCAAACGGATCCCGCTTCAGCAAACGGATCCCGCTTCAGCAAATGGATCCCGCATCAGCAAATGGATCCCGCTTCAGCAAACGGATCCCGCTTCAGCAAACGGATCCCGCTTCAGCAAACGGATCCCGCTTCAGCAAACGGATCCCGCTTCAACAAACGGATCCCGCATCAGCAAACGGATCCCGCTATATCCTTTCTATATCAATTAAGCCGATCACACAGGGAGCGCACTCCTATCCTTTGTAATTTCAAATTCATGTTTTATCGAGTCTTTGTTTTCTCTTGTTGATGTCCTCGGCGGTTGTCTTTCTTTCGTCGACGCGTTTTTCTTTGCAATCCACGTCGCCGAGGGGCTCTGTAGACACCCCTCCTTGGACCTCTCACCCCGATTGCATACATAGTATTTTTATTTAACTTGTTTTTGTTAATTTCGGTTACTTCAGTTAAGTTCCTAACTGATTCCGTTAGTTTTGGACTATACTGCATAACAGAGTTAACTTTTTGAGTCATTTCTGTCATTATGTATTTTCCACCCGCGGGCGCTTCCGAGACTGTTTGTGGGCTGCGCGCGCGTCTCGCCCCTAAAGCGGGACTCGCGCGCCTCCCATTATGGCAGTAACGGATTACACCTTATTTCCCTCCCTTTTCTTATTTACAACATCTCTTCTTGATCACAAAAGAGCCTCTTTTTACCTCCACATTCACCCCTCCTAGTTTTATAACCTCCAATCCCATTATTCTAGCCATTTCTTAAAAACAAAATATTTCTTTTTATTATTATTTGATTTTCTTTCATTTATTATTTTATTTATCTTATTTTCTATTGGTCAATTCCATATCACATGGATTGATCATTTTCCCTCCAACCTTTCCCTCTCTTTTCTACCTATAAAAACCTCTTATTTCTACCTTAGAAAAGGACTCTCTTTTTAGACCAAAACTTTGATTCACAAACTACATTATACACAATTCTCCCTACAAGAGTTCTTCGTGACAAGACTCTACACAAATTGTTCTACAACAATTTCCCTACAACAACACCATCTTCAAGTCAATGTTTAAAGTCCTTCTTCTTAAGGTACAACTTTCCTTTTTCTTCTTCTTATTTTATTCATGTCTAGTCAATGTATGCAAATCTCCATAAAAAGGGATACAACCAAAAGGCCACTTCACTATTGAAGCTTGGCCAAGGTTACATCCCAACATTTCAACATTAATTTAATTCCATTTCATCTCTTAATGTAATTGTTTAGCAAATATTCAACATGTAACCATTAGACATTCAATCAATAAAATCATTTAGCTTTCATTCTCCCCTTATCTTTACTTTGTAGTTGTTAGCATATTTTATCAATTGAAGGACACATAAATATAAGAACACCAAAAGTAGCAAGACCCGTGTAAGCGGGGCGGAGTGGCTCTTTAAGTACTTCCCACTCCGTCACCTAACCCCCGAACCCCTCATCTCCAGAATCTTTGGTTTCGTAATCAATAAAAAAAGCTATTTTCTTAGGTTTTCTCGCGTTCCTCTAAAACGTGGGTGGCGACTCTTAAAATCAATTAGACATCCTAGGATAATTCACCTCTCTAGCCAAGCCGTGGTTCCCCGGGGTATCTACACTAAGCACAAGTCATCTCCATGCAGCCCTCAAGAAAACGGCGCGGTCGAAGCAGCTAATAAGACAATCGAGACCATTGTGAAGAAAATGGCCTCCACCGGAAGGTATTGGCCCGAAAATCTACCTCTAGCATTGTGGGGCTACCGCACGTCAATACGGACAGCAACTGGAGAAACTCTTTATGCACTGGTATATGGTTCCGAAGCTGTACTCTCAATAGAGCTCGAAGTCCCATCCCTACGGGTCCTCCTCGAGAACCAAGTCAATGAAATCGATTGGATGCAAAGTCGATATGAACAGCTAGCTCTACTCGACGAGAAAAGGCTAAGTGCACTCGAACATACGAGAGCCTATTAACAAAGAATGGCAAGGACTTTCAACAAAAAAGGTGAAGCCTCGAAACATCAATGTGGGAGATTTGGTCCTAAGACAACATCCTCCTAATGCCATGAACCCCCTTGGAAAATGGGGACCCCGATGGATCGGTCCGTACGTGGTCAAGAAGATACTAAGCGGCGGTGCAGTCCGACTCGTGGATTTAGATGGAGATCAGCTGCCGAAGGAAGTCAACCTCGACAAGCTGAAGAGACTCTACGCTTAATAAACGAAGACCATTAAAAAAAAAAAGGGCCGCTAGGTTGAAAACCCGCAAGGGCGGCCTAGGCAAAAATTAGAGCGCGTGCAAAAAAAAGAAGCCCGCTAGATTGAAAACCCGAAAGGGCGGTCTAGGCAAAAAACATGGTGCACAAAAAAAAATGGTCTTCGTTTGTTTGAACTACGGAGACCTGAGCCTCTACACTGGAGGAACGTAGGCAACCTTCGGGTGTGGTCAAAAATATAAACAAATACCCAAATCATTTCAAATTAACGAGATGCAATTTTTATTCATTCACTAAATTATTTTGATCATTACAATGGAAATGTTGAGCTATTAAAATACATAAAACACTAAATCCTAAACAAGTGGTCTAATATTTTACTTGCAATCTCTTGGGGTACTAGAAAAAATCTAATTTTCTCTTAGCCTTCGAAGGGCCACCCGAACAACCATCAATCCTACTCTTCTTGGGAGGTCTAGGAACACTAATACGGACCGAAACCTTCTGCGCAACGGAGCGCCTCCGAGCATAAAAGTCATCCAAAGGGGTACCAAAAGGGTTGGTCAGAATATTGTTCACATCAGCAGCAGCTTCCTGTAGACACCCCGCCTTGGACCTCTCACCCCGATTGCATACAAAGTATTTTTATTTAACTTATTTTGTTGATTTCTGTTACTTCGGTTAAGTTCTAACTGATTCCGTTAGTTTTGGACTAAACTGCCATAACAGAGTTAACTTTTAGGGTCATTCTGTCATTTTTCACCCGCGGGCGCTTCCTGGCACTGCCAGTGAGCCGCACGCGCGTCCCGCCCCAAAAATCGGAACCAGCGCGCTTCCCACTTGGCAGTAACGGATGGCACTTATTTCCTTCCCTTTTCTTATTTACAACATCTTTTCTTGATCACAAAAACCATCTTTTTACATCCATATTCTCCTCCCTTTTCTCATTAACTCCAATCCCACACTTCTAGCCTTTTCATTAAAACAAAATATTTCCTTTTTATTTTATTTGATTTGATTTTATTTATTATTTTATTATCTTATTTTTGATTGGTCAATTCCATTTCACATGGATGACCAATTTCCCTCCATCATTTCCCTCTCTTTTTTACCTATAAAACCATCATCTTCTACCTTGGAAAGGGACTTCTTTTTGGGACTTCTTTTTGGACTTCTTTTTGGACTCTTTTAGGACTTCTTTTTGGACTCCAACCTTGATTCACCAACTACATTATACATAAATTCTCCCAACAAGAGTTCTTAGTAACAAGACTCTACACAAATTGTTATACAACAATTTCATTACAACAACAACACTTTCAAGTCAAGGTTCCAAGTCCTCTTTCTCAAGGTACAACTCCATTTTCTTCCTTTGTTTTCTTCTTCTTGATGTATGCAATCCCCATTAATGGGACATGACCAACATGACTACTTCACATATTGAAGTTAGTTAAGGTTATCTCCCTACATTTTAATCTCAACTTTAATTCACCATGTTAATTTCTCTTCATCTCTTAATGTAATTCTTTAACATTATTTGTTACATGTAATCTTTATCATTAAATAAATAAAACAATTCTATTTTATTTCCCTTTATTTCTTCTTTTCTTCTCATCACAATTGTTAGCACATTTCTATTTAATTAATTGAAGGACATGTAAATATTAGAACACCATAGTAGCAAGACCCGCGTAAGCGGGGCGGAGTGGGTGTTTAAGTACTTCCCACTCCGTCACCTAACCCCCGAACCCTTCTCTCCTGAATCTCTGGTTTTGTACATAAATTAGGCTATTTCTAGGTTTTTCTTATGTTCCTTTAAAAACATAGGTGGCGACTCTAAACAATCTAAAAACAAGTTAGACATCCTAGGATAATTCACCGCTCTAGCAAGCCGTGGTTCCCCGGGGTATCTACAGTGGCGACTCCGCTGGGGACGTATTAGAGGGTTAAACTTGCGTTCTTAACTTTTGGTGTTCTTATTACTGTTTTCTGGGCATTCTGGTAAAAAGGGTGGGAAGCGCGCGCCTCTGACCTTCTTGGCCTAAAGCGCGCGCGTCCTACCCTTATTACCAGAATCGCCCGCCTCCTTTCTTGTCCTTCAATTCCATGTTTCTGTGTTAACAAATTCTGCAGGGGAAAGTTTTCTTAATTAAGGATCAAGGCAATCCCTTGAACCCACTGATTTGCAGGTTCTCACCCAGAAGCGGGCGCCTCTGCCCTGCTTCCTCTAACGCGCGCGCCTTTCGCATAGGCAACCCAATGCGCGCGCTTCTGGGCATTTTCCAGAAACAGAACAGTGCACAGAACAGAGTGGTTTTGACAGTGTGTGGGCACCGGGCCTGCACAAAACAGTTTTTACTTTCTGTTTATTTTTATCGGTCACACGGGTGATTCGAAAGTTTTAAATTACGTGCTTATTTGTTTTTTTTTTATTTCTTTTGAAAAAAAAAAATGTTTTGTCACATGTTTAGACCTCACACTACATGCACATATTCTTATCAACTGCTCACTATCGAGTCGCACAAGTCCAACCCCAAACCCGTCGAGGCCCGTCCTAGAAAGTTTCAAGCTCCACTCGACCTTGGCTCTTTCGAAGCGGTAAACCTCAGCCCGTGGCGTAGTTCATGACTACATGCCGGGGTGACCTTTGAGCCTCATATTCAAGCCGAGCACAAGCCACACAATTCTAGTCTAGGGTCTAACACTCCGTGACTCAAGTCGGTTTTTCATGTATCGAGATTTCCCTAAACTAATGTCTTCAAATCATACATGCCAGCTTGTTGCAATGGACGAAATAAAACTCCGTCCCCAAAAGTGGGCATTTTGGACGAAAATAAAAATCCGTCCCCGCATGTATGATTTACTACATTAATTTAGTTTAATTCCGTCACATGTAGGTATCACAAGCGTGGTGGAATCCGATGAGTATATGGGACCGCGAGAAGGTCTATATACTAGTGTGACGATTCCACTATTTTTTCTAGAAACCCCAAAAAGGACTCCGTCCTTCCGACTTTGTAAATAAATAAATAAAAAAAAAAGAATCATTTTTCTTTATGTGGTTGAGTCTTTTCTTGTTTGTGGGTGAAATCATTTTACTCAAAAGGTGTTTGTGGGGCCATCCTAAGATCGACCGTGTTCTCTCAATAGGTCCAATGGCTTCAAACGGCAACGACAACGGCATTCCCGTGTCCAACGAAGGGTTATTCCGCATGGTGGAAGCATTGAAAGAGCAAGTTGATACACTAGCCGAGAATGTCCACCGCAAGGATGATTTATGGCGAGCCGTTACGAGAATGTGAAAATGGCCCACAGAAAGAAGTTGCTAAACTCAAGAACCAATTGAAAGGGCTCACGGGTGAAAGAAAGGTCCAAAGCATTGATACCGGTTTGGTCAACACTCTCATGTCCTACATTGACTAAAGGCTTAGTGGGTTAAATTTGCACAAGGGCCCAAACACCGATCCTCATCAAGTTTCTCTCTTCATGAACACAATGGAGGCTCTTCCCGAAAAGTTCAAGATGCCCGATATTGGCAAGTTCAACGGCAACTCTTGCCCCAACGCTCATGTCGACTCCTACATTTGGGCCATGCTACCAAAGAAAGTGTCTCCTCAAATAATGGCACAATGCTTCCCGCTTACTCTCGATGGGGTCGCAAAAGATTGGTACATGGGTCTTCCATTTCCACCCGCCTCAATTGGGATGCCGCTATGCTTGCCTTCAAGTCACAATATCAAGGCAACTCCATATTCCGCCCCACCAAGAAGGAATTGGAGAGCACCGTGCAAATGGGTAATGAATCATTTGGGGACTTCTATCGCCGTTGGAATGACAAGCTAGCCGAGATGGTTGATAGGCCTTCCAAGAAGGAACAAATGGACATCTTCTTGAAGTGTTTGAAAATGGACTACCGCGCTCATCTTAGTGGGGCTTTTCACTCCGATTTTTCAAGCATGTATGATGCGGGGGTTAGAATTGACAATTTTCTCCGAGAAGTGGCCGAGTCCTCCTATGACACAAGCTTCAACGACAAAGGGTTCCCAAGCAATGACATGGAAGAATGTAGTGACATGGAAGGCTACAACGACATGGGGGATGACGACAACAATCTCCGTTTCTCTTTCTCTACCTAGAAATAGGATAAAAAAAGAGTCAAAATTCCTCTAATGTGTGCATTAAGTTTTCTTTGTCCAATTAATGTGAAATTTTGAGTCAAGTCTCATCATCAAATAAAAAGTCGTTCTTGTCCTCATACACTCTTCCAAGTTGTTCAATCTAATTCTTGGCAAAATGATGAAAAGATGTCTAAACGAGTTTTGGAATGAAGGCCATCACTTGAACGCCTAGGGGCTAAACATCGACGCCAACATCAACGACGAAGCCAAGACAAACAAGGTGGAGCAACAATCATGAAGAAGTCAAGCAAAGTTTTCAAAGGGGGATAAAAAAAAAAAAAAAAAAAAAAAGCTCGCTAGGTTGAAATCATCAAATCAACCTAGGCAAAAGTTAGAGCACAAAAAAAAAAAAAAAAAAAAAAATCCCCCTCAATCAAAGAAGTTCACATCAAGATCAACATCATTCCATCCACCAAAGGAGGACGAAGCTACACGACGAAGCAACAATTCCATCCGAAGAATGGAGAATTCACAAGAACTACGGTGACCTGAGCCTCTACACTGGAGGAACGTAGGCAACCTGCGGGTCCGGTCTCATGCAAGAAAGAAGAAATGTTTAGCCCAAGCGCGTTATGGTGATTGGCCTTCATCTCGAACTTGTCGAGACATCTTTGTACGATTCATTTGCCAATGAATTAATCACCAAAAAGATTGAACAACTTTCTTACATTTGGAATCATTTCGCGTTCCTTGTCGAGTCTAGGGACTTCTATTCTTTCTGCATACTCCCAATTCTTGCAATCAAATTGGGGCTTTCCTTCTCTTCTCTCTTAATGACTTACTTGCCTTCGCGAGTCATTCAATTCAATAAAAAATACATGTCAATACTAGGGACACTTCCCTAGTCAAGTCAATGTCACTCATCATTAGTGACAAAAGGTCTCCACCGCAAAATCACATGTCTTATCTCCTCAGCTAGATTCAATGCACCCTTCCTCATCAATTGAGTCAAAAAAAAATGATGAAGACGCAAAAGAGATGCCCGCTAGATTGAAAACCCGAAAGGGCGGTCTAGGCAAAAAACAGGGTGCGTCATAAAAAAAAAATAGAGAGTGAGAGAGAGAAGGGAAAGAGAAATGGAGATCTCTGGCCTCTAAAGAAGACAACTGTACAAGCTCTACATTGGATCTCCCCAACAAGTCAATTCCCCACCGATTCAACTTTGGGATTGCAAAAGGCTCGACAAGATATGGCACCATCAAAGGTTGTTTTGGGTTATTGGCATCATTCTCCAGCAGTGTGCATTTTTGGGTTCATGAAAAGAAGGCCCGTGGTAACCAAGAACCATCTGAGAACGAGGCCATCATAAAAAGGGCACGAGGTTGCACAAATAATCTCTAGCTAGTCGATTGGCTTGGGCAACAAATAGCAACAACATGTGTCTCAGTTTCAAAGCTTCTTCAAGTATGTGCTTCTAAAGTACGCCGAAAGGCTCCCGAGAAATGGAGTAGCTCTTGCCATGTCCTCTCATGTTTGTTCCCTCGCACGAGGATGAGTCACTCTTGCTTTGCTCAACAAATGGTGACGCCCTAGGGGCTATGTGACTCAAGGACAAGGACTTCTTTTGCTTCACTTGACAATCAATACGCCCTAGAGGCTATGTTCGAGAAAGATGTGTGAGACTATCCTCAAAGTCTCCCAAAAGGGATGTCAAAAAGCCCTCTTGTCATGTGTGCCCGTGCTCGTTTCCCCAATCAAGGGTGGACCTTTCTCGCAATCAATGATGGCACTCTAGGGGCTACGGTCAAGTCTTAAAGGCTCCCTCGGCAAAGAGCAATTAACTCCCCAGCAGTATCCTCAGCCGAGTCATGTGCAACATTGGAAGCTTCCTCAATTCGGCACCGAAGGTCTCCAAGGGCTTCGCAATCTACAATCTTTGGGCTACGGCATTACAGTAATCCGAGTAAAGGGCAATATTGGGGCTTCGCGACCGACAGTCTTTTGGGCAACAATACTCGAGCAAGTGCAATGTGGAGTAGTCTTATGGCTCCATGAGAACAATCAAGATTCAAGGGTCTCTCAACACTTCAAGTCAAAGGCCTCTTGGTTTTAAATGAAGACTCCGATGTTATGAATGAAGTTGATGATTTTTGTTAGAACTTTCAACGAGATCATGAAGAAAGTCTTAGAGAAAAGGAAAAAGATTCAATATGCTAAACTCTAATCAAAACAGGGTTATAGCGAGAAATGCCACGGCCAATCCCAATGTTTCTGCAATTCAGCACCCCTTCTCCAAGATCAAAAGCACAAGGTGCAGCTCAGATAAAGTTGGGCCACAGCACTAGTTGCATCCGAAGATCCGTCATTAGTTCAACTCAAGAAGAGTCAAGCAAGCATACTCATTTGGGACTTTATCACACCAAGACCTTATCCTCCGCGACCTCGACGGCACCGCAAGACATTACTGCATCCTTTGACATAAGCCCTCCGCCATTTGGGTATCAACCACAATGAGGCCATTCATCTCCCCAGTAAGAGCAAGAAGGGGATCTCTATCAATAATTCTACCCGACGGTACATCCGCTCTCAATGCCGAGCCAATCACAAGATAATTTGGGGCTTTACATTCCACCGTCTTGAAGCTCACAAACAAAAAGTCCATGACATTTGGGGCTTAGCAATTTCTCGAAGCTTGGCATCCATAATCTTCTCTTGGGGATTGCTCACGCCAACAACAAAGGGCGATTTACTCGAATGGTCCAAGAACTGATTTATCTTGGAGCTATGCAAGTCCCTCAAAATTTGGCATCAAAGGCATTCTGGGGCTTTACAATCAGCAACCCCTCATCTCGGCATCAAAAGCCTTTTGAAACCCCCATAATCGACAAATCTCTTGGGCTAGACATCAACTTCGTTGGGCACACCGGCGACAACAGAATTCAAGCGAGGCAATCCGGACTTCGACTGAACATGACTTGATCTTGGGTTGGCTTCACAAGCACACAATGGTTAAAATGGTTCACCCACGAACTAAAAAAAATAAAAAATCTTTTCCTCACATGTGTGCATATTCTTTCTTTTCTAATTTTTTTTTTTTTTTAAAAAAAAAAATATTTCTTTTTCTCCTTCTATGTGCAAAAGTATGTGCTTTACTTTGCTTTGCTCCTAGCTTCTCCTCCAGAGTTCTCCATCATCCTTGAACTACGCTGGTCTGATTCCCTTCAAGGGATACGTAGGCAGCCTTTGGCACGACCAACCCATCATCCAGAGTACCATCTCTCCAACCCATCATCAAGAGAGTTCTCTCATCAACATCCAAAGAATGGACATTCTCCATCAAAGCATCCTCCGCGGACATCAGAAATCCATCTCCACTCAAGCGGCAATGGTAAGTGAAGGTATGAATACATCTAATGCTTTCCTCAAAATCACACCGCACACAAGATCACTCTCTACATTCTTACTTCTCTCTCATTGCAAGGGTGTTCCAAAATCCCATCACACCACGAGTACAATTTCTCTCTCTTCATTTCACACTTCATGCATCTTCTTACAAGAACACATAT
The DNA here is from genome assembly GCA_026119855.1 of Campanula takesimana. Classification (NCBI taxonomy): domain Eukaryota; kingdom Viridiplantae; phylum Streptophyta; class Magnoliopsida; order Asterales; family Campanulaceae; genus Campanula; species Campanula takesimana. The sequence goes on along the minus strand of JAOWBW010000218.1, from coordinate 2,042,105 downwards.
ACCTGTCAAGCACACACATAACAGGTACCACCACGAAGTCAACAGCATCCGCTACTCAAATCACTTCATCCCCCGCCAGAAAGTGGTCAACCGTTCCCACACCCCACAAAGTCAACAACATAAGCAGATGCGGCTCCAAGTCGGCAACTCGGTCCATATCGAGACAAGCTCCCATGAGCTCCAACTCGACAACTCGGTCCATATCGAGACAAGCTCCCATGAGCTCCAAGTCGGCAACTCGGTCCATATCGAGACAAGCTCCCATGAGCTCCAAGTCGGCAACTCGGTCCATATCGAGACAAGCTCCCATGAGCTCCAAGTCGGCAACTCGGTCCATATCGAGACAAGCTCCCATGAGCTCCAAGTCGGCAACTCGGTCCATATCGAGACAAGCTCCCATGAGCTCCAAGTCGGCAACTCGATCCATATCGAGACAAGCTCCCATGAGCTCCAATACAACACTCCAGCAAAAGTCGCTCATGCAGGGAGCGCACCCCTATCTCTAGCAATTTCAAATTACTGCTTTCATCGAGTCTTTGCTTTCTTTTCTTTCTTTTTCTTTGTCGATGTCCTCGGCGGGTGTTTTTTACTTTCGTCGACGCGTTTTGCTTCGCAATCCACGTCGCCGAGGGGCTCTGTAGACACCCCGCCTTGACCTCTCACCCCGATTGCATACAAAGTATTTTTTATTTAACTTATTTTGTTGATTTCTGTTACTTCGGTTAAGTTCCTAACTGATTCCGTTAGTTTTGGACTAAACTGCATAACAGCGTTAACTTTTAGGGTCATTCTGTCATTTTTCACCCGCGGGCGCTTCCGGCACTGCCAGTGAGCCGCGCGCGCGCGTCCCGCCCCAAAATCCGGACCCGCGCGCTTCCCACTTTGGCAGTAACGGATTGCACCTTATTTCCCTCCCTTTTCTTATTTACAAACATCTTTTCTTGATCACAAAAACCATCTTTTTACATCCACATTCATCCCCCCTTTTCTCATTAACTCCCAATCCCACACTTCTAGCCTTTTCATTAAAACAAAATATTTCCTTTTTATTTTATTTGATTTTCTTTTATTTCTTTTATTTATTATTTTATTTATCTTATTTTTGATTGGTCAATTCCATTTCACATGGATGACCAATTTCCCTCCATCATTTCCCTATCTTTTTTACCTATAAAAACCATCATCTTCTACCTTGGAAAGGGACTTCTTTTTGGGACTTCTTTTTGGACTTCTTTTTGGACTCTTTTAGGACTTCTTTTTGGACTCCAACCTTGATTCACCAACTACATTATACACAAATTCTCCCAACAAGAGTTCTTAGTAACAAGACTCTACACAAATTGTTATACAACAATTTCATTACAACAACAACACTTTCAAGTCAAGGTTCCAAGTCATCTTTCTCAAGGTACAACTCCATTTTCTTCCTTTGTTTTCTTCTTTTTGATGTATGCAATCCCCATTAATGGGACATGACCAACATGACTACTTCACATATTGAAGTTAGTTAAGGTTATCTCCCTACATTTTAATCTCAACTTTAATTCACCATGTTAATTTCTCTTCATCTCTTAATGTAATTCTTTAACATTATTTGTTACATGTAATCTTTATCATTAAATAAATAAAACAATTCTATTTTATTTCCCCTTTATTTCCTCTTTTCTTCTCATCACAATTGTTAGCACATTTCTATTTAATTAATTGAAGGACATGTAAATATTAGAACACCAATAGTAGCAAGACCCGCGTAAGCGGGGCGGAGTGGGTGTTTAAGTACTTCCCACTCCGTCACCTAACCCCCGAACCCTTCTCTCCCGAATCTCTGGTTTTGTACATAAATTAGGCTATTTCTAGGTTTTTCTTATGTTCCTTTAAAAACATAGGTGGCGACTCTAAACAATCTAAAAACAAGTTAGACATCCTAGGATAATTCACCGCTCTAGCCAAGCCGTGGTTCCCCGGGGTATCTACACTTCCTTGTACCTCAGAGCACTGCTAGGCTCAAAGTCTTTCCCCCAACAATTCAGCCCGAAGAGCATCTACCCAAGTAATGTCGCGGTAAACAGTACCAAACAAATGATCCAAGTAACTCTCGGGAAGAAAGATACTACCCCGATGCAGAGGGGCGGAAGCCCACCAGTTGTAATTATCCCCCCAAGCCGACTGAAGCTCACTCGAGAAATCCGGACCCATATAAGAAACCGGATGAAACATCCCATTCCTCGGAAAAGGAATAATTTGCTGGCGACCGAACTGTCTCAAAACCCATTCTGGTTGATAAAATGAAGAGTCTCTCAATCCAGGCAAGACCACATGCTTAAAACCCAAAGTCCATTCCACGAAAGGACGGAGACCCCAAGAAGAGGGACACACTCCATATCAGCCGAAGCACGGGAAGCGAAGAACTTCTGCCAATTTTTTTCAGTTAAATCTCTAGTCAGCAACCGTCGTCTATGAACAACAAAATGAGAGAGGTCGCCATCTGACGCATAAAGCCTGAAATGCTCCCGAAGCCATATGGTTAAAAGCAAGGGGCTTCCTCGCCGCATCTCGCCCGTACGATGCAATTCGTCCAGACCATGCAAATTTTCCCCCACTATGAGAGGGATTATACTGAATCGTTGCTCCTTGTAGACACCCCGCCTTGGACCGCTCACCCCGATTGCACACTTGATTTTGTGTTTCTCCCTCTTTTAAGTGTTTTTTGTTAGTTTCTGTTACTTTGGTTAAGTTCCAGACGGACTCCGTTAAGTCCCGGGACTAAACTGAATAACAGTTCTAACTTTCTAGTCCATTCTGTCAAAGTTTGCTTCTCAGAGTCGCGCGCCTCCGCCCCTTGAGGCCAGACGCGCGCGCCTTCCGCCGCCTAGGTGGGATGCGCGCGCTTCTAGGGCGTGTCAGTTACAGATTCTGCCCAAGAATATCTCCCTTGCTCATTATACATGATTTTACCCGGGAAAGATTTCTTGGAGACTCCGTTTGGATCCAAAAACAGTCACTTTTCAACTACCCTCCAATCCACCATTGGGAGGAGGACTTTGGGGAAATTATTACCTTCAAACCTTTTTACTCACTTCTTTCCTTGACCTTTTCTTGGGACTTCTTCAACAAGGTATTCAACCTCTTCTTCAAGGCTTTACAAGAGGTTCTTTTTGAAGGATACTATAGGTAAATGTCTTAAACATTTATCCTCTTCTTCTTCTTCTTCTTCTTCTTCTTCTTCTTCTTCTTCTTCTTCTTCTTCTTCTTCTTCTTCTTCTTCGTCAATCAAATGTGCAATCACCCAAAAACATTTGGGACATGACACCAACGGTCCTTTCATTACATTGAATTGTCCTAGGAGTCATCTCCCTACATTTCAAACTCTAAAACCCTTTTTTATCATCATTTTAATAGGAAGAACACATTTATCTTTAAAAGTGAATTATGGACAAACAAGACCGACTTTGCTCGGGAGAAATGGGTGTTTAAGTACTTCCCATTTCGTAACCTAACCCCCGAACCCCTCATCCCAAAGAATCTCTGTTTTCGTAAATCAAACTTAGGCTCATAAACATTAGGTTTTCTTACGTTCCTAAAAAACGTGGGTGGCGACTCTAAAACACAATTAGACATCCTAGGTGATTCATGCGCTCTAGCCAAGCCGTGGTTCCCCCCGGGTATCTACAGTGGCGACTCTGCTGGGGACTTCTTGAGGGTTAAACTTGTGTTTCTATTCATAATTCACTTTTTTGGGCATTCCGGAAATTGACATGGGAAGCGCGCGCCTCGGACCTTCATGGTCCAAAGCGCGCGCGTCCCGAGTCAAATTCCAGAATCGCCCGCCTTCCATGTGTTCTTCCTATTCTTCCTACTATTTCGCGCTAACAAACATTGCAGGGGTTCCATCACACAATCAGGACCAGGGAAATCCCCTGAGTCCATAAGTTTCTGATAGTCTGACAGGTGAGCCCAGAAGCGGGCGCCTCCCAGATACTATGCGCCAGGCGCGCGCTTCCCACAACACTAGCCAGAGGCGCGCGCTTCTGGGCCAATTTCCAGGGCAAGAACAGGTTTCAGTGACTGAACAGAACAGTGGGGTGTGGGCACAGTTGCCTGCATCAGAGCAGAATTGAACCCTTGGACTGTTTAATTTTATATTTTATTTACCGGTCACACGGGTGATTCGGGAGTTGTAATTTATGTGTTTATGTGTTTTTTATCTTTTCTTTTCAAAAAAATAAAAAATAAAAAATTTTGTCACGTGGTAGACCTCACACTACATGCACATTACTCCTATAAACTACTCACTATCGAGTCGCACAAGTCCAACCCCAAACTCGTCGAGGCCCGTCCTAGAAAGTTTCAAGCTCCACTCGACCTTGGCTCTTTCGAAGCGGTAAACCTCAGCCCGTGGCGTAGTTCATGACTACATGCCGGGGGTGACCTTTAAACCTCTCTTTAGCCGAGCACAGAACCACACAATTCTAGTTAGGGTCTAACACTCCGTGACTCAAGTCGGTTTCCATGTACCAAGATTTCCCTAAACTAATGTCTTCAAATCATACATGCCAACTTGTTGAAACGGACGCAATAAAAATCCGTTCCCAAAAGTGGTTATTTTGGACGAAAATAAAAATCCGTCCCCGCATGTATGCTTTACTACATAAATTTAGTTTAATCCCGACACATGTAGGATTCACAAACGTGATGGAATCCGATGAGTATATGGGACTGCGAGATGGTCTATATACTAGTGTGACGATTCCATTATCTTCTTAGAAACCCCAAAAGGGACCCATTCCCTCCGACTTATAAAAAAAAAGAGTCTTTTTTCTTATGTGGTTCGAGTCGTGTGCCCAACTGTGTGTTCTCAACCTCTTCATGGACCGAAAGTGTGAACCGAGACTGACAAGGGCTACTTCTCCAATTATAGGTCCGATTGGTACTTTCCGCATCTACAGGGATTCATCCAACAGGCTTATCCGTGAACCGATCACTCCAACAGCTTCTACATCATCAATGGCCGGCGACTCCAGCACCAACAACGCCATGACTCTCGAACAGATTTCTGCCATGGTTCAAACCCTTCAACAACAAGTCACCACTCTCAACAACGAGGCTCAAACCAAAGAAGCCTTGTGGCAAGCTCATGTCGACAGTCAAAGGGAGGCCCACGAGGCCGAGGTTGACCAACTAAAAGCCAAGCTCCTCAAGCTCTCCAAGAACAAGGGGGTTAATGACAATGAAGAATCCGAGTGGACCGAGGGTTTGTTTGAAAGCCCATATGTCATCGCCCGCACCAAAAAAGTGGGGAAACCAAGCACCGACAACAGCGACCCCAAAATGGTCGATTCCATCATGGCCTACATTGATCAGAAATTCGACGGCCTCAACATGGGAAAAGGCTCCAACACAAGCCTTTATCAGTCATCCATCCTTATGAACACGATGGCCGCTCTCCCCGACAAATTCAAGATGCCCGACATTAGCAAGTTTAAAGGCAACTCATGCCCGATGGCTCACATCGAGACTTACATTTGGGCTATGGTTCCGAAGAAGGTCTCCCCAAAAGTTATGGCTCAATGCTTTCCTCTCACTCTTGAGGGGGCGGCAAAGGATTGGTATGCAACTCTCCCGCTCACTGTCCGTCTTGATTGGGATGCCGCTATGCTTGCCTTCAAGAATCAATATCAAGGAAACACCACTCACCGGCCCTCAAGGAAAGAGCTTGAGAACACCACTCAAAGAGACAACGAGTCCTTCATTGACTTCACAAGGATATGGAATGACAAGCTCTCTGAAATTGTTGAGAGGCCAAACACAAAAGAGCAAATAGACATCTTTCTCAAGTGTCTCAAGATTGATCTCCGCACCCACCTAAGTGGGGCTTGCTACTCCGACTTCTCCCAAATGTATGAGGCGGGGGTACGCATGGATGACTTGCTCAAGGAGATTAAAAAGGCCACTCCTACTTACCGTTACAAGGCCGTCTCTAGTTCAAACAAAGAGGCTTCTGTCAATGCCGTTACTACTGACAAGGGGAATTACAAGAAGGTTCCTCCACCACAAGGCAAGCGGTTCCAAAATGACCGCGTCTACACTCCTCTCAACGGCATGACCATCACCGAGGCCTATGAAGCTCTAAAAGCCAAAGAAAAAATCACCCCTCTTCAAGGGTACAAGCAACCACAACCGCTCCGTGCCAATCATGCTCACCACAAATGGTGTGACTACCATCAATGCACCGGCCACCTCACCGAGGATTGTTTCTCCATCCGCAACACTATCCAAGACCTCATAGACAAGAAGGAATTCATAATCCCTAATGAGGATGGTGTCAATGTAATAGAGGTAGGAGAATTTGAAGGAACCACTCATTCGATCCCAATTGTGAATGAGGGCTCCGATGATATGAATAAACTTGATAGTTCTTGTTATGTTGTGACTTATGATGAGATTGTGAGGGAAGTCTTATAGAATAGGAAGAATAAGCTACAAGGGACCGTGAACGTGCTCACTCGCAGTGCCCGAGTAACAACGAGCGCAATCCCTCCCAATACCGCAGCAACCAACATCTCTTCTCAAAGATCGCAAACACGCGACATACCTGAAGATCCTTTGTTAACACAACTCAAGAAGACGCAAGCCAACATATCCATCTGGGACCTTATTGCATCATCAAAGAGACAACGAGACCTCGTCATCAAGAACTTGGATGACACATCAGTCTCTCCCGACACGACTCCTGAGGACCTCACAACAATGATAGGTCACATTCACTTCGGCAATGTCATCACTTTTGCCAACATGGACCTCCCGCCATTTGGGTCCGAACACAATGAAGCCATCTACCTCAAAGTGAGGGCAAGGGGGAGACCCATCTCAAGGGTTCTAGTAGACGGTGGTTCTGCACTCAACTTAATGCCTAGCCGAGTCATGGGCATACTGGGGCTCAAAAGCTCCGATTTACAACCCTTCACATAAGTCATTAGAGGGTACGACAGCACTGCCCGTACAGTCATGGGAATAATAGAAGTTGATATCGAATTTGGAAGCATGATCATGTCCGTCCCATTCCAAGTACTTGACGTCCCTGCTTCATTCAACTTACTTCTGGGCCGACCTTGGATCCACAGTTCCAATGCGGTACCTTCCACTCTCCATCAGTGTGTCAAGATCAGAAATGGGGACGAGATAGTCACCATCATGGCCGAGAATGTCACCATCCACAGAAGTGAGGGACAACCCGTTCACCAAGTTCAACACGGGATAGAAGATGCCACTCTCTCCGGCGTCAACACCATCGACAAAGAAGGGGGAAACAGACAATGGACCCTCGGCAATACTAAAATCCTCCGCATGATGAGGAACATGAATCACTTTCCCGGTCTAGGCCTAGGGAAGCATCAACAAGGGATATTACACCCCGTAGAAATTCCTTTTGTCAAGAACAAGTTTGGTCTGGGGTACGAGCCCACTGAAGATGACTTGAAATACGAGCAAACAGTCAAGAATCAAAAGACCCAAGCTCACAAAGAAGGTCGACAATATGAAATCCCTGACTTGAGACCTTACCGCAACACACTAAACGGTTACTTTGTTCGCCAAGGGGAAGATGTTCCGTACATGATCTTTCCCGAACCGTGGGTTAACGATAAGGGCGTCAGAAAGCCCGGTCTCGAGATCTTCACTGATTGTGAAATACCGACACAAGAAAGGGAACCTACTCCGATGTCACCCCGAGAGTGGTGGGGCAAGAAAGTGACTATAGAGTCCGAGGTAGAAATTACCGTGGGGGAAGAACTATCCGATCTAGCCTCCATGTTCGAAGAATTTGCCATCATGGACGATTGTCAAGTCAACGCCATCTACGACACCGTTGTCAGAAAGGAAACCATCAGTGAGATCCCGCCAAGCTCCGAGCTAATCAACAACTGGTATTCAACGAAGGGGCCCTTAGTGTCCGAAGATTTCTTGGTCCGAGAAATGGGTTGCATACCCCGTACAACAACAAAGGAAGAGTGGCTCACACTTACTTTCGAGTCCGAGAGTGTTTCTAATGCCCTCACCCAAGAGGATATGGAGGCAATAGCCGAGCGTGTGTTTCCTTTCTTTGCTAATGAAAAATTCGATATTTCTGAGTACCCCGAGATTGCAAACATCATAAATGATGAATTAACTAATAACAAACTTAATGAACAAGTTAATAACGATTCAAATAATGATGAAATAGACCACGAAAACATAACATACCTAAATGAACTAGCTCAACAGGTTCGTTGTCGTGGTGAAAATGGTCCAGGGGCTGATGAGGAATTGCATGTTGTTAATCTGGGTACCGACGAAGAGCCGAAAGAAACGAAGATTGGCAGCTTCTTCAAGGGGGAAGACAAAGACAAATTGACTGCACTGCTCAGAGAATTTGTGGATGTATTCGTATGGTCGTACAAAGACATGCCGGGTTTGGACAGAAAGGTCGCGGAGCACATAATTCCGATCAGAGAGGACGCCAAGCTAGTAAAGCAGAAGCTCAGAAAGAACAAGCCAGAATGGTCTCTACAAGTCAAAGAAGAGATTGAAAAGCTCCTCAGTGTGGGTTTCATCAAAGTCATTGAGTATCCGACTTGGCTAGCCAACATTGTGACAGTCAGAAAGGCAAACGGCAAAGTTCGAGTTTGTGTGGACTTCGGGGATTTGAACAAAGCTTCCCCGAAAGATGATTTTCCACTTCCAAACATCGACATGCTCATCGATTCAACTGCCAACTATGAAGTCCGCTCATTTGTGGACGGTTTTGCCGGTTACAATCAGATTCTCATGTCCGAAGAGGATCAACACAAGACAGCTTTCACAACTCCGTGGGGCACTTTCTGCTACACAGTCATGCCGTTCGGACTAAGGAACATTGGGGCTACTTACCAGAGGGATATTACTGATCTATTCCATGACATGATTCATAAAGAGATTGAGGTCTATGTAGACGACATGATCATCCACTCGAAGGGAACTAATGGTCAACATTTGATCGACCTTCGCAAATTCTTTGAAAGACTTCGACAACACAAGATGAGACTCAATCCCGCAAAATGCACTTTTGGGGTCGTCAGATGAAAGGTTCTCGGTTACATGGTCACTGAGAGGGGAATCGAAGCCGATCCCTCCAAAATCAAGGCAATCATTGACATGCCTCCCCCAAAAACAAAGAAAGAAATCAAAAGTTTTCATGGGCAGACTTCAATACATCAGTCGGTTTGTGCACCAACTCACTTCCATGTGTGAGCCGATCTTCAAGCTACTAAAAAAGAATGTGGCTCTAGAATGGACCGATGCGTGCCAAGAAGCCTTCGACCAAGTGAAACATTACTTGATGTGCCCTCCAGTTTTGGTTCCACCGCACAAGGAGAAGCCTCTCTTGCTCTATCTCACTGTCAATGATGAAGCCCTAGGGGCTATGTTAGCACAAGAACAGCGAGACTCCACAAAAGAAAACGCTATCTACTTTGTCAGCCGCCGGTTTCAAGGAGCTGAAAAGAACTACTCTGTCCTAGAGAAGTCTTGTGCTGCATTGGTTTGGGTTACTCAAAAGCTCAAGGATTACATGGAAGCCTTACCAATCAAGTTAGTAGCAAAAGTGGACCCGCTCCCCTACATCTTCGAAAAGCCTTTCATGTCAACAAGAATAGCCAAATGGTATTTTATGCTCGCCAGATACGATATCACTTACGTCACACTCAAATCCATCAGGGGGAAACTGTTCAGTGATCAGCTTGCTGAATTTCCATGTGACGAAGTGAAGGGGGGAAGATGTACAGTTCCCCGATGAGCATTTAATTTGCGCTACAACAGAAGAAAATAAGTGGCAACTTTTTTTCGATGGCGCAGCCAATAAGCATGGGTATGGCATAGGGATGTTACTTGTTGATCCAAAGGACATGTATACTCCAATTGCCATCTGCCTTAAATTTGAAGCCACTAACAACACCGTGTTGGGTTTCGATCAAACATGCGCAGCGGAATTTAGCATTTAAAATTTTGAAACCCAAAGCCATGGATCCGTTCATACGATTAAATCAAATACAACATAAGAATAAAGGAATAAACTAACCCTTGATGGCTATCAAATTCTCTTGGTCTTTGGTGGAGGTTTGAAGACTTGATCACGATCACAAAGCTTGAACACGAACTTTGAAGATGATGATTTTCACCCTCTAGCGGTATCCACACTTCGAACGAACATCAAAGTAGCTTCTTTGATCTTGGTTGCTAGACCAAATTGTGAAACACTTTTTCACAATCAAAAGAACTATATGGAATTTATTTTGTGTATTATTTTGTTCCTCAACCAAGAATGTCTTGGAACAAAATAAACCCTCTCTCAAACTCTTTAAGACTCACAAAATCATTGGCCTAGAGTGCTGGCCGAATTTGGTCTTTTATATACAAGTATGACCTATTCCAAATAGGAAACTTGTGTCAAAATCCTTCCAAAATTCGTTTCCAAATCAAATTAGGAATCTGCCACCCGACAGCAGTGTGCGGCCGCCCAAAACCATCTGTGCGGTCGCACAACTATCTGAAGCAAAACTGGTACAAAACTGAGATAGTTGTGCGGCCGCCCAGTCCATACTGTGCGGTCGCACACTTCTCAGAATGTCCAGAATTTCCAAAATTCTAATATAGTCCCTCTTAAAGATTCGTTCTATTGTGTGTGACCCTCTAGGATTATACTAAGTTGGCAATGAGCTCAAACATGATCCCATAAGATATGATTAGGTTCTAGCAAACCGTCATACCTACCCAAATAGTATAACTAGATACAAGTTCGCATTCCTCTTAGAATATGTCACAATCCCTTTGTCCACGATGTCATTGAACACAAGTCATGGTCAAATGGTCAACTTGTTTTGTTCAATACTTTCTCGATTCCAAATATGTTGATAATCCAAATGACATTGATCCAATCAATTCATCTGAGTCCGGCCGAACATTTCATCAACATCATTCCTACGAGTGGCCCAAGCTTGACATCTCTCCGAGGAGGGACAAATCCATTTAGCTTATTATTCTTCCCAACGGGATTCCGATTATGCCAATCATACCCTTTATAACTACTCTGTTAAAAGTAGCGTTTGAATATGTCAAACATAATGTTCATCAAGTGGAAGACTATAATAACTTCATGTCTAAGGATTCAAATGACATAACTAATATGAGATATATGTATGACATAGACCATGACATAAATCTCATAGAGCGGGTCATGTCCAGTACCGTTTTCCAAACAAGTACCCATAAATCTAATATGATCATCCCATGACCATTTAGCCTTTATACTAGTGCTTAACAAGTACTAGGGACGGGGATTATTATAAGTAAACATGAACAACAATAATAATCAAAACATCTCTTTATTGATATGAAATAAATGATAACAATTACAACGTTTATTAAACGTGCCTAGGGCACCACTACCAACAATCTCCCACTTGCCCTAGGCCCAATCTCCCATGTATCTAATACCCATGGACCTAACATGACCATCATGTTTAGCTTGTGGAAGTCCATTTGTTAGCGGGTCCGCAACATTGTCATCAGTAGGTACTCTGCATATATTTACGTCTCCCCTATCAACGATCTCTCGAATGATATGAAACGCCTAAGTATGTGTTTGGATTTCTGATGTGCTCTTGGTTCCTTTGCTTGAGCAATAGCACCATTATTATCGCAATAAAGGTCTATTGGATTAGCAATACTAGGAACCACTTCAAGTTCAGTTATGATCTTCTTAATCCAAACAGCTTCCTTTGCAGCATCCGATGCAGCAATATACTCAGCTTCTGTTGTAGAATCAGCGGTTGTACTTTGCTTGGAACTCTTCCAGCTTACAGCTCCACCATTTAACATAAACACAAAACCCGATTGCGATCGGCTATCATCTTTGTCGGTTTGGAAGCTTGCATCCGTGTAAGCATTTACAACGAGATCATCTTCCATTCCTCCATAGACCAAAAACGAGTCTTTAGTTCTTCTCAAGTACTTAAGAATCACAGCTATCCAGTGATTTTCGCCAGGGTCGGATTGGTATCTACTTGTCATGCTCAAAGCATAAGATACATCCGGCCTAGTACAAATCATGGCATACATGATGGACCCAATTGCCGAAGCATATGGAACATCATTCATTTTCTCACGCTCATCTTTTGTCTTAGGACATTGAGTCTTGCTTAGAGAAATTCCATGTAACACGGGCAAAGTTCCTCTCTTAGAATTTTCCATACGGAATCTTCTAATGACCTTGTCAATGTATGTACTTTGGCTTAAACCAAGTAGCCTCCTTGATCTATCTCTATAGATCTTAATGCCAAGAATATATGCGGCTTCACCCATATCTTTCATCGCGAAGCACTTTCCTAACCAAGTCTTCACAGACTGAAGTGTAGGAATGTCGTTTCCAATGAGCAATATGTCATCCACGTATAAAATAAGGAATAGCACTATGCTCCCACTAATCTTCTTGTATACACAAGGCTCATCTTCGTTTTTGATGAAACCAAACTCTTTGACCGATTCATCAAAACGGAGATTCCAACTCCTTGAAGCTTGCTTCAATCCATAGATGGATCTTTGCAATTTGCATACCTTAGAATCTTGTTCAAAACCTTCTGGTTGTGTCATATACACATCCTCTTGGAGTTTTCCATTCAAGAAAGCGGTTTTGACGTCCATCTGCCATATTTCATAGTCATGATATGCGGCAATGGCAAGCAAAATTCTTATAGACTTGATCATTGCTACGGGTGAAAAGGTCTCATCATAGTCAATACCATGAACTTGCCTATAACCCTTCGCTACAAGCCTAGCTTTGTAAGTATGCACCTTCCCATCCATGTCAGTCTTCTTCTTGAAGACCCATTTGCATCCTATGGTTTTTACACCTTCGGGCGCATCAATCAAATTCCAAACTTGATTGTCTTGCATGGATTGCAATTCGGATTCCATGGCTCCAAGCCACTTGTCCGAATCAGGAGAAGACATCGCCTCTTGGTAGGTTGACGGTTCATCATTCTCAATGATTTCTACCTCATTACTATCCGTTACGAGAAATCCATATCTCTCGGGCTCGGATCGTAACCTACTAGATCTGCGAGTTGCTTGTGTACTTTGAACAGGTTCCACAACTCCTTGTGGTTCTTGTTCTTGTTCCACTATTGGTTCAATGTTATTTTCTGGGTCTCGAATTTCTTCAAGATTTATTTTACTCCCACTGATTTCTTTGGAGAGAAACTGTTCCTCTAGAAAGACACCAGTTCGGGCAACAAACACTTTGTTGTCCTTTGGTTGTAAAAGTAATATCCTTTAGTTTCCTTAGGATATCCCACGAAAATACATTTATCAGATTTGTGTGCTAGTTTTTCAGAGATAAGTCTCTTGACATAAACTTCGCAACCCCAAATCCTCATGAAAGATAAAATAGGTTTCTTTCCACTCCACATCTCATATGGAGTCTTTGGAACCGATTTAGTTGGAACTTGATTTAGTGTGAAAGCAGCGGTTTCTAGGGCGTAACCCCAAAAGGATATTGGAAGATCAACTTGACTCATCATTGATCGAACCATGTCTAACAAAGTCCGATTTCTCCTCTCAGACACACCATTCCATTGTGGTGTTCCGGGCGGAGTCAATTGTGAAACTATTCCACAATTCTTTAGATGATCATCAAATTCTTGACTTAAGTATTCACCACCACGATCTGATCGAAGTGCTTTAATACTTTTGCCAAGTTGTTTTTCTACTTCATTTTTAAATATTCTAAATATCTCAAATGCTTCACTTTTATGTTTCATTAGGTAAACATACCCAAATCTACTATAATCATCAGTGAAGGTTATGAAGTATTGAAATCCTCCCCTAGCATTGCTACTTAATGGTCCGCATACATCGGAATGTATCAACCCCAATAAGTCGCTTGCCCTTTCACCTAACTTGGTAAAAGGTGTCTTAGTCATTTTTCCAATAAGACACGACTCACAAGTATCATATGACTCGAGGTCACATGAACCTAAAAGTCCGTCCCCATGGAGTTTTGAGATACGCTTCTCATTAATATGACCAAGACGGCAATGCCACAAATAAGTATGATTTACATCATTAGGTTTAGATTTCTTATTTACATGATAGACATTATTTTCATTCTTGACATCCAAGATATAAAGGCCATTAAATGAATTAGCAATACCATAAAGCACATCATTTAAATAAATAGAAAATTTCTTATTCTCAATAAGAAACTTAAAACCTTCATTATCCAAACAAGAAATTGAAATAATATTTCTGCTTAAATCCGGAACATAATAACAATTGTTCAAGACAAGAATTAATCCGGAAGGTAAAGTGACTTCATAAGTCCCTACGGCTAATGCAGCAACTCTTGCTCCATTCCCCACGCGTAGATCTACTTCACCTTCTTTAAGCAGTCTCCTATTCTTTAGTCCCTGCACATTTAGACAAATGTGAGAACCACATCCGGTATCCAATACCCAAGAATCAGTGGTAGAAAGGAGAATATCTATCATATAGATACCTGAAGTCGACGCAGCCTTACTGCTCTTCTTCTTCTTTTGCTCTTCCAAGAAAGCCTTGCAATTACGTTTCCAATGACCAATTTCTTGACAATGGAAACAAATTGCATCTTTTTGTGTATCGGGTTTTGCCTCAGAAGCCTTGGCAACCTTTGCCTTGCTTATCTTGGGTTTGACAACTTTTGCCTTACCCTTGCCTTTGGCACCAGGCTTCTTCCCATCATGAACCAAGAGCACGGGAGAACCTTTCTCCACAATTTTCATCTCTGCAGTTTTGAGCATCCCATGCAACTCAGAGAGATTCTTATCCATTCCATGCATGTTATAATTCATCACAAACTGATTATAACTTTTAGGCAATGAATTAAGAATGAGATCCGTGGCTAGCTCCAATGGGATTGGATAGCCAAGTTTCTCAAGGTGCTCTACATAACCTTTCATTTTAAGAAAGTGAGGACTCACTTGTTGCCCTTCATTCATTTTACTAGTAGTGAATGCAACAATGTTCTTGTACCTCTCTTGCCTAGCTTGCTCTTGAAACATGGTTCTCAACTCCACGCCTATCTCATAGGCTTCCAAATGTTCCAAACTTTGTTGGAGTTTTGAACACATAGCAGCAAGCATGAGACAACTTACATCTCTAGAATCATTACGATGTTTCTTGTAATTGTCTCTTTCTACCCTAGGGGCAGTAGGCGGTGGTTCAGCAGGGAGAGGCCCATCGAGAATGTACAACTTATCTTCTTGCCTAAGAACAATTCTTATGCTACAGATCCAATCCATAAAGTTGGTACCATTCTCTTCGAGCTTATCCTTCTCAAGGATCGATCGCAACGACATTGATTGAGTGTTATTAGTCATTATCTACAAATATGCAAAAATTTCTAAAATTTAATAAGTACCGATCTTCATTAAAGAGATAAATAATGTATTTTTCAAACAAAATACTCCCACTAAATTATATAACCTTCATATACATCCAAAGTATAATATAATTTAAATGGGTTAAGATCCAACTTTAATTTAATTTCAAGTCCGCTAAGGCGGATTACACAAAATCAAATTAATTAGGTAGACAACTCTTGTCAATCATATCTCATACGACTCTTAGTTCCTTTTATGAGATTCTTTAAGAAATCCAATTTCAAAAAACATGTTAAACCTCATCTTTGCCTAGGCCCAAAACTGTTTTGACGCCCAATTAAGTCTAACCATTTTAAACGCATAGTTAATGTGTCCCGCTAGGGCGTGCCCACATTATCTATCTTGCTCATACATAAATAAATTTAATGCACCTCGCTAGGGCGAATCTACATTAAAATCACTCATGTACTAACAAGTGTTTTAATCATGGCATGGCAATAAAAGACTTAAAACTTTCTTTGAAGGTTCATCACATGTAGCATATAACACATTTATGAGCACTTAATATAAACATGTTACGCATCAAGTTTAGCCACTAAATTAATCTCATTAATTTAAGCATGATATTTATATGTCATTAGTTTCTCTATAATTATGAGGATGAGACTATTTCAACTTCGGTTATTATTTCCGAATCAAGACAACAAGAAGTGCGGTCGAACTAAGCCATTAGGCAACCACAATCCCGCACTAATTCAAGAAACCAAGAAAGTAGTCCATGTGGCCGAAACTAAGCAATAGATGGTCTCGATGAACGTAGGCCAATTGCATTCACAATTCCACATGGATCTCCAAACTTTGAATCAAGAACTTTGTTTCTCAATTTTAGAAATTATGAACTCTTCATAATTCTAACTTCGTTTCATCTTTGAAACTTTGATTGCGATCAAGTTTGGGAAACACAATCTCGATGAACGCAGATTAGCCATCCATGACTTGAACTAATCTTAGAATCACAAGACTAAAACAAATAGGAAAATCAAACCCCAAGATCCACACACAAACCAACTACCCAAAACCCATTCCAGATCAGCAGGTCTGGATTGGTTCTGTTACTGGTTTTGTTGAACCTTTCGAAAATTCCAAATTCTGATTTTTGAGCAAAATCAGACATTCTGATCTTGGCGTGCTGCCGCCCAAATTACCTGTGCGGTCGCCCAAAAACCGTGCGGCCGCCCAGTATCTTCCGTGCGGTCGCCCAGTTCAATCAGAATGTGCAGAATTTTAAGTTCGAAAATTTTGTCTCAAAATTGTTTTTCCCCGATTATTAAAACTTTGATCCAATCAAAAATTAATAACCAACAATTCTGAATCCACCATAATTTATTTATTGCGATTGAATCGTGCGATTAAAGTTGTAAAACAATAAACCACATAAAATCACATAACACATAAACATCACATATTCCAATATTCATATCATGCAAGGCACATAAACAATTTATATACACATAACATGATCCAAGTATTGAATTAATCAACATTAACGGGGCTCTGATACCACTGTTGGGTTTTGATCAAACATGCGCAGCGGAATTTAGAATTTAAAATTTTGAAACCCAAAGCCATGGATCCGTTCATACGATTAAATCAAATACAACATAAGAATAAAGGAATAAACTAACCCTTGATGGCTATCAAATTCTCTTGGTCTTTGGTGGAGGTTTGAAGACTTGATCACGATCACAAAGCTTGAACACGAACTTTGAAGATGATGATTTTCACCCTCTAGCGGTATCCACACTTCGAACGAACATCAAAGTAGCTTCTTTGATCTTGGTTGCTAGACCAAATTGTGAAACACTTTTTCACAATCAAAAGAATTATATGGAATTTATTTTGTGTATTATTTTGTTCCTCAACCAAGAATGTCTTGGAACAAAATAAACCCTCTCTCAAACTCTTTGAGACTCACAAAATCATTGGCCTAGAGTGCTGGCCGAATTTGGTCTTTTATACACAAGTATGACCTATTCCAAATAGGAAACTTGTGTCAAAATCCTTCCAAAATTCGTTTCCAAATCAAATTAGGAATCTGCCACCCGACAGCACTGTGCGGCCGCCCAAAACCATCTGTGCGGTCGCACAACTATCTGAAGCAAAACTGGTACAAAACTGAGATAGTTGTGCGGCCGCCCAGTCCATATTGTGCGGTCGCACACTTCTCAGAATGTCTAGAATTTCCAAAATTCCAATATAGTCCCTCTTTAAGATTCGTTCTATTGTGTGTGACCCTCTAGGATTATACTAAGTTGGCAATGAGCTCAAACATGATCCCATAAGATATGATTAGGTTCTAGCAAACCGTCATACCTACCCAAATAGTATAACTAGATACAAGTTCGCATTCCTCTTAGAATATGTCACAATCCCTTTGTCCACGATGTCATTGAACACAAGTCATGGTCAAACGGTCAACTTGTTTTGTTCAATACTTTCTCGATTCCAAATATGTTGATAATCCAAATGACATTGATCCAATCAATTCATCTGAGTCCGGCCGAACATTTCATCAACATCATTCCTACGAGTGGCCCAAGCTTGACATCTCTCCGAGGAGGGACAAATCCATTTAGCTTATTATTCTTCCCAACGGGATTCCGATTCTGCCAATCATACCCTTTATAACTACTCTGTTAAAAGTAGCGTTTGAATATGTCAAACATAATGTTCATCAAGTGGAAGACTATAATAACTTCATGTCTAAGGATTCAAATGACATAACTAATATGAGATATATGTATGACATAGACCATGACATAAATCTCATAGAGCGGGTCATGTCCAGTACCTTGTTCCAAACAAGTACCCATAAATCTAACATGATCATCCCATGACCATTTAGCCTTTATACTAGTGCTTAACAAGTACTAGGGACGGGGATTATTATAAGTAAACATGAACAACAATAATAATCAAAACATCTCTTTATTGATATGAAATAAATGATAACAATTACAACGTTTATTAAACGTGCCTAGGGCACCACTACCAACACACCGCTGAGTACGAAGCTTGCATAGCGGGGCTCGAAGCAGCCCTCGAGAGAAATGTCGGAAGTTTGGAAGTATTCGGTGATTCCTTGATCATCATCAATCAGACATCTGGAAAATGGAAGATTCAAGACTCAACTCTGCAACGGTATGGTCAACATCTCGAGGAGTTGGTTGAACAGTTTCAAGAAATCACCTTTAACTACCTGCCAAGGGACAAGAACCGTTTTGCTGATGCACTAGCCACCATCGCTTCACTGGTCGAAATGCCTGAGGGTAAAATGGTGGAGCCCTTCAAAATTTCCCGATGAAACAGTCTGGCATACTGCATGAGTATTGAGATCAACGAGGTCCAAACAAACTCCCCGTGGTACGCAGATATCATGAATTTCCTCAAGGATGGTACTTATCCCGAGAACAGCAATAAGAAGTCTCAAATGGCATTGCAAAGACTAGCCTCCCGATATGTACTTATTGGGGACAAAGTCTATAAAAGGCACCACGAGGGGGTCAATCTCCTATGTGCAAATAAGACCGAAGCTCAAGAAATAATGCATGAGATCCACGAAGGTGAATGTGGGCCCCTCGAGAAAGTCAAGAGGTGCGCCAAATGCCAATTCCATGCCAATCTACAACACGCTCCACCCTCATAACTTTATAATATGACCACTCCTTGGCCTTTCTCTTGTTGGGGCATAGACATCATCAGCAAAGTTCACCCTACTAGAAGCAACGGACAATCTTTCGTCCTAGTAGCCGTGGACTATTTTACAAAATGGGTCGAAGCACAGGCTTACCGACTTCTCAACGCCAAGAAAGTGGCCGAATTCGTGAAAACCCACATCATGTGCCGATACGGCGTTCCTCATGAGATCATCTCAAACAACGGCTCTCACTTCGAGAAAGAGATGAACATACTCCTGGTAGAATACAAGATTACTAAGCACAAGTCATCTCCATACCGCCCTTAAGCAAACGGCGCGGTCGAGGCAGCTAATAAGACAATCGAAACCATTGTGAAGAAAATGGCCTCCACTGGAAGGGATTGGCCTGAAAAGCTACCTCTAGCGTTATGGGGCTACCGCACGTCAATACGGACAGCGACTGGAGAAACTCTTTATGCACTGGTATATGGTTCCAAATCTGTACTACCAATAGAGCTCGAAGTTCCATCCCTACGGGTCCTCCTCGAGAACCAAGTCAACGAAGTCAATTGGATGCAAAGTCGATATGAACAGCTAGCCCTACTCGACGAGAAAAGGCTAAGGGCAATCGAGCGTACGAGGGCCTATCAACAAAGAATGGCTAGGGCTTTCAACAAAAAGGTGAAACCCCGAAACATCAGTGTGGGAGATTTGGTCCTAAGACAACACCCTCCTAATGCCATGAACCCCCTTAGAAAATGGGGACCCCGATGGATTGGTCCGTACGTAGTTAAGAAGATACTAAGCGGCGGCGCAGTCCGACTTGTGGACTTAGACGGAGATCAGCTGCCAAAGGAAGTCAACCTCGACAAATTGAAGAGATTTTACGTCTAACAAACGAAGACCAAAAAAAAAAAAAAGAAGCTCGCTAGGTTGAAAACCCGCAAGGGCGGCCTAGGAAAAAATTAGAGCACGTGCAAAAAAGAAGCCCACTAGATTTAAAACCCGAAAGGGCGGTCTAGGCAAAAAACAGGGTGCACACAAAAAAAAAAATGGTCTTCATTTGTTTGAACTACGGATACCTGAGCCTCTACACTGGAGGAACGTAGGCAACCTTCGGGCGCGGTCTAAAACGTAAACAAATACCCAAATCATTTTCAAATTAACGAGATGCAATTTTTATTCATTTCTTGAACTATTTTTATCATTACAACAGAAATGTTGAGCTAATAAAAGAGATTAAAACATTAAATCCTAAACAAGTGGTCTATTCTAATTGCAATCTCGATGGTACAAAGAAATATTTAATCTTTCTTCGGTTTGGGGACCCATCGCTTTTGGGGATGGCCTTTAGTCTTCTTGGAGGGAGGCGGAGCATTCTCGAGACCACCAAGACGAGAAAAGACACTCGGGCGAGATGGAGATTCATCAACAACCTTCTCCTTGCCCTTGCTAGAAAGCGCTTTGACCGGAACAACCACGGGACGCTTCCACACATGAGAAGAATTTCCTTTGCCTTTCTTTTTCTTAGGCAAATAACGAGGCCTATAATCCCTCACGTGGACCACCAGCTTCACAGAATCCACGGAAACAACATCCTCATTTGGTCTTCCCAAACGATTAAGACGCTAGGACGCGTCTTCACAATTGGAGCAATGGGGACGGACTTATCACCTTCGGGGACGGAAACTTTGACTTCAAAAGTAAAGGTCATCGGGGCCATCGCTACAAGAATTTTGAGGTATAGAGTAAAGAAAAGGATGCAGAGTATTGCAGTGTGATCATTATGATCGAAAATGATTTGAATTTATAGTTGTTGGAGTGCCCTGCTCAAAAAAGAAAGGGGCTGGAATTCAGCAAGCCAGAAGCGCGCGCCCCGACAAACGATTCCAGATGCCCGCGCCTCCCGCGACCAAAGCCAGACGCGCGCGCGTTTGTCAGCAGACAGAAACAGAACATGCCCTTGTCAGTTCAAGAAGGAAGCCCAGGAACGTTCAAACGCCTTCAACCTGCAAGAAATCAATCCCAGCAAAGAGAGAAGCTCAAGCGACGACAGCAAACACTCGGCTGGGCACACATTAATTTGGTCCGCCCTTAAGGCATGTCTAAAAAAAAAACTGAAATAAGACAGAAACTCCCACTCAAAGTAGGGTGTCTTTCTTTTTTCCAAAAAAATCAGTTTCTACAATTCATCCCCAGCACAAAGCACTCCGCAGTCAACTGTGCCCGTACCCCGTCAAAAGTCAAAGTCAAACAGTCAAAGTACGACTCACGACAACAATTTGGTCCGGAATGAGCCACAGAATCACTGCTTCTTCATCGAACAAAATCTATATCCATCCAATGAAAACGGTCTTCTAGGTCCCGCACTTCAGCAGACGGTCCTCCGAGTCCCGCATTTCAGCCAACGGTCCTCCGGGTCCCGCACTCCAGCAAACGGTCCTCCGGGTCCCGCACTCCAGCAAACAGTCCTCCGGGTCCCGCACCCCAGCAAACGGTCCTCCGGGTCCCGCACTCCAGCAAACGGTCCTCCGGGTCCCGCACTCCAGCAGACGGTCCTCTAGGTCCCGTACTTCAGCAGACGGTCCTCTAGGTCCCGCACTTCAGCAGACGGTCCACCGGGTCCCGCACTTCAGCAAACGGTCCTCCGGGTTCCGCACTTCAGCAAACGGTCCTCTAGGTCCCGCACTTCAGAAAATGGTCCTCTGGGTCCCGCTTTAGCAAACGGATCTCGCTATCAGCAAACAGGTCCCGCTTCCAGCAAACGGATCTCGCTATCAGCAAACAGGTCCAGCTTCCAGCAAACGGACCCCGCTCTCAGCAAACGGATCCCGCTATCGGTAAAGCCGCTCACACAGGGAGCGCACCCTTATCTATCAAAGCCGCTCACACAGGGAGCGCACCTCTATCCTCCGCAATTTCAAATTCCTGCTTTTATCGAGTCTTTACCTTTTCCTGGTGATGTCCTAGGCGGATGTCTGTCTTTCATCGGCGCGTTTGCTTCGCAATCCACGCCACCGAGGGGCTCTGTAGACACCCCGCCTTGGACCGTTCACCCCGATTGCACACTTGATTTTGTGTTTCTCCCTCTTTTAAGTGTTTTCTGTTAGTTTCTGTTACTTTGGTTAAGTTCCAGACGGACTCCGTTAAGTCCCGAGACTAAACTGAATAACAGTTCTAATTTTCTAGTCCATTCTGTCAAAGTTTGCTTCTCAGAGTCGCGCGCCTCCGCCCCTTGAGGCCAGACGCGCGCGCCTTCCGCCGCCTAGGTGGGATGCGCGCGCTTCTGGGGCGTGTCAGTTACAGATTCTGCCCAAGAATCTCTCCCTTGCTCATTATACATGATTTTGCCCGGGAAAGATTTCTTGGAGACTCCGTTTGGCTCCAAAAACAGTCACTTTTCAACTATAAAAACCCCTCCAATCCACCATCGGGAGGAGGACTTTGGGGAAATCATTACCTTCAAACCTTTTTACTCACTTCTTTCCTTGACCTTTTCTTGGGACTTCTTCAACAAGGTATTCAACCTCTTCTTCAAGGCTTTACAAGAGGTTCTTTTTGAAGGATACTATAGGTAAATGTCTTAAACATTTCTCCTCTTCTTCTTCTTCTTCTTCTTCTTTGTCAATCAAATGTGCAATCACCCAAAAATATTTGGGACATGACACCAACGGTCCTTTCATTACATTGAATTGGCCTAGGAGTCATCTCCCTACATTTCAAAGTCTAAAACCCTTTTTTATCATCATTTTAATAGGAAGAACACATTTATCTTTAAAAGTGAATTATGGACAAACAAGACCGACTTTGCTCGGGCGAAATGGGTGTTTAAGTACTTCCCATTTCGTAACCTAACCCTCGAACCTCTCATCCCAAAGAATCTCTGTTTCCGTAAATCAAACTTAGGCTCATAAACATTAGGTTTTCTTACGTTCCTAAAAAACGTGGGTGGCGACTCTAAAACACAATTAGACATCCTAGGTGATTCACGCGCTCTAGCCAAGCCGTGGTTCCCCCCAGGGTATCTACACTCCTTCGCCTGCAACACAATCTCAGCCAACTGTGCATCGCAGTACCCAAAGGAGCGACAAACAAAACCTCGCTGAAAAGACAGACAGCCATGGCATTTCTCTTAAAGGATTGAACCGCGACATCTTCCGAATGAAAGCTGAAAAACATCGGAAGCTCAGATATGTCAACAATAGTCCCGTGCATCATCTTCTTCACCTCTCCGACAGGGAGATTCAGAAGGTCAACCCAAGATTCAACAACACCGCGGTGATACTTAGGGACGGCAATCCGACCGGCCAAAGGCATACCAAGAATGTCCCCAAAATCATCGACTGTCGGCACCATTTCATTAGCCGAAGAGTTGAAAGTATGGCTATCACAATCCCAAAAGGCTGCAGCAGCCTTCAACAAATCCCAATCTGGCTTCAATGTCTACAAAGTAAAAAGAATTCTAAACCCGAAATCTTTAATGAAAACCTTCTTGGGATGAGTCTTGAAGGAATACACGAACGTCGATAAGTCCTTCTCGTAACTCTTAACGACCTCGGCATCAAGACTGAAAAGGTTAGAGGCCATGGGAAAGAAGATTGCAAGCAAAATTGGGCAATAAAACGGTGTTCAAAAATGGCAGAAGAGAGCTGTTAAAATCAAATTGTCGACCAGAAGCTGATATTATAGCTGTTGGGGGATCTTTTGGCCAGCAAAAGTCAAGCCCGGAATTCCGCCCCCCAGACCCGCACGCCACCCGTCACCGGTGTGCAAAGCGCGCGCATTACACGCCTGCAAAAGGAGGCGCGTGCTTCCCAAGCCAGGATCATTTCAGTAAGCCTTGTCAGGAAAACTATGCAAGGAATTTCCGCCCAATTCAAGATGCAGCTCCAATCCTTGAGCACCCAATCGGGCACACATTAATTTGGTCCGCCCTTAAGGCATGTCTAAAATTGAAAGTAGGACAGGAATTCTCACTAAAAAAGTTAGGGTGTCCTCCTTTAATCCTCAAGGATCAGTTTTGACAATTCATCCCCAGCAGAAAGCACTCTGCAGTCAACTGTGCCCGCACCCCACCAAAAGTCAAAGTCAAATAGTCAACATCAAAGTACGACTCACGGCAATAACTTGGTCCTGGGTGAGCCACAAAATCACCACCTCCTTATCAAGCAAGATCACTCAAGCAAACGGTCCTCCGGGTCCCGCATTCAAGCAGACGGTCCTCCGGGTCCCGCATTCAAGCAGACGGTCCTTCGGGTCTCGCATTCAAGCAAACAGTCCTCCGGGTCCCGCATTCAAGCAAACGGTCCTTTGAGTCCCACACTCAAGCAAATGGTCCTCCGGGTCCCTCACTCGAGCAAATGGTCTTTCGGTTCCCACACTCAAGCAAACGGTCCTCTGGGTCCCGCACTCAAGCAGACGGTCCTCCGGGTCCCGCACTAAAGCAGACGGTCCTCTGGGTCCCGCACTAAAGCAAACGGTCCTTCGGATCTCGCACTCAAGCAAAAGTTCCTTCGGGTCCCGCATTCAGGCAGACAGGTCCCGCTTCTAGCAAACGGATCTCGCTACCAACAGACAGGTCCCGCTTCCAGCAAACGGATCTCGCTACCAGGAAACAGGTCCCGCTTCCAGCAAACGGATCCCGCACTCCAGCAGACGGTACCTCGGTACCCGCTATTCCAGCAAACGGACCTCCATGTCTCGCTGTCGGCCACGGTGGGCCGCTTCATGCCGCCGAACCTTTTATGAGCAACCAAGCCGCTCACACAGGGAGCGCACCTCTATCTCTTGCAAGTTTAAATTCTTGCTTTCATCGAGTCTTTTCTTATTCTTGGTGATGTCCTAGGCGGATGTCTGTCTTTCGTCGGCGCGTTTGCCTTGCAATCCACGTCACCGAGGGGCTCTATAGACACCCCGCTTTGGACCGCTCACCCCGATTGCACACTTGATTTTGTGTTTCTCCCTCTTTTAAGTGTTTTCTTTTAGTTTCTGTTACTTTGGTTAAGTTCTAGACGGGCTCCATTAAGTCCAGGGACTAAACTGAATAACAGTTCTAACTTTCTAGTCCATTATGTCAAAATTTGCCTTTCAGAGTCGCGCGCCTCCACCCCTTGAGGCCAGACGCGCGCTCTTTCCGCCGCCTAGGTGGGATGCGCGCGCTTCTGGGGTGTGTCAGTTACAGATTCTGCCCAAGAATCTCTCCCTTTCTCATTATACATGATTTTGCCCAAGAAAGATTTCTTGGAGACTCCGTTTGGCTCTAAAACACACACATTTTTAACTATAAAACCCCCCCAATCCATCATTGAAAGGGGACTTTTTGGCACAAAGAACTTTTCCACTTTAGACTTTTCTCTAAACAAAGCTCTAGGCAATTTACAAAAGATATTCTCTCCAAGTATTCAACCTCTTCTTCAAGACTTTTTCAAGAGGTTCTCTTTGAAGGATATTATAGGTAAAATGTCTTGACTTCATTCTTTATTTCTTCTTCTTCTTCTTCTTCTTCTAATTCTTCTTCTTCTTTAATCAAATGTGCAATCACCCCAAAACCATTTGGGACATGACACCAATGGCCCTTTCATTACATTGAATTGGCTTAGGAGTTATCTCCCTACATTCTAAACTATAAAACCTCTTTTTATCATCATTCAAATAGGAAGAACACATCTACATTTAAAGTGAATTATGAACAAACAAGACCGACATTGCTTGGGCGAAATGTGTGTTTAAGTACTTCCCATTTCGTAACCTAACCCCCGAACCCCTCATCCCAAAGAATCTTTGTTTTCGTAAATAAAACTTAGGCTCATAAACATTAGGTTTTCTTACGTTCCTAAAAAACGTGGGTGGCGACTCTAAAACATCATTTAGACATCCTAGGATAACTCACCGCTCCAGCCGATTGGGGGTTTTCCTGGGGTATCTACAAGTTCCCTTCTAACTTCTCTAAAATTTTCGATTTTTCTCTTAAGATGGCTAGTTGTCTTCCTAGGGGTTTCACTTGTTTAGGGTTCATCGATCACCCTGATGATGAAAGTGTAGGTACCCCGGCCCGGGCCCCTTACGGGAAAAGGATGATTTTTTGAAGGAGTCGTCACCCACGTTTTAAAGGAACGCAAGAAAACCTGTTAAGTTGGAAATGTGTTTGATTTATGAAAACAGAGATTCCTTTTGAGAGTTCAGGGGTTAGGTTACGAGATGGGAAGTACTTAAACACCCATCTCTCCCGACTAACGTCGGTCTTGCTTGTTCAAAGTTTACATTATAAAAAATGTGTTATTCCTATTAATATCAAATCTAGATGGGTTTTAAAAGAGGTTGAAGTGTAGGGAGATGACCCCTAGACCAACTTTAATGAAGATGAAGTGATCGTTCAGAGTTATGTCCCAAATTTGGTTTGGGTTTGATTGCACTTTTGATCAAAAGAAAAGATAAGAAAAGATGAATTAGAAGAAAGTGAAGAAGGCAAGAAAATACCTATGTTTGGAAGACAAGTTCTTGACACTCCTTGAGAATGATCCTTATTAGAAGGATTGTTGGATGTTAAAAGTTGGTGATCAAAAGTTCATGCAAGTTTTGTAATGAAAAACTGGTGATTTTTAGGTGTGAAAATGGTGATCAAAGTCCATCCTGTGAAAATGGTGATCAAAGTCCATCCCCTCCAATGGTAGATTGGAGGGGTTTTTATAGTTGTAAAGGGTTGTTTTTTGGTGCCAAAAATGAGCTGCCAAGAACCATTTCCCGGGAAAAATCTTGTAATATGGGCAAGGGAGAGATTCAAGGACAGAAATCTTTAACTGACACGCCCAGAGGCGCGCGCTTCCCACCTTGGCGGCGGAAGGCGCGCGCTTCTGGCTTCAAAGACCGGGGGCGCGCGACTCAGAGAAGGCAATTTTGACAGAAAGGACTAGAAAGTTAGCACTGTTATTCAGTTTAGTCCCTGATCTTAACGGAGTCAGTCAGGAACTTAACCGAAGTAACAGACACTAACGGTAGACATATAAAACACAAGATCAAATGTGCAATCGGGGTGAGCGGTCCAAGGCGGGGTGTCTACAGAGCCCCTTGGTGGCGTGGATTGCGTAGCAAAGACGCGCCGACAAAAGACAAGACATCCGTCGAGGACATCACCAAAGAAAGGGGAAAAGAAGAAAGCAAAGACTCGATAAAAGCGGGAATTGAAAGTTGCGAGGGATAGAGGTACGCCCCCTATATGAGCGGATTTGCTGAAATTACGAGAGATAAAGGTGTGCTCCCTGTGTGAGCGGATTTTCCAATAGCGGGATCCGTTTGCTGGAAGCGGGATCCATTCCGTTTGCTGAAAGCAGGATCCGTTTGCTGAAGCAGGATCCGTTTGCTGGAAACGGGATCCATTTGCTGGAAGCGGGATCCGTTTGCTGAAGGCGGGATCCGTTTACTGATTGTGGGATCCGTTTGCTGAAGCGGGATCCGTTTGCTGATGCAGGATCCGTTTGCTGGAAGCAGGATCCGTTTTGCTGGTGCGGGATCTGTTTTGCTGGTGCGGGATCTGTTTGCTGATGGCGGGATCCGTTTGCTAGTGCGGGATTCGTTTGCCTGTATGTGACATTGTTGTCGCTTGATGGAAAGGTGATGATTCTTGTGGCTCATCATGGACCGAGTTGTTGTCATTGAACTGTAGTTATTTGACTCTGTGGGGATGTAGGCGTAGTTGACTGCTGATCATTTTCTGCTGGGGATGAAATGTCCTGAGTTGCAGATGTTGTTGACCTTGTGGTGGTACCTGGTATGTGTGTGCTTTTGCAGGTATACGTTTTTGTGCAAGAAAATGCATGAAGTGTGAAGATTGAGCGAAATCGTGCTTGTGGTGTGATGTGATTTTGAAACCCTTTTGCATAAGGGAGAAGTAAAGTGATTTTGTGTGTGAAGTGATTTTTGAAAGCAGAGATTTGCTTGAGAGAAATGAATGATGTCCATACCTTCACTTACCATTGCCATTGGATGGATTCGTGATGTTGTGGTAGATGCTTTGGCGGAGAGTGTCGCTGCCTTTGATGATGAATTCGTTTTTGATGGAGTGTCGGTGGGACAGTATTCTGGATGATGGGTTGGTCGTGTCAAAAGGCTGCCTACGTATCACTTGGCAGGAATCAGACCAGCGTAGTTTAATGATGCTGGGGAATGCTAGGGAGGAAGCTAGGAGCAAGATAGAATGATGCACATATTTTTGCGCAACTAAGGAGACAAAGAAAAATAAAAAGAAAATTCTTTTTGTCTTTTTGTAGGAATAGAATATGTACACATGTGGGAAAGAGATTTTTTTTTAGTTCGTGGGTGAACCATTTTGACCATTGTGTGTTTGTAAATCCAACCCAAGATCAAGTCATGTTCGATCGAAGTCCGGATTGCCTCGCTTGAATGTTTTCGCTGCGGTGTCCAACGAAAATTGATGTCTAGACCTAAGAGAAGATCATTGATACCAAGCTTTGAGAGATTGCTAAGCCCCAAATGTCATGGGCTTATCAAGTTTGTAGATGGCGGGATGTGGAGACCTTTCGGTGTGAAGCCTCAAATTTTCTTAGAATCGGCTTAGCATTATGTTGGGAGAGGATGGAGCTATTGGGAAGAACTCTTGAAGGTGATCTCCTTCTTTCTCTTACTTGGAGATGGATGGCCCTTTTTGTGGTTGATACCCAAATGGCGGAAGGTCCATGTTGAAAATGTAGTACGGTCTTCGGGAGACGTCTCGTGGGAGATGGTGATGTTGTTGCAGATGATAAGGTCTTGGTGTGATAAAGTCTCGAACGGTATGTTTGCTTGAGTCTTCTTGAGTTGAACCGACGGCAGATCTTCGGATGCAGCCTGTGCTTTTGATCTTGGAGAAGGGGGTTCTGTATTGCAGAAACATTGGGATTGGCCGTAACTCTGTTTATAGAGTTAACATATTGGCATTGCCCGCTATAACTCAGCCGGGTGAGTCTAGTATATTGAATCTTTTTCCTTTTCTCTAAGACTTCCTTCATAATCTCGCTGTGAGTTCTAACAAGAATCATCAAATTCATTCATATCATCGGAGCCTTCATTTAAAACCAAGAGGCCTTTTGACTGGAAGTGTTGAGGGACCATTGAAGTTCGATCCCTTTCATGGAGCCATAAGACTACTCCCAAATTGCATTGCTCGGGTACCACTGCCCAAAAGCTTGTTAATTGCGAAGCCCCAATATTGCCCTTTGCTTGGATTGTTGTAATGTCGTAGCCCAAAGGATTGTAGATTGCGAAGCCCCTTGAGACCTTTGGTGCCAAACTTATTGAGGAAGCTTCCAATGTTGCATATGACTTTGCTAGGGCCATTGTTGGGAGGTGAAGTGAATTGCTTCTTGCCAAGGGAAACTTTCAAACTTAAGTGTAGCCCCTGGAGTGCCACCATTGATTATAAGTGGAGCAAGAAAGGCCCATCCTTGATTGGGGGAACAGGCACAAGCATATATGACAAGAAGGTGCTTCTCGACATTCCTTTTGAGAGACTTTGAGGGTAGTCTCACACATCTTTGTTGAGCGTAGCCCCTAGGGCTCATTAACTGTCAAATGAAGCAAGAGAAGTTTTCTTTCTCGAGTAACATAGCCCCTAGGGCGTCATCATTTGTTGAGCAAAGCAAGAGACTCGTCCTCGTGTGGGGGAAAAAATACAAGGGGACATGGCAAGAGCTACTCCATTCTTGGGAGTCTTTCGGCATACTTTAGAGGTATATGCTTGTAGAAGCTTGAATTACATGTTGTTTCTCGCTGTCCAAACCAACTGACTAGCTGGGGATTATTTTGTGCAACCTCGTACCCCTTAATGATGGGCTCGTTCTCGCATGGATCTTGATTACCACGGGCCTTTTTTCTCATGAGCCCAAAATGCACATTGCAAGAACAATCTTTCAATAACCCAAAATGACCTTTGGTGGTGCCATATCTCGTCAAGCCTTTTGCAATTCCAAAGTTGGCTTGGTGGGGATTGACTTGCTGAGGAGACCCAATGTAGAACTTATGCAGTTGTCTTCCTTAGAGGCCGGGGATCTCCATTTCTCTTTCCCTTCTCTCTCTCACTCTCTCATTTTTTTTTCATGACGTACCCTGTTTTTTGCCTAGACCGCCCTTTCGGGTTTTCAATCTAGCGGGCATCTCTTTTGCGTCTTAATTTTTTTTTTGACTCAATTGATGAGGAAGTGTGCATTGACACTAGGTGACGATGAGAGACATGTGATTTTGCGGTGAAGACCTCTTGTCACTAAAGATGAGTGACATTGGCTCGACTAGGGAAGTGTCCCTAGTATTGACTTCATGTATGTATGTTTTTTGAATGACTCACGAAGGCAAGTAAGTCATTAAGAGAGAAGAGAAAGAAAGCCCCAGTTTGATTGCTAGAAATTGGGAGTATCTCAAAAAGAAGAGAAACCCCTAGACTCGACAAGGAACGGATAGCGATTCCAAATCTAAGAAAGTTGTTCAATCTTGAGGTGATTATTTCATTGGCAAATGAATCGTACAAAGATGTCATGACAAGTTCGAGAGGAAGGCCGATCACCATAACGCGCTAGGGCTAAACATATCTTCTTTCTTGCATGAGACCGGACCCGAAGGTTGCCTACGTTCCTCCAGTGTTGAGGCTCAGGTCACCGTAGTTCTTGTGGATGCTCCATTCGTCGAGATGGTTATTGCTTCGTCCTTCATCGGTGGAATGATGTTGATCTTGTACTTCTTTGATTGAGGGGGATTTTTTTTGTGCTCTAACTTTTGCCTAGGTTGATTTGAGGATTTCAACCTAGCGAGCTTTTTTTTTTTTTTTTTTATATATATATATATATCCCCTTTTGAAAACTTTGCTTCATGATTGTTGCTCCACCTTTCTTTGTCTTGATTTCGTCGTTGTTGATGTCTTCGTTGTTGATGCCGTCGTCGATGTTTAACCCCTAGGCGTTCAAGTGATGGCCTTCGTTCCAAAACTCGTTTAGACATATTTTCATCATTTTTCCAAGAATTAGATTGAACAACATGGAATAGTGTATGAGGACAAGAACGACTTTTATTTGATACTTGACTCAAACTTTAACATGAGAAGGAAGAAAACTTAATGCACACAAAAGAGGACTTTGACCCTTTTTTTTTTAATTCCTATTACTAGGTAGAGAAAGAGAAACGGAGATTGTTGTCATTATCCTTGTAGTTGTAGTCTTCATTATCATTGTAGTCTTCCATGTCACTTCATTCGTCCATGTCGTTGCTTGGGAACCCTTTGTCGTTGAAGCTTCTGTCATAGGAGGACTCGGCCACTTCTCGGAGCAAATTGTCAATTCTAACCCCCGCATCATACATTCTTGAAAAATCGGAGTGAAAAGCCCCACTAAGATGAGTGCGGTAGTCCATTATCAAACACTTCAAGAAGATGTCCATTTGTTCCTTCTTGAAAGGCCAATCTGTTGGTGTAGGTGCCCTAGGCACGTTTAATAAACGTTGTAATTGTTATCATTTGTTTCATATCAATAAAGAGATGTTTTGATTATTATTGTTGTTCATGTTTACTTATAATAATCTTCGTCCCTAGTACTTGTTAAGCACTAGTATAAAGGCTAAATGATCATGGGATGATCATGTTAGATTTATGCGTACTTGTTTGGATCAAGGTACTGGACATGACCCGCTATATGAGATTTATGTCATGGTCCATGTCGTACATATATCTCATATTAGTTATGTCATTTGAATCCTTAGACATGAAGTTATTATGGTCTTTCACTTGATGAACATTATGTTTGACATATTCAAACGCTACCTTTAACCGGGTAGTTATAAAGTGTATGATTGGCATAATCGGATTCACGTAGGGAAGAATAATAAGCTAAATGGATTTGTCCCTCTTCGGAGAGATCTCAAGCTTAGGCCTATCGTAGGAATGATGTTGATGAAAATGTTCGGCCGGACTCAAATGAATTGATTAGATCAATGTCATTTGGATTATCAACATATTCGGAATTTAGAAAGTATTGTACAAAGACAAGTTGACCGTTTGACCATGACTTGTGTTCAATGAGATCGTGGACAAAAGGATTGTGACATATTCTAAAGGAATGCGAACTTGTATCTAGTTATATTATTTGGGTAGGTATGACGGTTTGCTAGAACCTAATCATATCTTATGGATTCATGTTTGAACCCATTGCCAACTTAGTATAATCCTAGAAGGTCACACACAATGGAACGAATTCTAAAAGGACTATATTGGAAAATTAAGGCTCTCTGATCCTGGTGTGCGACCGCACAAACCAGGCTGGGCGGCCGCACAGGTTTTAGGCGACCGCACACCTGATTTTGGGCGGCCGCACAGTGTGTCGGGACAGACTTCCTGATTTAATTAGGAAAAGGATTTTGGACGGGTTTTGACACACGTTTCCTATTTGGAATAGGTCTAACTTGTATATAAACAGCCAAATTCGGGCCAGAACGATCCCTAGATTTTGTGCAAGTCTCCAAAGAGTTTGAGAGAGTTTTATTTTGTTCTAAGACATCCTAGATTGAAGAACAAAATAATACACAAAATAATATTCCATATAGTTCATATTAATTGTGAAAACGTGTTTCACAATTTTGGTCTAGCAACCAAGATCAAGTGTTCTTGATATTCGTTCAAGGTGTGGATACCGCTAGAGGGTGAAGCTCATCATCTTCAAAGTTCGTGTTCTTACTTGTTCGTGATTAAAGCTTCAATTTCTCCACCAAGATCAAAGACCAAATTCAAAGTCATCAAGGGATAGTTTTCTAGTATTCATATTGCAAGTATTTGATTTAATCATATGAATGGATCTATGGGCTTTGGGTTTCATAAAATTTTAAATGCTATTTTCCGCTGCGCATGTTACTTCGAAACCCAACAGTGGTATTAGAGCCCCGTTCATGTTGATTATTTCAATACCTAGATCATGTTGTGTGTATATAAATTGTTTATGTGCCTAACATGATATGTATATTGGATATATGATGTTTATGTGTTATATGATTTTATGTGGTTTATTGTTTTACAACTTTAATCGCACTAAAAATTATGTTGGATTCTGAATTGTTTGATTGCTAATTTTTGATTGGATCAAAGTTTTAATAATCGGGGAAAACAATTTTGAGACAAATTTTCGAACTTTAAAAATTCATTCTGATGCTGCTGTGCGACCGCACAGAAAACCTTGGGCGGCCGCACAAGTTTGGGCGACCGCACAGGTTTTTCTTGGGCGGCCGCACAGTTGTCAGGATTCTGGTTTTGATTTTCGGTCAGAGTCAGAATCTGGAATTTTGATGGGGTCCGACCAGACCAGTGACAAGACCAGCCAGACCTGCTGATCTGGAGTGGGTTTTGGGCAGTTGGTTTGGGTATGGATCCTGGGGTTTGATTTTCCTATTTGTTTTAGTCTTGTGATTCTAAGATTGGTTCAAGGTTTGGATGGCTAATCTACGTTCATCGAGATTGTGTTTCCCAAACTTGATCGCAATCAAAGTTTCAAAGATAAAACAAAATTAGAATTATGAAGAGTTCATAATTGGTAAAATTGAGAAACAAAGTTCTCGATTCAAAGATTGGAGATCCATGTGGAATTGTGGATGCAATTGGCCTACGTTCATCGAGACCATCTATTGCTTAGTTTCGGCCACATGGACTACTTTCTTGGTTTCTTGAATTAGTGCGGAATTGTGGATGCCTTATGGCTTAGTTTCGGCCGCACTTCTTGTTGTCTTGATTTAGAGATAATAACCAAAGTTGAAATAGTCTCATCCTCATAATTATAGAGAAACAAATGACACATAAATATTATGCTTAAATTAATGGAGATTAATTTAGTGGCTGAACTTGATGCGTAACATGTTTATATTATGTGCTCATAAATGTGTTATATGCTATATGTGATGAACCTTCAAAGAAAGTTTTAAGTCCTTCTGCCATGCCATGATTAAAACACTTGTTTATACATGGGTAAGTTTGTGTGGGCTCGCCAAAGCGAGGTGCATTGATTTTATTCATGTATGAGCAAGATGAGTGAATAAGAGTTTCCTATGCGTTTAAAATGGTTGGACTTAATTAAGCATCAAAACAGTTTTGGGCTTAAGGCAAAGATGAGATTTAACATGCTTTTTGAAATTGGATTTCTTAAAGAATCTCATGAAAAGAACTGAGAGTCATATGAGATATGATTGACAAGAGTTGTCTACCTAATTAATTTGATTTTGAGCGGTGCGCCAAAGCGTACTTAAAATTAAATTAAAGCGGGATCTCAACCCATTTAAATTATACTATACATTGGATGTATAAAGAAGGTTGTATAATTTAGTGGGAGTATTTTTAAAAAAATACATTGTTTATTTCTTTAATGAAAATTAGTACATATTAAATTTTGGAAATTTTGCATAATTGTAGATAATGACTAACAACACTCAATCAATTTCGTTGCGATCGATCCTTGAGAAGGATAAGCTCCAAGAGAATGGTACTAACTTTATGGATTGAATCCGTAGCCTAAGAATTGTTCTAAGGCAAGAAGATAAGTTGTACATTCTCGAAGGGGCACTTCCTGCTGAACCAGAACCTACTGCCCCTAGGGCAGAAAGAGACAATTACAAGAAACATCGTAATGATTCCAGAGATGTAAGTTGTCTCATGATTGCCACTATGTGCTCAAAACTCCAAAAAAGTTTGGAACATTTGGAAGCCTATAAGATAGGCGTGGAGTTAAGAGCCATGTTTCAAGAGCAAGCTAGGCAAGAGAGGTACAAGACCATTGTTGCATTCACTTCTTGCAAAATGAATGAAGGGCAATAAGTGAGTCCTCACATGCTTAAAATGAAAGGTTATGTAGAGCATCTTGAGAAACTTGGCTATCCAATTCCATTGGAGCTAGCCACGGATCTCATTCTTAATTCATTGCCTAAAAGTTATAATCAGTTTGTGATGAATTATAACATGCATGGAATGGATAAGAATCTCTCCGAGTTGCATGGGATACTTAAAACTGCGGAGATGAAGATTGTGGAGAAAGGTTCTCCTGTGCTCTTGGTTCATGATGGGAAGAAGGCTGGTGCCAAAAGAAAGGGTAAGACCAAAGTTGTCAAACCCAAGATAAGCAAGGCAAAGGTTGCCAAGGCTTCTGATACACAAAAGGATGCAATTTGTTTCTATTGTCAAGAAATTGGTCATTGGAAACGTAATTGCAAGGCTTTCTTAGAAGAGCAAAAGAAGAAGAAGGGCAGCAAGGCTGCATCGACTTCAGGTATCTATATGGTAGATATTCTCCTTTCTACCACTGATTCTTAGGTATTGGATACCGGATGTGATTCTCACATTTGTTTAAACGTGCAGGGACTAAAGAATAGGAGACTACTTAAAGAGGGTGAAGTAGACCTATTCGTGGGGAATGGAGCAAGAGTTGCTGCATTAGCCGTAGGGCCTTATGAAGTCACTTTACCTTCCGGTTTAATACTTGTTTTGAACAATTGCTATTATGTACCGAATTTAAGTAGAAATATTATTTCAATTTCTTGTTTGGATAATGAAGGTTTTAAGTTTCTTATTGAGAATAAGAAATTTTCTATTTATTTAAATGATGTGCTTTATGGTATTGCTAATTCATTTAATGGCCTTTATGTCTTGGATGTCAAGAATGAAAATAATGAAAATGTCTATCATATAAATAAGAAATCTAAACCTAATGATGTAAATCATTCTTATTTGTGTCATTGCCGTCTTGGTCATATCAATAAGAAGCGTATCTCAAAACTCCATGGGGACGGTCTCTTAGGTTCATGTGACCTTGGGTCATATGACACTTGTGAGTCGTGTCTTCTTGGAAAAATGACTAAGACACCTTTTACCAAGCTAGGTGAAAGGGCAAGCAACTTATTGGGGTTGATACATTCCGATGTATGCGGACCATTAAGTAGCAATGCTAGGGGAGGATTTCAATACTTCATAACCTTCACTGATGATTATAGTAGATTTGGGTATGTTTACCTAATGAAACATAAAAGTGAAGCATTTGAGATATTTAGAATATTTCAAAATGAAGTAGAAAAACAACTTGGCAAAAGTATTAAGGCATTTCGATCAGATCGAGGTGGAGAATACTTGAGTCATGAATTTGATGATCATCTAAAGAATTGTGGAATAGTTTCACAATTGACTCCACCCGGAACACCACAATGGAATGGTGTGTCCGAGAGGAGAAATCAGACTTTGTTAGACATGGTTCGATCAATGATGAGTCAAGTTGATTTTCCAATATCCTTTTGGGGTTACGCTCTAGAAACCGCTGCTTTCACACTAAATCGTGTTCCAACTAAATCGGTTCAAAAGACTCCATATGAGATGTGGAGCGGAAAGAAGCCTTGTCTGTCTTTCATGAAGATTTGAGGTTGTGAAGCTTTTGTCAAAAGACTTGTCTCAGACAAACTTGCACACAAATCTGATAAATGTATTTTCGTGGGATATCCTAAGGAAACTAAAGGATATCACTTTTACAACCAAACGGACAACAAAGTGTTTGTTGCTCGAACTGGTATCTTTCTAGAGAAAGAGTTTCTCTCCAAAGAAATCAGTGGGAGTAAGATAAATCTTGAAGAAATTCGAGACCCAGAAAATAACATTGAACCAATAGTGGAACAAGAACAAGAACCACAAGGAGTTGTGGAACCTGTTCAAAATACACAAGTAAATCGCAGATCTAGTAGGTTACGATCCGAGCCCGAGAGATATGGATTTCTCGTAATGGATAGTAATGAGGTAGAAATCATTGAGAATGATGAACTGACAACCTACCAAGAGGCGATGTCTTCTCCTAATTCGGATAAGTGGCTTGGAGCCATGCAATCTGAATTGCAATCCATGCAAGATAATCAAGTTTGGAACTTGATTGATGCGCCCGAAGGTGTAAAAACCATAGGATGCAAATGGGTCTTCAAGAAGAAGACTGACAGGGATGGGAAGGTTCATACTTACAAAGCCAGACTTGTAGCGAAAGGTTATAGGTAAGTTCATGGTATTGACTATGATGAAACCTTTTCACCCGTAGAAATGATCAAGTCTATAAGAATTTTGCTTGCCATTGCCGCATATAATGACTATAAAATATGGCAAATGGATGTCAAAACCGCTTTCCTAAATGAAAAACTACAAGAGGGTGTGTATATGACACAGCCAGAAGGTTTTGAACATAATTCTAAGGTATGCAAATTGCAGAAATCCATTTATGGATTGAAGCAAGCTTCTAGGAGTTGGAATATCCGTTTTGATGAATCGGTCAAAGAGTTTGGTTTCATCAAGAACGAAGATGAGCCTTGTGTATACAAGGAGATTAGTGGGAGCATAGTCCTATTCCTGATTTTATATGTGGATGAAATATTACTCATTGGAAACGACATTCCTACACTTCAGTCCGTAAAGACTTGGTTGGGAAGGTGTTTCGTAATGAAAGATATGGGTGAAGCCGCATACTTGGCATTAAGATCTATAGAGATAGATTAAGGAAGCTACTTGGTTTAAGCCAAAGTACATACATTGACAAGGTCATTAGAAGATTCCGTATGGAAAATTCTAAAAGAGGAACCTTGCTAGTGTTACATGGAGTTTCTCTAAGCAAGACTCAATGTCCTAAGACAAAAGATGAGCGTGAGAAAATGAATGATGTTCCATATGCTTCGGCAATTGGGTCCATCATGTATGCCATGATTTGTACTAGGTCGGATGTATCTTATGCTTTGAGCTTGACAAGTAGATACCAATCCGACCCCGGAGAGAATCACTGGGTGGCTGTAAAAGGGATTCTTAAGTACTTGAGAAGGACTAAAGAATCGTTTTTGGTCTATGGAGGAATGGAAGATGATCTCGTTGTAAATGCTTACACGGATGCAAGCTTCCAAACCGACAGAGGTGACGTGAATATATGCAAAGTACCTACTGATGACAATTTCGCGGACCCACTAACAAAGGGACTTCCACAAGCTAAACATGAAGGTCATGTTAGGTCCATGGGTATTAGATACATGGGAGATTGGTCCTAGGGCAAGTGGGAGATTGTTGGTGTAGGTGCCCTAGGCACGTTTAATATACGTTGTAATTGTTATCATTTATTTCATATCAATAAAGAGATGTTTTGATTATTATTGTTGTTCATGTTTACTTATAATAATCTTCGTCCCTAGTACTTGTTAAGTACTAGTATAAAGGCTAAATGATCATGGGATGATCATGTTAGATTTATGGGTACTTGTTTGGAACAAGGTACTGGACATGACCCGCTATATGAGATTTATGTCATGGTCCATGTCGTATATATATCTCATATTAGTTATGTCATTTGAATCCTTAGACATGAAGTTATTATGGTCTTCCACTTGATGAACATTATGTTTGACATATTCAAACGCTACCTTTAACCGGGTAGTTATAAAGTGTATGATTGGCATAATCGGATTCACGTAGGGAAGAATAATAAGCTAAATGGATTTGTCCCTCTTCGGAGAGATCTCAAGCTTAGGCCTATCGTAGGAATGATGTTGATGAAAATGTTCGGCCGGACTCAAATGAATTGATTAGATCAATGTCATTTGGATTATCAACATATTCGGAATCGAGAAAGTATTGAACAAAGACAAGTTGACCGTTTGACCATGACTTGTGTTCAATGAGATCGTGGACAAAAGGATTGTGACATATTCTAAAGGAATGCAAACTTGTATCTAGTTATATTATTTGGGTAGGTATGACGGTTTGCTAGAACCTAATCATATCTTATGGATTCATGTTTGAACCCATTGCCAACTTAGTATAATCCTAGAGGGTCACACACAATGGAACGAATTCTAAAAGGAATATATTGGAAAATTAAGGCTCTCTGATCCTGGTGTGCGAGCGCACAAACCAGGCTGGGCGGCCGCACAGGTTTTAGGCGACCTCACACCTGATTTTGGGCGGCCGCACAGTGTGTCGGGACAGACTTCCTGATTTAATTAGGAAAAGGATTTTGGACGGGTTTTGACACACGTTTCCTATTTGGAATATGTCTAACTTGTATATAAACAGCCAAATTTGGGCCAGAATGATCCCTAGATGTTGTGCAAGTGTCCAAAGAGTTTGAGAGAGTTTTATTTTCTTCTAAGACATCCTAGATTGAAGAACAAAATAATACACAAAATAATATTCCATATAGTTCATATTAATTGTGAAAACGTGTTTCACAATTTTGGTCTAGCAACCAAGATCAAGTGTTCTTGATATTCGTTTAAGGTATGGATACTGCTAGAGGGTGAAGCTCATCATCTTTAAAGGTCGTGTTCTTACTTGTTCGTGATTAAAGCTTCAATTTCTCCACCAAGATCAAAGACCAAATTCAAAGTCATCAAGGGTTAGTTTTCTAGTATTCATATTGCAAGTATTTGATTTAATCATATGAATGGATCTATGGGCTTTGGGTTTCATAAAATTTTAAATGCTATTTTCCGCTGCGCATGTTACTTTGAAACCCAACACTATCAACCATCTCGGCTAGCTTATCATTCCAACGGCGATAGAAGTCCCCAAATGATTCATCACCCATTTGCATGGTGCTCTCCAATTCCTTCTTGGTGGGGTGGAATATGGAGTTGTCTTGATATTGTGACTTGAAGGCAAGCATAGCGGCATCCCAATTGAGGCGGGTGTAAACTGTAAGACCCATATACCAATCTTTTGAGACCCCCTCGAGAGTAAGTGGGAAGCATTGTGCCATTATTTGAGGAGACACTTTCTTTGGTAGCATTGCCCAAATGTAGGAGTCGACATGAGCGTCGGGGCAAGAGTTGCCATTGAACTTGCCAATATCGGGCATCTTGAACTTTTCGAGAAGAGCCTCCATTGTGTTCATGAGGAGAGAAGCTTGATGAAAATCGGTGCTTGGGCCCTTGTGCAAATTTAGCCTACTAAGCCTTTGGTCAATGTAGGACATGAGAGTGTTGACCAAACCGGTATCAATGCTTTGGACCTTTCTTTCATTCGTGAACCCTTTCAATTGGTTCTTGAGTTGAGCAACTTCTTTCTTGTGGGCCGTTTTCACATGCTCGTAATGGGCTTGCCATAAATCATCCTTGCGGCGGACATTCTCGGCTAGTGTATCAACTTGCCCTTTCAATGCTTCCACCATGCGGAATAACCCTTCGTTGGACACGGGAACGTCATTTTCGTTGCCGTTTGAAGCCATTGGACCTATGGAGAGAATACGGTTGATCTTAGGATGGCCCCACAAACACCTTTTGGATAAAATTATTTCACCCACAAACAAAAGTAAAGACTCAGACCACATAAAGAAAAGACTCTTTTTTTTATTATTTACAAAAGTTGGAAGGACGTGATCCTTTTTGGGGTTTCTAGAAAAATAGTGGAATCGTCACACTAGTATATAGACCTTCTCGCGGTCCCATATACTCATCGGATTCCACCACGCTTGTGAATCCTACATGTGTCGGGATTAAACTAAATTAATGTAGTAAAGCATACATGAGGGGACGGATTTTTTATTAGCGTCCATTATGACCACTTTGGGACGGATTTTTATTTCGTCCATAACAACGAGTGGCATGTATGATTTGAAGACATTAGTTTTAAGGAAATCTCGGCACATGGAAACCGACTTGAGTCACGGAGTGTTAGACCCTAACTAGAGTTGTGTGGTTGGTGTTCGGCTAAAGAGAGGTTTAAAGGTCACCCGCGGCATGTAGTCGTGAACTACGCCACGGGCTGAGGTTTACCGCTTCGAAAGAGTCAAGGTCGAGTGGAGCTTGAAACTTTCTAGGACGGGCCTCGACGGGTTTGGGGTTAAACTTTATGCGACTCGATGTAAGTAGTGTGAGGTCCATCACGTGACAAAATTTTTTATTTTTTTTATTTTTTTTCAAAGAAAAGAAAAAAAAACAAATATGTACATATTTACAACTCCCGAGTCACCCGTGTGACCGGTAAATTAAAACACGAAATTAAACAGTTAAAGGGGTCCATTCTGTTCTGATGCAAGCCACTGTGCCCACACCCCCAATGTTCTGCCTTGTTTTCTGGAAACTGGACCTGTTCTGGAATACCTCCCAGAAGCGCGCGCCTCTGGGATGTAGAATGGAAAGCACGCGCATTACGCAAAGAAGGTGGGAGGCGCGCGCATCTGGGCGAACCTATCAGACACCTGTCAGAAACTTGGACTCAGGGGATTGCCCTGGTCCTGAATTTTTTGTTTAACCCCTGCAACAAATGTTAGCCCAAAAAAACAGAAAATAGGAAGAACACATGAAAGTCGGGCGCCTCTGGTCTTTGGTGTGAGAGGCGCGCACTTCTGACTAAGAAGGTCAAAGGCGCGCGCTTCTTAACACTAGAAACCAGAGTACCCAGAAAACGTAATCTTTGAACAAAATGCAAGCTTAACCCTCAGTGTCCCCAGCAGAGTCGCCACTGTAGGTACCCCGGCCCAGGCCCCTTGCGGGAAAAGGATGATTTTTTGAAGGAGTCGCCACCTATGTTTTAGAGGAACGCGAGAAAACCTGTTAAGTTGGAAATGTGTTTGATTTACAGAAACAGAGATTCATTTTGAGAGTTCGGGGGTTAGGTTACGAGATGGGAAGTACTTAAACGCCCATCTCGCCCGACTAACGTCGGTCTTGCTTGTTCAAAGTTTACATTATAAAAATTGCGTTCTTCCTATTAATATCAAATTTAGAGGGGTTTTAAAAGAGGTTGAAGTGTAGGGAGATGACCCCTATACCAACTTTAATGAAGATGAAGTGATCGTTCAGAGTTATGTCCCAAATTTGGTTTGGGTTTGATTGCACTTTTGATCAAAAGAAAAGATAAGAAAAGATGAATTAGAAGAAAGTGAAGAAGGCAAGAAAATACCTATGTTTGGAAGACAAGTTCTTGACACTCCTTGAGAATGATCCTTATTGGAAGGATTGTTGGATGTTAAAAGTTGGTGATCAAAAGTTCATACAAGTTTTGTAATGAGAAAATGGTGATTTTTAGGTGTGAAAATGGTGATCAAAGTCCATCCTGTGAAAATGGTGATCAAAGTCCATCCCCTCCAATGGTAGATTGGAGGGGTTTTTATAGTTGTAAAGGGTTGTTTTTTGGTGCCAAAACTGAGCTGCCAAGAACCATTTTCCGGGCAAAATCTTGTAAGATGGGCAAGGGAGAGATTCAAGGCCAGAAATCTGTAACTGACACGCCCAGAGGCGCGCGCTTCCCACCTTGGCGGCGGAAGGCGCGCGCTTCTGGCTTCAAAGGCCGGGGGCGCGCGACTCAGAGAAGGCAATTTTTTACAGAAAGGACTAGAAAGTTAGCACTGTTATTTAGTTTAGTCCCTGAACTTAACGGAGTCAGTCAGGAACTTAACCGAAGTAACGGACACTAACGGAAAACATATAAAACACAAGATCAAATGTGCAATCGGGGTGAGTGGTCCAAGGCGGGGTGTCTACAAAAAGATGTGAATTTACATCTGCCGGTGTTGAAGACCTAAAGAATTTTTTTTTTCCAAAAGGTGCTGAATTTCTAGACCCCAACGCCCTCATGACCTCTGACTGTGTTTCCAATGAGTGGATTGGATTCTTGGAGTATCCCTTCTTAATTGGCCTTACATTCCCGTTTCCCCCCTTCTATTACTCGTTTTTTGAGACTACTGGTTTGGCCTTTACCCAGTTGATGCCAGTTGGGTGGAGGAACCTGGTGACTTTGGAGAGATTGAGTGCAGATAAGGGTTTAAAGTTTGATTTGGAGGAAATAGGGTTTTGCTATGACTTGAGGTCACATGGAAGTAAAAGGTTTGGTTTTAGGGTTAAAACTAAGGCTAATAGCTTGGTTACAGAATCAGTTGATAGGGATAGGAAATGGAAGAATAGATTTTTCTATGTGAGGAGGTCTAGATTGGAGAGGGTTGATAAGATTAATTCATTCTGGTTGGGTGAAGGTAGGATTATGTTGACTTTCTGATTTTGCTATTGCAGGATTTAAGATTGAAGTTGGATCTGACAACTTGATTCTTTTGCAGCTCTAAAGTTGGATGAATTATTCCTAAAGCGTAAGGATACCCTGAGCATTGTTGAAGTTGTTTGTGCGCTATCTCCAAAAAAGCGTAAGTTCATACGACCTGCATCGTTGGCTGAACAAGGTGAAGTTGAAAAAGAGAAGAGTTCTAGTCAGACTTTTTCGGTTGATCCAGGGATGTCATCTGGTGAGATTTTATTTCTTTTTCAATCGATTTTTCACAGGTTATCAACATTAATTTCATGCTTGGATTTTTCTATAGCTACCCCTTCACAAGCTAGTCTGGGTGGTGTCAGCAGTCTGATTGCTAGGTTCAAAAAACCAAAGAATAAAGATGTGAAGTCTGCTATACCCAAGGTTGAGGGTTCTAAACCAAAGTTGATGATTGGGGACATGGAAGCTTTCAAGAAAAGGAAGGCTGAGATTGTCGATGTGGATGCAACAGAACCTATTGAAAAAAGGCTGGGACAAAAGGTAAATTTGATTTTTACTTACTTGAGTGATTTAGCTCTGATTATTAGTACTTGAACATCTTTTCTTGCAAATTGTAGATTCAGGATGCCACCAGTATGCTGGTTAGTGAGGTTCAGCTCTGGAGGAACAAGGCTCAGGTGTCTTACCAAGCTAAGATAGAAGCTGAGGAAAAGCTGCTAGATGTACAAAAAGAAAGGGATTCTAAGATTGCTTCTAAGGACGAGGAGATCAGAAAAATGGAGGGAGAGATCAGAGAATGGGTAATGAAGGTGGCTAAGACAAACAAGATGAATAGGGAAAGTATGGAGACTTTAGAGGAACGCTTGACCAGGGAAGCGGGCAAGATGGTGTTCGAGGCTAGGATCCTGATGATTGAGGAGCATCAAGCTGGTAAGCACGTGGAATGGAACCTTGAAGAGGAACAAGATGCCCTAAAGGGAATCAAAGATGATGAAGACGGCGAGGTCAATTCCAAGTCTCAAGATGCTTCTGTGGTTGAACAAATTGGTGACAATCAAGATGTGAAAGATGGGGACGCCTAAAAGGTAAGTTGCTTCATATTTCATGCAAGATGTTAGTTTTAAAAA
Organism: Campanula takesimana; assembly: GCA_026119855.1. Lineage (NCBI taxonomy): Eukaryota > Viridiplantae > Streptophyta > Magnoliopsida > Asterales > Campanulaceae > Campanula > Campanula takesimana. Next base: position 1,997,870 of record JAOWBW010000218.1, on the reverse strand, counting down.
AACAATTTGTTTTATATTTTAAGTATTTTCAACGAGGGGGTTGTCCTCGGAAACAATTAGATTTCTAGGATGTAATTCAGTTTTTTTTGAAATGTTAGACATGTTACTTTGTTGCACTTGTTGTTCTTGCCATGAATTGTGATAGCATGGTTAGAACTTTTGGATGTTAGGCTCAGTGGGATCAGAGTGTTAGATCCTTTTTTGGTATTCAGACTGTATGGAACAATGTTTATTTTCCAAGCATAACTTGTAGATGCTGAAACTTAAAATTTTTGTGTATGTAACAGGCTAGTAATAGTTTTGGAGGACAACAAGTAGAAGTTGTTCCTTTTGAATGATTTAAAATATAGTAGCAGTAGAAAAGATGTAGCAAATTGATGCTACAAGATGTAATGAAGTTGAAAGATGTTGAATCTTAAAACCTTGTGTTTAGTAACATGTTAATGTTACAACCAGTTGTAAACAACTTGAGATCACGATTCGATTAAGTGCAAGATGGTAATCAATATGTATAAAATACACTGGCCAAATTACAACTTGATCAAATGTGAAAAACGTGCGCACGGGCGAAGGTGTATGAACCTTAAACTTAAGAAAGATGTATAATCTTTAAACCTTAGAAAGGTGAAAACCTTTAAAACCTGAGTATGAACCTTTATAGAATAGTACAAACTTTGGTATTTGCAATATTTACATGGACATTGAGATTTCATCCATCTGATTGGTAGCAAGTTGTCCCCTTTTACTTTGAATAGTCAAGTTGAAAATTGAGTAAATCATTTGGACATTGAACAAGTTGAACCGAATTGGAACTTTGGCTTGTCTTGCAAAACAAACACATGTTAGGGGTGGGTGTTAGTGTTGGGTATGCTAATTATAAACCACTCCTATTACCTAGATTTGATTGATCCCATAACCTAATTTTATCTTGTGGACTTTAGGATATATTGTAATAAGTGATAAACTTCATTTTTAGAATAGTCCATTTTGATAGTATAGGCTTTAGTTTGATAGGTCCAAAATTTTCTAAGTCTGGAATGTGTGGTCAAGTCCTTGACCGTGAATCACTTGACCGGAAGTCAGTGACCGTGAGCTTTGTGGCATATCTCTCGACCGCAAGCCACTCAACCGTGAGGTCTTGACTGCAAATAAATGAAGGTACCCAAGAAACCCAAGTTTGTTCAAACTTATCCATGGTCAAACTATGGTTAGTTTAGATCGTTGCAGAACCTAACTTAGACCCCAAGAAATTCAAATTTTGAATCTCAATGGGGACCACCTTCTCTCTGTAAAAGGACAAAGATTGAGCTCCAATCAGAATTCAACAGCTCATTGTCCAAACTTGGAGCCCAAGTAATTCTAACAGCTATTTTCTCATTCAAGGCTATAAATGGTCCTTGAGTTCTTCATTGAACATTGCTGAGATTCAAAGAGAGAAATTGCTGTTGAAATACTTGGTGATTAAAGATCATACTCAAGATTTCCAGAATCCTTTGAATCTTCAAAGAACTCACCTTCAAACCTTCAAAGCTCTCCAACAACAAACAAGTCATCTCAAGCCTTGGAACACACAAGATTCATCAGGCTCTACAATCACTTAGATTTTAAAAAGCTTCTAATTCTTACACACACACTCACCCCAATTTATCAATCACATAGATTGAATCAAAAGGGATACACTGGTCTAAGTCTAGGATTTATTCTTCATAGAAAGTAGGTGATGATTCAAAGCTTCATCTCTGTAATCTGTACACTCAAGAATCAATATATACCTCCATTCAATATCCAAGACTGACCATCTTGGTAAAGGACGTAGATCTTTTAACAGATCGAACCTTTCCAAATACTTGTGTCATTTTATTTTCTGCAAATTTACTTTCAAATATTGTTCATCTTGTTCTTTATTGTTCATATTAATCTTGTTTGTCCTTAGTGTTTGATCTTTCAGATTTAAGAACTGTTGTGAATTGTGTTTGTTTGTTCTCCACATTGCCTTAGCTAAAATCTGACTAGCTTATCATTTGCCAAAACTTTCAAGACAACAACTTTCAATCTCAACCATTCTTGACCGCAAATCTCTTGACCGCACCTCCCTTGACCGGACTCACTTGACCGTAACTTGGTTGACTGTGAGTGCTGGTATTCCTACTTAGAGATTCAGTCAAAACCAACTCTACCTTATCTCCATCGAAAAACTTCCGCTGTGCATATTACACCTTGACCGTGTGGTTTTTACTTGACCGTAAATTCAAGATTGTAAGCACTTGGTTGAATTTTGAAAAAGGGTTGAATTTTTAAATAGGCCATCCACCCCCCTAGCCTCTTTTCATACCCTTGTTGTGTCTTTGGGACCAACAAGTGGTATCAGAGCATCCACCTTTTTAAAACTTCTGTTTTTCAAGCTTAACAGCTTGGGTGCCGATTCAAAATGGCAAGTAAGAAAACTATGGCAACGGTTAACTTCACTCACGTTGCAGCGTTCGACGAAGATAACTTTGACGTATGGAAGCACAACATTCTAATTCAGTTCTACTCCATGGATGAGCAAATTGGTGATTGTCTTACCATTGGACCATACTTCCCAATGAAAGCTAATCCGAATCCAATGCAGACATACCATCAATCAAGAAACCAAAAGAAGAATGGACCGATGAAGAGAAAAGACTGGTTGGAATGGATGTGAAAGCAAAGAGCATACTCCTAAGTAATTTAAGTACATCTTAGCGTCGACAAATCATGGAATGTGCTACTGCAAAAGAACTTTGGGATGCAATTGAAGATTACATCGAAGGAGATCAAGCTTGCAAGGAAAGCAAAAAGTTTGCAATTCAAAGAAGATTCAAAAACTTTGCTAAGATCCCCGGTGAATCACTTAGAGCCACTTATGATCGTTATTGTGAGATTGTGAGTACTTACACCGCACTTGGAAAGAAGCTTACCAAGAAAGAAATCAATGTTAATTTTCTAGCCGCTCTTGGTTCTCAATATCTTCACAAAGGAAACACTCTTGAAGATACCAAGTTACTAGATGATATGTTACTCAGAAGCCTCTATGCCAACCTCAAAGTTTTTGATATCAAGCTCCACAACATTGAAGAAATGGAGGGAAAGACTAAAAGCTTATCGTTGGTCGCATAAAAGGAAGAAGTGATCGAAGAAAAAGATCCAAAAATCTCCACATCTGAATTGCTAGATATGGATGATGATGACTTTGCTATGTTCGTGAAAACATTTCAAAAGTTCAGAAAATCAGCAAGACCCGGATCTTCAAGCAAAGCTCCAGCAAGGTTCTCAAGGAGCAGATCAACAAGTAAGAAAGAGTACTCCAACTTCTCCATGAAGAAAGAGGATCTCGTTTGTTTTAATTGCAGGAAACCCGATCATTTCACATCAGAATGCCCAATTCCTAAGTATGAGTATATGAAGAAGAAAAGCAACTTCACTCCAAGATACTCAAAGCAAAAGGGGATGGTTGCTGAAGAGGACTCTACCACAAAAGAGTTAGCTACCTGGATAGAGTCAGATTCTGATGAAAGCGATGAGGATTCTAAAGAAGGTCACATTTGTTTGGTCGTTCATTCCGATGATGAGGATGATAATGAAAATCTTCTCTCACCAAATGCAAAACCTAAACGGATAAGCTATACGGCCGATGAACTTGCTAAAAAGGGATTCCTAACCCCAGTTCAAAAGAATGGCGATCTTCTATTTTCAGGATGTGATGTGAGTGCAGCAAAGAAGGCTCTACTAAACCCCAAAGTGAAGGAAGTTCTGTTTACCACTCCTCAAGTCAAGTTTGACATTTCCCCCGATGAACAAGAAAATGTTTGCAAAAGCTGAACAGGTAATCAGTAAATTCTCTGGCATGAAGGAAGCTTTAGCACTTTCAACTGAAGAAATTTCCCAGCTTAAGACGGAGAAATCTCTACTAAGATCTGAACTCACCCTCCTTAAGGAGCAGATCAAGAGTATGACTCTTACTGATCGGAACCGTTTCTTAGAAGAACAAAATGCCATATTTAAAGTTAAAAACAAAGAATTGGCTGCTGAGATAAATGACCTTAAAAGGATCACTAATGAGTGGACCAATTCTCGTGTCACTATGGAACAAATCTTAGAATCCCAAAAGTCTAGCGGTGATAAGGAAGGCTTGGGATTACAAACTAGTGACAACTTTAAATGTGCATCTTGTTGTGAAAGAGATGAGAAATTTACCAAGCAAACTTTGGAAGGGTCAAAGGCTAAACATCAAGGATCTAAGGGTAAAAGACAAGAACCAAAGATGAAACTAGAGTTCCATTATGTCTTCCTCTAGTCACGGTCGAATAGCCTTCCGGGGCATGTCGACCGCAAAAAGGGGACATGCGGTCAAGTTCAAGAAATTGAACTTTGTTCAGGAGAGATCTTCCATACCAGTTAACAATGTTGTGCTCAAGACCTCAACGAAGTTTGTTAACCCTCAGTTGGCTGGCTTTCACCATTGTTCTGTGTGTGATGGTTATGGTCACAAGGCTGCTGAATGTCTTTTGAGATTCATACCCAATCCCAAAAAGAGTAACCCTCCTTCTGTGAGGCAGGTGTGGGTTGTCAAAAGTTGCTAACCCTTTAGACCCAAAAGAATAAAAAGGGGACCTTGTTCTTAAATGTCTATTTTGTAGGTCCTCTGCTTAATGGCTAGACACTCCAAGGATAAATCAAGTTTATGGTATCTCGATAGTGGCTGTTCAAGACACATGACCGGAGATATCAACTTATTGGAAGATGTCTGTGAAGAAAAAGGGCCATCAGTAACCTTCGGAGATAATAACAAAGTAAAGACTGTAGGATATGGAGTCATCCGAAAAGGAAAAATCACCATACAAGAAGTCTCTCTAGTTATTGGTCTACAACACAATTTACTCTCAATATCTCAGTTCTGCGACAAAGGATTGCAATGCCACTTCACCTCAAATTTCTGTCTCATCAAAGATGGCATATCCGGCGTCACCTTGCTTAAAGGGATTCGTAAGAAAAATGTTTATATTGTTGATTTTACTTCATCTTGCATTTCTTCTAATCTCTGTTTTGTAGCAAAGAATGTTAGCGAAAATAGTTGGATGTGGCACAAAAGACTAAGTCACTTAAACTTCAAGTATCTCTCCAAGATTGGTAGAGAGAATCTAGTTCGTGGTCTACCCAAAGTAGCTGATCACCATGATGAGAAGTGCACAGCATTTCAACTAGGCAAACAACAAAAGGCGTCTTTCTCCAGCAAGACCACACCCTCAACTTCAAGATGTTTGCAACTACTTCATATGGACTTGTTTGGACCTGTTACTACTACAAGTATTGGTGGAAATAGATATACCTTAGTTGTGGTAGATGACTACTCAAGATATACATGGGTTGAAATGATGATCTCAAAGGATGATTGCTATGACATTTTGACCACACTCTTTAGACAGCTCCAAACGCAAAAGGAAGATGACATCATTAGTGTTCGATCCGATAATGGTACAGAATTCAAGAACAACGGTGTAGCTCAGTACTATGATGACCATGGTATTGACCACAACTTCTCTGCTGCTGGAGTTCCTCAACAAAATGGTGTTGTGGAAAGGAAGAACAGAACGTTGATAGAGGATGGAAAGACTATGATTGCTGAAGCAAAGCTACCACAATACTTTTGGGCTAAAGCCGTCAACACAGCATGCTTCACTCAAAATAGATCCCTCATCAAAAATACCTACAACAAAACTCCTTATAAACTTTGGCGAGGAAGAACCCCCAACATAGCATACTTCAAGATATTTGGATGCAAATGCTTCATACTCTACAACGGTAAAGAACATCGAGGTAAATTTGCTCCTAAGGCCTATGAAGGTATATTTATTGGGTATGCTAAACACTCAAAAGTTTTTCGTGTATTTAACAAAACCACTCTTAAGATAGTTGAAACTGTCCATGTTACTTTTGATGAACATTCTCTCCTTAAACCACATATGGCTCCAAATGTTGTTGATGATTTTGTTGAGCTTAATGAGACAGTTACAAATCAACCACAAAATCAATAAACTCAAGGAAATCCATCTACCTCATCTGTACCTCCTTCTACCTCAAATGAAGCACCAGAAGCTACCACATCTGCTGCCACCTCAAATGGAGTTAAAGTTGAATCACCCATAAATGTGGAAGAACATATCCCTCAAATTACTTATGATTGGGATGGCATAAATGTACCACTAGAAGATTTACAACCTCTATCAACTCAACCAGATATACCTCAAGAAGTTCGTGAGGTCAGAGATCACCCAATTCAAAATATCATTGGTGACCTACATTCTGGTGTTCGAACAAGAAGATCAAACTATGATGCACTTACCGCATTCATATCTCAAGTTGAACCCAAGAAAGTTGATGAAGCACTCCAAGACTCAAGTTGGGTTGTCGCCATGCAAGAAGAGCTCAACTAATTTGAAAGATGTAAAGTATGGACCTTGGTTCCAAGGCCTCAAGACCAAGGAGTGATTGGTACAAAGTGGATGTTCCGAAACAAAATGGATGAGAATGGAAGCATCACATGGAATAAAGCTAGGTTGGTTGCACAAGGATATAGATAAGAGGAAGGAATTGATTATGATGAAACTTTTGCCCCCGTTGCAAGACTCTAAGCTATAAGGATATTTTCAGCTTATGCCTCTTTTAAAATATTCAAGTTATATCAAATGGATGTGAAGAGTGCATTCCTCAACGGTGAACTTCAAGAAACAGTATTTGTTGCTCAACCGCCCGGAATTGAAGACCCCAAATTTCGAAATCATGTCTACAAACTCCGTAAAACTTTGTATGGACTCAAACAAGATCCACGTGCATGGTATGATACTCTATCTAAATTTCTCTTAGATAAAGGTTTCAAGCGTGGTATGATCGACACAACTCTATTCATTGCTAAATATCATGATCATACTTTATTAGTTCAAAAATATGTAGATGATATTATTTTTTGTTCTACTAATGAATTGTTGTGTAAGCGATTTGAGAAGCTAATGAAAAGCAAATTTGAGATGAGCATGATGGGAGAATTAACATTCTTCCTTGGGCTACAAATTAAACAATGTGCTGAAGGCATCTTCCTTAATCAAGCAAAGTACACAAAGGACCTTATCAAGAAATTTGGACTTGACAATGCAAAAGCATACGACACTCCTATGGCTGCTGGTAACAAGTTAGATAAAGACTTGAAAGGTAAAAAGGTTGATCAAACCTTGTACCGAGGTATGATTGGCTCTCCTCTTTACTTAACTGCTAGTAGGCCAGATATCATGTTTAGTGTTTGTGTTTGTGCTCGCTATCAAGCTGATCCTCGAGAAGCACATCTTATTGTTGTTAAACGTATTATTCGATATCTATCTGGGACTATTAACCTCGGACTTTGGTACTCCAAAGATTCAAATTTTGATCTTATAGGTTACTCAGATGCAGACTATGCAGCATGTACAATAGACAGGAAAAGCACTAGTAGAACGTGTCATTTCCTTAGAAATCAACTAGTTTCATGGGTAAGCAAGAAACAAGCCTCAATCTCTGTATAGAAACTGAATATATAGCTGCTGGAAGCTGCTGCTGCCAAGTGCTATGGATGAAGCAACAACTGGTTGATTATGGAATCAAAGAAGAAAATTGTCCAATCTATTGTGACAATACCTCTACCATTGCAGTCTCCAACAATCCAGTCATGCATTCGAAAACCAAACACATTGATATCAAATACCACTTTCTCATGGATCATGTGGAAAAAGGTAATATGCATCTACAGTATGTGAATACTGACAATCAAATTGCAGATATTCTCAACAAGGCTTTGGATTCTAAGAGATTTAGGTATCTTAGAGGAGAAATGGGCATGCTAGAACTATAATTACTTACATCTTTATTGTGCTAATGTCTTGTGTTTTATCTAAGTCCAAAACCAAGTAGGTCACGGTCAACCTCTCACCGGTCAAGTAATCTCGGTCGAAACATCAAAATCCTTCAAGTGAACTGTCCGCACTGTTGTTGACCGCAAAATGTGCCGACCGCATGAAAGGATAAAATTTGTTCAAGGCTTTAAAGAAGCCTACTGCATGGGAAAATGATGACATTGGTTCATTGATTTAAGGAAGCATTCTTTGGTTAAGGTAACATACTTGACCGCAAGCATTCACGGTCAAGCACCTGACCGCAAAAAGCTAGGTGACCAGGTAAGTGTTTCTGACTTAGCAATTTTTAGGATCATCCTAGTCATCCAAAGGGGTAATAACATAATTTCCTCCTTTCCCTCGTTTTTATTTATTTTCAAATCATTTGCAATTAATTTTATTCCCTATTTATGTCCGCCGTCACTATCCATGCATTTATGGCAAAAGGACATCTCTGGTCAAATCTCTGAGTTGTGCAGAGTTAACTTCCCACTTCTTTCTGCCATCTTACAAACTGTTCCACTACTCCTTAACCTCCACCACTCTGAAAACCTCTATTTTCACTCTCTACTTTCTCTCTCTACTCGGTCTCTCTCAGTTTCTCTCTCTAACCCTATCCCTCATTTCGACTCTCTCTCTTGATTTCTCTATATATATGGCTCCTAAGCCCTCTCAAACCATAAAATCATCTAAGAAATCTCAGGATACTACATTTGAAGACTCCATGGAAGAACAATATTTTATACCAGGTTGCGTGATCAACCATGATGACCTTCAAAATGATGTTATTGGTCGTCATATAATTAAAAGGATGAATAGGTCAGGCATTCTCCACTACTTCACAATGAATCAAACAAGTTACTACCTTGCTGCTGTGGGTGAATTCTACTCTACGGCTAAAGAAATCAAAGGAAGAGATGATCAAAATAAACCGCTCAACTGGATTGAAGCTGAGGTTTACGGTCAAAAAGTGGAAATTAACTACATCGACATTGCTACCACTCTAGGTCTGGACATAGACTTTGATGCACCTGAGTCTCTGACTAGTGAAGAATATGATGGTCTAGCAATGAGATTGATTGGATCTACCGATGTCTGTAAGCCTTACCGCAAGACTTTTCCTGAGGTGATGTACTACATTGGTCACCTGGTTGGCCACAGTCTTCTCTGCAAAAGTGGTAACCATGGAAACTTCAACACTACTCAATGGCACCTGTCAACCGCAATCTACTTGGAAAGAAAGATGAACTGGCCTAAAATTCTTTATGGCCTGTTAGTCGACCACATCAATGATTACAAGAAGCAGTTGTCTGACAAAGCCCTCACCAAGTATAAGAAGAACTCCAGGTTTCTCTCCATGATCTTCAAGTTCATTCCTGAAACAAGAAGAGAAATTAGCAAAGACAAGGATGCCAAAGTTACTATCTCTTTATCTAAAGTCTTTGATGTCAACACTATGAGATCCACTTTCTGCAACAGATTTGGTGATACTCAGTATCAAGAATATCTGACCCGTGACCCCAAATATGTTGCTCCTCACTATACCAAGGCTGCAAGAATTGCGTTAGGACTTGATGCTCCTGATAAATCCATGTCTGTTCTGGATGAAGATAATGATGAAGATGAGGATAAGGAAGAATCACGAAGAAAGGTCAAAGGCAAAGGAATTGTAAGTGCTTCGACTGCTCCTTCCAAACTCAGACCTCTGACTGGTGTTATCATCAAGGATCATTCAAGGGTTAAGCCTCCGTCCAGAATCCTTCCTACCGCCCCAGATAAAATCAAGTCAACCGAGCGTCTCTCAAAATCAACGGTCTCTAAATCTACCGTGTCCTCACCAACCGTTCCAACTAAATCTTTCAAAGCAAAGTCTTCTGCACTCCCCGCTTCGTCTCAGGAGGAGAAGTCCAAGAAAAGGGATCTCTCACTCAGTCCCATCCAAACCTCTAAGAAATCCAAGGTATCTCGACCTCCTCCTTCAACCGCATCACCTGTCTTCACTCCATCCGGTTCACCCATGCAAAGTGACCGTGATGAGGATGTTGATGTCCCTCCTCAACCGCTAAGACAACGAGCTAAGCATACACTTGAATTGTTTGATGAGCCTGATAATGTTCAGTTGTTGGAATCCGGTGATGAATCTGGAAAGAATGATAATCAACATGCTAGTGCAGTGATGAAACCTGTTGGTGTGGACAGTCCTGATTTTAGTGATGATAAGGTTAATCAAACTTTTGATGAAATTACTAAGCCTACAGCTGAGGTTGAAAAGCCTGGTGATGAGATAGAGATTGAGGGTACCGGTCAAGGTACTACTGATGACCATGTACCCAGTGACCATGATGATGAATTGATCGTCTTCGGATCTCTCACCCCCTCATTCTACTCAAGCTCCTCCAACCGCTTCTGGTGGTCCGGTCGATCCAATGGCTCACATTTTGACCGCTATTTAGTTCTTGACTCAAATCAATCTTGATACTCAAGGTGAGGTTGCAAAATTTGCTGTAGGCCAGGTTAAGTTGCAGAATGAAGTTGATCTGCTCAAGGCCTCCATTGTTGAGACCCTTAAGGGGGAGAGTCCGCTTATCACAAAGGCTATTCTTGAAAGCCTAGCTACCGTGAATCCCAACATTGCTTTGACCGCATCCACTTCAACATCTTCCCTTTCCCGTGCTGATCTCAAAGAAGAACTCAAGTCACAATCAAATTCCATTGACCGTTCTATGGTCAAAATAATTGATGAAGCTGGTAAGGAACTGTCAAAAGTGATGTCTAGCAATAAAGCTTTCCTATTTGAAAAGATGGATAAAGTGAAGACCTCCCTTAAGGCAGAAATCAATGCCTGTATTTCTGTAGGATTGCTCTCGGTCGCTGATAAGTTTGTACCAAAGATAGAAGCGACGAGACAAGCTATGCAAGTCCACACTCAAAGGCTAGAAGGTCAAACTTCTAAAATTGATAGGGTCTATGAAATTTCTAACACCAATGTGCAGGAAGTGATCAACAAGATTTTAACTCTTCAATTGACCATGGACAACTTTGCCGCTTCTCAAGGCTCCTCCTCTCAAAATCAAGCGACCGGGCATGGAAACAGGATTGCTACAGATGAAGATGAAGGTGAAGATAGCTTCAAATTCCCTACCGTGAATAGTTTAGATTTTCTGGAAATCAATGACCTCAACAATCCCATCATCATTCCTGGTGTTGGATTCTCGAAGAAATTCTAAGTACTACCGTTGTTGTTGTAACTCTCTTCAACTGACCGTGTGTGGTCGATGAAACTTTGTCTCAAAACAATTTTATTTCTGTTTGTTTTTATTTGTTATGGTCTGTAAAACTTTAATCTCTTTTAGCTCTGCACTCCCTTTACTTTAATGGTTATATTTCTCTGGAGTGCCCTTAATGTTTGATGCATTTGCATTCCTATTGTTGTTTCTCTCTAAATTCATTCAAACTTGTATTTCTATATTGCTAGGATTAGAATTTTATTTTATCTTTTTAGGCTGATAGAAATCTATGACACTGGCTTAGAGTGTGCATTGACTTGGGGCATGAAATTTAATAAAATAATATTTCTTGAAAACATGTTATTACCAAGTACAATGAGTTAGCCTTTGTTATAGTAGGTAATGGTCTCAATCAAATAGGGGGAGATTGTTGGGTATGCTTATTATAAACCACTCATATTACCTAGATTTGATTGATCCCATAACCTAATTTTATCTTGTGGACTTTAGGATATATTGTAAGAAGTGACAAACTTCATTTTTAGAATAGTCCATTTTGATAGTATAGGCTTTAGTTTGATAGGTCCAAAATTTTCTAAGTCTGAATGTGTGGTCAAGTTCTTGACCGTGAATCACTTGACCGGAAGTCAGTGACCGTGAGCTTTGTGGCATATTTCTCGACCGCAAGCCACTCAACCGTGAGGTCTTGACTGCAAATAAATGAAGGTACCCAAGAAATCTAAGTTTGTTCAAACTTATCCATGGTCAAACTATGGTTAGTTTAGATCATTGCAGAACCTAATTTGGACCCCAAGAAATTCAAATTTTGAATCTCAATGGGGACCACCTTCTCTCTGCAAAAGGACAAAGATTGAGCTCCAATCAGAATTCAACAGCTCATTGTCCAAACTTGGAGCCCAAGTAATTCTAACAGCTATTTTATCATTCAAGGCTATAAATGGTCCTTGAGTTCTTCATTGAACATTGCTGAGATTCAAAGAGAGAAATTGCTGTTGAAATACTTGGTGATTGAAGATCATACTCAAGATATCCAGAATCCTTTGAATCTTCAAAGAACTCACCTTCAAACCTTCAAAGCTCTCCAGCAACAAACAAGTCATCTCAAGCCTTGCAACACACAAGATTCATTAGGCTCTACAATCACTTATATTTTAAAGAGCTTCTGATTCTTACACACACACTCACCCGAATTGATCAATCACATAGATTGAATCAAAAGGGATACACTGGTCTAAGTCTAGGATTTATTCTTCATAGAAAGTAGGTGTTGATTCAAAGCTTCATCTCTGTAATCTGTACACTCAAGAATCAATATATACCTCCATTCAAAATCCAAGACTGACCATCTTAGTAAAGGACGTAGATCTTTTAACAGATCGAACCTTTCCAAATACTTGTGTCATTTTACTTTCTGCAAATTTACTTTCAAATATTGTTCATCTTGTTCTTTATTGTTCATATTAATCTTGTTTGTCTTTAGTGTTTGATCTTTCAGATTTAAGAACTGTTGTGAATTGTGTTTGTTTGTTCTCCACATTGCCTTAGCTAAAATCTGACTAACTTATCATTTGCCAAAACTTTCAAGACAACAACTTTCAATCTCAACCATTCTTGACCGCAAATCTCTTGACCGCACCTCCCTTGACCGGACTCACTTGACCGCAACTTGGTTGACCGTGAGTGCTGGTATTCCTACTTAGAGATTCAGTCAAAATCAACTCTACCTTATCTCCATCGAAAAACTTCCGTTGTGCATATTACACCTTGACCGTGTGGTTTTTACTTGACCGTAAATTCAAGATTGTAAGCACATGGTTGAATTTTGAAAAAGGGTTGGATTTTTAAATAGGCTATTCACCCCCCTCTAGCCTCTTTTCATACCCTTGTTATGTATTTAGGACCAACAGTTAGCTTAGCTAATACCCCTCCGATGATTAAGTCAGTAAGTGTTCAAAAAGATAATCAATTTGAAATAACAGAATTGAAATAAAGCTATGTAAATCATACCTGGTTTTCGGAATTGAATGGACAAGCTACAACTTATATATAATATGCTTTAAGATGGATTGCATTCCAACTTCTGGGTATCCTAGTGCCATCCAAGGTTGAGAGCCAATATGCTCCTTTACCTGCTTCTGCATCAACCAAGTAAGGACCTTCCCATTTGGCCGCCAACTTGCCTGCATTTAGTTCCCTTGTATTCTGAAAAAACTTTCTGAGCACCATGTCTCCAACTTGGAAACCTTCTAATACGAACGTTTTTATTATAAGACTTGGCAATTCTTTGCTGGTAAGCTGCCATCCTGATCTTGGCTAAGTCTTTTAGTTCATCAATGGTATCCAGATCCTCTTGTAGTATTAGATGGTTGTCTTATGGAGTTATGAAGCCATATCTTGCTGTAGGGATGAAGAATTCTACTGGGATTACGGCTTCAGTTCCAAACACTAAAGAGAAAGGAGTTTGGCCGGTTGCGGTCTTAGGAGTAGTTCTATCTGCCCATAATACTGGAGGTAATTCTTCAGCCCATCTTCCCTTCTTTTGATCAAGTCGTTTCTTCAATTTGTTCACTATCAGCTTGTTGCTTGATTCTGCTTGACCATTATCTTGAGGATGAACTGGAGTGGCTGTGATCAACTTGATTCCCCATCTTGTATAGAAATCTTGAGTCTTTTTGCTGATGAACTAGGACCCATTATCACAAATAATCTTTGAAGGGACTCCAAACCTGCTAATGATGTTTCTTTTCAAGAATGAAATCACTTCTTTGTCTCTAACTTGCACAAAGGCCTCAGCTTCAATCCACTTTGAGAAGTAATCAGTCATAGCAAGCATAAATACTTTGCCCCCAGGTGCCTCAGGAAATTTGCCAACGATATCCATTCCCCATTGCATGAAGGGCCAAGGTGACAGGATAGGATGAAGAGGTTCAGCTGGTTGATGCAGGATGTTGTTGTGTTTCTGACATGCGTTGCATTTCTAAACATATTTGATTGCATCCTGATGCATAGTTGGCCAGTAGTATCCTTTTCTCAATGCCTTAGAGGTTAGTGACTTTCCCCCAGAATGGTTGCCACATTCACCATCATGTAGTTCTCTTAGAACCTGTTCATCTTGCTGGGGTTCCAAGTACCTCATGTACAAACTTGTAAACGACTTATGGAACATCACATTATCAATTAATATAAATCTTGATACATTTATCCTGAAAGCTTTTGCATTTTTGACATCCTGTGGCACTGTTCCATCCTGTAGAAATTTTATTATGGGTAGTGTCCAAGATGTCATGTTGTCCAGAGGGTTAGCTGGTGCATCAGGTTGGTCATCTACTTGGTTCGTCTCAGGTTGATCTATTGCTGGATGCAGGACGTGGATTATGGGTATGACATTATTCAACATGCTCCTGCAACTTGAACCTAAGTTGGCTAATGCATCAGCTTCAGCGTTTCTTCCCTTGGGACTTGCTGGAAGGTAAATTCTTCAAATTGTCCAGCCAATGACTTAACATGCCATAAGTAACTCGTCATCCTGGTATGCTTAGCTGTATAAGATCCATTAAAGTGGTTAACCAGTAACAAGGAATCACTATAAACATTGAGGCATTTAAAATTTAAATTTAAAGTAGTAACCAAACCCATAATGAGGGCCTCATATTCAGCCTCATTATTTGTTGTCTTGAACTCGCAGGATACAGCTTGAGGAACAGCTCTCCTTGGGGTGATCTCAAAATAATGCCTAAGCCTGTGCCCCTTACATTATATGCTTTATCTATATAAAGCGTCTAGAATCTAGGAGAGTTTGAATCTTCAAGTTGTTGGACTTCGGGTTCAACTTCAGGTTGGAGGTTGGGACTGAAATCTGCCACAAAGTCAGCTTAGGCTTGTGACTTAATAGCAATCCTCGCCTCATACTGGATGTCATACGTACTAAGTTGCACAGGCCATTTTGCCATCCTGCCAGACATCTAAGGTTTTCTCATCACGTTCCTGATAGGATAGTTAGTCTTCACAATAATAGGATGAACTTCGAAATAATGGTGCAACTTAATAGAAGCAGTAATCAAAACAAGAATGAGTTTCTCAAGATGGGAGTACCTAGTTTTCACATCTAGAAGAGACTTACTTACACAATAGACAGAAAGTTTTGTACCATCTTGCTCTCTTACTAGGACCGCGCTGACTGCATTTTCTGAAACTGAGAGATACAGGTACAAAGCTTCACCTGTTTCTAGTCTGGAAAGTAGTGACGGAGTTTCTAGATATTCTTTAAGCTGGTTGAAGGCTGCTTCATGATCTTCTGTCCACTGGAACAACTTGTTCTTCCTGAGCACATCATAGAACAACCTGCACCTGTCAGACAACTTGGAGATGAATATGTTCAAAGCAGCAACCTTGCTAGTTAGCCTTTGTATATCCTTGGTGGTTCTTGGGGACTCCAGGTTGATAATGGCCTTAATCTGCTCCGGAATTGCTTCAATACCCCTCTTGGTCACCATATAGCCGAGGAACTTACCAGCCTTAACACCAAAGTTACATTTTGAGGGATTCAGTTTCATGTTGAATGCATCCAAGATGTCAAATGCCTCCTTAAGATATCAAGCATGATCTCCAATGCATTTAGATTTTACCACCATATCATCGATAAACACCTCCATTGTCTTTCCAAGCTGGTTCTTGAACATCATGTTTACTAGTCTCTGGTAGGTTGCCCCCGCATTTCTCATTCCAAAAGGCATCACAATAAAGCAATAGATACCCTAACGTTGTATCTTATTAATCTGAAGGCTCCATCTGAATCTGTTGAAATCCTGAAGAAGCATCCATAAACTTCAAGATCTCATAGTCGGCTGTTGCATCAACTAGAGAGTCAATGTGGGGCAAAGAAAACGGATCCTGAGGGCATGTCTTGTTCAAATCAGTAAATTCCACACAGACTCGCCATTTGCCATTCTTCTTCTCAACAACTACCACGTTGGCCAACCATCTAGGATAGTCAACCTCCCTGATCATTTTGGACATTAACAACCTATCCACTTCTTCCCTGATAATCTGGTTGCGCTCATGGGAGAACTTCCTTCTTTTCTGGTGGATAGGCTTGGCATTAGGGTCAATATTCAACTTGTGTGTGATCACGTCTTTACTAATCCCTGTCATATCTTCATGCTTCTAAGCGAAACACTGTAACCTCCTTAATATCAAATTCTACAGCTTCAAGAACATCCCGTGCCTTATGCTGTAATTGCTATGCCTGCCTAGGACTGCTTGTTGCCTTCATGGACACCTTGTAACACTCCTTAGCTATTTTCTGATCTCCTAACACCTTGACAACACCCCAAGGTGTCGGAAACTTGAGACACTGGTGGTAGGTTAACGGAACTGCTTTCACGTTGTGGATCCAAGGCCTGCCCAGGATGATGTTGTAAGATGACTGACACTCTATCACGCATAACTTTTCCATGGAATTAATCCCTTCAACATATACTGGAAAGGTAATTTCTCCAAAGGTATGCTTTATCTCACCACTAAACCCAACCAAGACAGAGGAACTCTTAGTCACATTTTTAAGTGGGATTCCCATTCCTTTCAAACCATTTGTTGTTATAATGTTGACTGAACTCCCATTGTCAATCAAGATGAGCCTCACCAGACAGTTTGCAACCTGAAGGCTGACAACTAAGGCATCATGATGTGGATCCTGAATGTTGACCCTATCGTCCTCGTCGAAAGAGATTTACTGACCCTTGCTCTTGTTGACAGATCTTGATGGCAAATACAACCTGTCTTCCTTTGCGTCTGCAGCATGGTGCTTTGCAACCGAATAGGTTGTTCCACAAATGTCTGAGCCGCCACTGATCTTGTTGACCACTCTGGTTGGAGGTGGATGGGGAGCTGGATTCTCAGCTTGTTTCTCCTGGTTGTCAGTACGATCTTCAGTGCGTCCACGCCTTCTACCTAGCAGTTCCTTGAGGAGACCTTTAGATAACAAGTGGATGATATCCTTCATGAGAGCAATACAATTTTCAGTGGTATGGCCAAAATCTTCATGATAGGCGCACACCATTTGGACTTGTCCTTCCAGACTGACGGCTTGTCAGACTTCTTAGGCCATCTAGCTTTTTTACCCAGGTTGTCCATGCCATTTATCAATCCTGCAATGTCAACAGAGAAATAGTAGTCATCAATACTAGGATATGAATAGTCATCATCCTCATCATTATCATCTGTTGGGTTTCCTCATAACATGCGCAGCATAATTAAGCATTAAAATTTTCATGAAACCCAAAGCCAATAGATCCATTCATATGAGTAAGTCAAATACCGTATAATGAATACTAGAATTCTAACCCATGATGCCTTTGATTAACAACCTTGGATCTTGGTGGAGATTTGAAACTTGTTACGAACAGAGCAAGAACACGAACTTTGGAGGTGATGAGTTTCACCCTCTATCGGTATCCATACCACGAACGAATATCGAGTAGCTTCTTGATCTTGGTTTCTAGACCAAATTGTGAAACACGCTTTCACAATGTATAGAACTATATGGAATTTATTTGTGATTGTTCTTGTTCTTCACCCAAGAGATCATAGAACAAGAAAATAACCCTTCAAACTCTTTGGAGGCTCTCACAAAGCTATGTACTGATTAGGGCAAATAGAGGGGGGCGGTTTATACTTGTTTAACCTATTCCAAATAGGTAACAAGTGACCAAACCCGCAAGAAAATGGAACAGGAAAGTCCCAGGCCGAAACCGACTAGGTCCGCCCAGGTACACAAAGGGGTCCATCCGGATCCAAGCATGGTCCGACTGGGTCCTTTAAATGGTTTGCCCGGATCAGCAGGAGGTCCGGCCGGGTCCTTTGTAAGGTCCGCCCGGACCCTCCTCTTTTCCAGTTTTCTCCTCTAAATTCCTAATATTCCTCAAAGGCCCTTCGACCCAAATTCGAATTAAGTCCTTTATGATTCGTTCTATTTGTGTTTGACCCTATAGGATTACACTAAGTTCGCAATGGGTTCAAACATAAACCCATAGGATATGATTAGGTTCTAGCAAACCGTCATACCTACCCAAATAGTGTAACAATATACAAGTTCGTATTCCTTATAGAACATGTCACAATCCCTTTGTCCACGATGTCATTGAACATAAGTCATGGTCAACAAGTCAACTTGTGTCATTCAATGCCTTCTCGATTCTGAATATGCTTATAATCCAAATGACAATGATCCAATCAATTCATTTGAGTTTGGCCAAACATTTCATCAACATCATTCTACGAGGGGCCCAAGCTTGACATCTCTCCGAAGAGGGACACATCCACTTAGCTTATTATTTTTCCTTACGTGAATCTGTTTATGCCAATCATACCCTTTATAATCACCTGGTTAAAGGTAGCATTTGAATATGTCAAACATAATGTTCATCAAGTGGAAGACTATAATAACTTCATGTCTAAGGATTCAAATGACATAACTAATATGAGATCTATATATGACATTGACCATGACATAAATCTCATACAGCGGGTCATATCCAGTACCTTGTTCCCAACAAGTACCCATAAGTCTAACATGATCATCCCATAAACATTTAGACTTATACTAGTGCTTCATAAGTACTAAGGACGGAGATTATTATAAGTAAACATGAACAACAAAAATAATCAAACATCTCTTTATTAATATGAATAAGATGATTACAAACAACGTTTAAATAAATGTGCCTAGGGCACCAACACTAACAATCTCCCACTTACCCTAGGCCCAATCTCCCATGTATCTAATACCCATGGACCTAACATGACCATCATGTTTAGCTTGTGAAAGTCTCTTTGTTAGCGGGTCCGCTACGTTATCATCAGTTGGTACTCTGCATATATTTACGTCTCCCCTATCAACGATTTTTCGAATGATATGAAAATGCATGAGTATGTGTTTGGATTTCTGATGTGCCCTTGGTTCCTTTGATTGAGCAATAGCACCATTATTATCACAATAAAGGTCTATTGGATTAGCAATACTAGGAACCACTTCAAGTTCACCAATAAACTTCTTAATCCAAATAGCTTCCTTTGCAGCATCCGATGCAGCAATGTACTCAGCTTCAGTTGTAGAATCAGCGACTGTACTTTACTTAGAACTCTTCCAGCTTACAGCTCCACCATTCAACATAAACACAAAACCCAATTGCGATCGATTGTCATCTCTGTCGGTTTGGAATCTTGCATCCGTGTAACCATTTACAACGAGATCATCTTCCATTCCTCCATAGATCAAAAATGAATATTTAGTCCTTCTCAAGTACTTAAGAATCGCTTTAACAGCCATCCAGCGATTCTCACCGGGGTCGGATTGATATCTACTCATCATGCTCAAAGCATAAGATACATCCGGCCTAGTACATATTATGACATACATGATGGATCCAATTGCCGAAGCATATGGAATCTTACTCATTTTCTCCCGCTCATCTTTTGTCTTAGGACATTGAGTCTTGCTTAGAGAAACTCCATGTAGCACTTGCAAGTGTCCTCTCTTAGATTCTTCCATACGGAATCTTCTAATGACCTTGTCAATGTATGTACTTTGGCTTAAACCAATTAGCTTCCTTGATCTATCTCTATAGATCTTAATGCCAAGGATATATGCGGCTTCACCCATATCTTTCATTGCGAAACACTTTCCTAACCAAGTCTTTACAGACTGAAGTGTAGGAATGTCGTTTCCAATGAGCAATATGTCATCCACATATAAACTAAGGAATAGCACTATGCTCCCACTAATCTTCTTGTATACACAAGGTTCGTCTTCGTTCTTGATGAATCCAAACTCTTTGACTGATTCATCAAAACGGAGATTCCAACTCCTAGAAGCTTGCTTCAATCCATAGATGGATTTCTGCAACTTGCATACTTTAGAATTTTGTGCAAAACCTTCAAGTTGTGTCATATAGACATCCTCTTATAAGTTTCCATTCAGGAAAGTGGTTTTGACATCCATTTTCCATATCTCATAGTCATAATATGCAGCTATGTCAATCAAAATTCTTATAGACTTGATCATTGCTCCGGGTGAAAATGTTTCATCATAGCCAATATCATGAATCTGCCTATAACCTTTCGCTATAAGCCTAGATTTGTAAGTATGCACATTCCCATCCATGTCAGTCTTTTTCTTGAAGACCCATTTGCATCCTATGGTTTTTACACCATCAGGTGTATCAATCAAGTTCCAAACTTGATTATCATGCATGGATTGTAATTCAGATTCCATGGCTCCAAGCCACTTATCCGAATCAGGAGAAGACATATCATCTTGGTAGGTGGTCGGTTCATCATTCTCAATGATCTCCACCTCATTAATATCCGTTACGAGAAAACCATGTCTCTCAGACTCAGATCATAACCTACCAAATCTGCGATTTACTTATGTATCTTGAACAGGTACCACAACTCCTTATGAGACTTGTTCTTGTTCCACTATCGGTTCAATGTCATTTTCTGGGACTCGAACCTCTTTGAGATTTACTTTTGTGAGAGCCCGCGCTCGAAGCCGCCCCGAAATGATCACTCGCGAGGGCGATTCGGGTGATGCCTCATGCCAATGCGCTTTTGGAAATGCGCTCGGTTTCATACAATGGTTTCCTCTCGAAGTTTTAAAGATTTGCAAGAGTCGCCACCTCACTTTATTTTAGGAAAATTGAAGACAAAACCTTTTGTTTAGAAAACTGGGTTCGGGGGCTAAGTTACGAGAAGAGAAGGGGTTAGGCACTCTCCTCGCTCGTGATGGTCTCTAGCATGCATGCCTCTTAAGTTAATTTTATGCCTTGTATTTATGCCTTAACAAAAATGGTGGTTTTATATACAAAGGAGTCTTCCTATTCTAGGTATGTTTGCTTAAACTCACAAATGAGAGTCGGTTTGGATGGACTCTCGCTTGGTTTTGAAAATGGTTTTTAAAATTCATATCAAGTAAAGGAAATAACAAAAAGGGTGGGGGATTATTATGTACAAATGATGAATAAATGGGAGACAAATCCCATATCAAAACAATTGTCCAAGTTCATGTCAATGTCCAGTTTAGGGACTGTTGTCCAATCTCCTTTGATGTACCTATCTCAAAACTCATGAAATATGTAAATAAAGGGTGAGTAATCCTTCCTAACATGTTAAACATAAACTATGATTTTTAGGTTGATTTTAGGAGTTTTATGATGTCCAAACATGTTATGAAAGATGCACTCAAAATCAGTCAGAACAGACAACATGGTGTACACCCACAAAATATCTAGCAATTACATCATGAAAACATGGGCATTAGGGAAAGCACAAAGCAGAAAACTTGTTAATAACATATTATATATAAAGAATAACAAGTTACAAGTCCAGGAAGTAAGTTTAAACATATCAAAACACCTCTGACATTTTGATGTCAGAACAGCAAGTACATCAAACTGAGAGCAAAAAGTTGAAACAAAAAATGGAAAGAGCTACTTATACTCATGGTAAAAATATTATATTTACATGCTCATTTTCCATTATCTGGGTAGACAAAAACTCTTTTATGTACAAAAACCAAAGACCACGTTTTATATGAGTAATAGAGGTGGAAAGACAGAGTGGTCTGGACTCAAAACCTACTGGACAGCAGGTATCGACGAGAGAAAATGCTTTAAAACTTACTCTAAACATGGCATATGGACATGGAATGATGGAAATGGTCATGGAAACATGTATTAACAATATATACATATAAATATCAGATTATATACATGAGAGAGATGGCTAACATGAGAGAAACATAGGGAAAAACATAGATTGAACAACAATATTTGTACATATGGAGGTCTAGCTCAACATGTAGCTAGACCTCAAGCAAACTAAATAAATGATTACATTTCAAGAACTTACATATAAAGGTATTATGTGTGCTTCATTTGCTTCCAATGGAAGGCTTTATTGTTGCTTTTCTTGAAGATGTTATGATGAGTGTTTGATTTGTGTTTGAAAGAGTGTTTGATGAGTGTTTGTTGTTGTTTGGAGTGGTGGTTCTTTGGTGGTTTTGTGGTGGTGCTAAGGAGGCTTAGGGGCTGATCTTGGGGAGCTTAGAGAGAGAGTTTTTGGGCTGTGTAGAAAGTGTTATGAAGTATGTAGCATGAATGATAGTTGTAGGATTAATATGGGGTAGTTGAGAGGATAAATGTGTGGTAGTTGTAGGATAAATGAGTGAGATGAATATTTGAAAGGGAGCTCTTTTTCTCTTAGTATATCCAACCATTGAGGAGTAATGGGGCTGGTGTGAGTGATTTTTCTTGTGGTCAAAATCAAGTTCCCAAATATGGAAGGATAAGGAGGTGAGGTGGAAAAAACTTGGCCATGTGATTGGTGGTTGAATGGTTAATTGGCTTGACTTTAGCATGGAGAGACATCATTTCCCTTTGGATTTTGAGTAGAAAATAAGAGAGTCTAGTCCACTAGCTGGAGTCTTCCACTCTTGTCATCTTTTGCTCCGTATTTGCTCCGCAACTGCTCGGGTGCGCGCGCTTCAATGTCCCGATTGTCCGCGGGTCCAACATGAAAGTTGCTTGTAATAATTTTGTGGACGCGCCCGTTTATCTTCAATATTTTTATCAGCAAGGGATGATAAATATATATTTTTTTAATGCACAGAATAGACGATAACGAGCAGTTCTAGGTAGGGATGGCCAACCGGAACCGGACCGGAAAAGCCCGGAACCGGAGCAAACTGGGGAGTAAACCGGAACCGGAGTAATCGGAACCGCCATTCATCCGGGCCGGTTACGGTTCACATAAATGGCGAACCGGACCGGAACCGGACCGAAAATCCCTTGTTTTTCAATAATTTTAAAGGGGGGACCAGAACCGGACCAGAACTGGATTGTGCCAACCGGAACCGGGGTAAGCACATGCCGGTTCAGGATCACATATATGCCGAACCGGAATCAGCGGTTCCAAACCGGGTCCGGAACCGGTTTTGGCCATCCATAGTTCTAGGGGTACGGGCCCCCCGCTGCTCAAAAATTGAAGTACATGTCTGTTTACTCGTTTTTTCGCTCTGATCATGAATTTGAAGTCCGTTAATCCATTAGATGCACCGATAAGACTCACAGCACTCCCGCGTAGCCAAATCGAGGGTTCTAGGTCAATTTTAGGGTTTAGACCAGTTAAAAGGGTTTGTCGGGGGGTGCGAGATCGGGGTGTCTACAACTTTACCCCCTGATTTCTTTGGAGAGAAACTCTTTCTCTAGAAAGACACCAGTTCAGGCAACAAACACTTTGTTGTCCATTCAGTTGTAAGAGTAATATCATTTAGTTTCCTTAGGATATCCCACGAAAATACATTTATCAGATTTGTGTGCAAGTTTGCCTGAGACAACTCTTTTGACAAAAACTTCACAGCCCCAAATCTTTATGAAAGACAAACTAGGTTTCTTTTCGCTCTATATCTCATATGGAGTCTTTTGAACGATTTACTTGGAACATGATTTAGCGTGAAAGTGGCGGTTTCTAGTGCATAACCCCAAAAGGATATCAGAAGATCAACTTGACTCATCATTGATCGAACCATGTCCAACAAAATTTGATTCCTATTCTCGGACACACCATTCCATTGTGGTGTTCCGGGTGGAGTCAATTGTGAA
Source organism: Campanula takesimana (assembly GCA_026119855.1). Lineage (NCBI taxonomy): Eukaryota > Viridiplantae > Streptophyta > Magnoliopsida > Asterales > Campanulaceae > Campanula > Campanula takesimana. Next base: position 1,974,026 of record JAOWBW010000218.1, on the reverse strand, counting down.
ACTATTCCACAATTCATTAGATGATCATCAAATTCTTGACTTAAGTATTCCCCACCTCGATCGATCGAAGTGCCTAATATTTTGGCCAAGTTGGTTTTCTACTTCATTTTGAAATATTCTTGACTTAAGTATTCCCCAATAAGTCGCTGGCCCTTTCACCTAACTTGGTAAAAGGTGTCTTAGTCATTTTTCCAAGGTCACATGACTCGCAAGTGTCATACGACTCAAGGCCACATAAAAGGTGTCTTAGTCATTTTTACAAGAATGGACGATAACGATCAGTTCTAGGGGTGCGGGCCCCGTTTCGGGTCCCGCTGCTCAAAAATTGAAGTACATGTCTGTTTACTCGTTTTTTCGCTCTGATCATGAATTTGAAGTCCGTTAATCCATTCGATGTACCGATAAGGCTCACAGCATTCCCGCATAGCCAAATCGTGGGTTCTAGGTCAATTTTAGGGTTTAGACCAGTTAAAAAGGTTTGTCGGGGGGTACAAGATCGGGGTGTCTACAACTTTACCCCCACTGATTTCTTTGGAGAGAAACTCTTTCTCTAGAAAGACACCAGTTCGGGCAACAAACACTTTGTTGTCCATTCAGTTGTAAAAGTAATATCCTTTAGTTTCCTTAGGATATCCCATGAAAATACATTTATCAGATTTGTGTGCAAGTTTGTCTGAGACAAGTCTTTTGACAAAAACTTCACAACCCCAAATCTTTATAAAAGAAAAACTAGGTTTCTTTCCCCTCTATATCTCATATGGAGTCTTTTAAACCGATTTACTTGGAACACGATTTAGCGTGAAAGCGGCGGTTTCTAGTGCATAACCACAAAAGGATATCGAAAGATCAACTTGACTCATCATTGATCGAACCATGTCCAACAAAGTTCGATTCCTCCTCTCGGACACACCATTCCATTGTGGTGTTCCGGGTGGAGTCAATTGTGAAACTATTCCACAATTCTTTAGATGATCATCAAATTCTTGACTTAAGTATTCCCCACCTCAATCCAATTGAAGTGCCTTAATACTTTTGCCAAGTTGGTTTTCTACTTAATTTTGAAATATTCTTGACTTGAGTATTCCCCAATAAGTAGCTGGCCCTTTCACCCAACTTGGTAAAAAGTGTCTTAGTCATTTTTCTAAGGTCACACGACTCGCAAGTGTCATATGACTTAAGGTCACATAAAAGGTGTCTTAGTCATTTTTCTAAGAATGGACGATAACGAGCAGTTCTAGGGGTGCGGGCCCCGTCTCGGGTCCCGCTGCTCAAAAATTGAAGTACATGTATGTTTACTCATTTTTTCACTCTGATCATGAATTTGAAGTACGTTAATCCATTCGATGCACCGATAATGCTCACAGAACTTCCGTGTAGCTAAATCGAGGGTTCTAAGGCAATTTTAGGGTTTAGACCAGCTAAAAGGGTTTGTCTAGGGGTGCGAGATCGGGGTGTCTACAGAGCCCCTCGCCGAATCTCCTTGTAATGTAAAGGGGATTCGACGATCACTAAGAGACAGATGATCTCATCTAGGGTGTAACGGATGGGTCCAAAGTAGGACTTCCTACATATCTCTTTCGAGAATCAAGCCTCCGTAGTTCTAACTCAAACAAACAATCAGACTAACACAGACAATGGTCAGATTTGGATTCCCGGTTTACCTACGTATCTCTTTCGAGAATCATACCAATCGTAGTTCAGGTTTATTAAAAGAAATTGATGGGGATATCATTGAGATGTGTTGCCTCTTTGTTGGGGCTTGCATTAAGAGATGTTGTCTCTTTGCTGGGGAGGAGATTGACATTAGAAATTTGTTTATGAGAACGAGAGACTGAGCTCAATTGCTTGAACTGCCTATGTATCCCTTGCAGGAATCAAGTCACAGCGTAGTTCTGGGGAGGTAATCTCGGGTGCCCGAGAAGACCAGGGTGGAATATCGAATAAAGGTACAACCCGGGCAGGCGGAAAGACCTTAAATTTCATCATTCAAAGGTATAACCTGGGCAGGCGGAGAGACCTAAACTGTCATCAATCAAAGGTACAACCCGGGCAGGCGGAAAGACCTTAACTATCATCATTCAAAGGTATAAACTGGGAAGGCGGAGAGACCTAACTCTCATTATTCGAAGGTACAACTCGGGCAAGCGGAGAGACCTAAATATCATCATTCAAAGGTACAACCTGGGTAGGAAGAGAGACCTAAACTATCATCATTCGAAGGTACAACCCGGGCAGGTGGAGAGACCTAACTATCATCATTCGAAGGTACAACCCGGGCAGGTGGAGAGACCTAACTATTATCATTCGAAGGTACAACTCAGGCAGGTGGAGAGACCTAAACTATCACCATTCGAAGGTACAAATCGGGCAGGCGGAGAGACCTAACAATCATCAATCGAAGGTACAACCCGGGCAGGCAAAGAGACCTAAACTATCATCATTCAAAGGTACAACTCGGGCAAGCGGAGAGACCTAACTATCATCATTCAAAGGTATTAACCGGGCAGGCAGAAAGACCTAAACTATCATCATTCAAAGGTACAAACCGAGCAGGAGGAGGTACCTAACTAAAATCATTCAAAGGTACAACACGGGCAGGCGGAGAGACCTAACTATCATCATTCGAAGGTACAACCTGGGCAGGCAGAGAGACCTAACTATCATCATTCAAAGGTACAAACCGGCTAGGCAAAGAGACCTAAATATCATCATTCAAAGGTATAAACCGGGCAGACGAAGAGACCTAAACTATCATCATTCGAAGGTACAACCCGGGCAGGCAGAGAGACCTAAACTATTCATCATTCGAAGGACTAACGCTTTGCGCAATCTGAGGGAGGTACAACCCGGGCAGGCAGGAAGACCAAAAGGTAACAACATTCAAAGGATTGACGCTTTGCGCAATCCAAGGGAGGTACAACTCAGCATCTTAAGAAGACAAGGGGGAACAACATGATTTATCAAAGGACTGACGCTTCACGCAATCCGAGGGAGGTACAACTTAGCATCTTGAGAAGACTAGAGGGAACAACATGATTTATCAAAGGACTGACGCTTCGTGATCTGGGGGAGGTACAACTCAACATCTTGAGAAGACCAGGGGAAACAACATGATTTATTAGAGTGACACTTCGCGCAATCCGGGGGATGTATAACTCAGCATCTTGAGAAGACCATGGGGAACAACATGATTTATCAAAGGACTGACGCTTCGTGTAATCAGGGGGAGGTACAATATAGCATCTTGAGAAGACCAGGGGGAACAACATGATTTATCAAAGGACTGACGCTTCGTGTAATTCGGGGGAGGTACAACTCAGCATCTTGAGAAGACCCAAAAGATAACAAAGAACTGATGCTTCGCGCAGCTCGTGGGTATAACTCAGTATCTTGAGAAGACCAGAAGCAATAAACAACTGAAGCTATGTACATGTACAAAATAAAATCAAGGATACGCTGCATTCTGAGCCATCCAGATTATTTTGCCTTTGTTTTGCCATGTGATGAGATTTTTGTGCTTCACTGCACAGTGAACCATCGCTTTGTATGATCCATTAGCACTGTGTTGAGCGTTGCAACCTCATTTTGGATCCCTATTCCTCTTAAAAGGGTTTTTTATTATCTCATAGTCAAGCTTCCCTGCTTTTAGAGTTGCTGTGTGATGAGGATTTTTGTGCCTCACTGCGTAGTGAGACATTGCTCCGTGTAATCCCTTAGTCCTGTTTTGAGTGCTGCAACTTCATTTTGGATTCCTGTTCCTCTTAAAAAGGTTTTTGATTATCTCACAGTCAGGCTTCCCTGCTTTTGAGTTGCTGTGCGATGAGATTTTTGTGCCTCATTGCGCAGTGAGCCATTGCTCCGTGTAATCCCTTGACACTGTTTTGAGTGCTGCAACTTCATTTTGGATTCATGTTCCTCCTAAAAGGGTTTTTTTATTATCTCACAGTCAGGCTTCCCTGCTTTTAGAGTTGCTGTGTGATGAGATTTTTTATTCTTTTAGATGAGTGACCTCTTTGTCAAGCCAAGATGTATTTTGCTGTGGGGAGCCAACTTTGTACCTGCATATTTTTTTTTCAAGTATGTGGTCGTGCCTGAAGATTCAAGCTGCCTACATATATTTTGCGAGAATCAGACCTAATGTAGTTCGAGTTTGGCAACTTGAACTGATTTTGCAGGAATTGATGCCGGGAAATCATGCTCCCTGAGCATTGATGTTGATGAGTAACCTTATTGTGAGGACCATGATGTGGAAGAATGGATGATGTGTACCTGCAAGAGATTTTTAAGAGAAAGCAAAATATATCTTGATATTGATGTGCTCTAGAGTGTCATTCATTTGCAAAAAAAAGTGTGATATACATACACTAATTGAAATATTTAGGATTGAGATATTGAGAGAAAGATTGAGACAAGAATACATCCCCTTTTCATTTTGTAACCATTGGCCTTTTGAAGGATGGAAGTCAAATTTCACTTTTCTGCATGATGATTTTTTTTGCATTTGATTTTTCTTTTATTTGACACCTGTGCTTTGCTTGCATTTCAAACTTCGTTTATTATGAATTAATGACTGGAAGCTTATGAATGAACAGAGGGAGAATCATGAATGAAATGAATTGTGCACTTTATTGTGAATTTTGCACTTTTTGCGAAAATGAAGAATATGGAGATGTGTATGGTGAATCAGAGTCAAAATCCTAGCTTGAACACTCAAAAGGTCAATTCCGAACACCCATTTGATAAAGAATACTCAACGGTATATCTCTAGATTCTATGGTTGGGACAGCCCTAGTTATTGGCTGAAGAAGCCCAATTTGTTCTTTCTGACATCAACCCCTAACATTATTGCTGCAGAAGCCCCAGTATTTCTCAATGATCAACTTCAAATGTTAGCTACGGAAGCCCCAGTCATGTTGGAAGACAAGTCCCAAAATTTGGCATATGAAGCTCTTGTTACACTTGAAGAGTGATTCTCATATTGATCCAAATTGTCGTCTCGAGACAACTTCATGTTTTGGCATTTCAACATCTGGGGACTTAACTGTCATTGAGAGTTAATCAAACATTCGATGCTTTGTTGTTGATCATGACTCACGGATTTTGATATTCAATACTTCTTCTTTGGGGGATCAACTGTCTTTGAGATTTGTTCGGCGGGAAACACTCTTTGATATTACCGAAGAACGAGCTTTGAGCTTTGCGGGCCATACTGTCAATCCGAGATGGCACTTTTTTCTGATGATCCACACATTAAGGGACCTAACTGTCTGTGAAGGTTGTCCCACATTATTGATGTCCTCAATCTTGAGAGTTACTGAAACTAATGATGATTCTCAAAAGTTAACCTCTGCATTTCTGAGTCTCTTCAAAGGATCAACTGTCAATGAGAGTTGTCCTGTACCCTGGCATTTTACCATCTGAATTCCCGTGTCACCCGGAACAAACTATTCTCAACAAATCATATTATCATGAAGCCACACCATTGTTTTTGAAGCAAAACCAAGATTCTGATATGCATCCCCAGTTTGTGTTCATTCATTCGAAATCACTTACTGACATTGAGAGTTTGAAATCTAAGGAATAGCATTCCTTTATCTCTTTTGCTGTGACAACTTACAGGAGTTGACTGGGGAAGGCACGAGGCCAGTGTTTTGTGGAAGCAAAGGAAAATACCAGTGGGATCTCCGACATCGTGTTTGTGCAGAAATGAGATGACGGAAGGACGAGAGTAGAAGGAAGCCCCTAGACTCAGGAAAAATATGCATGCTCACACATTGAAATCAAAGACTCAAGCCTTGAACAAGCGTTAATGGTCAAGTGCCTCAAAATCAAATGGAACCTTTTAGAATTGGAGTAGCATTTCATTTAAACAAAAATTAGATCGTGACAAATTGTCACGAGAACATTATTGGGCATGCGTTGTGATTCGCGTTGCAGTTTGACCACATTTAGTGAGAGGCCTTCCTCGTTGTCTCCCTTTCCAAGATTGAATACGTCGTTAGACGCCGTCTAGATTTTGGTTATGGGCTCCCTCAGTGTAAGGAGTTGGTAGAGCACGTTGGTGTCCAACAAAAGTCACCAATTGTCGTTGTTGATGGTACTTTGCCCAGAGTTGAAAGATCAGGATCTTCTTTAGTGCAGGATTGGCCTCGTAGGCGCGGTGCTCCTTGAAACTGATGATGCCACATGAGATTGTCTGACCCTCGGTCCACATCTCATCTTTGTGTAACGAGTAATGAAGTCTTCAGTATGAATTGCCAACTGCCGTCGTTGAGGGCATACACATAAACTTGAAGTGTCGCGATACCTTTTCTAAAACAATTGAATTAAACAATAAAGCGAATGGAATATGAATGCTTATTCTTCTATTATTTTTTTTGAGCTCCTTCGGGTTTTTTTTTCGATGCTCCTTCGTTGTTTTTTTTTTTATTATTATTTATTTTAAGATGAAACTTCATAGCTTGCAGAAACATAACAACTAATACACAAATTTACAAAGTGTGAGAATTTACAATACATCATACATTTAAAGAAAATCGCCGACACTTGCAGAAGTGTGATATCTTCAACCTTTTCCATTTGATTGGCCTCTCTGAACATACCCTTGATTGCACCCTGAAATCTTCGCTCGTCGGGCGACTTTGTCGGTTTCGTTTGTGAACTTCATTGATTGCCTCCGGCCCTAGTTCTCATCTCAATTAATCACAGTCTAAAATTTGTTCAAATTTCATTGATTGCTTTTAATTAAGTAAGATTAATTGTTTTGAGGGTCCAGATCTACAAGATACGCGATTAAGAAGGCACTTGGTTATAAGGCAAGTTCATTGACTGAAAACATATATATTATATGACATGCAAGAAAATTAAAGCACGAAGACAAAAACACACTCTAGACTTAGAAGAGGAAAAAGATGTGAGCACATTACGAAGTGGTACGCCAAAAGGACATGATTAGGAGTTGGGGCGGTGAGCCCAGTCATAAGCAAAAGAAACACGACCCTACGAGTCAACACTCTTTGGTCATTGGCAAAAGAGGAACAACCTTCCTCGGGGTTGAAAAGCTCCAATCATTATTCAAATGAAAACACATTCTTCGGGGGTCGATGAGCCCCTGGGAAAACTAATCGAACATGAGGACCTTGGAAGATACTCATCATGTATTCTGTCTGGGCTTTCAATTGCTTCCCTAACCATTGCTCTATTGCATACCCTAGCTCAAAGTCGGATGAGCCCTCAGTCGAGTTTGATGATGTCTGTTCTTTGTTTGCCATGATTGATGAAGAAAACCGGAGTAGATCTTTGATCAAATTGATGCTTGAAATGGACCTTGAATGTCGCACTAGAGAACAAGAAGAGTTCTCCCTCTACAAGACGGATGAAAAAGGAAACCTATTATAGATTTTTGGGGAATGAAGCTTTATGTGCAAAATGGGGAAAGATTTATGAACTAGAGATTTTTTTTATTATTATTTTTTTTTTGTTTTTTTTTTTTCAAAATTTGAAGCGCAAGCAACGCACAAACCTATAAAAGCCGGACAAGCACCTTGCTTCGTTTTGACACGTATTTCAATTGAATCCTAGAATAGTGGATACCGTCTCCAAAGTATAGGACCAATGTTTTTCACCTGTACTATTGGCCGTCCAAGCCCCTAGCGAAGGGCCTATACTCTTTCTGGGATCCACCATTCGGTTACGGTCTATGTGAGGGTCTTGGCAATTTTAAGTCAATCCAAGAATTTCATATGATATCCACAATTGAGGTCGTTTATAATCTTTTGGGAATGCATAGGATTGAAAGGAAATTGCTAGACAAAAACCGGCATGAATTCTGGGACGTGTCATTTTGAAAACATGAACTCGAGGCTTCGGAAGGGAAGGCTAGGCTTACACCCATTGCAACGACAAGTAGGCGCGCTTTTGGGCGGGAATGCTAACCACGGACCCTATCGGGAAGTCGATGAGCTCCCTTATGTCCTCGGGTAACACTCCCTAAGGTTTGTACGATTCTAAAATCGCGAGTTCGAAAAATGTGCATGTGTGTGAGGTATCTATTTTTTTAAATGATTTTTTGAAAGCAATGAAGAAAAGGAAATATATTGTTTCCCTTTTTTTTTTTGTTTTTTAAAGTAAAGGGAACATTCACCACGCATATATATACATACAAGAGGTAAAAGAAACGTCCCTACAAAAAAGATGTTAGGCACAAATATATATAAACAAGGCAAAGCATATAAAGCATGGCATGCACAAAAATTAGAGTCTAGCCCACTTAGAAAATGTCCCCAGCATAGTCGCCACTGTGAGAGCCCGCGCTCGAAGCCGCCCCGAAATGATCGCTCGCGAGGGCGATTCGGGTGATGCCTCGTGCCAATGCGCTTTTGGAAATGCGCTTGGTTTCACACAATAGTTTCCTCTCAAAGTTTTAAAGATTTACAAGAGTCGTCACCTCACTTTATTTTAGTAAAAATGAAGACAAAACATTTTGTTTAAAGAAATGGGTTCGGGGGCTAAATTACAAGAAAAGAAGGGGTTAGGAACTCTCCTCACCCGTGATGGTCTCTAGAATGCATGCCTCTTAAGTTAATTTATGCCTTGTATTTATGCCTTAACAAAAATGGTGGTTTTATGTACAAAGGAGTCTTCCTATTCTAGGTATGTTTGCTTAAACTCACAAATGAGAGTCGGTTTGGGTGGACTCTCACTTGGTTTTGAAAATGGTTTTTAGCATTCATATCAATTAAAGGAAAGCACAAAAAGGGTTGGGGATTATTATGTACAAATGATGAATAAATGGGAAACAAATCCCATATCAAAACAATTGTCCAAGTTCATGTCCATGTCCAGTTTAGGGACTGTTGTCCAATCTCTTTTGATGTACCTGTCTCAAAACTCATGAAATATATAAATAAAGGGTGAGTAATCCTTCCTAACATGTTAAACATAAACTATGATTTTTAGGTTGATTTTAGGAGTATTTTATGATGTCCAAACATGTTATTAAAGATGCACTCAAAATCAGTCAGAACAGACAACATGGTATACACCCACAAAAGATCTATCATTTACATCATGAAAACATGGGCATTAGGGAAAACATAAAGCATGAGACTTGTTAATAACATCTTATATATCAAGCATGACAAGTTACAAGTCCAGGAAGTAAGTTTAAGCATATCAAAACACCTCTGACATTTTGATGTCAGAACGGCAAGTACATCAAACTGAGAGCAAAAGGTTGAAACAAAAAATGGAAAGAACTAATTCTACTCATGGTAAAAATATTATATTTACATGATATTTTTCCTTTATCTAGGTAGAACAAAAACTATTTTATAGACAAATACCAAATAACATGTTTTATATGAGTAATGGAGGTGGCAAGACAGAGTGGTCTGGACTCAAAACCTACTGGATAGCAGGTATGGACGAGAGAAAATGCTTTAAAACTTACTCTAAACATGGAATATGGATATGGAATGATGGAAATGGTCATGGAAACATGTATTAACAGTATATACATATAGATATCAGATTATATACATGAGAGAGATGGCTAACATGAGAGAAACATAGGGAAGAACATAGATTGAACAACAATATTTGTACATATGGAGGTCTAGCTCAACATGTAGCTAGCCCTCAAGCAAACTAAATAAATGATTACATTTCAAGAACTTACATATAAAAGGGATTATGTGTGCTTCATTTTCTTCCAATGGAAGGCTTTTTTGTTGCTTTTCTTGAAGATGTTATGATGAGTGTTTGATTTGTGTTTGATTTGTGTTTGAAAGAGTATTTGATGAGTGTTTGTTGTTGTTTGGAGTGGTGGTTCTTTGGTGGTTTTGTGGTGGTGCTAAGGAGGTTTAGGGGCTGATCTTGGGGAGCTTGGATAGAGAGTTTTTGGGCTGTGTAGAAAGTGTTATGAAGTGTGTAGCATGAATGGTTGTTGTAGGATTAATATGGGGTAGTTGAGAGGATAAATGTGTGGTAGTTGTAGGATAAATGAGTGAGATGAACATTTAAAAGGGAGCTCTTTTTCTCTTAGTATATCCAACCATTGAGGAGTAATGGGTCTGGTGTGAGTGAGTTTTCTTGTGGTCAAAATCAAGTTCCCAAATATGGAAGGATAGGGAGGTGAGGTGGACAAAACTTAGCCATGTGATTGGTGGTTGAATGGTTAATTGGCTTGAATTTAGCATGGAGAGACATCATTTACCTTTGAATTTTGAGTAGAAAATAAGAGTGTCTAGTCCACTTGCTAGAGTCCTCCACTCTTGTCATCTTTTACTCCGTATTTGCTCCGTAACTGCTCGGGTACGCGCGCTTCAATGTCCCGGTTGTCCGCGGGTCCAACATGAAAGTTGCTTGTAATAATTTTAGAGAGAAACTCTTTCTCTAGAAAGACATCAGTTTGGGCAACAAACACTTTGTTGTCCATTTAGTTGTAAAAGTAATAACCTTTAGTTATTTTAGGATATCCCACGAAAATACATTTATCAGATTTGTGTGCAAGTTTGTCTGAGACAAGTCTTTTGACAAAAACTTCACAACCCCAAATCTTCATGAAAGACAAACTAGGTTTCTTTCCGCTCCATATCTCATATGGAGTCTTTTGAACCGATTTACTTGGAACACGATTTAGCGTGAAAGCGGTGGTTTCTAGTGCATAACCCCAAAAGGATATCAGAAGATCAACTTGACTCATCATTGATCGAACCATGTCCAACAAAGTTCGATTCCTCCTCTCGGACACACCATTCCATTGTGGTGTTCTGAGTAGAGTCAATTGTTAAACTATTCCACAATTCTTTAGATGATCATCAAATTCTTGACTTAAGTATTCCCCACCTCCATCCGATCGAAGTGCCTTAATACTTTTGCCAAGTTTGTTTTCTACTTCATTTTGAAATATTCTTGACTTAAGTATTCCCCAATAAGTCGCTCGCCCTTTCACCCAACTTGGTAAAAGGTGTCTTAGTCATTTTTCCAATAAGACACGACTCACAAGTGTCATATGACTCAAGGTCACATGAACCCAAGAGACCGTCCCTATGAAGTTTTGAGATACGCTTCTTATTAATATGACGAAGACAACAATGCCACAAATAAGTATGATTTACATCATTAGGTTTAGATTTTTTATTTATATGATAGACATTTTCATTATTTTCATCCTTGACATCAAGGACATAAAGGCCATTAAATGAATTTGCAATACCATAAAGCACATCATTTAAATTAAGAGAAAATCTCTTATTCTCAATAAGAAATTTAAAACCTTCATTATCCAAACAAGAAATTGAAATAATATTTCTACTTAAATCCGGTACATAATAGCAATTATTCAAAAAAGTATTAAACCGGAAGGTAAAGTGACTTCATAAGTCCCTACGGCTAATGCAGCAACTCTTGCTCCATTCCCCACACGTAGGTCTACTTCACCATCTTTATACAGTCTCCTATTCTTTAGTCCCTGCACATTTAAACAAATGTAAGAACCACATCTGGTATCCAATACCCAGGAACTAAAGGTAGAAAGGAGAATATCTATCATATAGATACCTGAAGTCGACGCATTCCCACTGCTCTTCTTCTTCTTTTTCTCTTCCTTAAAAGCCTTGCAATTACGTTTCCAATGACCAATTTCTTGACAATGGAAACAAATTGCATCCTTTTATGCATCGGGTTTTGCCTCTATAGCTTTAGCAACCTTTGCCTTGCTAATCTTGGGTTTGGCAACCATTGCCTTACCATTCCCTTTGTCACTTGGACCATTTCCATCATGAACCATGAGCACTGGATAACATTTCTCCACTATGTTCATCTCTACAGTTTTCAGCATATTATGCAACTCGGAGAGATTCTTATCCATTCCATGCATGTTATAGTTCATCACAAAGTGATTATAACTCTTAGGCAATGAATTAAGAATGAGATCCGTGGCTAGCTCCAATGAAATCGGATAGCCAAGTTTCTCAAGATGCTCCACGTAGCCTTTCATCTTAAGCATGTGAGGTCCCACTTGTTTCCCTTCACTCATTTTGCAAGAAGTGAATGTAACAATGGTTTTATACCTCTCTTGCCTAGCTTGCTCTTGAAACATGTCTCTCAACTCCACGCCTATCTCATAGGCTTCCAAATGTTCCAAACTTTATTAGAGTTTTGAGCACATAGTCGCGAGCATAAGACAACTCACATCTCTAGAATCATTATGATGTTTCTTGTGATTGTCTCTTTCTGCCCTAGGGGCATTGGCTTCGGGTTCAACAGGAATAGGCCCATCAAAAATGTACAATTTATTTTCTTTCCTTAGAACTATTCTTAGGCTTCGGATCCAATCCATGAAGTTTGTACCATTCTCTTGAAGCTTATCCTTCTCAAGGATCGATTGCAAAGAAATTGATTGAGTGTTGGTTGACATTATCTACAATTATGCAAAAAATTCCAAAATTTTATAAGTACCAATTTCATTAAAGAAATAAACAATGTATTTTTCTAGAAAAATACTCCCACTAAATTATATAACCTTCTAATACAACAAATGTATAATATAATTTAAATTGGCTAAGATCCAACTTTAATTTAATTTCAAGTCCGCTTTGGCGTGACCGCTCAAAATCAAATTAATTAGATAGACAAACTTGTCAATCATATCCCATATGACTCTTATATCCTTTCTAAGATTCTTTAAGAAATCTAATTTCAAAAAGCATGTTTAATCTCATCTTTGCCTTAGGCCCAAAACTGTTTTGACGCCTACTTAAGTCCAACCATTTTAAACGCATAGGAAACTCTTATTCACTCATCTTGCTCATACATGAATAAAATCAATGCACCTCGCTTTGGCGAGCCCACACAAAATTACCCATGTACTTACAAGTGTCTTAATCATGGCATGGAAAAATGACTTAAAACTCTCAAGAAGGTTCATCACCATATAGCATACAACACATTTATGAGCACATAAGATAAACATGTTCAGCATCAAATTTAGCCACTAAAGTATTTAAGGATTTTATGCCCAAACACACAATTGCTTTAATTGATAAAGATGAAAGCACAAAATAACAAAATAGCAAGAACGGAACAAAATTGAAAAATAGATGAACACAAAGATTTTACGTGGTTCACCAACTTGGCTACGTCCACGTAAAATCTTTGTGTTCATCTATTTTTCAATTTTCTTCCGTTCTTGCTATTTTGTTATTTGTGCTTTCATCTTTATCAATTAAAGCAATTGTGTGTTTGGGCATAAAATCCTTACAATTGGTATCTAGAGCTCCGGATTGTGGATCTTGTATTGCTTATTGGTAACGATGGCAGGGAATCACGAAATTGAGAAATTCGATTGCAAGGTCAATATCGGTTTATGGCAAGTGAAGATGCGAGCAATTTTGGTGGGTAGATATTGTGTCAAGGCTTTGCTTGGGAAGGCAAGGAAACCACAAAGCTTGATGGATGAACAATTTGATGATATGGACGAGAAAGCTTTATCTCTATTACACTTGAGTCTCAAAGATGAGGTATTGAGGGAGGTAGTGAAGGAGAAGACTGCGGCAGTGCTTTGGCTTAGGCTTGAGCAATTGTACATGACCAAGAGCATTAGTAACAGGTTGCTACTGATGAAGAAACTCAAGGAGTGCAAGCTCAAAACAGGTGAGTCTTTGAAAAATCATCTTGATGAGTTTGATGGTTTGGTTATGGACTTGAAGAATGTCGATGTCGTGATTGATGATGAGCAATTGGCGGTAAAATTGCTTTGTTCTCTACCTCAGGAATACATGCACTTTAGAGAGACAGTGTTGTATGGCAAGGATGAGATCTCTATGGTAGAGATCAAGAACGCTCTACTACAACGTGAAGTCATTGAGACGCACTTGACCTCAACAAGTGCTGAATCTCAAGGTGATGGGTTAGTAGCTAGAAGCGGCAGAAAGTTGGGGAAGGGTCAATCCGGTTCAAGTGAATGGTTTAAGAATGTGATATGTCATAGTTGCAAGGAGAAGGAACACATCAGAAGGTTTGTCCAAACCAAGGGGATACAACCACTAAGAAGGGTGAAGCTGGAGTAGTGTTTGATAATACTAGTGATGACAGTGACTGTGATGCACTTACTGCTTGTGATTCAGATACCGAAATTCGTGATAGTTGGATTTTGGATTCGGGTTGTTCTTATCATATTAGTCCCAACCGGGCATGGTTTTGTTCATATAAGGCTGCCGGTGGAGTAGTTTTGTTGGGGGAATAATACTGCATGCAAGGTTGTTGGTATTGGAATATTAAGGTTAAGATGTTTGATGGAGTAGTGCAGAAATTACAGAATGTCAGGTATATTCTTGAATTGAAGAAGAACCTGATTTCTCTAGGCACTTTAAATAGCCTTGGGTATAGTTTATCCATTATGAATGGCGAATTATTGGATATTAAAGGTGACTTGGTGGTATTGAAGGGAAAGAAGGTGGGGACATTGTACAAGCTTCTTGGGTCTACGGTTGTTGGTAATGTGTCTATTGCAACGGGGTCAACGATTGAGGCATGGGTTACTCAATCATGGGACATGACATTGGGTCACATTGGCTTTAATGGAACGATAGAAAAGTCTTGGTATTTGTTGTCACAAGCATTGTTAGGTAAACAATTTTGTGTGGAAGTGATTAGGATGACTGCTCACTTGGCTAATCATTCTCTAAATTCTGGTACTGGGATGAAGGCTCTGGTGGATATATGGTCAGGATCTCTAGGAGATTACTCAAGATTGTATATTTGTGGGTATCCTATGTATGCTTGTGTGAACAACAAATTGGAGCCAAGTGCCAAAGGATGTTCCTTTGTGGGCGATACTAATGGAGTGAAAGGATTCCGGTCATGGGATCCGGTGGTATCTAAGTTCCTGACATGTAGAGATGTTTCTCTACTTCTCTATGAGAAGAATTGTCCTGCAGGACGGATACATAAACAGGTGGAATCATTCGGAGATGATACAGAGGTGGTGGAACTTGACTTAGATGTCAATGATGTGTCTGATGAAGCGACTCCAATTGATGCTCCAGTTCAAGAGGAGGAGACCAACAAGCAGGTGGATACTACCAGTTTTTTTGATAGAGTTTGATATGGTGTGGAGGAGATGGTGTTTTATGCATTGTCCGCTGCTGAAACTGTAAGTATGCATAAATTAATCTCTTACAATGAAGCTATGTCGTGTATTGATTCTGCTATGTGTTCGGTCGCTGTGGAAGAAGAGATTGTATCTCTTATAGAAAATCAGCTATGGAAACTTGTTAGATTACCACCAAAGAAAGGGTTAGTCAGCTACAAGTGTATCTACAAGTTCAAAGAAGGTACTCCAAGGTTTAGGGTAGACTACAATGATATTTTTCACCGGTTGTTAAACACATATCTATTCGCACCTTATTGAGCATTGAGGCGATGAAGATCTAGAGTTTGAGGTGGAGATCTACATACGCTGGCCTGAAGGGTTTGTTGTCGAGGGTAAGGATCATGTTTGCCTGTTAGAGAGGTCCTTGTATGATTTGGAGCAGTCAACTCGATAGTGTTATAAAAGGTTCGACACTTTTATTGTTACCCATGGTTATGCTAGGAGTGGATATGATTGCTGTGTTTACTTGATGGTTTGTAGTGACGGCACATTGAGTATCTTGTTTATGCCGATGGAATTTTTGTGGCTGCAATAGATATCAATGATGCTTACCAGGTGAAATGGTTATCTTCTTTAATAGTCCCAAGTCTAAAGATGATATGTCACTTGTTCCGTATTCAAATGCTGTTGGGTGTGTTATGTATGTTATGCAATACTGGAATGGCACACCGGGTTTGAGCATTGAGGATAGCAAGAACAGTGATGGTTATGTTGGGAATGATAATTCAGATTGAGGCGGTAATCTTGTTGACAGAAAATCTACATTGAAGTATGTATTTTGTCTTGTTGGTTCCGCGGTTATTTGGAAATCTGGATTGCTGGATGTCACGGAGTTGTCTACTACCGAGACTGAAAATATGGCTATAACAAAGGTTGTCATGTTGACAAAGTTTATTACTAAGTTCAAGAAGTTCTTGGACTTAGTTGGTGTTATTAGTCATTGAGACCCTTCGGGGCGTGGCGACGGAGATAGAGATGTTCTCTTAGTGTATTAGCTTTTCGGGAATTGATCGTCAAGGTGGAGAATAATTGTAAGGATTTTATGCCCAAATACACAATTGCTTTAATAGATAAATATGAAAGCACAAAATAACAAAATAGCAAGAACGGAACAAAATTGAAAAATAGATGAACACAAAGATTTTACGTGGTTCACCAACTTGACTACGTCTACGGGCGATGGAGAATCAATTCACTATATAAAGAAGAGTACAAGGAGAAACAAGGTGAAAACCTTTCACACAATCTCACAATCTCTAACAATAGTGAATAACATAGCTTTTCTATCAATCTATCTCTTTACAAGGCTTACAAGTCGTTTTTTATGGTCTGGAGGCTTGCCTATATTTATACACGAAATATGGACCCAATCCTAGAAGAATAGGAGTCCAAAACTTGTCCAAAATCTGTTTCCAAATTGAATTCAGAAACCCAACCCCGACACCCATGGGCGCCCGCCCATTTTTCCATAGGCGCCTGCCCGTGTCATCTGCACGATTTTGGTACAAATTGAGGCAAGCTGGGCGGTAGGGATGGCCAAACCGAACCGGAACCGGAAAACCGGACAGGAACCGGACTGGAAAAGCCCGGAACCGGAGCAAACTGGGGAGGAAACCGGAACCGGACGAACCGGAACCGCAAGTCATCCGGGCCGGTTCAGGGTCACATATATGCCGAACCGGACCGGAACCGGAACCGTAACCGGACCGAAAATCCCTTGTTTTTCAATAATTTTAAAGGGGGGGACCGGAACCGTACCGGAATCGGGGTAAGCGCGGGCCGGTTCAGGGTCACCCTTTTGCCGAACCGGAACCGGGCCTAGAACCGGTTTTCGCCATCCCTACTGGGCGGTCGCCGGCCCTTGCCATGGGCGACCACCAGCCTTACTAGCCTTACAAAATCTCCGTCTTCTTCTCCGTTGCAAGACCAATTCAAATCGAGTCTTAAATTGAGAGTCACTCTCAACAAATAAATCTATATTAATTTAAGCATAATATTTATGTGTCATTAGTTTCTCTATAATTATGAGGATGATACTATTTGAACTTTGGTTATCATCTCCAAATCAAGACAACAAGAAGTACGGCCGAACTAAGCCATAGGCAACCACAATTCCGCAATAATTCAAGAAACCAAGAAAGTAGTCCATGTGGCCGAAACTAAGCAATAGATGGTCTCGATGAACGTAGGCCGATTGCATTCATAATTCCACATGGATCTCCAAACTTGAATCAAGAACTTTGTTTCTCAATTTTATTAATTATGAACTCTTCATAATTCTAACTTCGTTTTATCTTTGGATCTTTGATTGCGATCAATTTTGGGAAACACAGTCTCGAGAACGTAGGCTAGCCATCCAAAACTTGGTCCAATCTTAGAACTCACAAGACTAAAACAAATAGGAAATTTAAACCCTAAGATCCACCCCGAATCCCAAGACCCGCCCGCACCAGACCAACAGCTTCGACCGGGTCATCACTTGGGTCCGTCGGACCTCCTCAAAAATCCCAGAAATTTTAAAATTCAAAATTTTGTTTCAAAATTGTTTTCCCCTGATTCAATAAGGATTTGGTGTTATTGGTGATCCAATCACCATGATCATAAAAACCTTGAATAACTATTTATTCATGAATCTCTAGATTATCAAAACTTTGATCCAATCAAAAATTGATAATCCAAACAATTTAAATCCACTATAATTTTTATTGCGATTGAATAGTGCGATTAAGTGTAGACACCCCGCCTTGGACTGTTCACCCCGATTGCACGGTTGATTTTGTGTTTCTCCCTCTTTTAAGTGTTTTTTATCAGTTTTTGTTACTTCCGTTAAGTTCCTGACTGATCCCGTTAAGTCCAGGGACTAAATTGAATAACAGGGCTGACTTTCCAGTCCATTCTGTCAAAAAAGCCATCCCTGAGTCGCGCGCCTCCGACCATAGGAGCCAGAAGCGCGCGCCTTCCACACCCAAGGTGGGAAGCGCGCGCCTCTGGGCGTCAGTTACAGATTTCTGTCCAAGAATCTCTTCCTTGCTCATTTTACATGATTTTGCCCGGGAAAGATTTCTTGGTAACTGAGTTTTGGCACCAAAAAC
Organism: Campanula takesimana; assembly: GCA_026119855.1. Classification (NCBI taxonomy): domain Eukaryota; kingdom Viridiplantae; phylum Streptophyta; class Magnoliopsida; order Asterales; family Campanulaceae; genus Campanula; species Campanula takesimana. The sequence goes on along the minus strand of JAOWBW010000218.1, from coordinate 1,955,777 downwards.
TTGTGTTTTGCAACTATAAAAACCCCTCTTCTCCACCATTGGAAGGAGGACTCCTTTTTGAAGAAATAAAACTATACACAAAGATATTCAAGGCATTTCGAAGGCAATTTCTCAAGAAATATTTGAAGTCACCTTGATGCATAGGTAAAAGACTATTCTCTTCCCTCTTCCCCTACTTCATCTTTCTTCTTCTCATTTATTTCATCAAAAGTGCAATCATCCAAACATTTTTGGACATGACACCAAAGATTACTTCACTTCATTGAAGTTAGTCAAGGAGTTATCTCCCTACATTCTAAAAACCCCCTTTTTTAACCCCTTTTATCATCATCGAAGAATAGGAAGAACATTTTGATTATGTAGATTTTGAACAAGCAAGACCAACATTAGTTGGGCGAGATGGGTGTTTAAGTACTTCCCATCTCGTAACCTAACCCCCGAACCTCATAAACAAGAATCTCTGTTTTCGTAAATCAAACTTAGGCTACACATTAGGTTTTTCTTATGTTCCTCTAAAACATAGGTGGAGAATCTAAAAACACAAATAGACATCCTAAGAATCGACCTGCGTGCCCTAGCCTAAGGCCGCGCTCGCCCAGGGGTATCTACAGTGGCGACTCCGCTGGGGAAGTTTGAGGGTTAAACTTTCATTTTGTTCAAAATCTACATCTTTTCTGGGCATTCTGGTCTCTGATGGGGGAAGCGTGCACCTCTGGCCTTCTTGGCCTACGGCGCGTGCATCCCACATCAAGTACCAGAGTCGCCCGCATCCCATATGTTCTTCCTAGTTTTCTCTTCTTTTTTCTACACTAATCATTTCTGCAGGGGTTACAATACATTTAGGACCAGGGCAATCCCCTGAGTCCAAAGTCTGATATTCTGACAGGTTTGCCCAAAAGCGGGCGCCTCCCATAGACATTGCACCATGCGCACGCTTCCCACATCACCATCCAGAGGCGCGCGCTTCTGGGTAGGTTTCCAGGACAAGAACAGGTTTCAAAACAGAGCAGATTCGATGGGGTGTGGGCACAATTGCCTGCATCAGGCCTAATCTGGCCTTTTGGACTGTTTTACTTTCGTGTTTATTTTATCGGTCACACGGGTGATTCGAGAGTTGTAATTTATGTGTTTATTTGCTTTTCTTTAAAAAAAAAAGAGTAAAAATGTTTTGTCACGTGTTAGACCTCACACTACGTGCACGAATTCCTATAAATTGCTCACTATCGAGTCGCACAAGTTCATAACCCCAAACCCGTCGAGGCCCGTCCTAGGAAGTTTCACGCTCCACCAGACCTTGACTCTTTCGAAGTGGTAAACCTCAGCCCGTGGCGTAGTTCATGACTACATGTCAGGGGTGACCTTTAAGCCTCTCATTTAGCCGAGCACAAGCCAACACAATTCTAGTTAGGATCTAACACTCCGTGACTAAAGTCGGTTTTCATATGCCGAGATTTTCCTAAACTAATGTCTTCAAATCATACATGCCAAGTGGTTATCATGGACGAAATAAAAATCCCTCCCCAAGTGGTCATTATGGACGAAAATAAAAATCTGTCCCCGCATGTATGCTTTACTACATTAATTTAGTTTAATCCCGACATGTGTAGGATTCACAAGCGTGATGGAATCCGATGAGTATATGGGACCGCGAGATGGTCTATATTCTAGTGTGACGATTCCATTATTTTCTTAGAAACCCAAAAGGGATTCCATCCCTCCGACTTATTAAAAAAAAAAAAGTCTTTTCTTTATGTGGTTTGAGTCGTGTGTTCTAAGCCTCTTCATGGACCGATAGCGTACTCAAGACTTACAAGGGCCTCTTCTGCAATATAGGTTCAATTGGTACTTACCGTGTCTACCGAGATTCAGCAAATCGGTTAGTTCGTGAAAAGATCACTCCAACAGCTTCGACAGCATCAATGGCCGGCGGCTCCAACACCGACAACACCATGACTCTCGAGCAACTCTCAAACATGGTCCAACTTCTCCAAGAACAAGTCTCAACTCTTAATAAGTAGGCTCAAAACAAAGATGACATTTGGGGCAATACCACCTCGACAATCAAAGGGAGGCCCACGAGGCCGAAATGGGGCTAATGAAAGAAAAGCTCACCAAGCTCGCCAAGGGTAAAAATAAGAAAGACAATGACGAGTCCGAATGGACCGAGGGTTTGTTTGAGAGCCCCTATGTCAGTGCCCGCACCAAGAAAATGGGGGAACCAAAGCACCGAGAACAATGAGCCCAAGATAGTTGATTCAATCATGGCCTACATAGATCAACGCTTCAACGGTCTCAACTTGGGGAAAGGCTCCGATACAAGCCTCTATCAGTCATCCATTCTCATGAACACAATGGCTTCCCTCCCCGACAAGTTCAAGATGCCCGACATTTTCAAGTTCAAGGGCAACTCTTGTCCCATGGCACACATCGAGACTTACATTTGGGCTATGGTACCGAAGAAAGTCTCACACAAGGTTATGGCACAATGTTTCCCTCTTACTCTCGAGGGGGCGGCAAAGGATTTGTATGCTACTCTCCCGCTCACAGTCCGTCTTGATTGGGACGTCGCCACGCTTGCCTTCAAGAGTCAATACCAAGGCAACACCAGCCACCGGCCAACCAAGAATGAGCTTGAAAACACCACTCAAAGGGACAACGAGTCCTCATTCACTTTACGAGAAGGTGAAATGACAAGCTTGCTGAGATTGTCGAGAGGCCTAACACCAATGAGCAAATGGACATCTTTCTTAAGAGAGGCCTAACACCAATGAGCAAATGGACATCTTTCTTAAGTGTCTAAAGATTGATCTCTGCACCCACCTAAGTGGGGCTTGCTATGCCGATTTCTCTCAAATGTATGAGGCGGAGATCCGAATGGATGAGTTTTTTAGGGAAATAAAGAAAATTGCTCCTACCCTCTGTTACAAGGCTGCCTCTATCTCCTCAAAAGAGGCTTCAGTTAATGCCGGTCACTACCGACAAGGGGAATTACAAAAAGGTTCCTCCACCCCAAGGCATGAAGTCTCAAAATGACCGTGTGTACACGCCTCTCCAAGGCATGACTTAAACCGAGGACTTCAAAGTTCTCAAAGCAAAGGGGCAAGTCACACCCATACAAGGGTACCAACCCAAGAAGGTCAATGCCAATCATGCTCATCACAAGTATTGTGGCTACCACCAATATAGTGGCCACACCACCGAGGAATGCTTCGTTCTCCGCAATGTCATCCAAGACCTCATAGACAAGAAGGAATTCATAGTTCCTAACGAGGGTGGTGTCAATGTAATAGAGATAGGAGAATTTGAGGAGACCACTCATTCAATCCCAATTATAAATGAGGGCTCCAATGCCATGAATAAGATTGATAATTCTTGTTATGTTATGACTTACGATGAGGTAATGAGGGAAGTACTAGAGAATAGGAAAAAGAAGCAAGATGGGAACGTCAACATGCTAACTCGATCCGGACGAGTCATAGCAAGCAACCCCTCTACTTCTGCACCAAGCACCTCTTCTCAAAGGTCGCAAGCTCACGACACTCCCGAAGACCCTCTACTAGTTCAACTCAAGAAAACTCAAGCCAACATCTCCATTTGGGACCTCATTGCGTCCTTAAAGAAGCACCGAGATTTTGTCATTAGTAACCTCGACGACACATCAATCTCTCCTGATACTACTCCCGAGGACCTCACTGCAATGATAGGCCACATTCATTTTGGCAATGTCATCATCTTTGCCGACATGGACCTTCCACCATTTGGGTCCGATCACAATGAGGCTATCTACCTTAAGGTAAGAGCAAGGGGGAGACCTATCTCAAGAGTTTTGGTTGACGATGGTTCCGCACTCAACCTAATACCCGGCCGAATCATGGGCATACAGGGGCTTAAGAATTCAGATTTGAAGCCTTCTACTCAAGTAATCTGAGGTTACGACAGCACTGCCCGCACAGTCATGGGCATGGTTGAAATAAACATTGAGTTTGGGAACATGGTTATGTCCGTCCCGTTTTAAGTGCTCGATGTCCCCTCCTCATTCAACTTGCTTTTGGGCCGACCGTGGATACACAGTTCTAATGCCATCCCTTCGACTCTCCATCAGTGTGTAAAGTTCATAAATGGGGATGAAATAGTGACCGTTATGGTAGAAAACGTCACTATCCACAGAAAGGGGGAACCCATCCACCAAATTCAGCATGGTTTAGCAGACTCTACCCTCTCCGGCGTCTCAATCAACGCCATTGACAAAGAAGGGGGGAAATGGATCATGGACCCTCAGCAATCGCAAAGTCCTCCGCATGATGAGGAACATGAACTACTTCCCTGGTTTAGGCCTAGGGAAATATCAACAAGGGAGAATGCAACCGATTGAGGTTCCTTTTGTTAAGAACAAGTTCGGTTTGGGGTGTGAGCCTTCCCAAAGACGACTTAAAACACGAGCAAGCCGTCAAGAATGAAAAGACCCGAGCTCATAGGGAAAGGCCGATGAGATACCCAATCTGAGACCTTACCGCAAGACGTTGAATGGATACTTTGTTCGCCAAGGGGAAGTTGTTCCGTACATGATCTTTCCTGAGCCATGGGTTAACAGCAAGGGCATCAAAAAGCCCGGTCTTGAGATGTTTTCCGACTGTGAGATCCAGAAGTCCGAAAAGGAACCAACTCCCATGTCACCCCGTGAATGGTGGGGGAAGAAAGTGACCATAGAGTCCAAAACAGAGATTACCGTGGGGGAGGAATCGACGGATCTAGCCTCCATGTTCAAAGAAATCGCCATCATGGATGAGTGCCAAGTCAATTCTATTTACGACACCGACACGAGAAAGGAGACTATCAGCGAGATCCAACCGAGCTCAGAGCCGATCAACAACTGGTATTCTACAAAGGGGCCCGTGGTATCCGAGGAATTCTTGGTCGAGAAGATGGGTTGCATTCCGCGCAAGGTTACAAAGGAAGACTTGTCCACTTTCACTTTCGAGTCCGAGGGTGTTTCCGATACCCTCACCCAAGAGGATATAGAGGCCATAGCCGAGCGTGTGTTCCCTTTCTTTGTTAATGAAAAAGTTGATCTTTCTGAGTACCCCGAGATTGCAAACATCATGAATGATGAATTAACTAATAACGAATCTAATGAACTAGTTAATAACGATTCAAATAATGATGAAATAGACCACGAAAACACAACATACTTAAATGAACTTGCTCAACAGGTCCGTAGTCGTGGTGAAAATGGTCCAGGGGCTGACGAAGAATTGCATGCTGTTAATCTGGGTACCGACGAAGAGCCGAAAGAAATCAAGATCGGAAGCTTCTTCAACGGGGAAGAGAAGACAGATTGACTGCATTGCTCAGAGAGTTCGTGGATGTATTCGCATGGTCATACAAAGACATGCCGGGTTTGGACAGAAAGGTCGCTGAACACAGAATTCTGATCAGAGACGACGCCAATCCAGTCAAGCAAAAGCTCAGAAAGATCAAGCCAGAATGGTCTCTACAAGTCAAGGAATAGATAGAGAAGCTTCTCAGTGTGGGCTTCATCAAAGTTATTGAATATCTGACATGGCTAGCTAATGTGGTCACAGTCCAAAAAGCTAACGGCAAGGTCCGTGTTTGTGTGGATTTCCAAGATTTGAACAAAGCTTCTCCAAAGGATGACTTTCCACTACCCAACATCAACATGCTAGTCGACTCCACTGCTGCCTACGAGGTCCTCTCATTTATGGATGGTTTTACTGGTTACAATCAGATTCTCATGGCCAAAGAGGATCAACACAAGACTGCTTTCACAACACCGTAGGGCACCTTTTGCTAGACAGTCATGCCGTTTAGGTTAAGGAATGCTGGGGCTTCTTATCAAAGGGCCGTGACAGACTTGTTTCATGACATGATTCACAAGGAAATTGAGGTCTATGTGGACGACATGATCATTCATTCCAAAGGGACCGACGGTCAACACTTGATTGACCTCCGCAAGTTCTTTGAAAGACTGCGTCAACACAAGATGAGGCTTAACCACGCAAAGTGCACTTTTGGGGTTATCAGAGGAAAAGTTCTTGGCTACATGGTCACAGAAAGGGGTATTGAAGCAGATCCCTCAAAAATCAAGGCGATCATTGATATGCCTCCTCCCAAGACACAGAAAGAAATCAAAGGTTTCATGGACAGACTCAAGTACATCAGTCGGTTCGTGCACCAGCTCACTTCCATGTGCGAGCCAATCTTCAAGCTACTCAAGAAGAATATAGCTCTAGAATGGACCGACGCTTGCCAAGAAGCTTTCGACCAAGTCAAGCACTATTTGATATGTCCTCCAGTTTTGGTTCCACCTCACAAAGAGAAGCCTCTCTTGCTCTATCTCACAGTAAACGATGAAGCCCTAGGGGCTATGCTAGCACAAGAGCAACGAGACTCCACAAAGGAAAATGCCATTTATTTTGTCAGTCGCCGATTTCAAGGAGGCGAAAAGAATTACTCCGCCTTGGAAAAGTCATGTGCAGCACTGGTTTGGGTTACTCAAAAGCTCAAACATTACATGGAAGCCTTTCCAATCAAGGATAGCCAAATTGTACTTCATGCTCGCCGGCTATGATATCACTTACATCACACTCAAATCCATCAGGGGGAAAGTGTTCAGTGATCAGCTTGCTAAATTTCCGTGTGACGAAGTGAAGGGGGAGGACTTACATTTTCCCAACGAGCACTTGGTTTGCACTACAACCGAGGAAAATAAGTGGCAAACTCTTTTTCGACGGCGCCGCCAATAAACACAGTTATGTGATAGGAATGTTGTTTGTCGATCCAAAGGACATCTACACTCCAATTGCCATCCGTCTTGAATTCAAAGCTACCAACAACATTGCCGAGTATGAGGCATGCACAGCGGGGCTAGAAGCAGCTCTAGAAAGAAATGTCACAGAACTAGAAGTATTCGGTGACTCTGTTGGGTATGCCCACTTATATCTCAGTTTCAATGTAATAGGATTGATTAGATTTGATTTATACATCACCTAAGTTTTATTTCATGGACTTTAGACCTATATGTAAGAAGTATTTATACTTCATTTTTTAGGTTGTCCATTGTAATAGAATAGGCTTAGGAATAGGGCAAGAAGATCAATATTCAAGATAAATCACAAGTTCAGTTTGAGCCACGCGCCTATGCGCCTCTCTCTTGCGCCATGCGCCTCCTTAGGCGCGCGCATGAGTATGCGCCTAGCTTCGCTCATGCGCCCCAGATGTCTTAGCGCGCACTATGTCTATGCGATCCTTGGCTCAACGCGCATAAATGTTGAAATAACATTCAGTGATTTAATGAAGACTCGAAAACTTGAAGAGGTTCAAACTACGCCAATGATCCAATGGTGGTTAAATAACATGTATGCACCTGCATCTAAGGACACCTGTCCATAATGGTCATATTTGTGTTATGTGTCTAACGGTTATAAAAGGACACGTACTCCACTCAATGAGCGACAGCACATCCGTCCTTTCTCTAACTCACCAAGGATTTCCAACGGCTAGTTTTTGGGGCTCTACTATAAATACCCCATAACTTCAACCATTTGAAGTTGCTAAGCATTTCATGATTTTCTCTCTCAAGAATTTGTTGAAGACTTTAAGATTGCCTTTGATTTACCAGAATTCTCAAGAACATCTTCATAACTTCATCCTTAGCCCAGATCCTCAAGGAAAAACACTTTATTTTTCTTGTGCTCTCAATCTCAAAGATCTAAAGAGCCTTGAATCTAAAATCACACACGCACCTCTTTAAGTTTGATCACTTAGATCTTTTTTTAAGAGATACACCGGTTATTGTCTAGGATTTGTTCTTTTATAGATATTAGATCTTGAGTTAGTGTATAAGCTCAAAACGATTGTAATTTGTAACACTCTGTTATATTAAGATCTCCTTTAGAAAATCCAAGACTAACCATCTTGGTAGAGGACGTAGATCATTTTACCGATCGAACCTCTCCAAATAGCGCGTACTTACTTATTGCTATTTCCTCTCAAGTTCATATCATATCTAACTATTTGTTTGTTTATTCATTGTAGATTGATTGATTGAACTGTGTTGTGTTTGTTATATCATTTGCCTTAGTTTCTTATTTCACCCACTTTGAGACAAAATACTTAGAGTGTGTGTGCGCCCCCTTTATCATACTTTGCGCCTATTTACATTACTAAATTCCGCTGTGCATTTCACTCACTCACATAGGCGCATATCATAACGCTTATTTGATAAAGTGCGCATTTGCAATTGAGTTTATCAAGGGTACGAAAAGAATTTTAAAACAGCTATTCACCCCCCCCTCTAGCTATTTTTCATACCCTTGTTGCCTTTTGGGACCAACAAGTGGTATCAGAGCAAACACGTTTGTAAAACACTTTTGTTTTTCAAGCTTAACAGCTTGGGTGCCGATTCTAAATGGCAAACTCAAAACCTATGGCAACTGCAAACTACACTCACGTTCCGGTCTTTGATGAAGATCATTTTGACATGTGGAAATTCAACATATTAACCCATCTCAACTCAATCGACGAAAGGCTCCATGACACCGTAGTTTATGGACCTTACATTCCGGTTAAAGTGAATCCAAATCCACGCACCAACGCTGCTCAACCTACAATTCTGAAACCAAAAGAAGAATGGACTGAGCAAGAAACAAGAAGAGTTGAAAATGATGGGAAAGCTAGAAACATTCTCCTAAGCACCCTAAGCACGGCTATGAAATAACAAGTCATGCATTGTGCTACTGGTAATGAGCTATGGGATGCCATTGAAGAGCATATAGAAGGAGATACCGTTTGCCAGGAGAACAAGAGATACGAAGTACAAAAGAGATTCAACAATTTCTCTCAACTCCCCGGAGAAACCTTAAGACAAACTTATGAACGCTTTTGTGAAATTATCAACCTATGTATTTCACTTGGGATGAAGTTTTCAAACAAAGATTTGAATGTCAATTTTCTCCAAGCTTTTGGATCAAGATACCTACATAAATCTAGCGCTCTTGAAGACGCAGGAACTTTAGATGATTGGACTCTAAGGAACCTTTATGCTAATCTTAAAGTTTATGAGCTCAAACTTCAGCGAATTAGTGAAACTGAAGGAAAATCAAAATCTGTTGCAATGGTGGCGCATAGAGAGGAAGCCCAACCTCCTACGCCTGCGCCTATTCAGAAAGAGAAAAGTTCTGATCCCCAAATTTCTACTTCTGAGCTATTGGACATGGACGATGAAGACTTCGCTTTATTTGTGAAGAGATTCCAGAAGTTCAGAATATTCACCAAGCCCGGCTCAACCAGCAAATATCAAGGATCTACCAGCAAGGCTCCTTCAAAGTTCATAAGGAGCAATGATTCTAAAAGAAAAGAAGACCTTCTTTGTTTTAATTGCAGGAAACCCGGACACTTTGCATCGAGCTTCCCAATTCCCAAGTTTGAGTATATGCAAAAGAAGAGCAGCCATACTCCTAAATTCACTCCCAAGTTCACTCGTCATAAGGGAATGGTTGCTGAAGAAGAAGCACCAGCAAATGAGCACAACACGTGGATTGAAACAGACTCCGATGAGAGCGATGAAGACTCCGATGATGGACTCGTTTGTTTTGTTGCAAAAGATGAAGATGATGTTGAAATTAATAACTATGACTCCGATGACTTTTCAAAGGATGTTCCCGATATGAAAAACTTGAACAAACCAATCAAGAAATCTGCTAGTCACTCTGAGGTGAAAAAGAAGAAAGGACCAACCATCAGTGAGCTAATTGAACAAGGATGTCTTACTCCGGCTCAAAGCGATGGTGGATTATTGTTTGCCCGATGTGATCTAAGTGCAAGGAACAAGCTAAGAAAGGGAACTTACATCAGACCACAAGTTAAACAAGCTGCACCAATTCCTAAAATCAACGATGATGAAATTGTTGCTGAACAAGAAAAGTTATTCAAAAAGGCTGAAAAGGTAATAAGTAGATTTGATAATATGAAGGAAGCTTTAGTACTATCATGTGATGAAATTTCCCAGCTTAAGACCGAGAAAACTGTTCTAAATCTGAACTCACCCTCCTTAAGGAGCAGATAAAGAGCATGACTCCTCTTACTGTTAAAAACACTTTTCTAACAGAACAGAACTCACTTCTTAAAGTTCAAAACGATGAATTGATCGCTCAAATTACTGATCTCAAAAAGATTACAAATGAGTAGTCCAATTCTCGTGTCACTATGGACAATATTTTTGAGTCCCAAAAAGCCAGTGGTGATAAAAGTGGCTTGGGATTCTCATCAACTAGTGACAACTTTAAGTGTGATGTCTGTGCTGAAAGAGATAGTGAATTTACAAAACAGCAAACTTTTGAAATTCCCAAGGAAAAACATTCTAATTCAATGGGAAAAGGACAGGAAAAAGTCAAGAGACAAACATTCCACTATATCTACACAACGAAGAAATTTGGGAAAGCTAATGGGAAAGATATAGCTACAGATGAATCATCCTCTGCAGAATCCCTCTTGAAACAAAGCGCGCTCCTTCTCCGAGTGCTCATTATGCGCCTAGGAGCCACGCGCCTCATCGTCGTGCGCCTCCTAGCCCTATGCGCCCTCTTAGATCAAGCGCTCCAAAATTTCAAAAGAAGGATTTTGTTAAGGCTAGTCCATCTGACCCAAAGAAGAATGCTACCCCAAAGAAAAGTAAAGAGTTTGTGAAAACTCATGTGATTGGTAGCTTTCATAATTGTTCCATTTGTGATTGTTCTGGACACAAGGCCGTGGAATGCCTTTTGCGATTCACTCCAAATGCCAAAGGACGTAAAAACCTTAAGGTCAAGCAAGAGTGGGTCGTCAAAAGTTTCTAACTCTAGGACCCAAAAGGAATAAAGGGGACCTGTTTAAATGTCTATATTTCAGGTTCTTTGTTTCATGGATGGATCTTCAAAAGCTAGAAATTATGAATGGATTCTCGATAGTGGGTGTTCCAGACACATGACTGGAGATGAATCCTTATTAGAAGATGTCCATGAAGAAAGAGGTCCCTCAGTAACATTTGGTGACAATAACAAATGTCAAGTTGTTGCATATGGAAAGCTCAAGAAAGACAAAGTGTGCATTGAAAGAGTCTCTCTCGTCGAAGGGCTCAAGCACAATTTATTATCCATATCTCAATTCTGCGACAAAGGATTAGAATGCCATTTCACCTCAACTCAATGTCTTATCAAGAATGGCAAAACTGGAGCTACATTACTCACGGGATATCGTAAGACAAATATTTACATTATTGATTTCCATAGTATGAACTCTAGTACTAATCTTTGTTTTGTAGCTAAAAGTGTGAGCGAAAATAGTTGGCTGTGGCACAAGCACTTAAGTCACTTGAACTTTAAATATCTATCTAAACTCAGTAGGAATAACCTTGTTAAAGGACTTCCCAAGGTTGCTGATCATCATGACAAGAAATGCGCCGCGTGTCAACTTGGAAAACAACCGAAGAAGTCTTTCTCCAGCAAGACCAATCCCTCAACTTCTATATGTTTGCAACTGCTTCACATTGATCTATTTGGACCAGTCACCACCGCAAGTATTAGAAGAAACAAGTATACTCTAGTTGTGGTGGATGATTATTCAAGATATACATGGGTGGAAATGATGATCTCAAAAGACGATTGTTACGACACTTTAACCACCTTATTTCGACTACTCCAAACCCAAAAAGAAGATGACATCGTTAGTGTTCGATCCGACAATGGAACAGAATTCAAGAACAATGGTGTTGCTCGATATTGTGACGATCATGGGATAGATCACAACTTCTCAACTGCTGGAGTTCCTCAACAAAATGGTGTTATGGAAAGAAAGAATAGGACGTTGATTGAAGCGGGAAAGACGATGATAGCTGAAGCGAAATTGCCTAAGTACTTTTGGGAAGAAGCTATCAACACAGCATGTTTTACTCAAAATCGTTCCCTCATCAACAAACTTCACAACAAGACTCCGTATGAACTTTGGCGTGGTAGAACTCCCAACATTGCATTCATCAAGATCTTTTGTTGTAAGTGTTATATCCTCTACAACGGAAACGAACATAGAGGTAAATTCGATGCCAAAGCCGACGAAGGTATTTTTGTTGGGTATGCCAAACATTCTAGCTTTTCGCGTTTTCAATAGATCTACATTATTGATAGTTGAATCTGTACATGTTACATTTGATGAACATTCTCTCCTTGAGCCACATTTGGCTCCTAATGTTACTGATGATTCTGTTGAGCTTAATGATACAGGTGCTCTTATTTATGTTGCGCCTACTCAAAATCAGAATCTATCAACTCAAGGAAATCCATCCACATCAGTTGTGCCTAACTCCTCATATGGCGCGCTAAATGGATCATCAGCTGTGCCTCACTCTCATGTTGCGCCTCTTGATTCCTCTCATGCGCCTATATCTACTACTGCATCTGGTGTAAACCCAAGTTTCAACTCTACACCAATTCAACCCCCAAATTTTGATGATTTAGAATCTGGTGAAGATGTACCAATTGAAGACCTTCAAGTTACTACGACTCAACCTAACTTACCTCCTAAAATTCGTGAAGTTAGAGGTCACCCAATCAATAATATCATTGGTGATCTAAATGTTGGTGTTCGTACAAGGAGAGCTACAAACTTTGATGCTTACACTGCTTTTATCTCTCAAATTGAACCGAAGAAGGATGATGAAGCGCTCCAAGACCCTAATTAGGTTGTTGCTATGCAAGAAGAACTCAATCAATTTGAACGATGCAAGGTTTGGACTCTTGTTCCAAGACCAAATGATCCAGGAGTGATTGGTACGAAATGGGTGTTCAGAAACAAGATGGATGATAATGGAACCATCACAAGGAACAAAGCAAGATTGGTTGCACAAGGCTATAGGCAAGAAGAAGGAATTGATTATGATGAAACTTTCGCGCCTGTAGCAAGACTTGAAGCTATTAGACTCTTTCTAGCTTACGCCCGCTCACAAGAACTTCAAGCTATATCAAATGGATGTGAAGAGCGCGTTTCTAAATGGTGAACTCCAAGAACAAGTCTACGTTGCTCAACCACCTGGGTTTGAAGATTCACAATTTCCAAATCATGTGTACAAACTTCAGAAAGCTTTATATGGGCTCAAGCAAGCACCAAGAGCATGGTACGATACACTATCCAAGTTTCTCATCGAAAAATGCTTCACTCGCGGTAAAATCGATACAACTCTTTTCATTGCCAAACATAATGGTCATAAATTACTTGTTCAAATTTATGTTGATGATATTATATTTGGTTATACTAATGAATTGTTGTGCAAGCGCTTTGAGAAACTAATGAAGTGCAAGTTTGAAATGAGCATGATGGGAGAACTCACATTCTTCCTTGGGCTACAAATCAAGCAAATGAGTGAAGGCATATTTATCAATCAAGCCAAATATACAAAGGACTTAATCAAGAAGTTTGGTCTTGACAATGCTAAACCATACGATACTCCAATGGATACCGGCAACAAACTCGACAAAGATTTAAAAGGTAAGCGTGTTGATCAAACGCTCTATCGAGGTATGATTGGCTCGCTCCTTTATCTTACTGCCAGTAGGCCTGATATTATGTTTAGTGTTTGTGTTTGCGCTCGCTATCAATCTGACCCTAGAGAAGCGCACTTGATTGCTGTGAAACGTATTATAAGATATCTCTCCGGTACTGTTAACCTTGGACTTTGGTACACCAAAGATTCGAACTTTAAACTTGTAGGTTATTCAGATGCGGATTATGCAGCGTGCACAATTGATAGGAAAAGCACAAGTGGCACTTGTCATTTCCTCGGATATCGACTTGTGTCATGGGCAAGTAAGAAACAAGCTTCATTATCTGTCTCAACAACCGAAGCTGAATATATCGCTGCGGGAAGTTGTTGCTGTCAAATACTATGGATGAAGCAGCAATTGGTGGACTATGATATCATCGTTGAAAATTGTCCCATCTACTGCGACAACACTTCAACCATTGCTGTTTCTGAAAATCCTATCATGCACTCCAAAACCAAGCACAACGACATCAAATATCACTTTCTCAAAGACCACGTGGAGAAAGGAAATATACATTTGGAACACGTGGGAACCGCCTTTCAAATCGCCGACATTCTAACGAAAGCACTTGACTCGAAACGGTTCATCTTTTTGAGAGGTGAAATCGGTATGCTTGAACTCAACTAAATTCAATATAGTTTTGTTACTACTAATGATTTTATATTTCGTCAAGTTATAAGTATACTAGGTTTCAAAAGTTAAATCATTTCAAGTTTCAAGGAAACTTCATGCGCCTGAGTATGCGCCCCACTCACTGTGCGCCTCACTGACTGCGCGCCAAATTCCCACATCTGCGCGCTCCACTCCCTTTGCGCGCCTAGCATTCAATGCTCCATAAATCATCCTGCGCACCTAGATGAGATTATGCGCCCCCTATGCGTCTCTTTATGAATGCGGCTCAATCAATGCTACCACATATTAATTCCTCAATGATTGAACGTATTCAATTTGTCACAAGTACCAGGTGAGTTAATTCTTATTATTTATTATAGGAATTTTTGTTTTTTGACATTTCATAATTGTTTAAGGGTACTTGTGCAATTATATTTTCCCTCGTTTTACGTTTTTCGAAAATTTTATTTTTTGGGGATATATTTCTTGCACCCCAAACTTACACCAAAACAGATGTTTTTGGGGTTTGTACAAAAAAATTAGTCAAAATTGCTCATACACTTATAGGGAAAGTGGAGCAGTTTCTCTTAACCCTAAATGTCACATCAATATTTCTTTGTGTCATTCAGCCATTAATAGCCATCATTTCCAAATACCCCTCATTAATGGTTGTCCTTTCCTTGTCCATCACCATTAATTCTTGTCTTTTCACCTTCTCTCTCTTAAACCCTAAACCTATATAAACTCTTACACCCCCCCCCTATTTTTTTCTTTTCTAATCATTTCCCCTACAAAACCCTCACCAACTCTCTCTTCTCCCTCTACTCCTTCCCGTCATCTCTCTCTCTCTCTCTCTCTCTCTCTCTTTCACTCTATTTTCATCTCTTCTTCTCTCATTTCTCTCTCTATATATATCCATTAATGGGTCCTAAACGTTCTGCAAAGACTACACAAGACGAAATGGATCCAGCTAATTTTAGGCCCGGTGAGACATTTAATCTCACTGAGTTATCAACTGTCCAGATTGGAGTTGATGTCATGGAGTACATAAGACTAGCTGGTATTCTCCCTTTATTCACCCTGGAGCAACCCTTCTACTCACCGCTCCTTGTTGATGAATTTTTCTCCACTGTTGTGTTCATGGAAACTCCAACAGACATTGAAGGGGTTATGCGCTACAGAATACGCGCCGTGGTTCAGAATGTTGATATTACCATTTCTACTGGTACTTTGAAGAATATCATCAACTTCACCACTACTGGCCCTCTTGGCGTCTCCGGGAAAATCAACACTTACTCCGTAGCCGCGCAGAACATTATAGCGCATACTTATCTCAATATTCCTACTCTTCAGAATAACATCAAATCTGTTGAGATAAGGGATGGAGGTGACTTGCTGGCGCACATACATAGCGCATCTGGTGGGTACTTCCATTATTTTAAAAACTGGAAATGTGAACAGATTCACAATGGAGCAATGGGAGTATACTGCTACGATAATGGGAAAACCCGTCCTCAACTGGCCCCAAATCCTCTTCAAAACTTTAAAGGACCAGATTGATAAATACAACAAGAACAAGACTGAAGGAAAGACTAAGTTCAAGACACACTGTAGAATACTCACGAAGATATTTCTCACCTATCCTGCTCTTGCTAATTTCCTCGCTCAGAACCCAGCTTATCAAACCACTGACATTCCAATTTTGGCAAAGACAGTTTGGTTATGAAAAGGCGCAGAAAGTGCATGGTTAAGCGCGCGCCAAGAGTTAAAGGAGATCATTTGGTTGATGAAGCCACTAAGTCTGATGAAGATGCAGATGGCGCAGAAGATGGTGTAGAACCTGAAGCAGCACCGCGCGTAGAAGCAACTACTCCTGGCGCAGATAAAGTGAAGGGAAAAGGGATTGCTGAAGGTACAAGCAGACCTCCTAAGCGCCATTGAACTGACACAGAAGAAGAGAAAGAACTGAAGCACGTAAAAGAAGCCAGTAGACTAGAAGCGCAGAAAAAGCGAGATGAAGACTTCATATTGAAACAAGCTGCTTTATTGGCTAAATCCGAAAGGCACAAGGGCGCAAGGTCTAGCGCTGATATACTCGCGCCTGCTTCTACTGCGCCTCCTAGTTCTACTGCGCCTCCAACAAAACCAATTTCTACTCCTGCTCTAGTTCAGAAACCAACTCCAGAACCACTCTCTGCTGAGCGCCAAGCTCTCAAAGATAAGCTATCTGATGAACTTTTTGGCGACTTGAGTGATGATCAAGTTCAGGGGGAGCCAGAACTTGATAACTATGTTTCCTCTCCTCGCGCTCCTACTCCATCACCTGTTAGGCGCTCCTCTTCTACTGCGCCCCAATCTACTCCTGCGCCTCCTCCTCCTACTCCTGATATGAGTGTGGTTATATCTCTGCTACAGCAACTTCAGCAAGGCCAAGCTCACATTAATTCTCAGATGGAGCTTCACACTTCTATGCTTACTCAGCAGGCTGATGAGATTGCTGCCATTAAGGGGGAGATGGCGCGCATAGATGTGAATATCAAGGACAAACATTTCCTTACTCCTCAATAGTGAAATGACGCTATAGACCAAATGAATGAGCTTTTCAAAGGTACTCTTGCTTCCCTACATGAGCGCATAGATGGTGGCATCAAACTCACTGATGGCCAAGATTTCATTAACGCCATAAGGGAGGTAGAGTCAAATATAGCAGGTGATATAAGGAAATTGTTTGAGATGGTGGTTGGAGATAGCCAAAAATTATTGAGTGTGGTTGACAAACTCAAAGAATTTAAGGATGAACTAGAAATCTTGGGTTTAACAGTATATGGTGCTGATCCTGGCGCAGAACCCAAAGCTCTTGAATCCCATGCGCCTTCAGCTCCTGAAACCCCTGCGCCCTCTTCCAACTCTGCTCCTGGCGCGCATATAAACATTAATTCACTGCTCTCAAAGATTGATGTTTTGAAGGAATTAGTTGTCACTCACTTTAATGCCGCGCATTCCAGTGCAGACAGGCGCACAGATTGAGTTTCTGCTGATATTCTCACTGCCCAAGCTGCTGTTGAAGCTAACTTCCAAGCCTTTACTGAAAACTTTTCACAACAGCAATCCATCACTCAGCGCACCATTGATGAGTATCAAAACATCAATGTTGATCATCTGCGCTACATTAGAGATGGTGTCACTGATACTCACGGTGTTGTAAACCGTTGTCACCAGCTTTCAAAGCAGATTCAGCGCTCCGTAAAGGAGATTGAAGAAGGATTGAAGGAAGGCGACGCGCCTCCTCCGAACCCTTAGTTTCTTTTATTTGTAAGTTATTTGAATTTTTTTTATTAGAAACTTTTGTTAGTGATTAGTGCTTATGTGTTTTAGCACTCTTTTGTCTTTGTTCTTTTAAATACTTGTTATCTGTAACTCTTATATTTCAAGTATTAATGAGAACAATGCATCACTTGTTATCAAACCTTGTTCACTCAAACTTCTTGTTTGTAGAACAATGAATGTTGTTTAAAATCTTATGCATCATATTTGAACTGCTTCATATTTCATGCATTGAGTTTAAACTATGTTTAAACACATTTCAAAACTAAAACTCATATACATTTTGAATGTGTTACTGTTGTCTCTATCATTCCATTTGTAATGTTCTATCTTTATTGGAATAGATTAGAAATCTATGTCTTGGACTAGTGTGTGCATTAACTTGAGACATGATTTACCAATATCATTTATTTAGACATGTTTTTATCAAGTATAATGTTTGTCCCTGATATAGTAGGTAATGGCATCAATCAAATAGGGGGAGATTGTTGGGTATGCCCACTTATATCTCAGTTTCAATGTAATAGGATTGATTAGATTTGATTTATCCATCACCTAAGTTTTATTTCATGGACTTTAGACCTATATGTAAGAAGTATTTATACTTCATTTTTTAGGTTGTCCATTGTAATAGAATAGGCTTAGGAATAGGGCAAGAAGATCAAGATTCAAGATAAATCACAAGTTTAGTTTGAGCCACGCGCCTCTCTCTTGCACCATGCGCCTCCTTAGGCGCGCGCATGAGTATGCGCCTAGCTTCGCTCATGCGCCCCAGATGGCTTAGCGCGCGCTATGTCTATGCGCTCCTTGGCTCAACGCGCATAAATGTTGAAATAACATTCAATGATTTAATGAAGACTCGAAAACTTGAAGAGATTCAAACTACGCCAATGATCCAATGGTGGTTAAATAACATGTATGCACCTGCATCTAAGGACACCTGTCCATAACGGTCATATTTGTGTTATGTGTCTAACGGCTATAAAAGGACACGTGCTCCACTCAATGAGCGACAGCACATCCGTCCTTTCTCTGACTCACCAAGGATTTCCAATGGCTAGTTTTTGGGGCTCTACTATATATACCCCATAACTTCAACCATTTGAAGTTGTTAAGCATTTCATGATTTTCTCTCTCAAGCATTTGTTGAAGACTTTAAGATTGCCTTTGATTTACCAGAATTCTCAAGAACATCTTCATAACTTCATCCTTAGCCCAGATCCTCAAGCAAAAACACTTTAGTTTTCTTGTGCTCTCAATCTCAAAGATCTAAAGAGCCTTGAATCTAAAATCACACACGCACCTCTTTAAGTTTGATCACTTAGATCTTTCTTTAAGAGATACACCGGTTATTGTCTAGGATTTGTTCTTTCATAGATATTAGATCTTGAGTTAGTGTATAAGCTCAAAACGATTGTAATTTGAAACACTCTCTTACAATAAGATCTCCTTTAGAAAATCCAAGACTAACCATCTTGGTAGAGGACGTAGATCATTTTACCGATCGAACCTCTCCAAATAGCGCGTACTTACTTATTGCTATTTCCTCTCAAGTTCATATCATATCTAACTATTTGTTTGTTTATTCATTGTAGATTGATTGATTGAACTGTGTTGTGTTTGTTATATCATTTGCCTTAGTTTCTTATTTCACCCACTTTGAGCCAAAATACTTAGAGTGTGTGTGCGCCCCCTTTATCATACTTTGCGCCTATTTACATTACTAAATTCCGCTGTGCATTTCACTCACTCACATAGGCGCATATCATAACGCTTATTTGATAAAGTGCGCATTTGCAATTGAGTTTATCAAGGGTACGAAAAGAATTTTAAAACAACTATTCACCCCCCCCCCTCTAGCTATTTTTCATACCCTTGTTGCCCTTTGGGACCTGTAGATACCCCGGGGAACCACGGCTTGGCTAGAGCGGTGAATTATCCTAGGATGTCTAACTTGTTTTAGATTGTTTAGAGTCGCCACCTATGTTTTTAAAGGAACATAAGAAAAACCTAGAAATAGCCTAATTTATGTACAAAACCAGAGATTCGGGAGAGAAGGGTTCGGGGGTTAGGTGACGGAGTGGGAAGTACTTAAACACCCACTCCGCCCGCTTACGCGGGTCTTGCTACTATTGGTGTTCTAATATTTACATGTCCTTCAATTAATTAAGTATAAATGTGCTAACAATTGTGATGAGAAGAAAAGAGGAAATAAAGGGGAAATAAAATAGAATTGTGTTTATTTATTTAATGATATAGATTACATGTAACAAGTAATGTTAAAGAATTACATTAAGAGATGAAGAGAAATTAACATGGTGAATTAAAGTTAAGATTAAAATGTAGGGAGATAACCTTAACTAACTTCAATATGTGAAGTAGTCATGTTGGTCATGTCCCATTAATGGGGATTGCATACATCAAGAAGAAGAAAACAAAGGAAGAAAATGGAGTTGTACCTTGAGAAAGAGGACTTGGAACCTTGACTTGAAAGTGTTATGGTTGTGATGAAATTTTTGTAGAACAATTTGTGTAGAGTCTTGTTACTAAGAACTCTTGTTGGGAGAATTTGTGTATAGTGTAGTTGGTGAATCAAGGTTGGAGTCCAAAAAGAAGTCCCTTTCCAAGGTAGAAGATGATGGTTTTTATAGGTAAAAAAGAGAGGGAAATGATGGAGGGAAATTGGTCATCCATGTGAAATGGAATGGGCCAATCACAAATAAGATAAATGAATAAAAGAAAAATAAAAGAAATAAAAGAAATCAAATAATAAATGAAAGAAATACTAGTTTTTTGGGAAAAGGCTTAGAATTTGGGATTGGGAGTTAATGAGAAAAGGGGGGGTGAATGTGGATGTAAAAAGATGGTTTTTGTGATCAAGAAAAGATGTTTGTAAATAAGAAAAGGGAGGGAAATAAGGTGCAATCCGTTACTGCCAAAGTGGGAAGCGCGCGGGTCTGGATTTTGGGGCGGGACGCGCGCGCGGCTCACTGGCAGTGCCGGAAGCGCCCGCGGGTGAAAAATGACAGAATGACAGAATGACCCTAAAAGTTAACTCTGTTATGCAGTTTAGTCCAAAACTAACGGAATCAGTTAGGAACTTAACCGAAGTAACAGAAATCAACAAAAATAAGTTAAATAAAAATACTTTGTATGCAATCGGGGTGAGAGGTCCAAGGCGGGGTGTCTACAGAGCCCCTCGGCGACGTGGATTGCGAAGCAAAACGCGTCGACGAAAGTAAAAACACCCGCCGAGGACATCGAGAAAGAAAAAGAAAGAAAAGAAAGCAAAGACTCGATGAAAGCAGTAATTTGAAATTGCTAGAGATAGGGGTGCGCTCCCTGCATGAGCGACTTTTGCTGGAGTGTTGTATTGGAGCTCATGGGAGCTTGTCTCGATATGGACCGAGTTGCCGACTTGGAGCTCATGGGAGCTTGTCTCGATATGGACCGAGTTGCCGACTTGGAGCTCATGGGAGCTTGTCTCGATATGGACCGAGTTGCCGACTTGGAGCTCATGGGAGCTTGTCTCGATATGGACCGAGTTGCCGACTTGGAGCTCATGGGAGCTTGTCTCGATATGGACCGAGTTGTCGACTTGGAGCTCATGGGAGCTTGTCTCGATATGGACTGAGTTGCCGACTTGGAGCCGCAATGCTTATGTTGTTGACCTTGTGGGGTGTGGGCACGGTTGACCACTTTATGGTGGGGATGAAGTGCCTTGAGTAGCAGATGCTGTTGACTTCGTGGTGGTACCTGTTATGTGTGTGCTTGACAGGTATATGTGTTCTTGCAAGAAGATGCATAAAGTGTGAAATGAAGAGAGAGAAATTGTTCTCTTGGTGTGATGGGATTTTGGAACACCCTTGCAATGAGAGAGAAGTAAGAATGTAGAGAGTGATCTTGTGTGCGGTGTGATTTTGAGGAAAGCTTTGGATGTATTCATACCTTCACTTACCATTGCCGCTTGAGTGGAGATGGATTTCTGATGTCCGCGGAGGATGCTTTGATGGAGAATGTCCATTCTTTGGATGTTGATGAGAGAATGCCCTTGATGTTGGGTTGGCGAGATGGTACTCTGGATGATGGGTTGGTCGTGCCAAAAGGCTGCCTACGTATCCCTTTAAGAGAATCAGACCAGCGTAGTTCAAGGATGATGGAGAACTCTGGGGAAGAAGCTATGGAGCAAGGCAAAGTAAAGCACATACTTTTGCACATAGAAGGAGAAAAAGAAATTTCTTTTTTTTTTTTTTTTAGATTAGAAGGGAAAGAATATGCACACATGTGAGGAAAAGATTTTTTTTTTTTTTTTTTTTAGTTCGTGGGTGAACCATTTTAACCATTGTGTGCTTGTGAAGCCAAACCAAGATCAAGTCATGCTCAGTCGAAGTCCGGATTGCCTCGCTTGAATTCTGTTGTCGCTGGTGTGCCCAACGAAGATTGATGTCTAGCCCCAAGAGATTTGTCGATTATGGGGCTTCAAAAGGCTTTTGATGCCGAGACGAGGGGTTGCTGATTGT
Organism: Campanula takesimana; assembly: GCA_026119855.1. Taxonomy (NCBI): domain Eukaryota; kingdom Viridiplantae; phylum Streptophyta; class Magnoliopsida; order Asterales; family Campanulaceae; genus Campanula; species Campanula takesimana. The sequence goes on along the minus strand of JAOWBW010000218.1, from coordinate 1,933,732 downwards.
AAAGCCCCTAGAATGCCTTTGATGCCAAATTTTGAGGGACTTGCATAGCTCCAAGATAAATCAGCCCTTGACCCATTCGAGTAAATCGCCCTTTGTTGTTGTAGTGAGCAAGCCCCAAGAGGAGATCGTTGATGCCGAGCTTTGAAAGATTGCAAAGCCCCAAGTGTCGTGGGCTTGTAGATGGCGGTATGTTAAGACCTTTCATTGTAAAGCCCCAAATTATCTCGTGATTGGCTCGGCATTGAGAGCGGATGTACTGTTTGGTGTAATTCTTGATAGAGATCTCCTTCTTGCTCTTACTGGGGGAGATGAATGGCCTCATTGTGGTCGATACCCAAATGGCTGAGGGCTTATGTCAAAGGATGCAGTAATGTCTTGCGGTGCCGTCGAGGTCGCGGAGGATAAGGTCTTGGCGTGATAAAGTCTCAAATGAGTATGCTTGCTTGACTCTTCTTGAGTTGAACTAATGACGGATCTTCGGATGCAACTAGTGCTGTGGCCCAACTTTATCTGAGCTGCACCTTGTGCTTTTGATCTTGGAGAAGGGGGTGCTGAATTGCAGAAACATTGGGATTGGCCGTGGCATTTCCCGCTATAACCCTGTTTTGATTAGAGTTTAGCATATTGAATCTTTTTCCTTTTCTCTAAGACTTTCTTCATGATCTCGTTGAAAGTTCTAACAAAAATCATCAACTTCATTCATAACATCGGAGTCTTCATTTAAAACCAAGAGGCCTTTGACTTGAAGTGTTGAGAGACCTTTGAAGCTTGATCTCTTTCATGGAGCCATAAGACTACTCCACATTGCATTGCTTGAGCATTGTTGCCCAAAAGACTGTTGGTCGCGAAGCCCCAATATTGCCCTTTGCTCGGATTACTGTAATGCCGTAGCCCAAAAGATTGTAGATTGCGAAGCCTGTTGAGACCTTCGGTGCCGAATTGAGGGAGCTTCCAACGTTGCACATGACCTGGCTGGGGATACTGCTGGGGAGTTAATTGCTCTTTGCCGAGGGAGCCTTTAAGACTTGACCGTAGCCCCTAGAGTGCCATCATTAATTGCGAGAAAGGTCCATCCTTTATTGGGGGAACGAGCATGGGCACACGTGACAAGAGGGCGTTTTTGACATCCCTTTTTGAGAGACTTTGAGGATAGTCTCACACATCTTTTTTTTTTTTTGAGCATAGCCTCAAGGGCGTATTGATTGTCAAGTGAAGCAAAAGAAGTCCTTGTTCTTGAGTCACATATCCCCTAGGGCGTCACCATTTGTTGAGTAAAGCAAGAGTGACTCGTCCTCGTGTGAGGGAATAAACATGAGAAGATATGGCAAGAGCTACTCCATTTCTCGGGAGCCTTTCGGCGTACATTAGAAGCACATACTTGAAGAAGCTTTGAAAACTGAGACACATGTTGTTGCTATTTGTTGCCCAAGCCAATTGACTAGCTAGGGATTATTTGTGCAACCTCGTGCCCTTTTATGATAGGCTCGTTCTCGGATGGGTCTTGGCTACCACGGGCCTTCTTTTCATGAACCAAAAAATGCACACTGCCGGAGAATGATGCCGATAACCCAAGACAACCTTTGACGGTGCTATATCTTGTTGAGCCTTTTGCAATCCCAAAGTTGACTCGGTGGGGAATTGACTTGCTGAGGAGATTCAATGTAGAACTTGTCTTCTTTAGAGGCCGGGGATCTCCATTTCTCTTTCCCTTCTCTCTCTCACTCTCTCATTTTTTTTTATGACGCACCCTGTTTTTTGCCTAGACCGCCCTTTCGGGTTTTCAATCTAGCGGGCATCTCTTTTGCGTCTTCATCATTTTTTATTTATTTTTTATTTTTTATTTTTTTTTGACTCAATTGATGAGGAAGTGTGCATTGACTCTAGCTGAGGAGATAAGACATGTGATTTTGCGGTGAAAACCTTTTGTCACTAATGATGAGTGACATTGACTTGACTATGGAAGTGTCCCTAGTATTGACATGTATTTTTTATTGAATTGAATGACTCGCGATGGCAAGTAAGTCATTAAGAGAGAAGAGAAGGAAAGCCCCAATTTGATTACAAGAAATTGGGAGTATGCAGAAAGAATAGAAGTCCCTAGACTCGACAAGGAGCGCGAAATGATTCCAAATCTAAGAAAGTTGTTCAATCTTTTTGGTGATTAATTCATTGGAAAATGAATAGTACAAAGATGTCTTGACAAGTTCGAGATGAAGGCCGATCACTATAACGCGCTAGGGCTAAACATATCTTCTTTCTTGTATGAGACCGGACCCGCAGGTTGCCTACGTTCCTCCAGTGTAGAGGCTCAGGTCACCGTAGTTCTTGCGGATTCTCCATTCTTCGGGATGGAATTGTTGCTTCGTCGTGTAGCTTCGTCCTCCTTTGGTGGATGGAATAATGTTGATCTTGATGTGAACTTCTTTGATTGAGGGGGATTTTTTTTTTTTTTTTTTTTATTCCTACTACTAGGTAGAGAAAGAGAAACGGAGATTGTTGTCGTCGTCCTCTTTGTTGAAGCCCCATTTCAAAACCAAGCCACTTCTTTGATAAGTTGCTCTTCACCCACGGTAAATTTTCCGCTGTCGATCAAATCTTGGATGATGTTTCGGAGAAGGAAGCACCCTTCGGTAGTGTGGCCACTATGCTTGTGGTAGCCGCACCATTCACCATGAGCATGATTTTTCAGTATTGCCTTCGGCTTGTACCCCTCCAAAGGTTTGATCTTCCCTCTTGCCACCAAAATTTCAAATGCCTCGGCTTGGGTTACTCCTTGGAGAGGAGTGAAAACTCGGTTGTTGGTGGTACCTTTGTAGCTTTTGAGGGTCGGGCCACTTGAGCATGCTTTATCATTGAACTTTGCTTTGCTGTCGGTGAGCTCTTGCAAACGGGCTTTGAGTTCGGAAACCTCTTCCTTGTGAATTCTTCTTTCATAATCAAGACGGGCCTTGAGTTCGGAAAACCTCTTCTTTGTGAATCCTCTTGTCGATATCGAAACGGGCTTGCCACAAATTGTCTTTACGGCGGGCATCCTCGACAATCCTATCCATTTGTTCCCCCATTGATTTCATTACGTTGAGTAACCCTTCGTTGGACACGAAATCATTTCCACCGTTGTTGTTGTTGCCGTTGGAAGCCATTGGACCTATTGTAAGAGCACGGTTGATCTTAGATTGGCCCCACAAACACCTTTTGGATAAAATGAATTAACCCACAAACAAAGAAAAAGACTCAACCACATAAGGAAAAACGACTCTTTTTTTTATTTATTTATTTACAAAGTCGGAAGGACGTGGTCCTTTTTGGGGTTTCTAGGAAAATAGTGGAATCGTCACACTAGTATATAGACCATCTCGCGGTCCCATATACTCATCGGATTCCACCATGCTTGTGAATCCTACCTGTAACGGGATTAAACTAAATTAATGTAGTAAAGCATACATGCGGGGACGGATTTTTATTTTCGTCCAAAATAACCACTTTTGGGACGGAGTTTTATTTCGTCCATTGCAACAAGTTGGCATGTATGATTTGAAGACATTAGTTTAGGGAAATCTCGAAACATGAAAAACCGACTTGAGTCACGGAGTGTTAGACCCTAGACTAGAATTGTGTGGCTTGTGCTCGGCTTGAATATGAGGCTCAAAGGTCACCCCCAACATGTAGTCATGAACTACGCCACGGGCTGAGGTTTACCGCTTCGGAAGAGTCAAGGTCGGGTGGAGCTTGAAACTTCCTAGGACGGGCCTCGACGGTTTGGGGTTAGACTTGTGCGACTCGATAGTGAGCAGTTGATAAGAATATGTGCATGTAGTGTGAGGTCTAACATGTGACAAAACATTTTTTTTTTTAAAAGGAAATAAAAAAAAAACAAATAAGCACGTAATTTACAACTTTCGAATCACCCATGTGACCGATAAAAATAAACAGAAAGTAAAAGAAATTGTATGCAGGCCCGGTGCCCACACACTGTCAAAACCACTCTGTTCTGTGCACTGTTCTATTTCTGGAAAATGACCAGAAGCGCGCGCATTAGGATGCCTACTCGGGAGGCGCGCGCGTTAGACAAAGAGGGGCAGAGGCGCCCGCATCTGGGTAACAACCTGTAAATCAGCGGGTTCAAGGGATTGCCTTGACCCTAAATAAAAATGCTTTCCCCTGCAGAATTTGTTAGCAGAGAAACATGGAATGGAAGGACAAGAAGGAAGACGGGCGATTCTGGTAATTGGGGTCGGACGCGCGCGCTTTAGGCCAAGAAGGCCAAAGGCGCGCGCTTCCCACCCTTTTTACCAGAATGCCCAGAAAACAGTAATAAGAACACCAAAAGTTAAAAACGCAAGTTTAACCCTCTAATACAGTCCCCAGCAGAGTCGCCACTGTAGATACCCCGGGGAACCACGACTTGGCTAGAGCGGTGAATTATCCTAGGATGTCTAACTTGTTTTAGATTGTTTAGAGTCGCCACCTATGTTTTTAAAGGAACATAAGAAAAACCTAGAAATAGCCTAATTTATGTACAAAACCAGAGATTCAGGAGAGAAGGGTTCGGGGGTTAGGTGACGGAGTGGGAAGTACTTAAACACCCACTCCGCCCGCTTACGCGGGTCTTGCTACTATTGGTGTTCTAATATTTACATGTCCTTCAATTAATTAAATATAAATGTGCTAACAATTGTGATGAGAAGAAAAGAGGAAATAAAGGGGAAATAAAATAGAATTGTGTTTATTTATTTAATGATAAAGATTACATGTAACAAGTAATGTTAAAGAATTACATTAAGAGATTAAGAGAAATTAACATGGTGAATTAAAGTTAAGATTAAAATGTAGGGAGATAACCTTAACTAACTTCAATATGTGAAGTAGTCATGTTGGTCATGTCCCATTAATGGGGATTGCATACATCAAGAAGAAGAAAACAAATGAAGAAAATGGAGTTGTACCTTGAGAAAGAGGACTTGGAACCTTGACTTGAAAGTGTTATGGTTGTGATGAAATTGTTGTAGAACAATTTGTGTAGAGTCTTGTTACTAAGAACTCTTGTTGGGAGAATTTGTGTATAGTGTAGTTGGTGAATCAAGGTTGGAGTCCAAAAAGAAGTCCCTTTCCAAGGTAGAAGATGATGGTTTTTATAGGTAAAAAGAGAGGGAAATGATGGAGGGAAATTGGTCATCCATGTGAAATGGAATGGGCCAATCACAAATAAGATAAATGAATAAAAGAAAAATAAAAGAAATAAAAGAAATCAAATAATAAATGAAAGAAATATTAGTTTTTTGGGAAAAGGCTTAGAATTTGGGATTGGGAGTTAATGAGAAAAGGGGGGATGAATTTGGATGTAAAAAGATGGTTTTTGTGATCAAGAAAAGATGTTTGTAAATAAGAAAAGGGAGGGAAATAAGGTGCAATCCGTTACTGCCAAAGTGGGAAGCGCGCGGGTCCGGATTTTGGGGCGGGACGCGCGCGCGGCTCACTGGCAGTGCCGGAAGCGCCCGCGGGTGAAAAATGACAGAATGACAGAATGACCCTAAAAGTTAACTCTGTTATGCAGTTTAGTCCAAAACTAACGGAATCAGTTAGGAACTTAACCGAAGTAACAGAAATCAACAAAAATAAGTTAATTAAAAATACTTTGTATGCAATCGGGGTGAGAGGTCCAAGGCGGGGTGTCTACAGGACCAACAGACTCCCTGCTCCTTATCAATCAAACATCGGGTAAATGGCGAATCCAAGACCCGACCCTTCAACAGTACGGTCGACACCTCGAGGAATTGGTTGAACAGTTCCAAGACATCACGTTCACTTATTTGCCAAGGGATAAGAACCGCTTTACCGATGCTTTGGCTACTATAGCCTCACTGGTTGAGATGTCCAAAGGAAAAATGGTGAAACCCTTCAAAATTTCAAGGAGGACCAGTCCGGCATACTGCATGAACATTGAGATCAATGAAGTCCAAGATAACCCCCCGTGGTACACAGACATCATGAACTTCCTCAACAACGGCACCTTCCCCGACAATAGCAACGGGAAATCTCGAGTGGCACTACAGAAGCTAGCCGCCAGATATGTGTTGATTGGAAACTGAGTCTACAAACGACACCATCAATGGATCAATCTTTTATGTGCAAACGAGTCCGAAGCTCGAGAAATCATGCACGAAGTCCACGAAGGCGAGTGTGGCCCCCACATGAATAGGATTATGTTAGCCAAAAAGATACTCCGCAGTGGTTACTATTGGACTACAATGGAAAGAGACTGCATCGAGAAAGTCAAGAAATGCGCCAAGTGCCAGTTCCATGCTAATCTACAACATGCTCTGCCTTCACAACTGTACAACATGACCACACCATAGCCATTCTCTTGTTGGGGCATAGATATCATCGTCAAAGTCCATCCTACAAGGAGCAACGGACAATCATTCATCCTTGTGGCCGTAGACTATTTCACAAAATGGGTCGAAGCACAGGCTTACCGAGTCCTTAATGCCAAGAAGGTGGCCGAATTCGTGAAGAACAACATCATCTTCCGATATGGTATTCCTCATGAAATCATCTCCGACAATGGCTCTCACTTCGAGAAAGAAATAGATGCACTTTTGGTTAACTACAAAATTACCAAGCACAAGTCATCCCCGTACCAGCCCCAAGCCAACGGAGCAGTCGAAGCAGCAAATAAGACAATCGAAATTAGCATACGAAAAATGGCTTCAACGGGAAAGGATTGGCCCAAGAAATTACCACTAGCATTGTGGGGCTACCGCACATCAATACGGTCAGCAACGGGAGAAACCCCTTACTCATTGGTTTATGGTGCTGAAGCCGTACTCCCGGTCGAACTCGAGGTTCCTTCTCTACGGGTCTTACTCGAGAACCAAGTCAACGAGGTTGGTTGGATGCAAAGCCGATATGAGCAACTAGCCCTACTCAACGAAAAGAGGCTAAGAGCGTTTGAACGCACAAGGGCTTATCAACAAAGAATGGCAAGAGCTTTCAACAAAAAGGTGAAGCCCCAAAATATCAAATTGGGAGATTTGGTCGTAAGACAACATCCTCCCAATGCCATGAATCCCCTTGGGAAATGGAGACCTCGATGGTTCGGTCCTTACGTGGTCAAAAGGATACTAAGCGGCAGTGCAGTCCGACTCATAGACTTGGATGGCGATCAATTGCCAAAAGAGGTCAACCTCGACAAGCTCAAGAAGTTCTACGCTTAACAAATAAAGACCATTAAAAAAAAAAAACACTCGCTAAGTTGAAAACCCACAAGGGCGGCCTAGGAAAAAATTAGAGCACGTGCAAAAAAGAAGCCCGCTAGATTGAAAACCCGAAAGGGCGGTCTAGGCAAAAAACAGGGTGCACACAAAAAAATAAAAAAATAAAAAAAATGGTCTTCATTTGTTTGAACTACGGAGACCTGAGCCTCTCTACAAGAGGAACGTAGGCAACCTTCGGGTGCGGTCTAAAACATAATTTTTTACCCAATCAAGTCATAACAAAATGCAATTTTTATTCATCTCTTGAATTATTTTAACCACTACAATGGATCTTGTTGAGCAATAAAAGACAATAAAGCATTAAATCCTAAACAAGTGGTCTATTAATTGCAATCTTGGGGCACAAAGAAAAATCTAATATTTCTTCGGTTTCGGAACCCATTGCTTCTTGCTATAGCCTTTGACCTTCTTAGGTGGGGGTGGAGCACTCTTGGAATCACCAAGACGAGAGAAGACACTAGGACGGGGCGGAGCTTCATCAATGACCTTCCCTTTCCCTTTGCCTTTGTCAAAAGAAGCCTTGACCGGAGCCTTATAAGGACGCTTCCACACATGAGGAGAATGGCCCTTGCTTTTGCCTTTCTTATTCTTCGGAAAATAATGTGTCCTAGGGGCTTCAACATGGACCATCAGCTTCGAAGGCTCCGCAACAACCTCATTTGGCCTCCCCAAACGGTCAAAGACACTCGGGCATGCCTTCACAATAGGGACGGACTTCACTTGCTCACCTTCGGGGACGGACACTTTCACCTCAAAGGAAAAAGTCATGGGGGCCATTCTTGACTAGAATTGGAGACTTAAAGAGATGAGAAGTAGTGCAGAATATTGCTATGTGACCAAACTGGTCGAAATGGATTCAAATTTATAGCTGTTGGAAGACCCAGTTCAGAAAAGAAAGGGGCTGTAAATCAGCAGCCCAGACACGGGTGCCTCCCCCTTTGGACTTGAAACGCGCGCGCCTCTCGTCTCTATTTCCAGATGTGCGCGCCGTTGACGGACGACAGAACAGAACAGCCCTTGTCAGTTCAGCAACTGCCCAGGCATCTCAACGCCTTCGACCTGCAATCAGTTCAGAATCTACAACAACAAAGAAACATTCACCCGCAACAAGTGAAACACTTTGGGCACACATTTTGTTTGTAAAGAGTCGACACCTAAGATCGAGTCTAAATAAAACATAAAAAACATAGATAAAATAGCTAGGATTGTAAATATGTGCTAAATGTTATTACATGTTAAAAAAATAAATTGTTCAGGCACTCGTCCTCCCAAGTCTACTTCGAACCATCACCAGTGGCACTATGCTCTTCCCCCTCATCACCACTCTCTGTCTCTTCATCGTCATCATCGGACTCTTCTTCAGACTCCTCAACAACGATCTCGTGGCGAGCTCTCTTTGGCATCCTGGCCGATGAACTAGCACCTCCGCGGCTCAAGCTCCTACTCAGTGACTGCCTAGCCGACTGCACAGCCGCATCCACATCAAGGGCCGCATCTCTGCAACCTCGCCCCATGCCACGGGCACCCCAATCCATGCCTCTATCAGATCCAAACACAGTCCCCGCAGCCTCCCTGGTTAGGTTCGCCATGTCCCTACAGAGCTCCAGGACTCTCTCCTCCAGACGGCGCAGCCTGTTCCTCATCCCCTTGTTCTGGCGGCCTATGTACCTATAAGCAGCCACGGGTACCTGTCACAACAGAAACAGGAAACTACATCAGTGTACTGAGATGAGACAGACTAGAACAGAAAGGCGGGCCATAATCAGAAACGTGTAAGAAAAGTAAAAGTTATACCACAGCAGTCTGGGCCGGAGACTCCCTCTCCGGTGACATATCTTCAGGGACAATCTCCCTCTGCTCATCAACAACCCCAAAGTTGGAGTAGGTATAATACGAAGGAGGCAGAGGAGGATCGAAGCAATAACCCGCCCCTGTGGGGTAGAACTGCATAGAGGTCGAGGGGGCAGGCTGTGTTCCCCGTGGATCGGCATACATAAAACCCGGCATCAAATGATTCGCCCGGAAAAGTCTATAATCCTGGTAAAGATAGATGAAAGGGGTAGCATCAACCCCTGCCACATACATGGCCCTATCATCCTCAAATAATGCTCCCCAGTTACGAGGACAGAAAGGAGGAAACTCTGGGACCGCCGGCCTAGGCGGGTTATGGTAATCCACCATCTGGCTCCCATGCTGCCAGTACACCCTCTCTCCCAAGTACATAGCCATGCACTCCACCGAGCTCATCAGTAATCTAGAACGAGTGGGGAACAGCGTGTGCTCTATGTCAACATAAATCGGCCTCCAGGGGAACAATGACTGAGACACGGACTCAGGCCTCAGACCATCCAGATACTGCCGAGCTGAAACCAAGCCAATGTGGACAGTGCCGGTTTTCACATTTCTGGCCTTGTAAGACCACCTACCACAATCCGGATACAGGGTCTGTCCCTCTCTCCCAATCCTTAAGTCCCTTATGCCCAGAACGGAAAAAGCCCACAGCTGCAAACAGAAGCAAGAGTAGAAATTAAACACAGCTGAAAGTGCAGAAAAGATAGAAATCTAAAAGGGCAAAACAGTAAATGTACCTCCCAAGCAAGGGAAAAGCCCGTGACCGAGCTTCTACTCGAACGACTAATCAAGTCCATACCGTGATAGCACCCGCTGCACCCCAGTTGTACTGCGCAGCCTGGTCCAAGTCTATCAGGAGGTCCAGTAGGGACAAGTCCGCAGAACATCCCCCATTCGCAAAAAGGGTGTGGGACAAAGCGTACCAGATAAAGCATCGGGCCACCGCCTCGACCCTGTCAACAGTAACTCCCCGAGACTCAGCCTTAAGGACTCTAATGTAAGCCCGAATCCTCCCCCAGGTCACTCAGGAGTTCTTCACCACAAACTCGCAGTCGACCAGAGCCAACAACTCAGCAGGTGTCCTAGCAATCCCGCTAACACCACAAGGGACTGGCACCCCGAAAAAAGGCAAACCGGTCAGAGCCGTAAACAGTCGGGGTCATATTCACCTCCTCTATCAGCAAGTGGAAGGTGTGAGTGGTGTCCCACCATCGCTCCCTCAAAGCCTGAATCACATCAGGATCATTCTTCAACGAAGGCATACTGGTAATGAAAGGACCGAAAAATGTAGTGGCCACCCGACCGTACATTCTCTGGCAGTTTCCTCCATACAAAAACGGGCGCCTGAGCCCCACCACGGATCTCGATCAAACGGTTCCACCTCTGAAAGGAAACAAGAGACAAAGGAAAAATTTCGTCAGCATAACGGCTAGAAAATGGCCAAAGCCAACATGAATAATTCAACAAAATCACCACGTGCAAACAAGTGTGTGAGCATGGGTGTCCAAGCATTCCTTTCACAACAAATCAACAAGAACAACAACCTGGAACCATGATCGAAAGGGTTGCTGCAGCAGTATTATGGGCAACAATGACATAGCCCCAAAATGCAAAAAATCAACAAAGAGAGTCGAAATCCTTACCAATCCCGTAGAAACAAAGTGGGAGATATGAGTATGGGACTCATAAGTCAGTTGCCTTGGGTCCATAGCCTCGACCCCAACCTCAGCTTCTTCACCCATGGGCATCTCGAAAGGGGGTGTTTGATGAGAACTCGACATGATTCCTCGATAGAATGGTCTCAAATGGACAAAGGAAGCGTTTTAGGGTGATTTCCTCGCAGAATTTTAACTCAGAATACAAAGAGTTTGGGCTATTTTTGAACTTGGCTCGAACAGAATGAGCAGTTTCTTAACATATACTGAACTTAAGCGCGATACGCGCGCCTCCTGGTGACCATATGTGCCGCGCGCGCATCCCACACCCGTTCTCAGACGCGGGCGCTTCCCGTGTCCATTCAAGCCCATGTGCAAGTTCCCATGCAGGAATAAATACATCACATCAATATGCATTCAACTCCCATCCGAGTTTTCAGCTCCGCCTTGGGGTGTTTCAAGTACAAAAAATCCACAACGGGTACCGTTAAAACCGACGGTTATAACAGTCAAGGTCAATCTCGACATTTTCCTCGCTAAAGGGAAAACATTCTTTTCGGCCCGCAATCAACTGTTCCCGCACCCCGGGAAAAGTCAACATCGAATGCAGCCACCAATAGCAATTCGGTCCGCGGTGAGCCACTAAATTCACCACTTCTTGAAGCAAAGCAATGGATTCACTAACGGATTCATCAACAAGAGTTCACTAACGGATTCATTCAACAGATTCACTAATGGATTCATCAACAAGAGTTCACTAACGAATTCATTCAATGGATTCACTAACGGATTCATAACAAGAGTTCACTAACGGGATCCTTCAAGAGGATTCACTAACTGATTCATTCAAGAGGATTCACTAATGGATTCATCAAACGGATTCACTAACGGATTCATCAAACGGATTCACTAACGGATTCATCAAACGGATTCACTAACAGATTCATCAACAATAGTTCACTAACGAGCTCCTTCAAGAGGACTCACTAACGGATTCATTCAACGGATTCACTAACGGATTCGCCTACAAGGGTTCACTAACGGACTCATTCAAGGGATTCACTAACGGATTCATCAGGAGGATTTACTAGCGGATTCGTCAACAGAGGGTTTACTAACGGACTCATTCAAAGGATCCACTAACGGATTCGTTCAACAGATTCACTAACAGATTCGTCATCAAGAGGGTTTACTAACAGACTCATTCCAATGGATTCACTAACAGATTCATCCAACAGATTCAACCGGTGGATTCACAAACAGATCATGCCACCTCCTCTATCAACAAAAGTCACTCACACAGGGAGCGCACCCCTATCTCTCGCAATTTCAAATTCCTGCTTTCATCGAGTCTTTACTTTTTCTTGGTGATGTCCTCGGCGGATGTCTTTTCTTTCGTCGGTGCATTTTGCTTCGTAATCCACGCCGCCGAGGGGCTCTGTAGACACCCCGCCTTGGACCGCTCACCCCGATTTCACGGTTGATTTTGTGTTTCTCCCTCTTTTAAGTGTTTTTTGTCAGTTTCTGTTACTTCCGTTAAGTTTCTGACTGACCCCGTTAAGTCCAGGGACTAAACTGAATAGCAGGGCTGACTTTCCAGTCCATTCTGTCTAAAAATCCATCCCTGAGTCGCGCGCCTCCAACCATAGGATCCAGAAGCGCGCGCCTTCCACACCCAAGGTGGGAAGCGCGCGCCTCTGGGCGTCAGTTACATATTTTTGTCCAAGAATCTCTCCCTTGCTCATTTTACATGATTTTGCCCGGGAAAGATTTCTTGGTGACTGAGTTTTGGCACCAAAAACTTGTGTTTTACAACTATATAAACCCCTCTTCTCCACCATTGGAAGGACTCCTTTTTGAAGAAAGAAAACTATACACAAAGATATTCAATGCATTTCGAAGGCAATTTCTCAAGAAATATTTGAAGTCACCTTGTGTAAGGATCCCGTCCTCGGGGCGAAACAAGCAAAGTTCGCACAAGGACAAAATGCCAAACATGGGAACCGGTCAAATTTAACGGAGTCGCCACATTTTGTTAATTTTAAACCCAACAAAATGACAAAGGTTTGAGTTCAAAGGTTCGGAGGTCAGGTTACAACTTGGGAGGAGTTTTTACGTCCTCTCAAGTTGCCTCGGACAAAGCCGAGTCTCCCTAAGTTAGTTAAAATGTGCATATGTGTGTGTGTGTATTTAACGGAAAAAAAATTATGTTATTGATTTTATTTGAGAAACTCGGCTGAAAAAGGGGCCTTGAGTGATAAGATAAAGGTCAGAGGGAAAAACAGACAATTTTGCCCTCCTACCTAAAGTAGCCGTACGGCTGGAGGAGGCAATTCTGGGGTTTTACAGTTTGCTCAAGAACAGTCCAGTTCAGAACAGAAACAGGGTATTCTGTCTGAAGCTGGACAAACTGTTTATGATCCCAGTTTGCAAGAAATCATTTTACAAGTTTTATAACATCATTCCTATGCTAAATGATCATCACTTGGTTCCCCAAAACAAGTATTTGGGTGTGATCATGAGCAATCATAGGAGAAAATCAAGAAAGTTGATGAATGTCCCCTTTGGACCAAAGTTGGTCATTTGGTGAATAAAGATTGGAACTTTATCACCAAGATGACATCTTTATGACTTAAAATCCTTCCAAGAGTCAAAATAACACATAAATATTGAATCTTTATGACCCAAAAGTGGGATTTTGAGGCTAAACCAAAGAGGAAAGTGATGGACACTAAGGTTCCACCACCCTCATGATTATCATGGCCAAACAAGCATAACATTTAAATGAATAAGGAATGTAAATGACAATCAACAAGTCTATGAGTATCTAGGTTTAGAACCTCTTCCATACAAGGTATGGAGGGCACCTTTGAACTTCTCATAGCTTGGACAAGATAGTAATGTAATAGATAGATATATAGTGCTTGATAATGGACAAGTCTTGCCAGAAACAAAAGGTGCTTGAAATGGACAAGTATTTGCATGAATGAAGAATAAATACATGTATAACCAAGATATAAGAAAGAAAATAGGAGTAATATGAATAGAAAGGATGGGGGAGGTGGCTTTACCTATGATGGTTAAGGCCAATCTTCCTTTCTTCTCTCCTTTTTGGTTTGTGATCACTCTCACTGTTACTCTGCGGTAATTCCAGCAGAGTGACCTCTCTAATGTGTATTTCTCCCCCCCTCAAATGATCAGCAAGGGGTTCTATTTATAGGGACTGAGGGCGCCCAAACCAGCCGTACGGCTAGGCCCCTCTAGTTCCCAAATCATCCGTACGGCTCAGCCTGGCGAGCTTATGGATTTTTCCAATTTTATACCAGAGTAGTCCTGAAATTTATAGCTTATCCTAGGGAGGTCCTGGCCTATTAGCTTATCCCTGAAACGGTGCTAATGCTACCTCTAAGATAGGTCGGTTTCAGATTGGGGTACTTACAGAGCCCCTCGGCAACGTCGCTTCGAAGGAGCGAGGTTGTCGATAAAAATAAGCATCCCAATCTGACGGGACGACGGCTTTAACCGATTTTGGTTGCATGGCTGGACCTAGTGGTATAGGATTCCTACGTATCCCGTTCGCGGGGAATCAATCCTAACGTAGTTCGGGGGTACGCAGGGTTACTAAGGTCCGCAAGGAGGCATGACTCTAGGGGTCAGAGGCGAAGGTTCGGGCGTGACACCAAGGGGTCAGAGGCTAAGGCATTTGGGCATGACACCAAGGGGTCAGAGGCTAAGGAATTTGGGCATGACACCAAGGGGTTAGAAGCTAAGGCATTTGGGCATGACACCAAGGGGTCAGAGGCTAAGGCATTTGGGCATGACACCAAAGGGTTGACTTGCCGGAGTCATGGACGAGGAAGCGTGACTCTAGGCGAGGCAGAGGCGGGACATGGTCAACTTAGCTCTATTGGAGAGGGTTGACTTACCGGGACATAGACAAGGAAGCGTGACTCTTGGGGTCAGAGGCGGGACATGGTCAACTTGGCTCTATGGGAGAGGGTTGACTTACATAAGGAAGCGTGACTCTCGGGGTCAGAGGAGGGATATGGTCAACTTGCTCTATTGGAGAGGGTTGACTCGCATGGGGATAGGGTCAACTTGGCTCTATTGAGAGGGTTGACTTGCTGGAGACATGGACGAGGAAGCGTGACTCTGGGCGAGGTAGAGGCGGGACATGGTCAACTTGGCTCTATTGGAGAGGGTTGACTTGCTGGGGATAGGGTCAACTTGACTCTATAGGAGAGGGTTGACTTACGCGGGACAGATTTTTACTGGGCTTACGTCGGGGACGGCTTATAGTGACTATTCTAAGTCCAAGCTTAACTGGGGTCAACTCCATCTTTGGGGAGATTGATGGGAAAACTGGTCTTACATCCCTCTAAGGACTGCCGGGACAAAGGTTCTAGCCTATAATGACTATTCTAAGTCTAAGCTTGAACGGGGTCAACTCCATCTTTGGGGAGATTGACGGGAAAACTGGTCTTACATCCCTCTAAGGACTGCCGGGACAAAGTATTCGAGTCAACTCCACCTTTGGGGAGTTTAACAAGGCAAACTGGTCTTACGTCCCACTAAGGACTGCCGGGATAAAGGCTCTAGCCTATCATGACTATTCTAAGTCAAGGCTTGGTCAACTCTATCTTTGGGGAGTTTGACGGGAAAGCTAGTCTTACGTCCCACTAAGGATGGCCGGGACAAAACATTCAAGTCAACTCCACCTTTGGGGAGTTTGACAAGGCAAACGGGTCTTACATCCCACTAAGGATTGCCGGGACAAAGTATTCGAGTCAACTCCACCTTTGGGGAGTTTAACAAGGCAAACTGGTCTTACGTCCCACTAAGGACTGCCGGGATAAAGGCTCTAGCCTATAATGACTATTCTGAGTCAAGGTTTTGATCTAAAGGGGTCACTCTGGGGACGAAGATTTGGTCAAGCCTACACTGCGGGATGGTTGACACATTTTCTTGATACCGGGAAAGAGCCTAGGGGTGACCTTCAAGACTCATTGTGGACAAAAAGGGTCCAAGACTTTGAAAAAAATCATTTTGAGGGGAGATCAAAAGCATTTTTCTTGAAACATTGTCTTTGATAAATGATGCCACATGGGCAAATCGGGAGTACTTATTTCCAATAGCGAATCTTTTAACGAAGCATGTTAATCAAATTTTGGTTTTAACTTAACCGCGAGGTTTATATGCATAAAGTCCTTTGGATTTGGTCCATTTGCTGAGAAGTCACCGGTGGTAGGATATTGGCTTGTCGCTGTCGTGGGGATAGGCCCAATGTCATCTTTGTTGCTGCTGTCTTCGATGGGGGCATAGCCCCGTGTTTTTGTCGGTGTTGGTAGCGGCGTAGCCCCAATGTCATTGTATGTGTCGGGGTAGCCCCATGTCCTTCTTGTCGTTGGTAGTCCCATGTCCTTGTCGGTGTTGGTGGCGGCGTAGCCCCAATGTCATTATATGTGTCGGGGTAGCCCCATGTCCTTGTGATCGTCGTTGATGTGGAGGTAGCCCCAATGTCGTCCTCCGACTTTTGATGTTTGCGTAGACCCAATATCGTCTTTTAACCTTTGAAGTGAGGTTAGGAACCCATCCCCTTTTTTTTATGACGCACCCTTTCTTTTGCCTAGGCCGCCCTTGCGGGTTTTCAACCTAGCGGGCTACTTTTTTGGCGCCTTTTTCTTTTCCCTTTTTTTATAAGTGATCCAGCCGACTCGATAGAACGGGGACTTTAAAGTATTTTCCTTGGAGGAAACATGCAAGGGCATTGTATTTGGGAGAGAGTCCCTTTTTGTTGGTGAGCTCTTTGAGCAATATATCATGAAATAGAAGGAAGCCCTTGCTTGACAGAATACAAGTGTTTGGCTCTTTCCTAAGATGTAGAGGAGAAGACTTGTTGAGACATTTGAAACTTGCCCTAGTTAATATCATCAAATGATTGCTGGAATGGACCATGTTTATTATTAAGTCAAGATTATAACAAGCAATTAGCCTTAACATGTATAAATGTTGTGATCAATTAAGATTAAGATTCGATCAATGGCAAGATCAAAAGGTGTTTATGGGGAGATTTGGTCATTATTTGGGAAATTGGTCATTGATGGGACCAAGGGAAGAGAACCGGATCATTTTGGGAGGATCGAGGTTTGATGGATTCATTTCATGCTGTGACCGGACCCGAAGGTTGCCTACGTTCCCCTCAGTTTGAGGGGCTCAGGTCGCCGTAGTTCTGCCGTGGGGCCTTCTTTTGCTGGGGTTGGTGTCCTTTCGCAGGGTGTTGTTGCTTTGCTGATGTAGATCGCTTTTCTTTGCGGTGAACTCCTCGGGATGTTCTTTGAGGTGGACTTTTGCAGTGAACTTGGTGAGCTTTTGAGGTAAACTTCCTCTTTACCAATATTCATTTGCTTTCCTTTTTTCCATTATCCATTTCTTTCTCTCTTATCATTTTTTTTTTTTTAGAGAGAGGGGAAACATTAGCCCCAACTTGCTATCTTGGACATTGGCTCATTTGTAGCCCCTTGGTGGAATTCTGCCACTCCTTACTTTGACTTTTGAAGATCTGGGAAGTCCTTTGCTTGGTTGCGCATGCGCGATTGTGGTTGAATCTTGGTGGTTGAGCAACAACATCCTCGCCTTTTCATTGTCTCGGGACGCCTTCGATGCGCATCAAGGAAAGGTGTATCGGGTTGTGTATCGGGGTAGTGTATGAGGGAAGATTTGCCATTGATGGTTTCTTCATGCCAATTGATCACAACATTTAATCATATCAAGCTTAATTGTTTGCATTTAGCACTTTTCATTTGTGTTGGGTCCATTAATCCTTAATGAGTCGTCATTGACTAGTATGCTTAGAAGTCAATTCGTCATTTTGGGGACGTAGCAATCATTTGATAATAACAAGCCAGGCAATTTCAAGAGTAAATGTATTTTGCAAATAATGTCTCAAGTCTAGAGAGAAGAGAAGGAAAACGACTCTTTTATTCAGATAACTTTGTACATACATGTCCCAAGTGTGAAACTCTGTAAAAATAAAAAGACACAGTCCAGAATGGACTCTCTTTCTAGAACCTACGAGGCTGGAAGACTCACGCCCTTTTTTTTTTTTTTAGGGATGGGTTCCCATGAAGCACGATGATCCATTCTCTTCCACAGTCGTTGGAGGGATTGTCGGCGGCATATTCCATGTTTTCCACGGGGAACTCGGGTTCCATGTCATCAGGAAAGATGTCGCGAGGTCTCCACTTGGCTTGGCGTTGCAATTGCTGGGGTCGTCTACTCATGAGGGCGAGTTGGGAGCTCGCTTTTGGCTATATCCTTTTGATAATGTCCCTTCCAAAGTGTATAACCTTCGTGTATGGCATTTGGCAAGGGCACAGTCCTCCATTTTGTGTAGCCGCCCTCGGTCTCCTGAGGCTCGGGCCTCTTTTCGTGGACGGTCCAATTCGGATGCGGGCTCCTTGGACGATGTTTCCCGGGGACAAAACCGCAAAGGACTTTAGCATTTTTAAACCTCAAGGTAAAATTATTAGCCGTGATTCGAGCAGCATGCTTCATTAGCGGATTAATCTTTTAGGAAAACACGACATTTTATTTTGAGAAAACTTGATCTCCATTTTTCTTTTTCTGAAAGACACACCTTTTGTTTTGAGTGAAAAAACTCACACATACATTTTTGTAAACTTTTTGACAAGGCAAAAATGACAATAATAATCTTATTAATGAGAACTGACAATGGACCCAAAATGGTCACCACATGGCATCAACCGGGGAATCAAGACTTTAACTAAACCTAACAGACATCTTAACCGACTTTTCCTAAAGACTTATCACACGTCCTAACAACGGAATTTGACTCCTCCTAAAAGGGGGCGATGGAAGGGGTTTTGAAGCTCATCCTCTGTTACGGCAACCACATCACCATCAATTTCCCAAACCAGGGCGTTCAAGCTTTCCTTGCGCGATTAACTTCCGGATGATGCATTTCAGAGCGATGCAATCGTTGGTGTCGTGCCCATGGTAGTTGTGAAAGGCACACCATTCAGTTGTGTTGAGACGTCATTTGGGGTTTGTGGGTCGGTAGTTGACAAGAGGCTTCGCAAGGCCTTGCCTACTCAATCCTTCAAATACCTTGCTTATGGGTATTCCGAAATCCTCGAACCTTACGAAATGGAGCTTGGGTTGGCGTTTGGATTTTCCTTTACCTTTGACCGAAGTGTGGTGGTGATGAGAATTACCGCTGCTTGAGACAAGGGTCTCCTCATATTCCATTTGCTTTCTAGTTCCCTATAACCCA
The DNA here is from genome assembly GCA_026119855.1 of Campanula takesimana. Lineage (NCBI taxonomy): Eukaryota > Viridiplantae > Streptophyta > Magnoliopsida > Asterales > Campanulaceae > Campanula > Campanula takesimana. The sequence goes on along the minus strand of JAOWBW010000218.1, from coordinate 1,914,659 downwards.
CCTGACTGAGGTGCAACATGGGGAACTTGTGGAGGCGCCGGGGCGTAGGCGTACTCATAACCTTGGTTGCCTGCAGGAATATGTCTTGGGAACATGCTGTGAGTTTGGGGTCCAAAAGGTCTCGGACTATAGAAATGATACGAGGCTCTGTGGGATCTCATCGGGAAACCTGGTGGAGGCAAGTTGGTGATGCCTGTTCGGGTATCAATGTATGGTCTAAACAGTGACTGAGATCTGGTGACTTGGTTGATGGCATCAAACCGAGAGGGGATACGATCGGAAAAGTGTTGTGAGTATGATGCTCGGGGCGTAACCGGTGTGAACAGTGGTTTGTGGGCCTTTTGAGTGGATTGTGTTTGGGGTTTTATAGGAAGTGTCTCATGGGAGATGTTGGATTTGGGATAAGGCGGAGTGAGGAAGATTTGAGTGAGTGGCTTGTTGTGGATGACGACGTGTTGGGGCGAAAAGATGGAGGTCTCGGTATTTTGGTGAGATTGAGGGGGCAATCTTTGGTTACAATCCGGAGGTCGGGTCGCTTCCACCCTTTCATTGTGGTTGGTTGCTTTAGTGAAGGGCCCATCAATCTGAGACAGAGCTGTAACACCTCTTTGCCTCGTTAACTCATCAGACGGAGTTTGCGTTTCCCTGTGGCTATCTGTGATGACTTCTTTCTCAGCCCCGGGGGTTTCTGAAGCTTGGAACAACTCTTCATTCGTTGGGCCATCCGAATTATCCGCGACGTCATTTCTCAAGCTACTGTCCATTGAAGTGATCTTTCCGAGGTACCGGATCGGAGAAGTTGTAGTGACCGGGGAACTTTCTGACTCCACATGCACTAGACGGCGACATGATGCTCTCTTCCACTTCATCTGAGCTACGGGGAAGACAAAAGGTAGATTTAGGCTTGGGTAAACATTGGATGAACGCTTGGGTCAAAGACACACGTGTCTCTATTTGGGATATTTGACCGGGCCGAAGTTGCCTACGTTCCCCTCACCACGAGGGAGGGGGTCCCACGTGACGAGAGGCTCAGGTCACCGTAGTTCAAATGGGTTTAGAATCTTAAGAGGGAAGGACAAACACGGCTGACTTCTTAACGAGAATCCATCCAAGGACTTGACTGACTTCCTAAGGGACTATTCCTAGAATTTAACGGGGATCTTTGCGGGGACCTATGGTCTCAACGGGGATCTTAACGGGGGTCTTGAAGGATAACATGGATCCTTCCAAAGACTTAACGGGACTTGACGGAGGTCTTAAAGGATAACACGGATCCTTCCAAAGACTTAACGGGACTTGACGGAGGTCTTGGAGGATAACATGGATCCTTCCAAAGACTTAACGGTACTTGACGGAGGTCTTGGAGGATAACATGGATCCTTCCAAAGACTTAACGGGACTTGACGGAGGTCTTGGAGGATAACATGGATCCTTCCAAAGACTTAACAGGACTTGACGGAGGTGACACTGGTTAGCGAAACAATGCAATGTATCAAAGACAGGAAGCAAAAACGGAGTAAGCTTATGCAACGTGCAATTACTTATTCATTCAACTTTACTTGAAACGCATTTTTATTCCTAAATGGTTGGAAAAGATTTCTCTTCTTTTTCGCAACTAATCTAAACCCTGGATCAGTGGAGGCCATCACTACGCCTATAGACCCCTCGTTTTTCACCTGTATTGCACGCTCCCAAGGACGGACTATCCCGGGCAAGGGTCCTATAGGGCACGCGGCTTCCACCGATCAAAATAAATGAACCTAGGGTCTAGTGCATCGTAAAGCTCCCAATATGCGGGCTATCCTAATCATGGTTAAGCCCCAGTCGGGATCGAGACTTTTCTCCGAAGGCTACACCGAAGGCACCGACATTCCGACATGACCTCATTTTGAATGAGGCGTCTCGATCCTTGACCATGGGCTTAAGGATGATTAAAATAACTCGTTCATTAGGGCTTAACGACACGGTGTCACCCTATCCTTAGTACATGGCCCTTGCTAATTGCGGTCGTCACTAACACACGAGTTGAAGGCTGGTTAGGCCACGTTTGCATTACATCAAGGAGTCACAACTCGGGCATTAATTTGGCCACAATTAGCTTTGAGCACGTATCAAGGATGTGGTAACGTGAACTAGACCAAAAAACCAATCATAGTCACGGTATTTGTGTGTCACGGACAAGTGTGGTTGACTCGGTTCGGAAGGGAAGGTGGGATGGACCCGTGCGCGCATCAAAGGGAACAAGAGCGCCCAACGAGCTGCATCGTGGCATCCACCCCGGGTTTAAAGGGTATTTGGAACGTGCACGGTCAAGTGCGCGTGGTGTGAAGTCATTCTATGCTCCTTTTTTGAGTAAAAAGAGAGATTTTCAATTCGTTTTTCGATATCATGAGCATGGCATAAGCAAGATATGAACAAGTATGAACAAGCATGAATTGAGCAATATATACACAACAAATCAAAGAATATAAGCAAACAAAGACCAAAACTTGTACATGTACCAAGTTGTGCACAACAAAGAATTTTGAATCAAACTTTTGCAAAAGAAATATTTTACATTGAAACCCTTTTGTACAAAGCAATTTGTGCACAACGAGGAGACTCAAGAAAACCCTTACAAAAGGGGTTATGCACGGTGAGGTTTTGGAAACCATTTTATTGACAAAAGATCATGCATAACCAAGTTTTATTACCTTTTAAAACCAAGTTTTGGCCAAAAGAATGAAGGTAATGTGCACAAGTAAGACTGTAAATTTGGAACCTGGACAAGTAGAAGCAGAGGGGGCACCCAGAATGTTGCAGCCCTGCACCAAACTGTTAATTGGCAACATTCTGGTCCCTACCCAAAGTAACCGTACGGCTAAAGCAAGAGGGTGAAGATTTTTCTCAGTTTCTCCAACTTCTGATCATCAAGCCCCAGTTTATTGTGTTTCCAGAACGTATGTACTCAAAACAGTTCAAACAGAAACATCAAACACACACAAATATGCAAGAAGTCAACTAACGGGAACGGGAGTTTGACCCACACAAGAATGCCCCCGAACCTTCTATAAAGAAGTCCGAAAGCACTCTATCTCCCCAGCGGAGTCTCCACTTTAAGGATCCCGTCCTCGGGGCGAAACAAGCAAAGTTCGCACAAGGACAAAATGCCAAACACGGGAACCGGTCAAATTTAACGGAGTCGCCACATTTTGTTAATTTTAAACCCAACAAAATGACAAAGGTTTGAGTTCAAAGATTCGGAGGTCAGGTTACAACTTGGGAGGATTTTTTACGTCCTCTCAAGTTGCCTCGGACAAAGCCGAGTCTCCCTAAGTTAGTTAAAATGTAAATATGTGTGTGTGTGTGTATTTAACGGAAAAAAAATTATGTTATTGATTTTATTTGAGAAACTCGGCTGAAAAAGGGGCCTTGAGTGATAAGATAAAGGTCAGAGGGAAAAACAGACAATTTTTCCCTCCTACCTAAAGTAGCCGTACGGCTGGAGGAGGCAATTCTGGGGTTTTACAGTTTGCTCAAGAACAGTCCAGTTCAGAACAGAAACAGGGTATTCTGTCTGAAGCTGGACAAACTGTTTATGATCCCAGTTTGCAAGAAATCATTTTACAAGTTTTATAACATCATTCCTATGCTAAATGATCATCACTTGGTTCTCCAAAACAAGTATTTGGGTGTGATCATGAGCAATCATAGGAAAAAATCAAGAAAGTTGATGAATGTCCCCTTTGGACCAAAGTTGGTCATTTGGTGAATAAAGATTGGAACTTTATCACCAAGATGACATCTTTATGACTTAAAATCCTTCCAAGAGTCAAAATAACACATAAAGATTGAATATTTATGACCCAAAAGTGGGATTTTGAGGCTAAACCAAAGAGGAAAGTGATGGACACTAAGGTTCCACCACCCTCATGATTATCATGGCCAAACAAGCATAACATTTAAATGAATAAGGAATGTAAATGACAATCAACAAGTCTATGAGTGTCTAGGTTTAGAACCTCCTCCATACAAGGTATGGAGGGCACCTTTGAACTTCTCATAGCTTGGACAAGATAGTAATGTAATAGATAGATATATAGTGCTTGATAATGGACAAGTCTTGCAAGAAACAAAAGGTGCTTGAAATGGACAAGTCTTTGCATGAATGAAGAATAAATACATGTATAACCAAGATATAAGAAAGAAAATAGGAGTAAGATGAAGAGAAAGGAGGGGGGAGGTGGCTTTACCTATGATGGTTAAGGCCAATCTTCCTTTCTTCTCTCCTTTTTGGTTTGTGATCACTCTCACTCTTACTCTGCGGTAATTCCAGCAGAGTGACCTCTCTAATGTGTATTTCTCCCCCCCCCTCAAATGATCAGCAAGGGGTTCTATTTATAGGGACTGAGGGCACCCAAACCAGCCGTACGGCTAGGCCCCTCTAGTTCCCAAATCATCCGTACGGCTCAGCCTGGCGAGCTTCTGGATTTTTCCAATTTTATACCAGAGTAGTCCTGGAATTTATAGCTTATCCTAGGGAGGTCCTGGCCTATTAGCTTATCCCTGAAACGGTGCTAAGGCTACCTCTAAGATAGGTCGGTTTCAGATTGGGGTACTTACACCTTGAAGCATAGGTAAAAGACTATTCTCTTCCCTCTTCCCTACTTCATATTTCTTCTTCTCTTTTATTTCATCAAAAGTGCAATCATCCAAATATTTTGGGACATGACACCAAAGATTACTTCACTTCATTGAAGTTAGTCAAGGAGTTATCTCCCTACATTCTAAAAAACCCCTTTTTAACCCCTTTTATCATCATCGAAGAATAGGAAGAACATTTTGATTATGTAGATTTTGAACAAGCAAGACCAACATTAGTTGGGCGAGATGGGCGTTTAAGTACTTCCCATCTCGTAACCTAACCCCCGAACCTCATAAACAAGAATCTCTGTTTTCGTAAATCAAATTTAGGCTACACATTAGGTTTTTCTTATGTTCCTCTAAAACATAGGTGGCGACTCTAAAACACAAATAGACATCCTAGGAATTGACCCGCGTGCCCTAGCATAAGGCCGCGCTCTCCCCGGGGTATCTACATTAAGGTTTACAAATAAACCACATAAAACGCATAGACCACATAAACATCATAATCCCAATATTCAAATCATGTTAGGCACATAAACAATTTATATACACACAACATGATTATGTATTGAAATAATCAACATGAACGGGGCTCTGATACCACTGTTGGGTTTCCTCATAACATGCGCAGCGGAATTAAGCATTAAAATTTTCATGAAACTGAAAGCCCATAGATCCATTCATATGATTAAGTCAAATACCTCATAATGAATACTAGAATACTAACCCTTGATGCCTTTGATTAACAACCTTGGATCTTGGTGGAGATTTGAAACCTGATCACGAACAGAGGAAGAACACGAACTTTGGAGGTGATGAGTTTCACCCTCTATCGGTATCCACACCACGAACGAATATCAAGTAGCTTCTTGATCTTGGTTGCTAAACCAAATTGTGAAACACACTTTCACAATGTATAGAACTATATGGAATTTATTTGTGATTGTTCTTGTTCTTCACCCAAGAGATCTTAGAACAAGAAAATAACCCTTCAAACTCTTTGGAGGCTCTCACAAAGCTATGTACTGATTAGGGCAACTAGAGGGGGTTTTTATACTTGTTTAACCTATTCCAAATAGGTAACAAGTGACTAAACCCGCAAGAAAACAGAACAGGAAAGTCTCAGGCCGAAACTGACTAGGTCCACCCAGGTACACAGAGGGGTCCAGCCGGATCCAAGCATAGTCCGACCGGGTCCTTTAAATGGTCCGCCCGGATCAGCAGGAGGTCCGACCGGGTCCTTTGTAAGGTCCGCCCGGACCCTCCTCTTTTTCAGTTTTCTCCTCTAAATTCCTAATAATCATCAAAGGCCCTTCGACCCAAATTCCAATTAAGTCCTTTATGATTCGTTCTATTTGTTGTGACCCTATAGGATTACACTAAGTTGGCAATGGGTTCAAACATAAACCCATAAGATATGATTAGGTTCTAGCAAACTGTCATACCTACCCAAATAGTGTAACTATATACAAGTTCGTATTCCTCATAGAACATGTCACAATCTCTTTGTCCACAATGTCATTGAACACAAGTCATGGTCAACAAGTCAACTTGTATTGTTCAATACTTTCTCGATTCCGAATATGTTAATAATCCAAATGACAACGATCTAATCAATTCATTTGAGTTTGGCCAAACATTTAATCAACATCATTCTACGAGGGGCCTAAGCTTGACATCTCTCCGAAGAGAGACAAATCCACTTAGCTTATTATTCTTCCTTACATGAATCTGATTATGCCAATCATACCCTTTATAACCACCTGGTTAAAGGTAGCGTTTGAATATGTCAAACATAATGTTCATCAAGTGGAAGACTATAATAACTTCATGTCTAAGGATTCAAATGACATAACTAATATAAGATCTATATATGACATTGACCATGACATATATCTCATACAGCGGGTCATGTCCAGTACCTTGTTCCCAACAAGTACCCATAAGTCTAACATGATCATCCCATGAACATTTAGACTTATACTAGTGCTTCACAAGTACTAGGGACGTAGATTATTATAAGTAAACATGAACAACAACAATAATCAAACATCTCTTTATTAATATGAATAAGATGATTACAAATAACGTTTAAATAAACGTGCCTACGGCACCAACACTAACTTCATCTACAACATGAATTCTAGAAGAGTCGGGTTTAGAGTAGGGTTTGCCCCTATTAGATTTGGCATGAGATGTTTTCATCTTGCCACCAGAATGAGATGCGTCCGCTCTGCCACTAGAATGTTCGGGTGTTGCATTCTTCTTGATTTCTTTATCTTTGATCAACTTGTCCTCTTCTAACCTGATAAATCTAGACGCTCTGGTTCTTATTTCATCCAGCCTCTTGCAAGGCGTCATGACTAAGTCATCGTAATATGGAGAGTCCTTCTTGAGTCCCATCCTGAAGGCCTCAATTGCAGTAGTTGTGTCCAAGTTGGTGATGTCTATAGCTTCTCTATTGAACCTGCTAAAGTAGTGTTTCAGGAGTTCATCAGGTTGCTGGACCACCCTGTAGAGATCACTCGTCAACTTCTCGAACACCCATGAAAACTGATTAGTGAACATGTTAATAAGTTGGGCATATGATCCGATAGAGCCTAAAGGCTGGTTGATAAGCCATCTCAAAGATGCTCCTGTAAGAGTTAAACCAAAACCCTGCAAAAGCAAGCCTCCTTGTACTGGGGTGGAATATGGACAACATCCATCTTCTCTTGGTATAATGCAACATGCTCCGCCGGGTCAGTGGTCCCATCATACTGCTTCATGTGGGGTGGACTGAACTTCTTTGGAATGACTATATTGGCTATAGTTGGAGCGAAGCGGGACTCATTGTAACAAGTTGGAGAAGCCTGGTTGTGTGGCAGATTTAACCCTGGCACACTCATAACTAGCTCATTTAGCTCCTGCATTTGTCTGCTAAGTAGGCTACCTGCATCATTGTTAGCAGCAGAAAATTGATAATTATTATGATTATTAAAATCAAACTGAGGGTTAAGACTCCCTGCTGCCACTGTGGTTGGTGTTACAAATGTTGTTGAAGTTGGAGTCATAGTTTCAGGATGGACGATCGTGCTATTGGTGGTCAAGCTGGTGGCTGGTGTGAACCCTCCGAAGCCAGATGGCCCTCCAGCATCACCTTCAAAACCAAGCCTTCTAGGACAGTACGGGGAGTACTGGTCAGATGTCACATTTGGAGCAATAGACTGGAAGATGCTAGGGAAACTGGTTTGCTGTGCCGTCGGTGTTCCACCTTATAGAGAACTCATCTCACGCTGCAACCTAGCCACTTGATTCAACAGCATTGTGGAGGTATTGTAACGCCCCGAATCCTTAGATTTGATATAAGCCATAGAATTCAGACACGCCACAACATTTAAAACGGGTAAAAGTTAAACTAAAATACAACTATACTCCTTTAATGACGTAGGAGATACACTACTAAAGATGGTTCAACACTTGACCACCTTTTTACCACTTTACATAGCCAAAAACTAACTTTTATACTTCCATTACTCGGCCTACAAGCCGGTAAACAAAAGAAGATACCATCGGACGGCCAACAGGCAGTCTCGCGATCGGGAGTGAGTGCCCGGGCCTAAGGAACGGGTGCGGTCAGCCATGATGCCCACCTAATGCTATACTATACCGACCGACGTGGCTCCATACCGTGTGACTGTATGGGGAGGCATCTAAAAGCTTCAAAAATTACATATACACAACTGTACCCCAAAAAATCTGAGTTTAACATACTCAGTCTAACCCACGTCCTCACAAAACAAAAGTATAATAACCTACCCAAAAGATATTTCCCTTAGCACCCGAACTGGATACTACGATCCTCACCTCGAGCTATCGCTAGCCTTCTTTGGATCTAAGGAAAACAAAGAAACAATAAACGGGGTGAGATAAAATCTCAGTAAATTACTACTATCCTAGCATGATAGGCATACAAATAGAAATGAAGCATGGAAGCAATTCATTAACCATGTATATATCAAGTAGCACATCACATGAGTAGCTACTCCCACTCATTATGCAACACGTATAGCTAAGTACACATTACAAAGGATATTTCTTTCTTCCTTATTACTCCACACCCAAACATAACGTTGATGTCGATCTTCATGTTGAAGGCCGCTTCACAAAATCATAGGAGACCTGTTACCCAGTATCTCAAACCAAGAACCAAGAACAAGAGAGCCATTCAATCATTGTGCTTAATGCTCCAATCATTGAGAAAGCTAGACCCCTACTGTGATCAATAGTAGGAGCAAACGGTCACAGATGCATAGATTCACGGTTATTACTCAGCCCCGGCTCTCATAATAAACGTGAACCTATACACCCCCGAAACACATAAACCAGCTGGACTCACAACCAAGTACACAAGTAGTATTTACTTGACATTATAAAACTAATACTAGGCCTAAAGTAAGGGACTAGATCATTACTCATGTACATCACTTAGGCATAATTGCATAAAATGATCAAATTCACTTATAACACATATAATATGCATCACTCATTAACTCATCTTCTAGTAGTCATGAAGAGTTTAAAACAATTATCTACTTAGCAATATAAAATCTCATCACACATACCAAGTACTCCCTATTATTCCTAATATTTAAGAATAAAAGAAACTCATAAAATGCTGAAACAGGGGAGGGCGCACGCTTCACCTCTAAGGGTGCGCGTGCCTCCTTAAGCCAGAACATACGCCTTGCCAAATTAGCCAAGGGTGCGTGCTCCTCCTACCATAGGGTGCGCGCGCCCCCAAACTACTGAAGCTATGGTTTTCTAATTTTTGGAGGGTGCGCGCGCCTCTCCCAAAAGGGAGCGCACGCCTCCAACAAAACACACAAAATTGAAACTTCAGATAGAGGGTGCGTGCGCCTCCTTCTAGAGGGTGCGCGCGCCCCCTAAGTCGAAATTCAGAACCCAGAATTCAGTTCCTGGGTGTTCTTGACAATCAATTGGGGAAAAACACTTATACTCAACCCAGCAACACCACACCCTTTCCCAGCCTATTCTACACCTATTCTGGGTTCCCAAACCTCAACTTACACACCACAACAACCTTTAAACTAAATAACATCCCAGAAATTGAAAATTAAAGACAACAACCTAAAAATTCACCAATTTCATATTTCTTCACCAAAACCATGGTTGATTCAATTATTCCTTACCTATATCTTCATATAACTCAAGAATGACTAATTTTAACATTTAATAGGGAATTTAGTAACTTACCTATTCCCGAAAAGTATCAAGAAAACGGAAATTGAATCGGTAGAAATACTCTATTCAATGCCCTGAACAATTATATATATTTAGAATTTGAAACGGAGAAGTAAATGAATTAATAGGAATTAATACATAAACTTTTTTCTTACCTTTTCTTTCTTCTAGTCAATAGCAATGGAGGAAGTTGAGTTCTAGGGTGTGTGTGTGTGCTGATGAAGGAGATGGAGATAACATCTCCATCCACTAGCAATTTTACACTTGGACCCCCTCAACTTTCATTTTGAGCAACCAAGTCCAAGAATTCTACCTAAGCCTTTAAATCACACTAGTTCATTAATGCAACTTAACAAAGTTCTACTAACACATAAACTAACATATATTCCCAAATAATATATGCAAGCCATAAAATCTTATCTATCATATCAAATTCACACATAAATCACATAATAAATTTAAATCATATAATATGAAAAATATGAAAATAAAATTGGGTGAGGCGTTACAAGTATCATTCTGCAGTTGGACATGTTGCCTCATGTCATGCATCATGGCGGTCAAGTTGGAGGCGATGTCAATAGAGATCTCCTGGGTCGCTGCAGCAGATGACCCATCTCGAATCTGAATTGGTCGTGACACCCCACCGATACTCTGAGTTGAAGTTATCACACCCGATGTGATTGTAATCGTCTCCACAGATGATCTCAAACCCACCGAAGTCACGGCCGAGGACATTCTAGTTGACATGTTGAATTCTTTTAGCAATTAAAAAACCAATATTCTCACGGACGGCGCCAAATTGTTTTGGTCAAATTTTGGAATTCAACTTCAAGATATGAATTTGGGTATAATGGAATAAAATAGCAAAGGATTCAAGAATAAATGGACTAGGTATTTAACGAGGAAAGCCCCTGAACAACTTGTTCGCCGGCACAAAACCTCAAAGATGAAATATTATTAGTAATGGTGAAGAACAATGAGACAAGTAAGAATATAGCTCCAAAGTAAATTGCAGTGCGTATGTGTGTGCGTTACATAATTTGTGTAAACTATTTATACTAAAAGAATGATCACAAACTAGTTAACAAGGCCATGATTCTTGGGTAGTTTGTTTGGGCTTATCCTCTTGCCGTTGTTTGAATTGGCGTTGAGTAAATAAGACTTTGTGTTTGACTGAGTCTCTATGCAAGACACGTTTGCTTAATTGTACTTTATGATTTGCGCATTATCTCCAAAAAGATAGGAACATTCTAAGAAACGTGATAACTAACCAAGATGTTAGTGTCAAGATGCAGGATGTCGGAGCAAGCTATACAGCGTGAATTTTATCCCAAACAGTCATCTCATTTTGTGAGCAAGATTTTGTGACTGCTAGATAAGAATAATCAATAACCAATTAACAAGTCTTAAAAAAACAGACACACACACCCACACACACACAAAAAACAACAACAACAAAAGAACCCGGTTCTTCTTCCTTCTATCTTCGCCCCAAACCCCACCCTACTACGCCACCCCTTCTCCCTCTCCGTCAAGCACCGACGCCACCCCCCACTCTCATCGTCGACGCCGCCTCCCCCACACCGCCCGTCCTGCTTCATCTCTGTCAACATCCAGCAAGCACCATTCTCGTAACGCAGCCAACGCAGCTTTCACCAGATGATGGCCGGAGGTATCGCCGTCTTGCCGCAGACAAGAACGGCCTCCCACATCATACGAACTTCAATTAGTTGGGTCTCGTCAGTAAATAATTATATTGCTCCAAACCGGTTCAAGTTCGCTCCATGCATTCTGTTCAGTCGCTTGCTCTGCAGCTGCTCCGTTTCCCCTTATGATGCAATTTACATGGCCCAGTACAAGGAAGTTTTCGCAAATCGTATGTCCATGGCTGGTTTGAAACCCCATCACAGAATTGGTAAACTCTCACACTCACGCTCAAGCACACTCCCACTCACGCACTGGATATACCTGACTCGATTGAAATACTGACTTTTACCTATGTATAATTGGATTTCTGTTTGTGTATATAATTAGTAGTTAAGAAAGAAAGAGTTGAATTTCAATGGGTTTATGCCATCCCATAGTTAATTTTTAAGGAAAATGGAGTTCAAAGGAAATATAGATTTGATCAGTAGAGTATGGGAAGTCCCTGATATTTGATTGAATTAATACTGGATAAATACGCGAGTCTGGTGTCCGAGACATGTGATACATATTCGAAGTGTGCCTTTAAAATCTCGGTGGGAATCATAATTCTCGTTGCGTACAAATTAGATACAAAATTAAGCATCAATTGATCCTATATAGTACAAAACAATATTAATGTGTCCTTTCGGAATTTGCTATAGGACTTAGCTTAATGCTGTAACTTCATCCATCACCTGCACCTATTTTTTCCCAGTTGGCCCTCAGACCTTGACATGAACTTTCAGTGTACATTTGTAAATGACTGTTATTTTGTAACCTGACTTCTGTTTTGTTTCAGCTATGGGTGTTTCTGGTGGCCCTGATAGCATAGCATTGTGCGTGTTAGCTGCTGATTGGAAAGCTTCAGGCCGCAATGATGTCGCCAAAAGGGGCAACAACTTCATCGACGGGCTACTGGGGATAGTTGTTGATCATGGACTCCGTGCAGAGAGTAAAGACGAGGCAAAAGTTGTGCATCATCGAGTTACAAATATGGGTATGGGTAAAGTTTATCTTGATGAGTGGCTGCGTCCTTACTAGATTTGTTATATGGAAGTTGAATTCTATTTTGAGGGACAACAGATGGCTAAGGTAGAACATTTGTAGGAATCAGATGTGAGATTGCGCTATGTGAATGGTCGGATGGCAGGCCAAAGAAGGGTCATATACTAGAAGCAGCTCGGGATATGAGGTTAGCTCCCTGAACTTTAACATTGTTCTTAAATCGTCTTGCTGGTTTTGGATATCAACTCCTTGCACCCCAATGCTTTAGTTTGATGTAGCAAATTTTATGTATTAACATTCAGGTATCAATTGTTTCACAATATCTGCATTGAGCATCAGATAAGCGTTTTGTTAATTGCCCATCATGCTGATGACCAGGTATTGTTCAGATCTAATATTTGTTTGAGTTTAAGTTTGTATGATATTAGAGTGAAGGAGATTTTTATCATATAGAGTATTTTTATTGGACGAAATTTATGATTAAAAAATATTACAAGATTGTTTACATAATGCCATTTTGGGGTTGAATAGTTGAAGATCTTGATAATGTTTTTGCTAACATATGAGCATAATGCAGGCAGAGCTATTTATTCTTAGATTATCTCGCAACAGTGGCGTACTTGGACTTGCTGGGATGGCATCTTCATCTCAATTGTTTTCTACATGTCCGAATCCTCACGGCGGATCTTTAAAAGGAATTTTACTAGTGCGACCACTCCTAGACTTCTCAAAAGATGATTTGTACCAGGTAAGCCATTTTGCAATTATCAATCATTATGTTAGGTTTACGTAATGAGAACTGGATTTGGTTTGTGATTTCACTTCCTTGACAAACTCTTACCATGAATTCCTGGAGAAGGTGTGGAACATTTCACAGGTATAGAAATCATTTTAATGCAGAACGATTGTTGAAACCAAGTTAACGGGTTTTCTAATGTTGCAACTTTTAAGTCAAAATTTACTGGTTGTAAAGATGAAACATGCATTGAGATAAGTATTTTATTTAAAAGTTTGAACCCTAGTTGAATCGGAGAGAGCCTCAAATTTTGTGTATTTATTTTCTTTCCTCTCACTCCCCTGTGTCGTGCTTGCCTGACCCTTCCACAGCCTGTCCTAAGTGTGGATGAAAGAGCTTGTTGAGTTAGGTACCCTGATAGCCAGCGTAAAACTTTCTCATATCTCGGATGAACATGAATTGTAAAAACTTTCGCGTAAATGCTAGGAACCAGTAAGTACCCATTTTTTTTTTGTGACCCGTCGCGCCTGCCTCTTAGTGTCGCAATAGAGCTAAGGGACATCACATCTCCACTTGGGTGTTATTGATGCCTATATGGCGACCTCGCTTTGGAGCGTAGTTAGTGGCTGAAAAGGATTTTTGTAGCCGATCCCAAGTGATTAGGACTACAGCTGAGTTGAGTTTGTTTTTCTTGCTCTCACTATTTTCTTCCCTGAGGTTATACAATTATATTAATGTTGCAGATATGCCAAGGGGGTAACCAGGCATGGGTGGAAGATCCCACAAATCGGAGCCCGGCTTATGCTCGCAATAGGATACGCATGTCATTGGGAAACATGTCAGCACGTATGTTCAATTCTGTTGCTAGTTTAGTATTTGCTGCTTTAATATTGATTTCTAAGCTCTTTTTCTTGCAGCTCTATTCAAATCCGAGTTGCAAGCAGTCATAACTGCATGTCGACTAACTCGACTTTATGTCGACCATGTCTCTCAGAAATTGATTGATCAGACTGTGACCATCATGCCAGTAGGTTCCTCTTGAACTTTGAGACTGAATGTCTTTAATGCCTGAATTCTACATGAGACAGTAGCATAAATGAGTTTCGGAGTTTGGCCTGCTTGTTTGGTGTTTTCAGAACCGTTTTCACTTATTCTTTTCTAAGTTTCTCAAAGTAGCTAGTAAAACAAATTCATTCATGTGATTTGATCATTACGATGTTACAACGATGATACCTTAAAATCATAACTAAACATACAGATGTATTGGAGGGTTTCGAAGGTCAAGTTGAATTTTGCGTTTTGTATAGAAAAAAAATAATGACATTTACAACGGCGATAGAATTTATTGTATTCATGGGTTTGTCTTTGGCTATGATGGCATTAGAAGTGTACTACTACATGTGCACATTAAATTGTTTTCACCGACGATGGAGGTTACCTGATCTATCTTTTGTTTTTACCTCCATGGAATTTACTGCATTTATCGCCTAAGCTCATCTATTTGATCTGCTCCTCCCTCTTTTGATACTCGATGCAGCAAGGATATGCCGTTGTCGATTTAAAGCTTCTCAATTCGTCAAACATTCAGGATATATGCCTGTCAAAGTTTGTAGCATTGCTGGTACAGGTACTGCCAATTTCACTCGATCATTGTCTGGCTTATTGAAGTTTCTTGTGATCTCGAGTGTCTTCTGAGTTCTGGCCATCTTGCTGATGCTTTTTAAGACGTCTTTCAGTTCATATCACAAAGACAAAGACCAGTCCGGGGTAGTGCAGTGAAGTTGTTATTGGACTACATACATACTTTCCCGTGCAAGGTACATTTTATTTGAGCAATAGAAAACACATGTTACCCATTTTGTTGATTTAGGACACAAAGTCCCTATTTGTTTGCGACATAAATACAGATTTCCATTTTCTGTAGCTTTGATATAATCGAAGTTTGATGTTTGATTCATGTGAATCTTTATGGTTTAAATTTCGATCATATTAAGATGCACAAATAGAGTGCTGAAGTGCAACCTGTAGATACCCCATAAAAACCACACCTAGTCTAAGCGACGGATTTTCCTAGGATGTCTATTTAGTTTTAGAGTCGCCACCTATGTTTTTAAGGAACATACGAAAAACCTAAGTCTATTAGTTTTAGAGTAGCTTCCTATGTCCCAATTGATGGAGATTGCATACATTAAAAGACACAAGAAAGGAATAAAAGAAAAAGATTAGAAGACAATAAAATTTTACCTAGCTTTGAGAGAGGATGAAGTTATAACTTGCGTATAGTAATAGTGGTTTTTGTGGAGAGAAATTGGTGTCCTTTGAATGAACCCAAGAGGCCCTTGATATAGGAAATGGGAGAGGGAAAGGTGGTGAATTCACCCAATCAAAGGGGATCAAATCCTTGTGACTTCATTTGGACCAATAAAAAATAAAGAAGATAAAATAATACTCCCTCCGTCCCGGAGTAAGAGTCCTACCTCCCATTTGCACGGAGATTAAGAAATGGTGGAAGTAAAGTAAGTGTTGTGAGTGTAAAAGTAAAGTAAGAGAGAGAATGAGTGGGAGGGAATAGGAAGTTGATTGGTGTTGTGAGTATAAAAGTAAAGTAGGAGAGAGAATGAGTGGGATGAATAGTAAAGATTCTTTGCCATTTTAGGAAAGGGACTCTTACTCTGGGACGTACCAAAATAGAAAGTAGGACTACTCTGGGACGGAGGGAGTAATACAAATAGAATATTTTATATATGAGAAAAGGCTAGAAGTTGGGGATTGGGGAGTTACTAAATAAAGAGAATGAATGTGGAGATAAAAAGAGGAGTTACAAATCAAAAAGAGGAGTTACAAATCAAAAAGAGGGAGATTGATCACTGACCAACACAGAAATGGCACTAAAACTTGACTCCGTTTTTCAGTTTAGTCCGAAACTAACGAGATCAGTTAGGAACTTGAAGAAAGTAACAGACATCAATAAAAACAATTAAAATAAAAGACTATGCATGCAATAGGGGGTGAGAGGTCCAAGGCGGGGTGTCTACACAACCCCATTTATAAATTAACAAGTACTCATGCCCGTGCCGATGGCACGATGACAATATGGATCAAGTAAAAGCAGTTTGAAGATTCTATATGGTAAAAGTTTTGTAGGTGAAAATATAATTGCTAAAAATGTAAAAACATTTAAGAATATATATTATTAAAAGTAGCAAATCATCTTACTATTATTCATAAAAAATCTTGAGCTTTATAAACTTGGTCTTTTCCAACATATATTTCAGAATCCCATCTTGAGCCCTAGACATTTTCTTCCTCCTTGCTTGCTCCTGGGATTGATGATGTTTGGTTGCATCAAGTCAATCCTTCCATTGTTCGAATCCTTAGCCTGTTCAGACGAAATATGTCCTCCACGATCTTCTCTCAAGCTCATTATTTGTACAATCATCCTCCACAACCACCTCTGGTTCAAATGGCATAACAGCCATTTCCCCTTCAGCAATTGGAGCACATGCATCAAGATCTCCATAAAACCCCATTTCATCAAACATTATTTATTACCTTCCGTTATCTAACTGAATCCATTGTGTAACTGTCTCTCATTCACGTCTAAGTTAGTACTACCTCTGTCCCAAAACGAATGACAATTTTTGTCCCTAAATGAATGACCTTCTACCCCAAAATGTGTCCCAAAATGCTTTTTGACCATTTTTTTTTTCGAATTTCATTTTATACTTGCAAAACTAACATTTTAAAAGCGGATAGCAACGATATTTTATGAATTTTTATTATTATAAATTAAACTTTTCAAAGTATCCCTTAAATCGGGAAAGGTCATTCGTATTTGGGAGGAGGAAGTACATAAATACAAATACAGGGGTAAAACTATGGCACACTAATACAAAAACAGACACTAAGTTGTAATATCAGATTGTTCAACCTTTAAACACGAATAATGTTATTTTCTAAGACTTTATGGCATATTCCTGAAAGGCGCAAATGTTAAATCTCATCTCCCCTAGTTCAGTTTATGGTTCAACCATGTACTTAGTCATTAGAGAGATGAGCTCACACAGCTGTTAAGACCAATAGAAGTATCAGACATGAGTTTAAAGATCAGAAAACACATCCATAAATATCAAAACATCAAACAAACACAAATTTCTCACAATCCAAGATTAAATTACCTTAAATAAACTAGATTGATCCAGCAAAAAATTAGAAATTTAAACCCATAATCCAGAAAACCAAAGGCTTGACCCAACGAAAGAAATTTCAGCGGCTTTGTATAGATTTTTTTTTGTAATCTCTGTTCTAGCTTATCAAGTATAACAGTTGAATATATATTAATCCTTCAACCCTAGATGAATGACCACTTGATAAGCATTTAGTATTGGAAGTACATTGAACTACAAATGTTAAAGTGAGAATTCAGTTAGAAACACTTTTTTAGGGATGGAGTACTTATTAAGTTTAACGACAATTTTTAAATTTTCAATTTTCCAGTAATTATTATTTTTAGAAAGGCAGCCTTAAAATGAAATACTATTAACTGAGAAGCTAAATACTCTACCCAAAAATGAAACTTGAAGAGAACCACACAAATTAAAATAGGGTCTTTCCATACCTGCATCAAGAGCAGAGCTCTCATATCCTTCAAATACGTATGAAAAGATTATGTGGTGCAGAACATTGTGATCTTCTTAAGAAATAATTGATCGAGAGGGAGGGACATCCGTTTAAAAAAGTTCAAGTACGTATGAGCTTGGTTGCAGTTCAGCAACTTGTTTGCTCATTCACTTTTCAAATAGAGAAAGCAGAACATCAATCAAAAAGGGAGGTAGCATTAAACTGAAACCCAAATGGCTGCAAATATTACATACGTTCAATAAAAACATCCATTACCAGGGAGCATAAACTAAGCTTGTGTCAGCGTGATAGAGAGAGAGGCGATGCAAAAGCAAGCAATCACTGAGGTCTACTTTAGGCAAGTACAATTTCCAGTTACAGTGTATTAAAGGAAGCCAAAAATGAAATATAATTAACTGGGAAGCTAAATACTCAATACACGTGTACAGCACGTAGAAGTTACCTTTGAATAACGACCACTACACGGGAAAAAGTGACACCGAATGCAACGGAATTTGCTCTCAATCCTGTTGGCGTGCGCGCAAGAAAGGAACGTATGCAAATCCTAAAATACAACCCCAAAACATACTGAACAATATTAATACGGAGTACTACATGTTCATAAGAGATTATATCAAATAAAAAATAATCAACTTGTAAAATTAAAACTGTTGTAGATGTACCTGGTCAATGAATCTTTCACCTACAGCAACCCTCTGAAAGTTGCAAAATCAGATGCAATCAACTTGCAAACCCCAAACCCACTAGAATGGGGTAGCAACGTCCAAAATATAAGGGGAAAACAATCAAAACAACAATTTTAATTAGTTGGTGCAGGCTACTCAAATGCACAATCAATGTTGGGGCATGGCTAATAGTTATTGTTCTATGGAAAAAAATCTGTGTTTAAGAAGTAAGAAAATGTGTGGTCCAAACGAAGAACACAAAAAGAGCGGGTCTGAAACTCAAATTGAAAAAACTAAGACCTGTTCTGCTTTTCTTAATTGTGCATTCTGCCTCCAAGATTCATGTATATCAGTAAATACACGCATCACAAATAGATGATATATTTTTTTATTCAAACCCCTTGCAGCCAAATTTTCGGTTCACTACCAAATTGCACATTTCAAACTGTTCAATAGTTGCATACCTCCAAGAAAAGTTGCACATGAGCTCATCAAGTTTACGAAACATTCTCATCAGTTAAGCCCACCAGATATGTAATGAAACGAAGAATGGAGACAGGGGGAACCCGTCGTGATTGTTAATTTTACATCAGAGTGGGAGAACCCATTGGGAACATCGTGGGAGAGGGTTTGTATTGTGGGGCGGGGACTGTACCGACGGTAAGAATTTTAACAGCTTTCCCCAGCAGAACGAAGAAAAGAGACGTGAAACAAGAAGAGGAAGAAGGGAAAAAAGGGAAACCGTCAATTAATAGCCCTTGGATGTTTTTTTCGGAGAAATGATCTGAGCGGATGAAATAAAAGATGAAAATTGGGGAAAAAACATA
Organism: Campanula takesimana; assembly: GCA_026119855.1. Lineage (NCBI taxonomy): Eukaryota > Viridiplantae > Streptophyta > Magnoliopsida > Asterales > Campanulaceae > Campanula > Campanula takesimana. The sequence continues at coordinate 1,895,226 of JAOWBW010000218.1, read as the reverse complement.
CAGCGTCAGATCAAATCCTGGCCGCTGTTGTCTATGTTTAGACTTTAGATGGCATTTTTCCCGATGTGGATTGTAATATAGATGATGCTTACTTTTAAACTGCAACTGCCTATGAAACTCCAAATCTATTGAACTGTCATAGTTTCAAATTTTTTAATTGAATCCATTGGATATATGAGTTTTCTATTTGATGTATTGAGTCTTGACCCTGTTTGTGATTCATTTTTCAAAATTTTACATTATAAATATTTACATATCTGCACTGGCATTCTTGCAGACTTCCCTTACTGCTGCTGGTTGTTACCTTTGTGCAGCTCCTGGCTCTAAAGGCACCAAACTACTGATTTGTTGTGCTGTTGATTCTGCCTTCCCTTCAAAAATGGAGTTGTTGTACACACACTCCATTGAGGAACAAAAGCACAATAACCCAAGTGAGATGGATCAAATTATTGCTTATGGAAAATCATGTTCTGAGCAAATGGTTCCAGAAGCATCACATGTGCATTTTTTGGATGCGATTTCTCCTGAATCTATTCTAACCGAAGCCCAAAATCTCAACATTCTTAGTGAGTCTTCAATTGCGAGCATTCTTACCTTGCAAAGGGTAGAAATGGAACATTTCAAGCCCAAATCTGATATCACGTCTGATGGACATGTCAAGAATATAGTAGAGTCCAGAAGTACAACCAAAGGACTTTATCAGGGGCAAATTGGGTATTTTATGAACAGATTCGTAGTCATGTGGAATCTAACCATCAAAAGCCCTGATGATACATGCTCTATGGATGAAACGGATTACTGTTGCAGGTCTTGTCTAGTTGGGGATGACATGATTTTGAAGGTGCGCCACATGGTTGATACTGATTGGCTATACCTTGCCAAGTTAACAAAGCTTCCAAATTCGGAAAATTCTCGGAAAAGTCTGTTCTTTGATGTGGAATCAGAGCGAGGAACAACGAAGACAAATGTATGTTCAGAATATGTAAGATCATCAGCCCAAAGAGCTCTCCTGTTATTGAAGTCTATCCCAGTTGCTGCTAGAAGAAGCCTACCAGTGCTTGTCACTTGTGAAGGAAAGTTGCTAAGCATGCCGGTATGCTCGTCCTTTTTAGCAATTCTACAGTATGAAAACTGTTGAAAAGGGTGCGGGGTCCCCTTATTACTTTATAATATTTGTTAAATTAAAAAAAGAAAGAAAAGAGTTTGGGTCACCCTACTTTCGACTGTCTTTGCAGTTCCTTACATGCGAACTTGGTTTAGAGGATTCTATCTTGAGATCTAATGCGTGATCCACTTTTCTTGACTGTTTCTTGTACAGAGCATTAGCTTCAATCACTGTTCCTGTTTGGAGGTTTGTGCTGAGTTCAAGCCTAGAGTACCACTTGGGGGAGGTCATAGTTCTTTTATTTAAGCGTATTGCAACACCTCTTGTAAGACTGCATTTTGGTGAGAAAGCTTATATCTCACTTGAAAATATGTTGTAATCTTCAACTTGGGACTAGTTTTGAAAACATTATATTTTTTTCTTGAAGGCTGCTTGATTGAGAATCTGAGCGAACTGTATATATTGTGAAACCACTTTTCATCTCTTTCTTGTTGTAAAACACGTTCTCTTATATTCGAAGGATTAAAGTGCTCAATTTTTTGGTCTTCATTAGAAGTTTTAGCTAAATTTTACTCCCTCCATCCCAAACTGAATGTACAAAATTGCTCTCGATCTACTTGAGGTCTTCTCCGTTCATATTTCACTCAGTTCTCAAAAGACACATCAAATGGTGGATGGAGGAAAATTTTGTGAAAAAAAGTAATGTAGAGAATCTCAGTCCCGTATGTATTTGAGCACATTTTATGAAAAAAGGAAATTGCAACAGACACTTTTGTGTGATACAATCCATATTATAATTTGGAGTCAGGTATATTCGTTCCTTCCATTGATTTCCGTTTGTGAGTAATGTGCTGTGTACTTTGCGGATCGGGAGCCCTGAACTGTTCATCTATGGGAGCATTCTACAGGTAATGTTACTGTTTTGCGAGTGTTTTTGGTTTAGAGTCCATCATATCCACCCAGGTTTCGTTTTCCCTTCCTCCCGTGCCTTCAAATTCGATATAATTGCGAGGTACCCCTTCTCTCATGACTCCTTTTGACCCAGGTGCTTGATTGCTTCTGATTTCCAGTTTTGATCTTTATAGTGTTGTAAGCTCAGAGTTTTGCATCCATCTGTAGAAAAATTCGATGGCTAAAAACTGCTTGACTGTTGTGGTGATATTAAGTCTTTCCGTTTCAGTAGCTTGACCCGTTTTGCTTGCCTGATTCTCCATGGCTGACTTCTTCAGGTAATGTAACTTGCTTCGTTAGTTTTACTCTTTTAACTTATCTGCTCCTTAGAAATCTACCCTCCTAAATTCTTTATATTTTGCTTTTCTTGCCTAAGTTATACTCCCCCATAATGTTAGTCCCCTTTGACTATTCAAGCATATTAACAACACAATTTTCATTTCCATAACTATCCTCCTCTCTTCTTCCTTTGTCTTTCACCCTCCCCTCACCCTCTCTCTATCTCTCCTCTCATCCTTAGTTATCACAAGGGCAAATATGTGAATCAATTTTCAATTGGGTGGTCAATGAAGACTGTGGACGCCAACGATGGTGTTGAATGACAGCGTTCCGATTATGCTCATTTGATTTCAAGGTAATCCACTTTTGCAATGTCATAAACTAAGGTTTTTTTCCATCCGTCCCTAATTGAATGCCCATTTTCGCTGGAAGGTCAATCATCAATCTGAACACATTGACTTTTAAGAATTTAGTCGTAACGATGCACAAATACCTTTACTATTTCACTTACGTTCAAGCAGTATATTTTTAAATGTGAAAGTATGTTTATAGCTCTAACAACTACTATATGGAAATGCCTTTAGAAAACTGCCTATGAAAAACCGAAAATCATATTAACTCATCAATTAATCCATACAGGCGCCAATGAAGATTTTTGACTGAAAAAAGTGGAACGTTTTGTAGTACCGTAGTGAGATTTTCCCTTGGAGATTGAACATCAGCGAATTCCGGTTGCGTTGTTGTTGTTGTAGTTATGGCTTAATTGATTTATCTTAATTCTTACTCCCAATTTGCTACCATGTGTTTTAATGGAAATCGAACACTAAACCCTACGTACATTTCCTTAGTTCTCTTGCGAGCTATATGCTATCCGGTGTATGTGGAAAAGTGTGGAGTGACTTGCCATTTGTGTACACAACTGATTCCTCTGTATGTTCTGTAATGCCCTCATAAAATTCCTTGGTTTCTTATTTCCTTTTCATTTTGTTTTCTGTAACGCCATCATAAAAAGTTCCTTAGTTTCTTATTTCCTTTTCGTGTTGTTTTCTTTTCTGAAATTATTTGCTGATTATCATTTTTGTTTAATTTCCATGGATCTGTTATAAGATATCTTTTCTATTGTGTCAATTAGGTCTTTATTTTCCTTTTGCAAAGCCGTCAGGCCATTTTTGGATGGAGGGACAAAAGTACTAACAGAGAAGAGAAACTCTTGATCCACCCATTGCCTAACGGATAATCTCTCAACCGTCGATCGCCCCATCAGCCATCGCCTACTCCTTTTAAGCAACTCAAGGTTTCTCCTCCTCCCGTCGACACCACTTCCGTCTCTGAGGTCTATTTTCGCCTTCTCTTTCTTCATTTCATTTTTAGTTGCAGTTGTCGTTAAAATGATTTGTTTATCTACTCTATTTCAATGATTGTTTCTTTTTTGACCGATGATGGTTGTTAAAGAAAATCTATACTTACTAATGTTCAGCCCCATCGCAACCCTCAACTGCTCAGCCTCCATGGTCCTCGCTGCGTCAGCAAAACCACCCTCATCCTCCACTGTAACTTTCCCAAAACTGCCAAATTTTTATTTTTTTTACCGGAAATGTTTCTTACTCGATTTTTAGGGGTCGGGCTATGTTCGCACTATTTGTTTGATTAAATGCGAAAAGAATGATATTTCTTCGTGCAAGTTTATTATGCAGTTCGCCTGTTTTCTTTGTGCAGGTTCATTATGCAAATCAACTGACTCTTATTTTGATTATGATGTTTCTCCGTCTTTTTTTTTAATAATTTTTTCTTAAATAACAGTCTACTAAAGACAATGTGTAATAACCCAAAAATTTACTAAGTTTATTTTTGGGATTTAATTATAGTTTTAGAATATTAATAATGATTTAAGTATATTTTTCTGCTTTCGAAAAAAAAAAGAGAGTATATTTTTCTTGAATTGGGTTGTGATTTATATTTAATGTGGGCCACTAAAATATGTTGATATTGGCTTAAGCTATCCATTTTATTTGAGTGTTTTGCTTGGGCCATAAGAGTTATTTGGAATGGGGATTATGTTTCGCATATATATATGTGTGTTATGTTAACTTAGAATAGGTAAATAAAATTTAGAAGAGGTGATCTAGACTGGGAGAGGGCGGCAGTCACCTGTTGTTGGGTATGATTATTATAAATCACTCCTATTACTTAATTTGATTGATCCCATGACCTAATTTTATCTTTTATGGACTTTAGGATATATTGTAAGAAGTTTCATACTTCATTTTAGTTAAGTCCATTTTTAGATAGTCTAGGCTTGTGAAGATTGGCTCCTCAAATTTTGAAGAAATTTATCTAAGACAACCTACCTCACAAGTGACCACACTTTGAGCAGTCACAGGTGACCTCATTTCATTCAGTCTCAAGTGACCGCACCAGAATCACTCTCAAGTGACCGCATCAGTATCACTCTCAAGTGACCGCACTTGAAGTGATCGCAAGTCACTTAGTTTGCCTTATGAAGACTGAAGACTCAACTCAAGTTTGGTTAAACTTAACCATGGTCATACTAGTGTCCAAATCATTGGTTAGTTTATAACGTTGCAAGATTCAAATTTCAAATTTGAATATAACTGTCATCTAACGGTTTGATGGTACATTTGGACCACCATGACTCTGCAACAAAAGGACATATCAGACTGAGCTCCAATAAGAATTCAACAGCTCATTGTCCTCCAAACTTGCTCTCCAAGATTTCCAACGGCTACCTCTCCATTCAAGGCTATAAATAGTCCTTGAGTTCTTCATTGAACATAGCTGAGATTCCAAGAGAGAAATTGCTGTTGAAATACTTGGTGATTGAAGATCATATTTAAGATTTCCAGAAACCTTCGAATCTTCAAGCATTTGCCTTCAAATCTTCAAAGATCCCCAGCAACCTTCAAGCACATCAAATCTCAAGCCCAGCAACACTAAAGATTCATTAGGCTCTCAATCATATAGATTACATAGAGCTCTTGATTCTGACACACACACACCCCGATTGATCAATCACATAGATTGCATCATTAGGGATACACTGGTCTAAGTCTAGGATTCGTTCTTCATAGAAAATAGGTGTTGATTCAATACTTCATCTTTGTAATCTGTACTCTCGAAGAATCAATATATACCTCCATTCAAAATCCAAGACTGACCATCTTGGTAAAGGACGTAGATCTTTTGACAGATCGAACATTTCCAAATCCTTGTGTCATTTACTTGCTGCTTTTACATTTCTGCAAATTTACTTTCATCTTATTCTTATTGTTCTTCATTGTTCACATTAATCTTGTTTGTCGTTTAGTGTTTGATCTTTTCAGATATTCAACTTATTGTGAATTGTGTTTGTATGTTCAACTCAGCCTAAGCTAAAATCTGACTAACTTATCATTTACCAAAACTTCCACTTCCAAGACACTATCTTTCAATCTCTCAACCTACCGCACCAAATCATCTTTTACCTACCGCACCCTAAGTTGCCGCACTCTACCTACCGCGCAACTTAACCTACCGCACTGTTTCAATAAAAAACAACTCTAACTCGTTTGTATCGAAAACTTCCGCTGTGCATATTACTCTTGAACTAGTGGTTTTTAAGTGACCGCAAAATTCATTGAGTAAGCATAAGGTTGAATTTTGAAAAAGGGTTGAAATTTTAAATAGGCTATTCACCCCCCCCCCCCCCCCCTCTAGCCTCTTTTTATACCCTTGTTGTGTCTTTGGGACCAACATCACCATAGCCAAGCCAAAAGGAACGAAGTTTCTATTGAGGTAATAAGTTTATTTATACTTTGTACATTATAAATAGGTGTAGACGATAACAATTATTATATGTATTGGATTAATTGGGATGAATAGAAACAATAACAATAAGTAAGAGGACAAATGAAAGAGAGAACAAACCGAGAGAGAAGATTAGTGGATTTTGATAGATCAAGTGCATTAATTCTTATGTTTTGGCTTCAATTAAATTACAACTGATTCTATTTTTATTCTAAACAGTTAAAGTTTGGATATCAGTAGGTGTATTAGTTGCATAAGGAAGCAGTATTTTAAATCACATTTAAGGTAAGAGAGGCTATGCAGTGTCGATTCCGTGTCAGTTTAATCACGTGATTATTTCTTCTATATCCGTCCCATCGCTGTGCTCTATTTTTATTGATACGTACATTGATTATTCAGTCAAATTTGATAATTGTTTTGATATTGAGATTGCTTTGAAAAGTATTGATTTTATTGAAAGCATGCTATATGAGTTTTGGTTGATTCTCAAATAAATGAGATTTGTTATATGGAATAGTTTGGTGTGGCTAATTATGTGACGGTCGTATTGGCTTTGATAATTGTGATTGTGTTGGTTCGGCTCCATGTGTGGGCGCCAACAATTGAGATTGAGTTTGTGTATGATTGTTAGACCACTTGACGTATACATAATTAGTACATCGGACTGTGAAATATGATCGATTGAAATTCTGTTTTATGAAATTCGATTGGTATGTCCATATTTATAATTTCATGGACTCTGTTATTTAATAATTGTGTTTCATTGGCCTATGTGATACTATGTATCCCCCTTCTTACTGAGCCTCCCCGCTCACCCCCCTCCAGTCTAAGTTTTGCCATTGACCGATGATCGAGGTTCGAGATAGAAAAGATTCGGGTCAAAGCAGATTATTGATAAGTTGGGTTTGTTAGCGAAGTGTTGTACTATCTCATTGATCGTTTACTGGATTTTGTGAGTATAATCAAATTTTCAGATTTTAATTTTGGGGTTGTGTTATGTCTTTGATCGTTTACTGGATTCAGTTGAATGCTAGGTTAATGACTGAAATTGCATTTTAATTATTGATCACAACAAATGCAATTCTTTTTCCGGCCTTACTTGGTTGAATTAATTGTGTTGGTGTTGTATTATGTGGATCTGTAAGAGTGTCATCTTACTAGTAACATTCTTAAAGTGCTTTTATATATAGGTTGTTAGTGAAGTGGCATCTTCAAGTTTGAGGTTGTTGATCTTGCACCTGAATATGTTATGAAATGAGGTACAGCCATGGAGGAATCAACAAGGTGCATCGAAAAGTATTGTAGTTTGAAATGGGTTTCTAGTGAAATCGCTACTATCGTCTTCTTTTCGTTTTGGTTCCAGTCTTTGTATGTAGAATTTTCGTTCTTGTTACGTGTTTCGTGACATTTAACTTTCTTGATTTTAGAACTACGCAAAAGAAGGTAACGGATAGTCACGAATGCAGCGAGTTAAGGGTCATGAGAAACAGAGTAACTGATAGGGTAGGGGTACTACTAGTTGCACAAAATATTTGCAGAAAGTGAGAACCGGATAGTGTGATAATAGAATTGGCATTATTGGATGTATGTACCTTTTACAATTCTAAGACTGTTTTTTCACTAAAACAATCAGCTATTATCAGATACAAAGATGACCATGTCTAACAGAAAAGTATTAAAAAGTAGAAGCAACCTTTTGCATTTACATGCAAGGAAGACTGTATACATTAAGCTCATGTGGGCCTGACCCTTCTGTAAAAATCCCACACTTATGGGAAATCTTGTAGAACGTTGTCCTTATTTATCTGCCTAGACCTATTTGTTTCTTGAAAGATGTGAATGATGTTAACCAACGCTTTTTCCAAGGCGCGTCGTTTTGCTGCTCCAACCAAGACAAGAATGCACTATCGAACAAGCAGAAGACATTAACGTAAAGAAGTTGGTAGCTCACTGGGACATATCGGAAATTAGCTACCTGAACAAACGGCCACACACCACCCTCCAAAAGCAATGCCGGGAGATAGTCCCTCTTCAAGTCTTCCTTCACTTGTGTTGCGTTCTTGCCATTGAGAAATCCCATGTATGTGAAGAACACAAACAAATCAAAGGGTCCGAAAAAGATGCCATCCATGGCCACTTTCGTTGTAATAAAACCTATTGACTTGGGTTGTAGCTGAAGTTGAACTGTGATGAATCGGTCAAGATTTTCATACCTACACACAGAAAATGATTAAATGTCACAAAGAACGTAACAAGAACTTCATCTTGAGCAGAGAAACAAGAGTCATGCTAAAGATTTCGAGTAGGAGGGTAAAAGGAATAACAAACCAAAAGTGTCCAAAAGGTCCAATAAAGCCTAATCCAAACATGCTTGTGATCGCTACTCGTTTCCATTTAATTTTGAATTCATCTGCTTCTTGCTGAGACACAAAACACAAATATCAGTTCATAAGCTACATTGTCGTCGAAATAGTTTCTTAAGTTGTATAGTGTTATCTTCCAGTTATACAAAACGAAGAACTGATGCACACTACGTAATACATATAGATACTGAGTGCAATGGTGGTACCTCCTTATTTTTATCGGTGCCCAAACCATATTACAACAAATCAGTTGGTGACTTTCATTGTCCGCAACTATCCCCATTTAACGAAACAATCTTATGGTCCAACTTGAACCATGTTACAATGATAGTCGCAACCATGGATTGTCCTGATATGGGAATGGGACAACACATAGTCACAACTCACAAGAACTACGAAGGAAATGCCTGACACAAGCTTGTATGATACAGTTGCACGGGAAAAGTCGACCAGCTAAAGTTAAATAGCAAAATCTCTAATCGAGACAGGACAATATTAGCACGAGCAATTTGACTGATAACTTTTGCGCGACCACATTTCACCAAGAAACAGTTCAAAAAATCAAATCATGATTAGGGGTGACAAACAATAAACATAATATTGAAATCTGATGCATGAATTCGGTCAGGCATATATACAAACAGTTCACAGGCACTATAAGAGGGAGAGTATCGATATAGAAAAACTGACATGGGTAATCTGAAGACGCTTCTGGGCATTGGAAAAAGTGATGGATTGAGCAATAATATCTCCGACTCCCCACAGCAAGCCGGAGCTGATGACCTGAGTCCTCACGGGGTGAACCGCCATGCAATTTGTGTACCATTTCCACACCCTCAAAACCACCATTACCCTTGTCTTATCACTTAGAGCTCAACACACACAAACACACATAGGGGTTTGAGGCTGTGAGGCCCATATCCCATATTTAGGAATTAGGACCATTTTGTCTAGTCTATAGTGGCCTTATTACGTCCTAGTACTTGTATGGCCAGGTTTTTATTGCTTCACTCCACTCCCTCCGTCCCATAACTATACTATGTGGACAAAATGGGTTGTGCATGAGAATTAAGTGATGAATAGTAGTGAGTAATTGTTGTGAGTGTGAAAAGTGAAGTAGAAGAGAGAAAGTAGGTTGATTGATATTGTGAGTATAAGATCATCCGCAGTGGTGACCAAGGTCATGGTTCATTCTCTCCTCCACATCAGCTCCACGTCATCAGTCATTAATAATCATAACATCACACCATTTTACCCACAGTGACGGCCAAAGTCATCAGTTTCTCTCTCATACTTTTTACTATACCACTATATTTTCTCTTTCCTACTCATTTCTATACCAATTATTATCATATTCATATTATTATGTTATTATTAAATATATATGATGATAATCTAATTTTATTTATGACATATTTTAATTAATAATTAAATAACAATTTTAATATTATTATTATATACTATAATAATTTATATTAATAAGTCAATAACATCTTATTATATAATACATAATTTAGCATACAACAACAAATTAAAAATTAAATTACTAATGAAAGACGTCAGAACAAAGAAGAAATAATTGAGGCTAAAGTGAAATGTCAGTTTATTAACACTGGATACTCTAAATGATGAAACAACATTTCCAAGCTTTATTGTAAAACATGACTTATCAATTTTATCATTCTTTATTAAAGTAATCCATCAATAAAAAGAAACACTGTGGGTTTTATCATTGTATTCGCTAAAAGATAAAATCAGTGATATATCAAATCTAAATAAAAACAGACAGTATTGGTTTCATCAATTAATAATTGCAAACAACAATTGTTAGAACATGGCTTGCAAACAAGTTATTTGGACCTTCCATTTATAAAATCATGATTATAATGTTAATATAAAGTGTAGTAAATAATAGTAAATATTGTGTAGAATTCTTGGATGTAATATTACCTATTTTTGATGAGCAAAGTGGTAATTTAACATCACTAAAGATTGAAAGGGTGTAGTCGCTAAATGAGGTACCTATTGGTTTCATATATAAAGGGTTCTCCATCAACCCTAGAAATCACTCCATTCATTATTTTTCTCTCCCAAATAATCTTCATATTGCTAGAGACATTAGAGAGAAAAGGCACTCATCATTTAGAAGAACTCCGTCCCCTTAATTCTTTTTTTTTCTTCTTCTTCTTCTTCTTGTTCTCCCTACAACATCATTATGGATTCATCAGGTATTACGCTTCCACCTTCATCTTCTTCTTCCTCAATCTTATTCTGAAATGAGCGTGGCATTCAGGGATATAAAGAATTGTTCCAACAATTGGTATCAGAGCCTGGTTATATTTTGGTTTAAGTTTGAGTTCTTTTCGGGAAAGCTTTTATGCTTTATTCGATTCATTTTTCCTGTTGAATCATCAAATTTTGATGTTGATTAGGGACTCTAATTCATTCATAGAGTACTGATAATAATCATCTGAATTTAAAAAAAAATGGTTTGAAAAGTTTTATTGAATGAACACAATGGTTCAAGTGTGACTATCCTTTCATAACATGGTTTTATGTCTAGTGCATACCATGTGGATCTACATACTTGATTCCATTGTTTTAAAGCAAGATTATCCCTAAATAACATGGTTTTATGTTGTAAAGAACATATCATGTGGATCTACTTGTTGTTCATCATTTTTTGGGATAAAATTTGGAAAAGTGCAACAAAGCATGCATGAAACGGTGGCTTTAGCCCGGTCGGGTCTTATGTTCTGCCCGGTCGGGTCTTATGTTCTGCCCGGTCAGGTATTATAAGTTGTCCGGTCGCGCATGTACACTATTCACAGGTTTTTGCTTTTTCAAAGATGTTGCACAATTTTGTTCCTCTTTTGAACAAAACATACATTTTTTCAAACCCTAAGGCCTTGATTAATTATATGCTTTGACAATTTTATTCATTGTTTAAATAATATTGTCGCCTAAGTGATTTACGTTATTTAAACCCTAAAATTGTAAAGTGTTGGATGTTTAAGTTGATATCTGAATGGCTTGAATTTTCCAAACAAGATCTTGACATTTGACTAAACTTGGGCATTCATGTGGTAACAAGTAAAATAAACATTATGTTATTTTCTTAGGTACTTATGTCGGCCCAAAGGAAGATTAAGTATTTATTAAAATATAAGTTCAAATTATGTTGCCTAAGGCAATCATTTATGAGTCAACTCGCAATCCAAAGATTAGTTTTGATGTCATGTTGATTGTCTTATTGATGGATTTCATTGATATAATTAATCATTATTTATTGTGTAGTTTCTTATTTATGTTTTGTATTCATTCTTTTTCTCAAAATTCCAATAAATTTGTTTATTGCTTCATCTGTAATTACTGCTATGAGTACCGTTGCAATGTGGGACTAATTATAAAACTTGGAAAACAAATAATTATAATCTTGGGCTATATAGAACTCGCATTAAGGGATCCGTTTCTTTTCTTATTGCTTGAGTGCTGAGAAGTGACACGCTCTAACCGCGTAAGCCTAATGATCATAAAGAATATTGTCCCGGAGACCTTTTGGACGGTGTCTCAGAGGATATTGATGCTACAAACATTCCTTGATACACCTGAGGAAACTTATTTCCATTAGGTATAAAGGGTACCGGGAATTTAAGGGAGTACATTTTAGAAATAGTTCATCTATTAACAAAACGAAAAGGCACTTAAATTAAGGATATCAGATGATATTCTAGTGCATTTAGTTTTAATCTTTCTTCCTTGGTTTGGTTGCTTTGAAGTGACCTATCAATGTCAAAAGGATAAGTGAAATATTAATGAATTACTTTCACTTATGACACAAGAAGAAGATAAGTTAAGAATAATTTAGAACTAAAGGTACTCATTTAGCATCTACCTTTTCTCATGGGACAAGAGAAGAGGGAAAGAAACTGTGGTTGCAAGTAAAAAGAAGCTTAAGGGATCATCTCATGATCATAAAAAAAAAAAAATGTTTCTTTTGCAAGGACCTTACTAACATGAAGTTCGATTATCCTAAGTCTCACGCTTGGCGTGAGAGGTATATCATTTGGTCTTGTTTGTATTGTATTAAGGCTAATTTGGTTACAGTTCCTACATTTACATGGTGATTGGATTTTGGTGCAACCAATCACATAAGGATGTTCAAGTAGGATTGCCTAAATTATCGAAGACCTAGTAAAAATGAAGAAATTCATCTATATGGAAACTAGGAATCCGGTTAGAGTTATAGGCATAAGGATCATTTAAATTATTGTTAAGTACTAAGTATTATTTTGTATTAAATAATATATTTATTGTACCATCATTTAAATGGAATTATGATATTTATCACAATATTGGACAAGGAAGGTCACTCTTGTTCATTAATAATAAGTGTGATCTCTATTTTAATTCCAAAGGTTGTTGGCACTAGTACTTTGTCAAGTATTCTTTCTTCACTTGACATTATTCAAACAATAAATGTGTACCTTAATAATGAAACCAAAATTAGAAAGCAAAAGTTATCAAGTAAATTTTATTTTATTTTCCATTAAAGCATAGGCATTTGGGTCATATTTCCAAGAGGAAAATTGATAAGCTTATGTTAAAGAAAATCTTAAACAAACTTGATATTTTGGAAAATACTTTTGCATTAAATGCCTTAAAGGAAATTTACAAACATTAAAAGAATAGTATTCTCGAGAGTATCAAGTGTCTTTAAAACTAATACATATGTGGGCCATTCATTATTCCTTCGTGGAAAGTTCAACAATAGTTATTACGTTTATAAATGACTACTCTCAATATGGATGCATTTATTACTTCATGCAAAGACTCAAGTTATGGACGTTTTCAAGTCTTATGAGGTCAAAGTTGGAAATCAACTTTGAAAGACTATTAAGAACATTAGGTCCAATCATGATAGAGTATATCATGGTTGAAATGATTGTTAAAGGGAACAACGTCTAGGTCCTTTTTACTCGCTATTTTGAAGAGTGTGGGATTGTTGTCACGACCCGAAAACTAGGCTCTATTTTATTAGTAATAAATAATTGTTATTTATTTATTTGCTTATTTATTTATTTAAATTATTATTTATTTAAATATTTATGTGTGCACTTTATGTGTCATAATAAATTATGCCTAGCATTTTATTGGGTCATTTGTGCTAGTGTAGAAGTGTTGGGTCTTAATTATTAGTAGGGAGTGCAAGTATTTGTGTGTAGTGTGGAAGAAGGGGCCTAAGTGTAAGTTTATGAAAAGGGTTTTAACTACTCCTTCTACTCATTTTCTCCCTCACTCTCTCCCATTCCCAGTCACTTCTCTCTCTCTCTTCCATAGATAAAGTAAGTTTTTCTCTCTTCCTTCTCTCTTCATTTTAGCTATCTTCCTCTCATTATTTCTCATTTCTTAAAACATGAAACGTGTTTAGATCGTCGCTAGGATCGCGTAGAGTCAAAAAGAATCGAAATCCATCAACTTTGAGAATTTGCAAGTAAGTTACTTTTCCCCCATTTCGATGCTAAAATGTTCATATCACGTTTTTATGATGATTGATGTGTTATATTTGAAGTTTGGTTGGGTTTTGAATTTGTTTGGAATTTATGTTGGGTTTTGACCAAAAATGGTGATTTTGGAATGTTGGGTTTGATTCTTTATTTTGGGTTGATGAATGGTATATTGGAGTTCCCCCCCTAGTTATAAATTGTTTTGGTACATTAGTACATGAGTTGGAAGTTGGGATTTTGGTTAAATGTGTTTTGGGTTGAAAATGGAAGAACTCATGTTGTTCTTCCCGATTTCTGGCAATTCCGGCATATTGGGCGACCGCCCAAAATCGTATGGGCGACCGCGCATCTTTCTAAGAGTTTTTGTTCATGTTTTGAGGCACTTTGGGCGACCGCACAACCCAGAGTGGGCGGCCGCACAGCCCTCTGAAAGTTTACATTTTGTTAAATTGTGTGATTAACGAATGCGTTGTGATCCAATTCTTGGGTGTCCTCCTAGTTGACCTTAGTGAACATTGTAGTGCACTCTAGTGATAGAATTGGGTCCCTTGTGATCAAGTTTGTGTTTGAAATTAATTAAGTGTTAATTTGGATTTGGAACGTCTTATTGAGGTATCGTTGATTTGACTTATCTTTGTGAAGATCATCTGGTATAAGTTTGGGCATCTTATGATGTGTTCGTGATTATTCCAATCGAATTGATTTTCGAGTGAGTCTTGGTCTAGGTTTTAGGCGATGTCCTATATTACCTAGAGGGTGGTTACTGAACACCAAAGTGTAGGGTTTAGTCCAGTCGTGATCATGTCCTAATAAGTGTAACCTTTTGGATTCGTTTGGGGTGTTTAGAATGGGTTCGTTATGAGCGGAGGTAAAGCGTGAATTGGCAATTGGGTACCTACGGTTTGATTAACCTTAAGGAGTATTCATTCGGATTTCTTACTTGGAATTCTAGGTGTGATGAGGTGGTTGATTTCATAGTCCTAGTATATCTTTTGAGTAAATGTTTGTGATCATTTTGGTAATAGTCATTGTGCCATTGGTGAGCGACCGTTTGGGTTGTGCTCTTTTGATTAACTTGTGGGTATCATATTTAGGATGTATTTGGTACGTGCCTTGTCTTGGAATCATCTTGTTCTAATGATCAATATTGTTGTGCTCTTTATGAGAAATTCCGTTTATCGTTGTTGTGCTCTTTTATGAGAAACTTATTGTGTTCGTTGTTGTTGAACTCTTCATGAGTAATCGTTTGCATCTTTATGGTGATTAATGGGTGTGGTCCCTACTTTGGAACCTTAAGTTGTTTATTCATGCTAAAATATTATTACTTAGCATTTAAGTAGAAGCCCAGCTGGCATATTTGTTGCATCGGGCGATGGGAAGGATTATAATGGCAAAGCCAAGTCCATTATAATGTTGACCATTGTTTTGCCCTTACTATACCCCTTCTCCAGATTGGCCTTGGAAAGGATAAGTCAGCGTTCCTTTGTGAATGCATCTGGCTAACGGGCATGACTTTGTGTCATGGTCCTTGTCCTTTGTGACACTTTTATGGTTATTGGTTCCGGTACCGGGGTTTTCTCTTCGGCTTTTATGCTATTATGAAGATGATGATTTGGTGATTATTGAAGCTGCGCAGCGATCCTTTATTTGGATGTACCAGTTTGGAAAACCATGGCTATATCCTTTGTTATGTGTTTATTTCCGCTGCTATCTGTTATGTGATAAATGCTATGTGCTATGTGATATTTATTATTGCTTATTGCTTCTTGCATCATAGCATGTCATGTAGTTGCATTAGTAACTTACTGAGATTTATTCTCACCCCGTTTCTTGTTTCAAATTGTTTTCCTTAACCCCCCCCCAGGAGGAAAAAGGATTAGGATTCGCGGATCGAGGAGGACGTCGAGAGGATTGAGATTTTGGGCAGGTTGTTTGATCGGTTTGCATTATTTAAATGTATAACCTTTTGGGGATAGTTTTACCATCAATGACGTCATTAAGATTTGTAATCTTTTGTATTTTTGGGGTGAGCTTGCGAAGCTTACTCTAGTAGTTTGTTGTTGTTGTTAAGCTGGGATTTCTAAAACTTTGTTTTAAACATTTTGGGTATAAAAATGGAATTTTTATCTTCGGTATTTTGAGTTTTGGTTTTAGAGTCGACGTCCAGATCGCGGTCCCGGGGCCCGCGGGGTCCGGGGTCGCGACAATTGTCTCCATCTACATTAAGCCGGGTACGCCTAGCATGAATGATGTACACAAAAGACATGATAAAATCCTTAAGGAAATGGTAATAAGCATGTTTTGTGCTTATTTTACCTCACTCATTATGGGCGATACATTAAAACCGCAGCCCTTATTCTCATTAAAGCTCCCTCTAAGCTACTAATAAAAACCCTTTATGATTTTGGGACGAATA
The DNA here is from genome assembly GCA_026119855.1 of Campanula takesimana. NCBI lineage: Eukaryota > Viridiplantae > Streptophyta > Magnoliopsida > Asterales > Campanulaceae > Campanula > Campanula takesimana. Next base: position 1,878,801 of record JAOWBW010000218.1, on the reverse strand, counting down.
AGGAACACATCCTTAAATCATCTTCATTTATGGGGTTGTCTAACATAAGGGTAGACCTTATAAGTCTACTAAGGGCAAGTTAGACATAAGATTGTTAGTAGTTATTCATGAGGTAAGCCGAGAGATCTAGGGGATATATAAATTTTACAACCTGAAAATTTAAACATTTTGAAATGAGAAAAGCTAGGTTCTTTGAGGATGTTGAATTTAGTGGGAGATTAGGAGTAATATTTTGAATTTGAAAAGGAAGATGCATCCTTTTTATACCTCTTCCCTTAGTTCCAATTAGAAATCAAGTACTTGTACCTGAAATTCAAGAGGAACATACAATTCAAAATAATGATTCCCCATAAATATTGAACAACATGGAAATGTTGGTCATAAAAGGAAATTCAACAATCTCAAAATAAGGAAGAACCGGTGCCCTTAATGAGATCCAATAGAGTAAGAAGAAGTGTTATTCCGAATAATTATAAAGTGTATTTTGCCTAGAATGAAGGACGCTTAGGTTTAGTGGGAGATGAGCTTCTCACCTCCCATCAAACCATTAATAATCCTAATTCTCATAAAGTGAATTAATGTCATAAATGAAGAGTTAAAATCTATAAAGATAACAACGTTTGGGATCTTGTCCTACTACCTAAAGATGTAAAACCTATCGGGATTAAATTAGTCTTTAAGACCAAAAGGATTCACAAGGTAATATGGAAAGATATTAAGCCCGTCTAAGTTGCTAAAGATTTTACTCAAAAGGAAGACATTGATTATAAAGAAAACATCTTTTCCGGTATCTTCTAAAAAAAAAAAAAAAAAATCTTTTAGGATCATTAAGTTTCATCAAATGGATATAAAGACGAGTTTTCTCAATGGAGACATTGAGGAAACTATTTATATAAAGAAGCCAGAAATGGTGACTGGTTAATTTAAGAAATCCATTTATGGGCTTAAGCTAACTTCTCGTTAATGGTACTTTAAAAATTAATCAAGTTATTCTTTCATTTGGTTTTGAAACGAATCTTGGTGAAGATTATGTATACCATAAGTTCAGTGGGAGTAGATTTATAATTTTGGTCTTATTGTGGATGATATTTTGCTTGCAAGTAATGATATGAACCTTCTTAAGGAAACAAATAAATTTCTTATTTGAAATGAAAGATCTTGGTAAGGCATCTTTGTATTAGGAATCCGAAATCACCGTGATCGCTCACGAGGTGTTTTAGGATTATCACAAAAGGCCCATATGAAAAAGGTATTACAAAATTTTAGCATGCAAAACTGTGAACCACTTGACACCCCTAATTTTAAAGGAGACATATTTTAGTCTCAAACAGTGTCCTAAAGTTAATTATGAATCCAAGTATATAGAAAATATCCCTTTTTGCATCAGCAGTAAGAAAGCTTAATAAATGCGTAAGTCTTGCATTCAATGTTGGGATGCTTGGTCAATACCAAAGCAATCCAGAAAGAACATTAAGTAATAGCCAAAAGAATGATATAGTATTTACAAAACATAAAGATCTACATGCCTATTTTTAATCGGATAATCTTGAGATCATTTGGTATTCCGATATTTGTTAAAATTATATGGCTGCATAAAGGACTACAATTTGTCAAATAATGTCGAAAGACCGCTAAGATATATTATGACAATCAGGCAGTAGTCTAGTACTCTAACAAGAGTTTGTCAAAGTCTAAGTATTTAGACATTAAGTATCTTGTTGTAAAGAAAGAGTACAAAAAAGAACAAATAAAAACACAACTTATTGGAACAAACTCCATAATTATCGGATCCGTTTTCTAAAGCGTTATCATCTTTAGTATTTCACGAGCATGTTGCTCATATGGGTGTAACAATTTTGATAACATTTAATTTAGTGGGAGTTTATGTTGTGATTCATTAATAAGTTCTATCATTTAAAGTTTTGATCTCATTTGGTTAAGTTGGACTAGTTGGAAGAATATGTATATATTCATTATGATTCTATGCTACACATCTACACTTTTGATCTATGTCATTTAGTTGGATTTGTATATGTGATTATTGTGGTTTAGTTGCGAATCAATTACAACGACTGCCCCTTTAGTCCTTATACTTATATGGCTAATGGACGAGATTGTTATGAATGGCAATAAAATGCGCACATAAGGGTTGTCATTCGTGTTATATTTATGTTTTAAATGGAGAACTTTATTTTGCAGCCCAAGTGAGAGATTGTTAGAACATGGCTTGCAAAACAAGTTATTTGGACCTTCCATTTATAAAATCATGATTATAATGTTAATATAAAGTGTAGTAAATAATAGTAAATATTGTGTAGAATTTCCTGGATGTAATATTACCTATTTTTGATGGGCAAAGTGGTAATTTAACATCACTAAAGGTTGAAAGGGTGTAGTCCCTAAATGAGGTGCCTATTGGTTTCATATATAAAGGGTTCTCCATCAACCCTAGAAATCACTCCATTCATTATTTTTCTCTCCCAAATAATCTTCATATTGTTAGAGACATTAGAGAGAAAAAGCACTCATCATTTAGAAGAACTCCGTCCCCTTAATTCTTTTTTTTTCTTCTTCTTCTTGTTCTCCCTACAACATCATTATGGATTCATCAGGTATTACGCTTCCGCCTTCATCTTCTTCTTCCTCAATCTTATTCTGAAATGAACGTGACATTCAGGGATATAAAGAATTGTTCCAACAACAGCTTAGGCCACATCCAACGGAGCCCCAAAACTCTGGATTTAACGCAAAAAGAAGGCCAACGGAACGCTATTCAGCTCTTCAAAATAGCGCAAGATGATTACTTGCTTCAAATACAGAGCATGCTCTAAAGGTGCGCTAAACCTTATTCCTTATCCTGTTTCATTTTATTTTTTTAATTCTTTTTTGCTGCTTGTATTATCCACAAGCCAAAGTTTTATACGTACTCTCTTCGTCTCAAAATAAAGTAACTTTTAATATATAATTTTTGCAATCCAAAAAAAATATCATATTTGACATGTCAATACTTTTAAATAATATATTTCTCTGATTTGTGCATTGATTGTACAATGATAAACTGCACTAAATAATTACTCCCTCACTCTTATTTATATTGAAAACTTTTGACCTTTTTTCAGTCAACACGAGTGAACTTTAACCAAACATTAATGTCAATCTAGTCATCCTAATCCTAGTGAAATTCTAAAAATTGTTATTTATAAATTATTAAGTGATTTATCAATATCACTTTTTAAAATTTCATTACCATGATTAAATTGACATTTATATTTGGTAAAAGTTTATTTGTGTTGACTGAAAAAAAATCAAAAGTGGTCAATATAAATGAGACTGAAGAGTACTAATTTCATGCATTATTAATTACTTGGATATAATGTAATGTAAATCATAAATAATAATATAACAAATAATAATAAAATATATTAAACCAAATAAAATGAAATATAAAGAATAATTTAAGAATATGCTTTTTTGGTGCAAGATTTGAAGTATGATGGTTGGAGTTGATGGTAGATATTTGGTGCAAAATTTGCACCATTTTAGAAGAATAGTGCAATTTTTACACTAAACCATTGGAGATGGTGTTACATAAACAAGATAAACATTACAATACATTAAAATAGTGTTTTGTTAGGATAACCCCTTTAAAGGGTATCTTAACAAACAAGTGACCCCAAATTTTTATGACTAAAATACCTATCAAGTTTGAACATGAATGAAATACATATGGAGGGTATAACTGTAATTTTCCAAAATCCCTTCTCATCTTCTTCGGTAATTAAAGAGGCCCGACTTCAAAAACACGATCTTCCGTTTCTTGTCTCCGGCAGTGCGCCTTATCTCATCTCATCCAATCTCTATCCCCATAAAATAATATGTGTTCTCCAGTCATGTACACAATTACAGCAAAGTATTCTAACCAATCTATTTTTCTATTAACTAATCTACTATTGAATGGGAAAAGTTGCTTAATCAAACTGTAATCAATATATTTCTTTCCCCACTGCGAATCATGTATTAAACTTGTACTTGATTCCATTTTGAATTACAAACACAGGAAACCAAATAGAAAATTGAGAGTCTAACTTTGGCAATATATTAGATGAATACAAGCTTATTTTATATAAGAGAGGGGTGCCAATCAAAGAGAAAGGTTGAGCGGCAACAATGGCGCTCCCAGCTTAATTGAAAGAGTCTCTGTCTTGACTTCGGAAAGAGAAGACTGAGTAAATTAAAGGTGGGCCTTTCTATTAATTTAGACTTACGGTTATATCCCTTTAAATATTTGGTTCTTGTTCAAACTTGATGGGTATTTTAGTCATAGAATTTAAGAAAACATTACACAAATTATAAATTAAAATAATATAACTAATATCCTTGAATTCTTCATGGAGTCTGGCATAAAGCTCAATTTTTTTTGGTGACAATACTGATTTCCCCATCAGTATACTTTAAAAGTTTGAACCTTGTTTTCCGCTCCTTCTTCGCTTGCTTTTGATCATTCTCCACTTGTTTTTTTTTCTTCATTTTCTTAAAAAAACTCAAGCATTTGCTTCTGTAGTTGAAGTCGCTCAACATCCATCTCGCGATTTGTGTGCAGACTATTGATGCAGTTAGTTATATCATTTACATCAACACTAGAAGAGGTAGTTTGTTTACCTTTTTGCTTAGCCCTCTTCACCTTTACAGGACGAATCAAAATTGTTGGGGTAACTGAGTTTGATCTCTTGGAGTTGTGGCCGCTTTGTTGATCTTCTCCAGTCATCCCACCTTGCCATTTTGGAAAGTGTTTCAGTAACTCCAACAATGCTCTAGCTGGAATTTGCGGCCATTGTTACTTTTTCCCCATATTTCTCGAGCTTCCCCAATAACATTGTCCTCGTTCCATCCGCTCTTTTTTTTCGTCGGGCTTCTGCGTAGATTCCAATCCACTTATTTACGTGAGAGTTAATTCTTCTCCAACGACAATCGCACGAATCATAATTTCTTTCATTTATGGTACTTGAGTTTTCTCGTTGAGCTTCTGCAAACATTTCCATTATACTTGCTTACCGAAAGCTCGCATTTCTTTTGATCTGTTCCAGTCATTGCTTCCCCTCTAGTCTCAAGGTAAGCCGATCAAAGTGCTTTATCTTCAGCTATGGTCTATGCCCTCTTATCTTTCATACTTTTGGATTTACCCGGTTGGTCAGAAGTAGGGATGACCAAACACGGTTCCGGTTTTGGAAAAGCTTGAACCGTAACTGAACTGTTTCTCTTCCGGTTACGGTTCGGAATCGCCGGTCCACAGTTTCCTTTTTTTTGAAAAAAAATAAATTTTTGTAACAATTATAATAATATATTATTGCCGATTTTTTCTAACAAAAATGTTTAAAAAATTAAAGAGGTCCGTCCCTCTTATCTTTTATATACTAAACAAATTTTTATTATTTCTATTCACTGAATTTGACTAAAAATTCAGCCAAAACTCAACTTTTCTTGTCAACTTTCCATTAGTAACGGTTAATTCTGATGAAACCGTTAGAAATCTAACGATTTTGACTGTTTTTGACCGTTTTCTAATGGTTCCGGTTTGGTGGTTCATGGCGGTTCGCAACCGCCGGTTCACGGTTTTCAGAGGGGATGGACTGGAACCGGCCCATCTTAAAAACGGTCATGGTTCACACGGTTCCGGTTTTCGTCAAGGTTCAAGGCGGTTATGGGCTTTTCGGTTTCGGTTCCGGTTCCGGTTTGGCCATCCCTAGTGTTAGGATTCAATGTTTTGAACCGCCCCACTTGATTTGATTGAGACATGCCACGTGTCTTTTTGTGGACTATAAAGAAAATGTAATGAAGTTTTATACTTCAAATTTTAGACAAGTCCATTTCTAGATTTTTATTTGTCATAGGCTGTGATATGTTCGGTTTGTCCCTCAGCGGTTTGATCGTTCAAACCGCCCTTGCTGCCATACTTAGACCTCCTGCATGGAGCCGCATATTTCATGAAACCGCGTTCTGCAGTTCTCATGAAACCGCACTTCAAGTCTTTGATAGAACCGCTCCAGTTTATTTGGCAGAACCGCAGATCATTTATTGAAGAATTCAAGTGTTGTCATTTATTCCTCAAGACAAACATTCCCTTTGCAACCATAAAGGAATGTTTTATGATTTGACAAATAACTTCGAGTTAACTTGGAGTTTCTACAAGGAATGTCGGTTTTGTCCAGTAAATTCAAATGTTTACCGTTAGTCCTTTCTCTGCAACAAAGGGCAATGTCAGGTAGTGGTGCTGCAACTACCTAGGACTACAAGATAAAACAAAGGACGACAATGACAGCTCAACCAATGGGATTTTGATAGCAGCTGTACCATCAAGATTTGGATCAGATTATTGTCAAACGGTCACAAGACTGCTCTCACTATAAATAGCCTTCATTTTTCAACAATGAAGGTTGCTGAGTTTTCAAGAGAGAAAATCCCCAAGTGTTCAAAAGTTTGCTTTGAAGATTTTACCCAGATATTCAAACCTTCATAGATCTCCTTAGCAAATCCAGAATTCTTCATTAAGCTTCAAGCCAAACAACCATTCATTTCTCAGCCTTGTATCACGAAAGTTTTCTTATGCTCATCTTCACTTAGATCTTTAGAGCATTTGATTTCTTTTCCACACACACACACACCCGAATAGTATGATCATATAGATAATACCATTCGAAAACACTGGTTTCTAGGATAGCTTTGATAGGTTAGATTGTATGTTTAGAGTTTAGATTCATCTTTGTAATCTTGTAAAAGCTCCTCTAAATTTATACAAGTCTAGTAGCTATTAGAAAATCCTAGACTAACCATCTAGGTAGAGGACGTAGTTCATTCAAGAACGAACCTCTCCAAATTGGTGTGTTTGATCTTTACTTTATGTCTTACTCTTTATTTTTATATTTGTGGTTTTCTCACAAGCTCTTACTATGAAATGATCTGAAAAATGACAAGTGTTTTCCTTTGATCTTTAAGTTATAATTATCTTGTGCATTATATTGTTTTTCAACCCACTCTAGCCGCATAACTCTTTATCTATCCACTTTAGCCAAACTGAAAACCTCCGCTGTGCATTTTATTAGTTCGGTTTTCTGCTTTGAACCGCAGTTGGCTAAATTGATAAGTACACGGTTGAATTTTATAAGGTTATTTTCGAAAAAGTTCAAACCGCTATTCACCCCACCTCTAGTGGTTCTATACCCTTGTTGCCCTCTGGGACTAGAGCCATCAATTTGGGATCGTCCCGCAATATAAATAGGACGGGATGAGATAGTATATTCTAACCCCGTATAAAAGCAGGCCTATTTTGGATATCCCGTTTGGGACATGGGATGAAGCGGGACGGGACGGGAAGGGACGTCCCGCATTTTTTTAAATTTTATTTTAATGTTATTTTTTTTAACCTCAAATATATTTCAGCACTTATTTTTAGTTTTTTCTTTCAACTATCCATTGTCTTTTTGTGTTGATTAAGCTATTTTATGAAATAAGAAGTTTTGATCTTGTTAGATTGTAAAAGATGAATCTTATGTTTTAAATTTAATGTTTTGGCATCATCTTAGTTAGATTTTATTTTTATAATATTAACGTTTTCTTGTCCAGCATTTGTCCTGAATTGTCCTGCGTCCCGAGGTAGGATGGGAGGGGATGAGGATTTTCCGTCCCGCAAAGAATTTGGGATGTCTCGTTCTGTAATATTGCGGGATTTCATAGTTTTGTCCCATCCCGTCCTGTTTTCCCGAATTGACATCTCTATCTGGGACCAACACCTAGTCAGAAGTAATAGTAAGATCATCTTCATCAACATTATCTTCCAGATCTTGAAATAAAATTCTCGAACTACATACATCACCAATAGGAGTTCTAGAAAATTTATTATATGGTTGAGATGAAGGACATTCGAGGTTTGAAGAAGGAAATTGAATATTTTGAGAAGCGAACATGTTTGGGGAAGGAAAGAAATTAGGATTAAATTGAGGTGGAGAATAAAATCCCATGAATTGAGATAATTGAGGATGATATAACAAATTTGGATCAATAGCCATATATGTGCATTTGGATTTATATTGGTATTTAACTATTTGAGAATGTTGGTTATTTCCATAATAATTAGGATAGTTTGGATCCATAATATGAAAGAATTATTTTTAAAGGAATTGAAAGGAAATGAAAGTATTGAACTAAAATTGTGAAATGCTTTTGAATTGTGAAAAATGAATGAATTTTAGTCCATATTAATAGATAAAAAAAATAAGATCGTTTCTAACTTTTTCTTTTTTAAATTTTGTAACAGCAAAATAAGAGCACCAGCAATGGTGACTTAAAACAAGGGTCAAGAGTGAGGTGGCACTAGTGACTTCCAACAATAATGATCCAAAATTAAGTCATGGTTGACAGGAATGAAAACTTATGTGGAGTATGACCGAGAGTCATCAAAAAGTAGTGTACTCTTTCACACACTCGGTTGGCACACACTCTCATTCTAAAGAGAAAAATAGACGCATGATTTCCCCTTCTTGTGTGGATATGTGAGTTAAAATTAACATTTGAAAATTGGTTGGCCCAATTGAAACTACCGAGCATAAAAAGTGAACCATTAATAATATTATTCGCACCATCATAGCACATGCCTTTCTTCCTTCACTTTTTTGGCATTATGATATCTCAATGGTCACATATTTGCTCAATATTCTTTCTAATAAGACTCTTTCATATCAATCCCCACTTAAAATCCTCTAAACACGTGACCCACTTACACACATCTTTGTGTTTTTGGTTGCCTGTGTTATCCTTTTTTTCCATCTACTACCATTAATCGATCCACACTGTTTTGGTCAAATTTTGCAATTCAACTTCAAGAAATGAAATTGGGTACAAAGGAATAAAATTGTAAAGTAATTCAAGAACGAATGAACACGATATTTAATGAGGAAATCCCTTGAACAACTTGTTCGCCGGCATAAAACTTCAAAGGTGGAATATTATTAGTGATGATGGAAGTACAATGAGATGAATAAGAAAAATAGCTGAGAAAGTAGTGATTGTGCGTGTGTGTGCATTACATAAATGGTGTGAACTATTTATAGTAGAGGAATGAACCACAAACTAGCCAATTGAGCCATGATTTTCGGGTGGTTAGTTGATTTCTATCACTATTCCGTGGAGAGATCTTCAAGAAAAACGCCGGTGAGTCTCTTTCCCTTTTTCCTTGTTTTTCTTGCTGATGCGCCATGGTTAAAACTAAGGAATCTATCAATCAAAATAAGAAATTTCCCGAGGGTTTTAAATGCTTAGGTTTTCTTGTTTATCCTGATGAAGAAAAATGCCTGTTTTCTCTTGCAAATCTTGAGTCTTTGAAAAATGCTTTTCCTCCTGGAGCGGTTTTTATGAACCCTAATCCCTTTCTTACTTCAGACTGTGTTTCTCCCGAATGGGTTTGTTTTCTTGAGTACCCGTTCACTATTGGGTTGAAATTTCCCTTTTCCCCTCTCATAACTCGTTTTTTTTTTGAAATCACCGGGCTTACTTATATACAACTCATGCCTGTTGGGTGGAGGAATTTGGCCACTTTAAACAGATTGAGCGTCGAAACTGGGTTGAGAGTTGTCTTAGAGAAGTTAGCCTTTTTCTATATCTTAAGATCTCATGGGTCTTCTAGGTATGGCTTTAGAGTAAAAAAATAGGGCTTATAGTTTGGTATTGGATTCCGTCGATAGAGACAGAGGGTGGAAGAACGGGTTTTTCTATGGGAAAAAAGAGAGTCTTGAGGGAGGTGGAAAGTTGTCAAGCGAGTGGAAAGATGAAGGTAGGGTTTCTTTAAGAAGTCTATTTGATTTTGTGTAGCATAAACTAATTGATTTCTTTTTGTTTCGCAGTTTCCAAGTTGGAGGAATTATTTCCTAAATGGGAAGACACACTTAGGATAGTGGAGCAAGTTTGCGCCTTACCTGCAGTCAAACGCAAATTTGTGCACCCTGCTGGAGAATCATCTTCTACTAATCCTGAGGAAGAAGAGGTTGAGAAGTCTGTTGAGTGTGAGCACAAGATGTCATCTGGTAATTCTCCCTTTCGATTTGCAACTTGAAATTGACTCAATGGTTCTAGAATGCTTATATCTTTAAATTTCGCAGTTACTCGTTCACAATCTGGTTTTGGGGCTAAGGATCTGATGGCAATTGTCCGAGGCAAGGTGAAGGATGAAGGTAGCAAACCACCAGTCCCTAAGATGGAAGCATGGGAAGAGAAGTCAACTAGAAATAGGAAGGCTAAGGAGATTGTGGATGTTGAGACTGCTTACCAGTTGAGAAGATGTATAAGAAAAAGGTAATCTTTGACTTGAGTTTTGTTTCGTCTCGATTCTAACTTGGTTTTGTCAACAGGTGGTCAAGGCTGTTGGTCTCTTGGTTAATGAGGTTCAGGTGTGGAAAGGGAAGGCAGAAGCATCATTCAAGAAAATGTATGAGTCTGAGGAAGGAGCAAAGGCTGCTGAGAAGGAATTGGATGAAAAGGATAAAGAGGTTAGGGATATGACCCTCAGGTTGGTGAAGCTGAACCAAGATCATACCAAGGAGCTTGAGCTTTTACAGGGCTAGTGCATGACTGATGCTGCCAAGTCTTTATTTGAGATGAGGATTCAAATGATCAATGAGTACCAAGCTGGAAAGCACTCTGCATGGAACCTGGAGGAAGAGTATGAAGCTTTGAAGAAAATTACTGGTGAAGTTGTTGATGGTGAAGAGGTCAATTCCAAGATGCCTGTCACTAATAAGGAAGAACAAGTTTGAGAGAACCAAGAGAAGAAGGTTGATGAAGCCACCTGAAAGGTAAATTTCTATGTCTGGTTTGTCCTGCAGGGATCAATGTCAAAAACAATTTCTTTTTATGTTTTAAATTTTTGTTTGAAAATAGAGGGGATGTCCTCTAAGACAATTAGATAAATTTAGGATGTAATGGTTTTTTAAACATGTTCTAGGTTGCACTTTGGTTCACTTATGTCTTGTGATAGCATTGGTTGAACTTTTTGGATGTTTTTGCTATAATAGTTCAGTATGTTTGAACTTTTCTTTGGTATTTTGGTTGTAAGAACTGTTGAATTTCTGAACGTAACCTTGTGATGCTACATCTTGGTAATGTAAATAGAGTAGGAATAGATTTGGAAAACAATAAGTAGAAGATGGAAGGACAACACGTGCAAGTTGTTATCTTTAGAACGACTTCCAAGATAGTAGGAAAAACGTAGCAAAATGATGCTTACAGGATGTAATGAGATATTATGAATGAAATGGAAGGATATTTTGAACTCAAAACTTTATGTTTGGTAACATGTTAATGTTACAACCTGTTGTAAATATCTTAAGTTCAAAATTTGACTAAGTACAAGATGGTAATCAATATGTATGAAATACACTGGCCAACTTACAACTTGATCAAATGTGAAAAACGTGCGCACGGGCGAATGTGTATGAACCTTAAACTTAAGAAAGATGTATAATATTTAAACCTTTGAAAGGTGAAAACCTTTAAAACCTGAGTATTAATCTTTGGGAAAAGATGCATAAACTTTAACATCGAAGTGCTTACTTGTGCGTTAAACAGGTTGAACTTTCATCCTGTAGTTTGTCAGCAAGTTAACTCCTTTCATCTTGAACAACTAGATTGTTAACTCAGCAAATCGTTTGAACATATTGAACATGTTGACCTAAGTTGGAATTTTGAATTGCCTTGCAAAACAAACACATGTTAGGGGTGGGTGTTAGCTTAGCTAACACCCCTCCGATGCTTAAGTCAGTAAGTGTATGCTTAAGTCAGTAAGTGTTCAACAAAGATAATCAAATCGAAGTGATAGAATTGAAATAAAGCTAATTAAATCATACCTGGTTTTTGGAATTGAATGGACAGGCTCCAACTTACATATAAGATGCTTTAAGATGGATTGCATTCCAACTTCTGGGTATCCTAGTGCCATCCAAGGTGGAAAGCCAGTATGCTCCTTTCCCAGCTTCTGCATCAACCAGATAAGGACCTTCCCATTTGGCCGCCAACTTGCCTGCATTTAGTTCCTTTGTATTCTGAAAAACTTTTCTAAGCACCATGTCCCCAACTTGAAACCTTCTAATCCGAATGTTTTTGTTGTAAGACTTGGCAATCCTTTGCTGATAAGTAGCCATCCTGATCTTAGCTAGATCTCTGAGTTCATCAATAGTGTCCAGATCTTCTGCTAGTACAAGCTGGTTGTCTTCTGGAGTTATTAAGCCATATCTTGCTGTAGGGATGGATAATTCTACCGGGATAATAGCTTCAGTTCCAAACACCAAGGAGAAAGGAGTTAGACCGGTTGCATTTTTAGGAGTAGTTCTATATGCCTATAATACTAGAAGTAATTCTTCAGCCCATCTTCCCTTCTTCTGATCAGTCATTTCTTCAGGTTGTTCACGATCAACTTGTTGCTCGACTCTTCTTGGCCGTTAGCTTGAGGATGTACTGGTGTAGCCATGATCAACTTGATTCCCCATATTGTACAAAATCTTGGGTCTTTTTGATGATGAACTGGGACCCATTGTCACAAAGAATTTCTGAAGGAACTCTAAACCTGCTAATGATGTTTCTTTTCAAGAATGAAATCACTTCTTTGTCTCTAACTTGTACGAAGGCCTCAGCTTCAATCCACTTTGAGAAGTAATCAGTCATAGCAAGCATGAATACTTTGCCCCCAGGTGTCTTAGGAAACTTTCCAACGATATCCATTCGCCATTGCATGAAGGGCCAAGGTGACAGGATAGGATGAAGAGGTTCAGCAGGTTGATGTAGGATGTTGCTGTGCCTCTGACATGCATCACATTTCTGAGCATATTTGACTGCAACTTGACGCATAGTTGGTCAATAATACCCTGTTCTTAATGCCTTAGAAGATAGTGACTTGCCCCCAGAATGGTTGCCACATTCACCATCATGTAGTTCCCTCAAGACCTGTTCAGCTTGCTCGGGTTCCAAGCACCTCATGTACAAACCTGTAAATGACTTACGGAATAGCACATTATCGATTAAAATAAATCTTGATACCTTTATCCTGAAAGCTTTCGCATTTTTGACATCTTGTGGCACTGTCCCATCTTGCAGAAATTTTATTATGGGTAATGTCCAAGGTGTCGTATCGTTCAATGAGTTAGCTGGAGCATCAGGCTGAGCATCCACTTGGTTTGCTTCAGGTTGATCTATTGCTAGATGCAGGACATGGATTATGGGTATGTCATTGTTCAACATGGTTCTGCAACTTGAGCCCAAGTTGGCCAACGCATCAGCTTCAACATTTTCTTCCCTTGGGACTTGCTGGAAGGTAAATTCTTCAAATTGTCCAGCCAATGATTTAATAAGCTGTAAGTAACTCGACATTCTGGTATGCTTAGCTATATAAGATCCATTGAAGTTGTTGTAAGTACCCCAATCTGGATTGACCTACTTTAGAGAAATTCTTGGTACCATTTAGGGATAAACCAATGGGCCAGGACCTCGCTAGGATAAACCTGATATTCCAGGACTGAACTGGAATTAAACTTAGAAAAATCCAGAAGCTCGCCAAGTCGAGTCGTACAAATGGTTTGGGAGCATGAGGTCCCTAGCCGTACGGCTATGTTGGGCACCCTCATCCTCTATAAATTGAACCCTATGCTGATCATTTCAGAGGGGGGGGGGAAACATTTTGAGAGCTGTTACTCTGCCAGTTTGAGAGCAAAAAGTGAGTGATACACATATTTGAGTGAAAAGAGAGGAAGATAGGCATAACCATCATAGGTGAAGCCTCCTTCTCCCCATCTTCTTCTTCATCTCAAACTCTTTTATCTTTGTTCATATTACTTGTTTATCTTGTATTATTTCTCCATGTTCTTGCAAAGTCTTGTCCATTTCAAGCACTTTACATTTCTTGCAAGTCTTGTCCATTTTCAAGCACTATATCTATATATTATACAAGTCTTGGCCTTCCAAGCTATATATATTATGATTATATATGTATATGATCCAAATCATGAGGTGATTCAAGGTCCCCTTCAGACCTAGTGTGTGATTTATGGGATAAAACCTAGGATGATCATGATTTGTTAAGTTTCATGTTGATGTTGTTCTTGTTTGGCCATAAGAGTCATGATTGGGGGATAAAGTTTCAATCTTTATCATCCCAACCATGATCTAGCCATAAATCACCAAGTATGAGACATAAAGATTTGATCTTTATGTAATATTTTTGTCCTTAAGGGTTTAATCTTGTATAATAAGTCCATTTTGGTGGTAAAGTTTCAATATTTATCCACCAAAATTGTCATTTTGGTCTAAATGCCATGTTCATCAACTTTTCATAAATCTCTCCAATGATTGCCTTTGATCACACCTAAATCTTTGTTTTTGGGGTTCCTTTGATGATCAAAGTGCATAGGAATGAACTTTTCAAAGTTTTGTTGTTAATCATAAACTGGAAATCAACATTCCAGTCCAGTTTCAGCAAAGATACTCTGTTTTAACTGAAACTGGACTGTTTTCTGATAAACTGTAAAAATGCCCTGGAGAGCCCTCCCCATCCGTACGGCTACTTTGGCCAGGGAGGGCATTTTCCAGTTTCTTCCTTTTCTGACCAGAAAGTTTGCAAAATAAACCTTTCCTGTTAAATAATTAACTGGTTCTGCCAAAACAGTCAGTTTCTCCCATTTTAAAAACACACACACACACACATGTACTTTCGTTAACTAACATTAGGGAGACTCGGTCCTATCCGAGGCGACTTGGGTGACGTGAAACTCTTCCCAAGGCGTAACCTGACCTCCGAACTAATAGAATCTCTAACCTTTTCTTTTGTTGGGTTAAATAATTAACAAAAGTGGCGACTCCGTTATGTTTTGTGAGATAACCGTGTTCGGCTTTTTCGCCCCAAAATTCGTCGCGGTCCTTCGTGCGGGGGAGGGATCCTTACAGTTGTTAACCAGTAACAAGGAATCACTATAAACATTGAGACATTTAACATTTAAATTTAAAGCAGTATCCAAACCCATAATGAGGGCCTCATATTCAGCCTCATTATTTGTCGCCTTGAACTCGCAAGCCACAGCTTGAGGGATCAGTTCTCCTTGGGGTGATCTCAAGACTATGCCCAAACCTGTGCCCCTTGCATTTGATGCTCCATATGTATAAAGCGTCCAGAATCTAGGAGAGTTGGAACCTTCAAGTTGTTGGACTTCGAGTTCAACTTCAGGTTGGAGGTTCGGACTGAAATCTGCCACAAAGTCGGCTAAGGCTTGTGACTTGATCGCAGTCCTTGCCTCATACTGGATGTCATATGTACTAAATTTCACAGACCATTTAGCCATCCCGCCAGACATCTCAGGTTTTCTCATCACGTTCCTGATAAGATAGTTAGTCCTCACAATAATAGGATGAACTTCAAAATAATTGCGCAACTTAACAGAAGCAGTTATCAAAGAAAGAATGAGTTTCTCAAGATGGGAGTACTTGGTTTCCGCATCTAGAAGAGACTTACTTACATAATAGATAGAAAGTTGTGTACCGTCTTATTCTTTTACCAGGACCGCGCTGACTGCATTTTCTGAAACTGAGAGATACAGGTACAAAGCTTCACCTGTTTCTGGTTTGGAAAGAAAGGGTGGAGTAGCTAGATATTCCTTGAGCTGGTTGAAGGCTACCTCGTGATCTTCAGTCCACTGGAAAAACTTGTTCTTTCGGAGCACATCATAAAACAACTTGCATCTGTCAGACGACTTGGAGATAAACCTGGTTAGAGCAGCAACCTTGCCAGTTAGCCTTTGTACATGTTTGATGGTTCTTGGGGACTCCAGGTTGATAATGGCCTTGATCTTCCCCGGACATGCTTCAATACCCCTCTTGGTTACCATGTAGCCGAGGAACTTGCCAGCTTTAACACTAAAGTTACACTTTGAGGGATTAAGTTTCATGTTGAATGCCTCCAAGATGTCAAAAGCCTCCTTAAGATCTCGAGCATGATCTTCAATGCACTTAGATTTTACCACCATATCATCGATGTACACCTCCATTGTCTTTCCAAGCTGATTCTTGAACCTCATGTTTACTAATCTTTGGTAGGTTGCCCCCGCATTTCTCAATCCAAAAGGCATCACAATAAAGCAATAGACACCCTCTGGAGTAATGAACGCTGTATCTTCCTGATCTGAGGGTTCCATCTGAATCTGTTGAAATCCTGAAGAAGCATCCACAAATGTCAAGACCTCATGGCCAGCTTGTAAGTACCCCAATCTGAACTAGAACCAACTTAGAAGTATTCTTAGGACTATTCTGATAGACTAGGACCTCACTAGGACAAACCAAAAACCTTAGGACTGTCCTGGAATTAAACTTAGAAAAATCCAGAAGCTCGCCATGCTGAGTCGTACGGATGGTATGGGTACTAGAAGGGCCCAGTCGTACGGCTGGTTTGGGTGCCTTCAGTCCCTATAAATTAAGGCCCTTGCTGATTATTTCAGGGAGGGGAGAAAAATAGTTTTAAGTGTAGGAACTCTGCTGAAATACGGGCAGAAACACAAATATTGTGAGAATCGAGTGAAAGAGAGGAAGATATGCTAGAATCAAACATTGGTGAGGCCTCCTTCTCCCCTACCTCCACTTCACTTCTTTATTTACTTGTTCATATTATTATCTATGCAACGTCTTTACAATTCATAAAATATTATTAAATGGAACCAAGTCTTGAGATGATTCATGGTGCCCTCATGCTTTGTGCATGATTAAGGGTTACAAACCAAGATGATCAAGGCTTGTTATGATTAATGCAATTTACCTTTATGTCATTTACTTTCATGTCATTTATGTTAATGTCATTTAATTTAATGTCTTTACTTTTACAAGAGGTACCTTGATGTTAACAAGAAGTGTGCCTTCCACAATTACCATGGACATAACACCGATGAATGCTCAGTGGTGAAGCGTATCATTTTAGACTTGATTGACAAAGGAAATCTTGAACATCCCCGAGGCCCAAATGTGGTTAACAATCCGTTCCCTAACAAGAATGCCATAAACGTGATTGAGTTTGGAGAACCAGCACCAGTAACCTTTTTGGAATTCAATACCCCGATAAAGGTAATTGGGCAGAGATGGAAAGACACTTATGGGCTTTTGTGCAAGAAGGAAAAATGAAATGCCCTCCAGATTGTATGGTGGCCAACGTGTTGAGTGCAAGGGTCCTTCACCAGAATGCCAATGAGTTGATCATGATTAAGCTCACCGAGCACAAACTGACGTACGAAGAGTGCATGGAGGAAATGGAAAAGGCCATTAAGAGTGCCTTGGGAGGCGAAAGCCATAGCCCAAACGAGTATTGTCCCCCTCACAACAAGCATTTCCATGTCACGGAGCCGAGCAGCTCGCCAACCGGAGAAATGTTGATTAAAAGAGTGTGTGGTTGTAATGAAGAAAAGGAAGAAGGTGGATTCGATATAGCAAGAATCCCGTAGGTTTCCAATTACGAAAGGAACCTCGCCCAAATGAGAGGAGCAATTCGTTCTATGCCTCGCCAAGAGCTTCGGGCCCTCTATGCAAGTGATGATGATGAACCCCTTTATATGTATCCTCATGTGCCGTACCCAGAAATGGAAGAAAAATCTCCTGTTTTGGAGGATCTCTTACCCTTACCACCATTATCCCCACCATTGGGATTTGGCAGCAAAGAGTCAACATTCCCGAGCCATTTCTGTTGCATGTTGACCATAGAAAAACTCCGAAAAGTCATGGGTGCTGCGGAAAACAAATGTACCCGCCCCATTTCACTTGAGGAAATCCGACGATCCGTCAAAAGGAAGGGTCACGGTAAATGAGTTAAGAAAAGAAGCATGGCCTTATGACACCAAAAGCCCGCTACCACCCACAGAGGAGTTGGAAAAGGTTTGTGACCCCGTGGAGATAAGCGTGTTAACCCGCTCCAGACAAGTGCACATGGAGAATCCCAAAAAACCCCCGCCGCCGAAACACCGTAGCATGCACCCTTCCTACGCCAAGGAAATGGAAGCCCCGGACCCTGAGAAGGAAGACCCCGTTCTTACCCAACTCAAAAGGACCCAAGCCAAGATCTCTTTGTGGTCTCTTCTCACCTCATCCTACCCTCATAAACTCAAACTGGAAGAGTGTCTAGCCCAAACTATGGTACCCACCACGGCTACTCCCGAAGAAGCCATCCAAATGATTGGAAGTGTTCACTATGGGAACGTTATCACCTTCACAGACTTGGACCTAACGAAATTTGGAGCCAACCACAATGAGGCTCTTTACATTACGGTACAGTTGGATGAACATCGCCTTGCTCAGGTTTTAGTTGACAATGGGTCCGCCATGAATGTCCTCCCTGCCAAAATGATGGACCTACTTGGTTTCAAAGCCGAAGACTTGAGACCTTCTTCAATCACGGTTAAATCCTATGACTCCACAGCCCGATCAGTCTTAGGAGTGATTACTTTAAACCTTTGGTTTGGAAAACAAATGATGCCAACCGATTTCCAAGTGCTTGACATTCCCATTTCCTTCACCGCCTTGCTAGGCCGCCCTTGGCTCCACAAGGTCAATGGAGTAGCTTCTACCCTCCACCAATGCGTGAAATATATACAAGGAGATAACCTCACAATTATTTATGGGGACAGTGTCACCACTAAAGGAACTAACACCAACGGGATTCCCGTGCTAGAAATTAAGCAAGAGGAAAATGGCATGGTATTGACCGGTTTCACAGAGATACCTCCCAAAACTCACATTTTTTGTGTGGACCTCACACTCGCAAATGATAATATCCCTCCCGTGATGAAAATGATGCGCCTAATGCACTACCTCCCGGGGCTTGGTCTTGGGAGAAAGCTTCAGGGGACCCACAAGGTCATCGACATCAAAGAGAAAAAGACGCTCCATGGTCTAGGGTACAAGCCGAATCCCAAAGACACGAGAATAGACAAGGAGATGGATCGAAATAAAAGTCAAGCCAAGGATCGAGGGATCCCATATAAGGCCCCTAATCTCCGTCCTTACGCCTTCGACATGAGCCGTTACTTTGTAAAAGGAGGAATCCAAACTGAGGCCCCGGATGCAGAGAAGCCTTGGATGGTCACCAATTGGGATAAGATACATGAGGATATTAAAAGGTTCTGGGAGATGACTGCCAACCCCATAAGGAGGGCATTCCTCGATATGCCTGAAATATCTAGTCCCACTGAGGCTACAGCGACACATGAGTATGTCTTCAAAGGGGTTCCCGAGGTTGTAAAGTTATTTGAAGCCTTGTCTGTGGAAGAGGCCAACAAGGAGGTAGAGCCTGTCTGGGGTCGTTGTGACAAGTATGGGTTTTAGGAGACAGTTCCAAAGGAAGCCAAGGAAGATGTCTTGGATGACAAATGGGATGGCGTGAAAATGCAAGGAATGTTTGGAGAAGAGGTGGTCGTGCCGGACTCGATAGATCTCGGTGAAAAAATGATCACTGTGATAGAAGAAGGATCCCCTAGAGCTTTTGTTCCCCGCACTTTGGTGGGACCCAGCGTTATGCCTTTGAAAAACTGGGTGACTCTCTCCGGACCAATGGCTAGCAAGGAGGAGATGACCGCAAAACTTGGACTGAATCCCCGCCCCTAGAGTCAAATGTCATAGGGTCAAATGTAGTCAAATCCCCTCAATCCCTTGTTTTCGAATTTGAGTCTTCTTCCTCCGAGGGCCTCACGCTCGAGGATTATGAACTTGTAGCAAATGTTGTATTCCCTTTCGCTTTGAATGAAATGATAGACCTTTCCATGTATCCCCTCATTGCCAATTTATTAGATGACAAATTATCTAATAACCTAAAAACGGTTAATGATGAATCACCTAATAATGCAGACACACTAAACGAACAATACATTAAACAACTTTCAAAGCTGGTTATTTACCGAGAGGAAAACTGTGCCCAAGCTGCCGAAGAGGTTTTGACTAAGGTGAATTTGGGGACTGCAGATGAACCAAACAGATTAGTGGCTACTTCAAAGGGTCCGAAAGGAAATCCTTGGTTAGATTGCTCAAAGAATATGTGGACGTGTTCGCTTGGTCTTATAAGGATATGTCAGGGTTGGATGCCTCCATTGTAGAGCATAGGATTCCCGTAGATCCTGAGGTCAAACCAGTTAAGCAAAAACTTTGAAGAATCAAACCAGAATGGTCCCTGCAAGTTAAAGAGGAGATTGAGAAGTTACTCCGAGTTGGCTTCATAAGGTGATAGAATATCCTTCGTGGCTCTCCAACATAGTGACGGTCACAAAAGCCAATGGAAAAGTCCGATGTTGTGTTGATTTTAGAGATCTCAACAAAGTAAGCCCTAAGGATGATTTCCCTCTCTCGAATATCGACATGCTTGTAGACACAACCTCGAGCTTTGAGGTCAAGTCCTTTGCGGATGGTTTCGCTGGGTACAATTGGATTAAGATGGCTGAGGAAGACCAAGAAAAGACCGCCTTATCCACCCCATGAGGGACCTTTTGCTACACTGTAATGCCTTTTGGGCTAAGGAACGCAGGGGCTACCTACCAAAGGGCCGCAACCGCACTCTTCCATGATATGATCCAAAGGAGATAGAGGTGTATGTTGATGATATGATCATCCATTCCAAGGGTACCGATGGACATTATTTAATCGACTTAAGAAAGTTCTTTGATAAGCTAAGGAAGCACTCCATGAGGCTCGACCCAGCCAAATGCACTTTTGGAGTTTCCCGTGGCAAAGTTTTGGGGTACATGGTCACCGAGCGAGGCATTGAGATTGATCCCCAAAAGGTTAAGGCAATTGTGGACATGAGGCTAACTCATACCCAAACAGAGGTGAAAGCTTTCATGGGACGGTTACAATACATTAGCCGTTTCATAAACCAACTCACCCTCACGTGTGAGCCCATCTTCAAATTGTTAAGAAAGAATGTATTGGTCGAATGGAATGAGGAGTGCCAAAGTGCCTTCGAGAAAATCAAAGCCTACCTTACTAATCCGCCGATCCTATGCCCTCCACACAAGGATAAGCCTCTCCTTCTATACTTGACAGTGACTGACACATCGGTAGGAGCCATGTTGGCCCAAGAAAAGAAGGATTCAAAAGTGGAGAACGCCATCTACTTTGTAAGCCAAAAGTTGCAAGGAAGTGAGCTTAACTACTCCACCATTGAGAAGACTTGTGACGGATTGGTATGGGTTGTAAGAAAATTGAAGCACTACATGCATTCTCACTCAATAAAGCTCATCTCTAAGATAGATCCTATCTAATGTTTATTGGAAAAGCCATATTTGTCCATGAGACTCGCCAAATGGTCTTTCTTCTTAGCAGAGTATGACATTAGCTATGTGGCAAGGAAAGAAATAAAATGAAGTGTTATGGCAGAACACTTAGCAGATTTCCCCAGTGATGAGGAAAAGGAGCCCGAGCCACAATTCACCAATGAAGGGATTTTCTCTCTCGAAGGCGAGAACAGATGGCAATTGTTCTTCGATGGTGCCGCAAACAAGAGGGGGAATGACATTGGAATGCTCCTAGTATATCCAAAGGATGAGCACACCCCTATTGCCATCAAATTGAACTTTGATATGACCAATAATGCCGCTGAATATGAGGCATGCACGGCTGGATTGGAAGCCGCCCTTGAGAGAAATGTGAAAGAATTGGAGGTATACGGAGATTCGGTTTTAATCATCAACCAAGTGTCTAACAAATGGAAAACATTGGACCTGGGGCTGCAAATATACCATGCCCACATGGAAGAGCTCATGGCTCAATTCAAAGAAGTCAGCTTTCATTACTTACCAAGGGATCGGAACCGGTTTGCGGATGCATTGGCCTCCTTGGTAGAGATTCCCGAAGGAAGATCAATAAAACCCTTCAGAGTTGGTAGGAAAGATAACCCAGCCTACTGTTGTGAGATAGATAGAATCCCAGAAAGAGTAGAGGAGCCATGGTACAACCAAATCTACCAATTCCTTAAAAAGGGGGAAGCTTCCTTCACAAATGAGAAAAGAGAATACAAAGATGGAATTAAGGCCAAAGGCATGAAGGCCCTCAAGTGATTGGCATCCCACTACGTCATCCTAGGAGACAACTTGTATAAGAAATGCCACCAGGGCCTTCTCCTAAGGTGTGTAAGCATGGAAAATGCAAAGGAACTCATGAAAGAAGCCCACAGTGGGGTGTGTAGTCCCCACATGAATGCACGGGCTCTAATGCAAGTCATCTTACGAATGGGGTATTTTTGGATCTCGATGGAATCTGATTGCATACAATTTGTAAAGAAGTGTGATAAATGTCAACGGTTTTCCAACCTCAATCACCTGCCGCCTCATCATTTGTACTGCATGATAACCCCATGGCCTTTCTCAACTTGGGGTATTGATATCATTGGAAAGATCTCTCCATCTGGAAGCAATGGCCATGAATTTTTTTTGGTAGCATTAGACTACTTCACGAAATGGGTCGAAGCCAAGTCTTATAAGGTCCTAACATCAAAATAGGTTGCGGGATTTATAAAGGAAAACATCATGTGATGTTATGGGGTCCTGAATGAGGTCATCACGGATAATGGCTCGCACTTTGAAGGCAAATGCGACCGGTTGTTAGAAGAATTTCGGGTCTCCCTACAGGCCTCAAACCAACGGCGTAGTGGAAGCCGCCAACAAAACACTTGAGAGGATCATCAGAAAAATGGCAACACGGGGTAAGGATTGGCTTGAAAAGCTACATCTAGCACTTTAGGTCTACCGAACTTCAGTTAGAACTGCCACCGGAGAAACCCCTTTTGCTTTGACCTACGGGATGGAGGCCATGTTCCTAGCCGAGTTGGAGGTCCTATCATTGAGAATCCTGTTAGAAAATAAGATTCATGAGGTAGACTGGCTCTGGAGTCGGCATGATGAATTGGCCTTGCTAGATGAACGCCGTCTAAAGGAAATGGAACATATCTGCGCCTACCAAGGGAGAATGGCACAGTCATTTGATAAGAAAGTGAAGCCCCGAGAAATTCGGGTAGGAGATTTGGTTCTCAAGGAAAAACCCCCAAGGAGGTCTAACCCTGATGGAAAATGGGAGCCCGTATGGATTGGACCCTTTATAGTACAAGAGATATTCTCGGGAGGCGCAATGAGACTTGCGGATTTGGATGGTAATCCTTTTATGCACCCGGTCAACGGTGACAAGCTGCGTCGCTATTTTATTTTTTTTAAAAAAATAAAACTATAGGTGCTAAAAGAATGTACCCACCTAGACTGAAAACCCGCAAGGGCAGTGTAGAGAAAAAAATAGGGTTGCACCATGATTCGTGAAAAGAACTACGATGACCTGAGCCCCTTAGTCCTATTTGTAAAAGGGGAATGTAGGCAGCTAATTATTGGTCCGGTCTCAAAAATAAATAAAATCCAAATCCCATTTTGAACAAAGTCTTCATACCAATACAAGCACAGTCTCACGAAAAACCATTGTCACTACAGTTAAAACACTTCTTTGATGAGTTCAAGCACGGTCTACTCTCGACTCAAAATAACATGCTAAAAATACAAATAAAACACCTAAACGAACTAATGTGTCTGCAATGGCAATGGGTGGATACTTAGGACAATAGGGCCACCAATGCTCCTCACCATTCCATTTCTTCTTTTCATTCCTCCGAGTCTTCTTCCTCTTCACGTCAAAAAAATATCGATTCCCCTCCTTCCAAGATCAGGCACTCTTCCAGTCTCCTCAATTAGCCCGACTGCCCTTAAAGCCGTATTGGTTGCGGCCCGATCTCAGAATTTCCCCATCTGTGCTTCAATTTCAGGCACCACGATCATTCTCCTCTCGGCCATAACCTAATAATCCTCAACGATGTCTCCAGTATGGTTATGTCCACTCGCCACCGCCTCAGTCTCCCTTAAAGTCCTACTAGCGTCACAATCCTCCCTAAGAATGGCCTCACGCCTCTCCTCAATGAGCCTCTGAGTCTGCCCCATGGTCTATTCATACCAGTCCAAGTACACTATGGTCAGAACCATACTAGTTACGCCCTTAAGAAGTACCCGATCCGGGAAGAGGGAATAATTCCACAATTGAGTAAAAAGTGAAATGGTGGACATATCCCACATGGACAACGATAAAGTTCTCAGATGCTCTGGGTTGACACCAGACCACTCCAACAACATGAACTCCTTAAGAGACCAGAAAGATCTGAGTCCAAAATTGACTTGGAAAACGCCTTTGTTTTCCCTTATGTGATGCCGCATCCAAAGCCTGAGGTTGCCCTCAAAACACTCTTGATCAATTTTAGATAATTTTGGTGGTTTCTCCATAAGAAAGGGCTCCATGGAAGAGGAAGCTTTCAAAATAAGAAGAAGAACTTCTTCAGGACTCCAAGTTAAGGCACTTAATAAGATGACCAGACCTGGAGCAAAATTCAATGAAAAAAGTATACCCACTGGGACAACCGTACGGATACTTTGTCCCCTGACACCATTGATGATTTCTTGTTGGAAGTTGGCTTTACAATCCCATCCATTAAAATACCCATTCCAACCAAATCATAAATACCCTGAATTTTTTCCTTCCTTTGGCTCATGCAACATGCTTTTTTGGACCTAGAAAATAATTAGGCCCCCGTATAATGTCATCCCATTGAAAATTGTGAAAAATTGCCCGACGGTTTTTGACGTAAGCCCATTGAATGTTGGAAAAATGTCCCGACAGTCCTTAGTCGGACGTAAGACCAGTTTTCCCATCAAACTCCCCAGAGATGGAGTTGACCCAAGCCTTGATCCAAAATGGTCATTTTAGGATTGAACCCCTTGTCCTAGGCGGTCCCAGTGCGACGTAAGCCCATTTACCTTAGCAAAAGTCCCAACTTCGACCAAATGAGAGTCAAGTCCATCCTTTAGAGCCAAGTTGACCAAATCCTGACTTTGACCAAATGAGAGTCAAGTCCAAGTCCCAACTTCGACCAAATGAGAGTCAAGTGTATCCTTTAGTCAACCCTCCCTGTAGAGCCAAGTTGACCAAATCCTGACTTTAACCAAATGAGAGTCAAGTCCCAAATCTTGACTTCGACCAAATGAGAGTCAAGTCCCAAATCCTGACGTTGACCAAATGACAGTCAAGTCCATCCTTTAGTCAACCTTCCCCGTAGAGTCAAGTTGACCAAGTCCCCACTTTGACCAAATGGGAGTCAAGTCCCAAAACATGACTTTGACCAAATGAGAGTCAAGTCCAAATCGTGACTTTGACCAAATGAGATTCAAGACCATCCTTTAGTCAACCCTCCCCATAGAGTTGAGTTGACCAAATCCCGACCTTGACCAAATGAGAGTCAAGTCCCAAATCTCAACTTCGACTAAATGAGAGTCAAGTCCTAAATCCCAACGTTGACCAAATGATAGTCAATTCCTTTGGTCAACCCTCCCCGTAGAGTCAAGTTGACCAAATCCCGACATTGACCAAATGAGAGCAAGTCCATCCTTTAGTCAACCCTCCACGTAGAGTCAAGTTGACCAAGTCCCCACTTTGACCAAATGAGAGTCAAGTCCCAAAACCTGACCTTGACCAAATGAGAGTCAAGTCCCAAATCTTGACTTTGACCAAATGAGAGTCAAGTCCCAAATCTCGACTTAGACCAAATGAGAGTCAAGTCCCAAATCCCGACGTTGACCAAATGAGAGTCAAGTCCATATGTCCCGACTTTGACCAAATGAGAGTCAAGTCCAAGTAAGACCAAAACCATTTCTATGAGAGGATGACAGATGTCCACCTAGGTTTAGGAGATGATGACAGATATCCCCCTATCAAATAATTTCTTGTTGAGGATGACAGATATCCACCTACGCTTTAGGAGAGGATGACAGATATCCACCTGTAGACACCCTGCCTTGGACCGCTCACCCTGAATGCACAGTTGATTTTGTGTTTCTCCCTCTTTTAAGTGTTTTTTGTCAAGTTCCTATTACTTCCGTTAAGTTCCTGGCTGACCCCGTTAAGTCCAGGGACTAAACTGAATAACAGGGCTGACTTCCTAGTCCATTCTGTCAAAAAAGCCTTCTCTGAGTCGCGCGCCTCCGACTATAGGAGCCAGAAGCGCGCGCCTTCCACACCCAAGGTGGGAAGCGCGCGCCTCTGGGCGTCAGTTATAGATTTCTAACAAAGAATCTCTCCGTTGCTCATTTTACATGATTTTGCCCGGGAAAGATTTCTTGGTGACTGAGTTTTGGCACCAAAAACATCTCTTTTACAACTATAAAAACCCCTCTTCTCCACCATTTCAAAGGACTCTTTTTGAGCACTCTTAAAAAGAAAAACTCTCTTTTTTGGAACAAGAAAACTCTACACAAAATACTTTCAAGGCACTTCCCAAGAAGATCTCTAAGAAGCATTTGAAGGTCCTTGAAGCATAGGTAAAAGGTCATCTTTCTCCTTGTTCTCTACTTCATCTCTTCTCTATTTTACTTTAATCAAACGTGCAATCATTTCAAATCATTTTGGGACATGACACCAACGACTACTTCACTTTATTGAAGCTAGTCAAGGAGTCATCTCCCTACATTCCAAAACCCCTTTTTTTAACCCCTTTTATCATCATCGAAGAATATGAAGAACATTTTGATTATGTAGATTTTGAACAAGCAAGACCGACATTAGTCGGGCGAGATGGGTGTTTAATTACTTCCCATCTCGTAACCTAACCCCCGAACCTCATAACAAGAATCTCTGTTTTCGTATCAAACTTAGGCTAAATATTAGGTTTTTCTTATGTTCCTCTAAAACATAGGTGGCGACTCTACAATTAAAACACGAATTGACATCCTAGGAACAACAACACGCGCTCTAGCCAAGCCGTGCTCGCCTCGGGGTATCTATAGTGGCGACTCTGCTGGGGAAGTTTGAGGGTTAAACTTGCATTTTGTTCAAAATCTACATCTTTTCTGGGCATTCTGGTCTCTGATGGGGGAGGCGTGCTCCTCTGGCCTTCTTGGCCTAAGGCGCGCGCATCCCACATCAAGGACCAGAATCGCCCGCCTCCCATATATTCTTCCTAGTTTTCTCTTATTTTCTTCTACACTAATCATTTCTGTAGGGGTTACAATACATTCAGGACCAGGGCAATCCCCTGAGTCCAAAGTCTGACATTCTGACAGGTTTACCTAGAAGCGGGCGCCTCCCACAGGCGTTGCGCCATGCGCGCGCTTCCCACAACACCAGCCAGAGGCGCGCGCTTCTGGGTAGGTTTCCAAGACAAGAACAGGTTCCAGAACAGAGCAGATTTGATGGGGGTGTGGGCACAGTTGCCTGCATCAGGCCTAATCTGGCCTTTTGGACTGTTTTACTTTCGTGTTCTATTTTATCGGTCACACGGGTGATTCAAAAGTTGTAATTATGTGCTTATTTGATTTTCTTTCATAAAAAAAAGAGTAAAAACGTTTTGTCACATGTTAGACCTCACACTACGTGCACGAATTCCTATAAATTGCTCACTATCGAGTCACATAAGTTCATAACCCCAAACCCGTCCAGGCCCGTCATAGGAAGTTTCAAGCTCCACCAGACCTTGAATCTTTCGAAGCGGTAAACCTCGGCCTGTAGCGTAGTTCATGACTACATGCCAGGGGTGACCTTAAGCCTCTCATTTAGCCGAGCACAAGCCAACACAATTATAGTTAGGGTCTAACACTCTGTGACTAAAGTCGGTTTTCATATGCCGAGATTTCCCTAAACTAATGTCTTCAAATCATACATGCCAAGTGGTTATCATGGACGAAATAAAAATCCGTCCCCAAGTGGTTATTATGGACGAAATAAAAATCCGTCCCCGCATGTATGCTTTACTACATTAATTTAGTTTAATCTCGACATGTGTAGGATTCATAAGCGTGATGGAATCCGATGAGTATATGGGACCGCGAGATGGTCTATATACTAGTGTGACGATTCCATTATTTTCTTAGAAACTCAAAAGGGACCCCGTCCCTCTGACTTATATAAAAAAAGAGTCTTTTCTTATGTGGTTTTGAGTTGTGTGCCCAATGTGTTCTCTAAGCCTCTTCATGGACCGAAAGTGTACTCAAGACTGACAAGGGCCTCTTCTGCAATATAGGTTCAATTGGTACTTACCGTGTCTACCGGGATTCAGTGAATCGGTTAGTCCGTGAAGAGATCACTCCAACAGCTTCGACAGCATCAATGTGTAGATACCCCGGGAAAACCCCACTTGGCTAGAGCGGTGAATTATCCTAGGATGTCTACATGATTTTAGAGTCGGCACCCACGTTTTAGAGGAACGCGAGAAAACCTAAGAAGAGCCAATTTTATATACAAAAACCAGAGATTCGGGAAGAGAAGGGTTCGGGGGTTAGGTGACGGAGTGGGAAGTACTTAAACACGCACTCCGCCCCGCTTACGCGGGTCTTGCTACTTTTGGTGTTCTAATGCTAAATGTCCTTCAATAAAAAGTGCTAACAATTAAAATGAAAAAGAAAGGGGAAATAAAAAGATAAATGATTTTATTGATTTAATTTATGCTAAAGATTACATGTTAAATTATCCTAACAATTACATTAATAATGAAATGGGGAGATTAAAGTAGAGATTAAAATGTAGGAAGATAACCTTAACCAACTTTAATGTAGTAAAGTGGTCATTTGGTCATGTCCCATTGATGGGGATTGCATACATTACCAAGACATGTGAAAATAAGAGAAGAAGAATAAAATACCTTAAGAAAGTGGGCTTCAAACTTGGACTTGAAAATGGTATTGTTGTAAGGCAATTGTTGTAGAACAATTTGTGTAGAGTTTCGTTGTGTTAAACTTTTGTTGGGAGAACTCTTGTAAAGAGAATTCTTGGGAGAATTGTGTGTAGTGTATTTGTGTAGAGATTTTTCAAGTCCAAAAAGAAGGTCCTAAAAGTCTAGAGTTTTGGCTAGAGAGAAAATGTTGAGGTCCCCTTTCTAAGGTAAAAAGAAGAGGTTTAAATAAGTGAAAAAGAGAGGAAAATAAGCTTTTCTAACCAATAAGAAAATAAAGAAAAATAAATAATAAAGAGAAAATCAAATAAAATAAAAAAGGATATTTTATTTTAAAGAGATGGCTAGAAAGTGTGGGATTGGGAGTTACAAAGCTAGGGGGGGGGATGAATGTGGAATAAAACATGTGATGAAAAGAGGTGTTTTTGACTCTGAAAATGGAGGGAAAAGGCTGTAATCCGTAACAGTCAAAATGGGAAGCGCGCGAGTCCGGCCTTTGGGGCGAGAAGCGCG
This sequence comes from Campanula takesimana, assembly GCA_026119855.1. Lineage (NCBI taxonomy): Eukaryota > Viridiplantae > Streptophyta > Magnoliopsida > Asterales > Campanulaceae > Campanula > Campanula takesimana. The sequence goes on along the minus strand of JAOWBW010000218.1, from coordinate 1,849,508 downwards.
CGCGGCCCATTGACAGTGTCGGAGGCGCCCGCGGGTGAAAATAACAGAATGACAGAATGACTCTAAAAGTTAACTCTGTTATGCAGTTTAGTCCAAAACTAACGGAATCAGTTAAGAACTTAACGTAAGTAACAGAAATTAACAAAAACAAGCTAAATAAAAATACTATGTATGCAATCGGGGTGAGAGGTCCAAAGCGAGGTGTCTACAGAGCCCCTCGGCGACGTGGATTGCAAAGAAAAATGCGTCGACGAAAGAAAGACAACCGCCGAGGACATCGACAAGAGAAAACAAAGACTCAATAAAGCATGAATTTAAAATTTGCGAAGGATAGGGGTGCGCTCCCTGTGTGAGCGGCTTTATTGATATAGAAAGGATATGGCGGGATCCGTTTTGCTGAAGCGGGATCCGTTTTGCTGAAGCGGGATCCGTTTGCTGCCGTTTGCTGAAGCGGGATCTGTTTGCTGAAGCGGGATCCGTTTACTGAAGCGGGATCCGTTTGCTGATGGCGGGATCCGTTTGCTGATGCGGGATCCCTTTGCTGATGCGGGATCCGTTTGCTGAAGCGGGATCCGTTTGCTGAAGTGGGATCTGTTTACTGATGGCGGGATCCGTTTGCTGATGTGGGATCCGTTTGCTGATGCAGGATCTGTTTGTTGATGCAGGATCTGTTTGCTGAACCGGGATCCGTTTGCTGATGCGGGATCTGTTTGCGGATGACGGGAACCGTGGCTCCGTCTTCCTATATGTGATATTGTTGTGTTGCTTGATGGAAAGGTGGTGATTTTGCGGCTCACCATGGACCGAGTTGTTTCCATTGAACTGTAATTGTTTGACTCTGTGGGATGCAGGAGTAGTTGACGGCGGATCACTTTCTGCTGGGGATGAAGTGCCTTGAGTTACAGATGCTGTTGACCTTATGGTGGTACCTGTTAAGTGTGTGCTTTGCAGTTATATGTGCTTGTGACATGTATGAGATGTGAAATGGCAGTTATGAGAGAAATTGTGCTTGTGGTGTGATGTGATTTGAAGGCAGTTTTGCATGAGAGAGAATTTTTGTAAGAATGGAGAAAGTTATTTTGTGTGTGGTGTGATTTGAGGAAAGCCTCGGATGTATTCATACCTTCACTTACCATTTCCGTTGGATGGATTAGTGTTGTGGTGGTGGATGCCTTGATGCTTTTGATGAAGAATGTCCATGCTTTAGATGGAGAATGATGATGTTGGTGATGATGAATTGTTTTTGCCTTTGATGGAGTGTCGGTGAGATGGTATTTTGGGTGATGGGTTGGTCTTGCCAAAAGGCTGCCTACGTATCCCTTTAAGAGAATCAGACCAGCGTAGTTCAAGGATGATGGAGAATGCTGGGAGAGAATGCTAGGAGCAAAGCAAAAAGGAAACACATAATTTTGCGCAAGAAAAGAAAAAAGAAAAGAAAATCTTTTTTTTTTAATTAGAAAGAAAAGAATATGCACACACGTGAGAAAAATTTTTTTTTAGTTCGTGGGTGAACCATTTTAACCATTGTGTGTTTGTAAAGCCAACCAAAGATCAAGTCATGTTCAATCGAAGTCCGGATTGCCTTGCTTGAATTCTGTCGTCGTTGTGTCCAACGAAAAGTGATTTCTAGCCCCAAGAGATGTTGGGGCTCCAAAAGACATTCGATGCCGAGATAAGGGGTTGCTTATTGTAATCCCCTAGAATGCCTTTGATGCCAAATTATGAGAGACTTGCATAGCCCCAAGATGAATCGACTCTTGACCTTTTCAAATAAATCGCCTTTTGCTGTTGACGTGAGCAAGCTCCAAGAGAAGATCATTGATACCAAGCTTCGAGAGATTACTAAGCCCCAAGTGTCGTGGGCTTGTTGTTTGCGAGCTTGTAGATGGCAAGATGTGAAGACCTTTCAGTGTGAAGCCCCAACTTATCTTGGCATTGTATTGAGAGCGGATGCACCATTGTCTAGAACTCATGAAAGTGATCTCGCTCTTACTCTTGCAGGGGAGATGAATTTCGTCATTGTGGTTGGCACGCAAGTGGTGGAAGGCACATGTTGAGAATGCAGTAGGGTCTTTGGGAAATGTATCGTGGGAGATGGTGATGTTGTTGCTGATGATAAGGTCTTGGTGTGATAAAGTCTCGAGCGGTATGTTTGCTTGAGTTTTCTTGAGTTGAACCGACGGCGGAACTTCGGATGCAGCCTGTGCTTTTGATCTTGGAGAAGGGGGTGCTGTATTGTAGAAACATTGGGATTGGCCGTAACTCTACTTATAGAGTTAACATATTGGCATTGCCCGCTATAACTCAGCCGGTTGAGTCTAGCATATTGAATCTTTTTCCTTTTCTCTAAGACTTCCTTCATAATCTCACTGTGAGTTCTAACAAGAATCATCAAATTCATTCATATCATCGGAGCCTTCATTTAAAACCAAGAGGCCTTTTGACTGGAGGTGTTGAGGGACCCTTGAAGCTTGATCTCTTTCATGGAGACATAAGACTACTCCACATTGCATTGCTTGAGCATTGTTGCCCCAAAAGACTGTCGGTTGCGAAGCCCCAATATTGACCTTTGCTTGTATCACTGTAATGCCGTAGCCCAAAAGATTGTAGATTGTGAAGCTCCTTGAGACCTTTGGTACCGAATTTAGGAAGCTTCCAATGTTGCACATGACTCCACCGGGGACACTGAAGTGAATTTCTTCTTGCCGAGGGAGCCTTTAAACCTTGATCGTACCCCCTAGAGTGACACCATTGATTAGGAGAGGAACAAGAAGGTCCTATCCTTGATCGGGGGAACAAGTATGAGCATACATGACAAGAAGGTGCTTCTCGACATCCCTTTTGAGAGACTTTGAGGATAGTCTCACACATCTTTCTTGAGCATAGCCCTAGGGCTCATTAACTGTCAAATGAAGCAAGAGAAGTTTTATTTCTCGAGTCACATAGCCCCTAGGGCGTCATCTCTTGTTGAGCAAAACAAGAGACTCGTCCTCGTGTGGGGGAACAAACACAAGGGGACATGGCAAGAGCTACTCCATTCTCGGGAGTCTTTCGGCATACTTTAGAGGGACATGCTTGTAGAAGCTTGAATTACATGTTGTTGCTCGCTGCCCAAACCAACTGACTAGCTGGGGATTATTTTGTGCAACCTCATACCCCTTCAATGATAGGCTCGTCCTCGGACGGATCTTGGTTACCACGGGCTTTCTTTCACATGAGCCCAAAGATGCACATTGCAAGAACAATCTTTCCAATAACCCAAATGACCTTTGATGGTGCCATATCTCGTCAAGCCTTTTGCTATTCCAAAGTTGGCTCGGTGGGGATTGACTTGCTGAGGAGACCTAATGTAGAACTTGTGCAGTTGTCTTCCTTAGAGGCCGGAGATCTCTATTTCTCTTTCCCTTCTCTCTCTCTCTCTCTCATTTTTTTATGACGCACCCTATTTTTTGCCTAGACCGCCCTTTCAGGTTTTCAATCTAGCGGGCATCTCTTTTGCGCCTTCATTTTTTTTTGACTCAATTGATGAGAAGTGTGCATTGACTCTAGCGGAGGATGAGAGACATGTGATTTTGCGGTGAAGACCTCTTGTCACTAAAGATGAGTGACATTGACTCGACTAGGGAAGTGTCCCTAGTATTAACTTTGTATATATTTGTTGAATGACTCACGAAGGCAAGTAAGTCATTAAGAGAGAAGGAAAGCCCCAATTTGATTGCAAGAAATTAGGAGTATGCAGAAAGAATAGAAGCCCTAGACTCGACAAGGAACGGAAAGTGATTCCAAATCTAGGAAATTTTTTCAATCTTGAGGTGATTAATTCATTGGCAAATGAATCGTACAAAGATATCTTGACAAGTTAGAGATGATGGCCGATCACCATAACACGCTAGAGCTAAACATATCTTCTTTCTTGCATGAGACCGGACCTGCAGGTTGCCTACGTTCCTACAGTGTAGAGGCTCAGGTCACCGTAGTTCTTGTGGATTCTCCATTCGTCGAGATGGAATTGTTTCGTCGTGATTGTTGTCAATGTTGCTTCGTCCTTCGTTTGGTGGAATGATGTTGATCTTGAACTTTTGTGCTCTAAATTTTGCCTAGGTTGATTTGAGGATTTCAACCTAGCGAGCCTTTTTTTTATATATATATCCCCTTTTGAAAACTTTGCTTCATGATTGTTGCTCCACCTTTCTTTGTCTTGATTTCGTCGTTGTTGATGTCTTCGTTGTTGATGCCGTCGTTGATGTTTAGCCCCTAGGCGTTCAAGCGATGGCCTTCGTTCTAGAACTTGTTTAGACATCTTTTCATCATTTTGCCAAGAATTAGATTGAACAACTTGGAATAGTGTATGAGGACAAGAACGACTTTTATTTGATAAGTGACTCAAAATTTAACATGGGATGAGAGAAAACTTTAATGCACACTTAAGAGGACTTTGACTCTTTTTTTTTTTATTATTATTCCTACTACTAGGTAGAGAAAGAGAAACGGAGATTGCTGTTGTTGTCCCCATTGTCGTTGTAGTCTTCCTTGTGGCATGATCTCTTGTTGAGGTCCCATTTCAAATCTGAGCCCCTTCCTTGATGAGTTCTTGCATATTCTCACTCTTTGACTGTTGTTCTTCACCCACGGTAAATTCACCATTGTCAATCAAATCTTGGATGATGTCGCGGAAGGAGAAGCAATCCTCGGTGAGATGACCGCTGCATTGGTGATATCACACCACTTGTGGTGGGCATGGTTGCGACATAATGGTTGTGGTTGCTTTTACCCTTGGAGAGGAGTAACTTGTCCCTTGGTTTTGAGAGCTTCGTAGGCCTCGGTGATGGTCATGCCATTGAGAGGGGTATAGACACGGTCGTTGGTGGCACCTTTGTGACTTTTGAGGGATGAGCCACTTGAGCATGCTTTACCGTGGACCTTTGCCTTGTTGTTGGTGAACTCTTGCAAACGAGCCTTAAGTTCGGACACTTCTTCCTTATGAATTCTCCTCTCGAGATCAAGACGGGCTTTCCATAAATCATCCTTGCGGCGGGCTTCCTCGACAAGTCTATCCATTTGTTCCCCCATGTCTCTTATTATGTTGAAGAGCCTTTCGTTGGACACGGAAGCATTCTCACCCTTGTTGTCGTTGCCGCTTGAAGCCATTGGACCTATGGAGAGAACACAATTGATCTTAGATTGGTCCCACAAATACCTTTTGAATCCAATGATTTAACCCACGAACAAGAGAAAAGACTCAAACCACATAAAAAAAATGACTCTTTTTTTATTATTATTTTCAAAGTCGGAAGGACGTGGTCCTTTTTTGGGGTTTCTAGAAAAATAGTGGAATCGTCACACTAGTATATAGACCATCTCGCGGTCCCATATACTCATCGGATTCCACCACGCTTGTGATACCTACATGTGACGGGATTAAACTAAATTAATGTCATAAAGCATACATTCGGGGACAGATTTTTTATTTTCGTCCAAAATAACCACTTTGGGGGCGGAGTTTTATTTTGTCCCATAACAACCATTTGTTTCTTTTGGAAACGGCATCTATGATTTGATGACATTAGTTTAGGGAAATCTCGGTACATGAAAACCGACTTGGTCACAGAGTGTTAGACCCTAACTAGAATTGTGTGGTTGGTGCTCGGCTAAAGAGAGGCTTATGGTCATCCCCGGTATGTAGTCTTGAACTACGCCACGGGCTGAGGTTGACCGCTTCGAAAGAGTCAAGGTCGGGTGGAGCTTGAAACTTTCTAGGACGGGCCTCGATGGGTTTGGGGTTGGACTTATGCGACTCAATAGTGGGAAATTGATAGGAATTGTGCGCATAGTGTGAGGTCTAACAAGTGACAAAATATCTTTTTTTTTTTTTCAAAAGAAAATAAAAGCAATAAGCACATAATTACAACTTTCGAATCACCCGTGTGACCGATAAAAATAAACAAAAAGTAAAATTGTTCATGTGCAGGCTCGGTGCCCACACTGTCATTCTGTTCTGTTTCTGTGCACTACTTCTGTTCTGGGAACTGAATAATGTTCTGGGAATTTACCCAGAAGCGCGCGCCTCAGAACATTGATATGGGAAGCGCGCGCAGTACGCCATAAAGATTGGAGGCGCGCGCATCTGGGGTGCCTGTCAGAATGTCAGAAGCTGTGGACTTAGGGGATTGCCCTGGTCCCAAATCATGTAACTTTCCCTTGCAGAAACTGTTAGCACAAAAACATGAAATTCGAAGAACAAAATGATAGGCGGGCGATTTTGGTAGAAGGGGTCGGACGCGCGCTCATTAGGCCAAGAAGGCCAGAGGTGCGCTCCTCCCACCCTTTTTACCAGAATGCCCAGAAAATAGAAATAAGAACACCCAAAAATGAAACGCAAGTTTAACCCTCTATATCCCCAGCGGAGTCGCCACTATAGATACCCCGGGAAAACCCCACTTGGTTAGAGCGGTGAATTATCTTAGGATGTCTACTTGATTTTAGAGTCGCCACCCACGTTTTAGAGGAACGCGAGAAAACCTAAGAAGAGCCAATTTTATATACAAAAACCAGAGATTCGGGAAGTGAAGGGTTCGGGGGTTAGGTGACGGAGTGGGAAGTACTTAAACACCCACTCCGCCCCGCTTACGCGGGTCTTGCTACTTTTGGTGTTCTAATGCTAAATGTCCTTCAATAAAAAGTGCTAACAATTAAAATGAAAAAGAAAGGGGAAATAAAAAGATAAATGATTTTATTGATTTAATTTATGCTAAAGATTACATGTTGAATTATCCTAACAATTACATTAATAATGAAATGGGGAGATTAAAGTAGAGATTAAAATGTAGGAAGATAACCTTAACCAACTTTAATGTAGTAAAGTGGTCATTTGGTCATGTCCCATTGATGGGGATTGCATACATTACCAAGACATGTGAAAATAAGAGAAGAAGAATAAAATACCTTAAGAAAGTGGGCTTCAAACTTGGACTTGAAAATGGTGTTGTTGTAAGGCAATTGTTGTAGAACAATTTGTGTAGAGTTTCGTTGTGTTAAACTTTTGTTGGGAGAACTCTTGTAAAGAGAATTCTTGGGAGAATTTTGTGTAGTGTATTTGTGTAGATATTTTTCAAGTCCAAAAAGAAGGTCCTAAAAGTCTAGAGTTTTGGCTAGAGAGAAAATGTTGAGGTCCCCTTTCTAAGGTAAAAAGAAGAGGTTTAAATAGGTGAAAAATAGAGGAAAATAAGCTTTTCTAACCAATAAGAAAATAAAGAAAAATAAATAATAAAGAGAAAATCAAATAAAATAAAAAAGGATATTTTATTTTAAAGAGATGGCTAGAAGTGTAGGATTGGGAGCTACAAAGCTAGGGGGGATGAATGTGGAATAAAACATGTGATGAAAAGAGGTGTTTTTGACTCTAAAAATGGAGGGAAAAGGCTGCAATCCGTAACAGTCAAAATGGGAAGCGCGCGAGTCCGGCCTTTGGGGAGAGAAACGCGCGCGGCCCGTTGACAGTGTCGGAGGCGCCCACGGGTGAAAATAACAGAATGACAGAATGACTCTAAAAGTTAACTCTGTTATGCAGTTTAGTCCAAAACTAACGGAATCAATTAGGAACTTAGCGGAAGTAACAAAAATTAACAAAAACAAGTTAAATAAAAATACTATGTATGCAATCGGGGTGAGAGGTCCAAAGCGGGGTGTCTACACAATGGCCGGCGGATCCAACACCGACAACACCATGTCTCTTGAACAACTCTCCACCATGGTCCAACTTCTCCAAGAACAAGTCTCCACTCTTAATAAGGAGGCTCAAAGCAAAGATGACATTTGGCAATCCCACCTCGACAACCAAAGGGAAGCCCACGAGGCCGAAATGGAGCTAATGAAAGAAAAGCTCACCAAGCTCGCCAATGGCAAAGGAAAAGAGAATAATGAGGAGTACGAGTGGACTAAGGGTCTATTTCAAAGCCCTTATGTTAGTGCCCGTACCAAGAAAATGGGGGAACCAGGCACCGAGAACAATGAACCCAAGATGTTTGATTCAATCATAGCCTACATAGATAAACTCTTCAACGGTCTCAACTTGGGGAAAGGCTCCGATACAAGCCTTTATCAGTCATCCATCCTCATGAACACAATGTCTTCCCTCCCCGAGAAGTTCAAGATGCCCGACATCAGCAAGTTCAAGGGCAACTCTTGTCCCATGGCACACATCGAGACTTACATTTGGGCTATGGTACCGAAGAAGGTCTCACCCAATGTTATGGCACAATGCTTCCCCCTTACTCTCGAGGGGGTGGCAAAGGATTTGTATCCTACTCTCCCGCTCACAGCCCGTCTCGATTGGGACGCCGCCATGCTTGCCTTCAAGAGTCAATACCAAGGCAACACCACCCACCGGCCAACCCAGAAAGAGCTCGAAAACACCACTCAAAGGGACAACGAGTCCTTCATTGATTTCACGAGAAGGTGGAATGACAAGCTTGCCGAGATTGTCGAGAGGCCTAACATCAAGGAGCAAATGGACATCTTTCTTAAGTGCCTAAAGATTGATCTCCGCACCCACCTAAGTGGGGTTTGCTATGCCGATTTCTCTCAAATGTATTAGGCAGGGATCCGAATGGATGAGTTGCTTAGGGAAATCAAGAAAAGTGCTCCCACCCTCCGTTACAAGGCCGCCTCTAGCTCCTTAAAAGAGGCTTCAGTTAATGCCGTCACCACCGACAAGGGGAATTACAAAAAGGTTCCTCCACCCCAAGGCAAGAAGTCTCGAAACGACCGTGTCTACACGCCTCTCCAAGGCATGACTCAAACCGAGGCCTTCGAAGTTCTCAAAGAAAAGGGGCAAGTCACACCCATACAAGGGTACCAACCCAAGACGGTCAATGCCAATCATGCTCATCACGAGTATTGTGGCTACCACCAATATAGTGGCCACACCACCGAGGAATGCTTCGTTCTCCGCAATGTCATCTAAGATATCATAGACAAGAAGGAATTCATAGTTCCTAATGAAGGTGGTGTCAATGTAATAGAGGTAGGAGAATTTGAGGAGACCACTCATTCAATCCCAATTGTGAATGAGGGCTCCAATGCCATGAATAAGATTGATAATTCTTGTTATGTTGTGACTTACGATGAGGTAATGAGGGAAGTACTAGAGAATAGGAAAAAGAAGCAAGATGGGAACATCAACATGCTAACTCGATCCGGACGAGTCATAGCAAGCAACCCCTCCACTTCTACACCAAGCACCTCTTCTCAAAGGTCGCAAGCTCGCGACACTCCCGAAGACCCTCTACAAGTTCAACTCAAGAAAACTCAAGCCAACATCTCCATTTGGGACCTCATTGCATCCTCAAAGAAGCACCGAGATCTTGTCATTAGTAATCTCGATGACACGTCGATCTCTCCCGACACTACTCCCGAGGACCTCACTGCAATGATAGGCCACATTCATTTTGGCAATGTCATCACCTTTGCCGACATGGACCTCCCACCATTTGGGTCCGATCACAATGAGGCTATCTACCTTAAGGTAAGAGCAAGGGGAGACCTATTTCAAGAGTCTTGGTTGACGGTGGTTCCGCACTCAACCTAATGCCCGACGAATCATGGGCATACTGGGGCTTAAGAACTCAGATTTGAAGCCTTCTACTCAAGTAATCCGAGGTTACGACAGCACTGCCCATACAGTCATGGGTATGGTGGAAATAGACATTGAGTTTGGGAGCATGGTCATGTCCATCCCGTTTCAAGTGCTCAATGTACCTTCCTCATTCAACTTGCTTTTGGGCCGACCATGGATACACAGTTCCAATGCCATCCCTTCAACTCTCCATCAGTGTGTAAAGTTCAGAAATGGGGATGAAATTGTGACCGTTATGGAAGAAAACGTCACTATCCACAGAAAGGGGGAACCCATCCACCAAATTCAGCATGGTTTAGCAGACTCTACTCTCTCCGGCATCTCAATCAACGCCATTGACAAAGAAAAAGGAAACAGATCATGGACCCTCGGCAATCGTAAAATCCTCCGCATGATGAGGAACATGAACTACTTCCCTGGTTTAGGCCTAGGGAAATATCAACAAGGGAGAATGAAACCCATTGAGGTTCCTTTTGTTAAGAACACGTTCAGTCTAGGATATGAACCTTCTAAAGATGACTTAAAACACGAGCAAGCTGTCAAGAATGAAAAGGCCCGAGCTCATAGGGAAGGCCGTCATTATGAGATTCACAATCTAAGGCCTTACCGCAAGACGTTGAATGGGTATTTTTTATGCCAAAGGGAAGCTGTTCCGTACATGATCTTTTTCGAGCCATGGGTTAACAGCAAGGGCATCAGAAAGCCCGGCCTTGAGATCTTTGCCAACTGTGAGATTCAGAAGTCCGAAAAGGAACCAACTCCCATGTCACCCTGTAAATGGTGGGGGAAGAAAGTGACCATAGAGTCCAAGACAGAGGTCACCGTGGGGGAAGAATTGACAGATTTAGCCTCCATGTTCGAGGAACTCGCCATCATAGATGAGTGCCAAGTCAATTCATCTACGACACCGATATAAGAAGGGAGACTATCAGCGAGATCCAGCCAAGCTCCGAGCCGATCAATAACTGGTATTCTACGAAGGGACCAGTAGTATCCGAGGAATTCTTGGTCAAGAAGATGGGTTGCATTATGCGCAAGGTTACAATAGAAGACTTGTTCACTTTCACTTTCGAGTCCGAGAGTGTTTCCGATACCCTCACCCAAGAAGATATGGAGGCCATAGCAAAGCGTGTGTTCCCTTTCTTTGTTAATGAAAAATTTGATCTTTCTGAGTACCCCGAGATTGCAAACATCATGAATGATGAATTAACTAACAACGAATCTAATGAACTAGTTAATAACGATTCAAATAATGATGAAATAGACCACGAAAACACAACATACTTAAATGAACTTCTTCAACAAGTCCGTAGTCGTGGTGAAAATGGTCCAGGGGCTGACGAAGAACTGCATGTTGTTAATCTGGATACCGACGAAGAGCCGAAAGAAACCAAGATCGGAAGCTTCTTCAAGGGGGACGAGAAAGACAGATTGACTGCACTGCTCAGAGAGTTCGTGGATGTATTTGCATTGTCATACAAAGACATGCCGGGTTTGGATAGAAAGGTCGTTGAACACAGAATTCCGATCAAAGACGACGCCAAGCCAGTCAAACAGAAGCTCAGAAAGATCAAACCAGAATGGTCTCTACAAGTCAAAGAAGAGATAGAAAAGCTTCTCATTGTGGGATTCATCAAGGTCATTGAGTATCCAAGATGGCTTACAAACGTGGTCACAGTCCGAAAGGCTAATGGCAAGGTTCGTGTTTGTGTAGACTTCCGGGATTTAAACAAAGCTTCTCCAAAGGATGACTTTCCACTACCCAACATCGACATGCTAGTCGACTCCACTGCTGCCTACGAGGTCCGCTCATTTGTGGATGGTTTTACTGGGTACAATCAGATTCTCATGGCTGAGGAGGATCAACACAAGACTGCTTTAACAACACCGTGGGACACCTTTTGCTACATAGTCATGCCATTTGGGTTAAGGAACGCTGGGGCTACTTATCAAAGGGCTGTTACAGACTTGTTCCATAACATGATCCACAAAGAGATTGTGGTTTACGTGGACGACATGATCATTCACTCCAAAGGGACCGACGGTCAACATTTGATCGATCTCCGTAAGTTCTTTGAAAGGCTTCGTCAACACAAGATGAGGCTCAATCCCGCAAAGTTCACTTTTGGGGTTATCCGAGGAAAAGTTCTTGGCTACATGGTCACAGAAAGGGGTATTGAAGCAGATCCCTCAAAAATCAACGCGATCATTGACATGCCTCCTCCCAAGACACAGAAAGAAATCAAAGGTTTCATGGGCAGACTTCAGTACATCAGTCGATTTGTGCACCAGCTTACTTCCATGTGCGAGCCAATCTTCAAGCTACTCAAGAAGAATGTGGCTCTAGAATGGACCGACGCTTGCCAAGAAGCTTTCGACCAAGTGAAGCATTACTTGACATGCCCTCCAGTCTTGGTTCCATCTCACAAGGAGAAGCCTCTCCTGCTCTACCTCACAGTGAACGATGAAGCCCTAGGGGCTATGCTAGCACAAGAGCAACGAGACTCCACAAAGGAGAATGCCATTTACTTTGTCAGTCGCCGATTTCAAGGAGGCGAAAATAACTACTCTGTCTTAGAGAAGTCATGTGCAACACTGGTTTGGGTTACTCAAAAGCTCAAACACTATATGGAAGCCTTTCCGATCAAGCTAGTAGCAAAAGTGGACCCGCTCCGCTACATTTCGAGAAGCCTTTCATGTCGACAAGGATAGCCAAGTGGTACTTCATGCTCGCCGGCTATGATATCACTTACGTCACACTCAAATTCATCAGGGGGAAAGTGTTCAGTGATCAGCTTGCTAAATTTCTGTGTGACGAAGTGAAGGGGGAGGACTTACAGTTTCCCGACGAGCACTTGGTTTGCACTACAACTGAGGAAAATAAGTGGCAACTTTTTTTTGATGGCGCGGCCAATAAACATGGCTTTGGGATAGGAATATTGCTTGTCGATCCAAAGGACATCTACACTCCAATTGCCATCCGTCTTGAATTCGAAGCTACTAACAACATTGCCGAGTATGAGGCATGCATAGCGGGGCTAGAAGTAGCTCTAGAAAGAAATGTCACAGAATTAGAAGTATTCGGTGACTCCCTGCTCCCTATCAACCAAACATCGGGTAAATGGTGAATCCAAGACCCGACCCTTTAAAAGTACGGTCGACACCTTGAGGAATTAGTCGAACAGTTCCAAGACATCACGTTCACTTATTTGCCAAGGGACAAGAATCGCTTTGCCGATGCTTTTGGCTACTATAGCCTCACTGGTTGAGATGCCCAAAGGAAAAATGGTGAAACCTTTCAAAATTTCAAGGAGGACCAGTCCGTCATACTGCATGAACATTGAGATCAATGAAGTCCAAGATAACCCCCCGCGGTACACTGACATCATGAACTTTCTCAATAACGGCACCTTCCCCGACAATAGCAACGGGAAATCTCGAGTGGCACTATAGAATCTAGCCGCCAGATATGTGTTGATTGGAAACCGAGTCTACAAGAGACATCATCAAGGGATAAATTTTTTATGTGCAAATGAGTCCGAAGCTCAAGAAATCATGCACGAAGTCCATGAAGGCGAGTGTGGACCCCACATGAATGGTATTATGTTAGCCAAGAAGATACTCCGTATTGGCTACTATTGGACTACAATGGAAAGAGACTGCATCGAAAAAGTCAAGAAATGCGCCAAGTGCCAGTTCCATGCTAATATACAACATGCTCCGCCTTCACAACTGCACAACATGACCACACCTTGGCCATTCTCTTGTTGGGGCATAGATATCATCGGCAAAGTCCATCATACGGGGAGCAACGGACAGTCATTCAATCCTAGTGGCCGTAGACTATTTCACAAAATGGGTTGAAGCACAAGCTTACCGAGTCCTCAACGCCAAGAAAGTGGCCGAATTCGTGAAGAAGAACATTATGTTCCGATATGGTATCCCCCATGAGATCATCTCCGACAATGGCTCTCACTTCGAGAAAGAAATGGATGCACTTTTGGTTAACTACAAAATTACCAAGCACAAGTCATCCCCGTACTTCCCCCAAGCCAATGGAGCAGTCAAAGCAGCGAATAAGACAATCGAAGTCATCATACGAAAAATGGCTTCAACAGGAAGAGATTGGCCCGAGAAATTACCACTAGCATTGTGGGGCTACTGTACATCAATACGGTCAGTAACAGGAGAAACTCCTTACTCATTGGTTTATGGTTCTGAAGCCGTACTCCCGATCGAACTCGAGGTTCCTTCTCTATGGGTCTTACTCGAGAACCTAGTCAACGAGGTTGATTGGATGCAAAGTCGATACGAGCAACTAGCCCTACTTGATGAAAAGAGATTAAGAGCGTTCGAGCGCACAAGGGCTTACCAACAAAGAATGGCAAGGGCTTTCAACAAAAAGGTGAAGCCTCGAAATATCAAAGTGGGAGATTTGGTCCTAAGACAACATCCTCCCAATGCCATGAATCCCCTTGGGAAGTGGGGACCTCGATGGATCGGTCCCTACGTGGTCAAGAAGATACTAAGCGGCGGTACAGTCCGACTCGTAGACTTGGATGGTGATCAATTGCCAAAGGAAGTCAACCTCGATAAGCTCAAGAAGTTCTACGCTTAACAAATAAAGACCATTAAAAAAAAAAAAAGGCTCGCTAGGTTGAAAATCCGCAAGGGCGGCCTAGGCAAAAATTAGAGCACGTGCAAAAAAGAAGCCCGCTAGATTGAAAACCCGAAAGGACGATCTAAGCAAAAAACAGGATGCACACAAAAAAATAAATGGTCTTCATTTGTTTGAACTACGGAGACCTGAGCCTCTCTACAAGGGGAACGTAGGCAACCTTCGGGTGCGGTCTAAAACATAATTTTTTACCCAATCAAGTCATAACAAAATGCAATTTTATTCATCTCTTGAATTATTTTAACCACTACAACGGATCTTGTTGAGCAATAAAAGACAATAAAACATTAAATTCTAAACAAGTGGTCTATTTAATTGCAATCTGGGGTACTAGGAAAATCTAATTTTCTCTAGCCTTTGAAGGGCCACCCGAACGGCTCTCAATCCTATTCTTCTTGGGAGGCCCAGGAACACTGAGGCGGACCGAAACCTTCTGTACAGCGACGCGCCTCGAGCATAGAAGCTATCCAA